>BSAI01000108.1:10015138-10373923 GCA_036245035.1 Adrianichthys oophorus
GGATGGATGGATGGATGGATGGATGGATGGATGGATGGATGGATGGACGGATGGAAGGATGGATGAATGTGTGGGTGGGTGGAATAATGGAGAGGTGGAATGACAGATAGTTGGATGGGTTGGTTGGGTTGGTTTATGGATTGTTGAAGGGATGAATGGATTTAAATGGATCATTAATTTGAGTAATCAATTAGTTTAACCCATAATTAAAAATCTGTCAACATGTCATGTGGAACATATTTCACATCGGCTTAATTTTTTTTTTAAGTCAGTAAAGTGTTAAACTAAACCAGAGAAATGCCATTGGTTTATTAAACTTTAAGTCAAATTAACTGTCTTCAGTTCAGTACTTTATTTGGGATCTAATTATTTACACTATTTGTAGGAAATTCCAAAAAAAAATGTCTCTATGAATTTCTTAAATATCCAACAAACACCAACAGCAAAAAACAAATAAATAAAACATGTTAAAATATCCAGCATAATTTGTATCCCTATTTTTGTCAATTTTTTAAACATACCAGCAACATTGTTTAGAAAATATTGAAGAAAATAGTATTTGAGGCAAGAAAACTGCAATTCAAATTTGAATTGTCAATGAACTTTAAAGGAAGTGAAAACTTTTTGGAAACTGGGGACATTTTAACTCATTATTGTCCTTGTTTTTCACTAAGTTCTAACTTTTGTCTTGATTTAAGAAACGAAAGAGTGATCAGGGACAGATAATTATCTCAGAGATTTCTGGGATTTTCACATTCCTGATGATCTTAAATTTACTCACACATGCTCCATTTTCGTGTTGTTTCTATAGGTTTATAAGAAAGATGTCTTGTTGCCGTGATCTGACAGCTTGAATGAGCCCTCCACATCCGCCAGAGTCACACCAAAAGCTGATGTCATGGGAGGTTGGGGGTTCCAAGACTCAGACAAAAACAAACCAAAGATAACTTATGACATCAGGCCACACGAACTTCAATTCCTGGATGGTGGTTGAGAGTTAATCCCACACCGGATTTCTAAAAGGGGGACTGACTGACAGAAAGGCACGAATAACAACGGAACGAGGAAATTGACGAGGGCAAACCACGTGCAAAACAAAGTTGTTCTTCGCTGATAACCCTGCAACCTAATGAGCCGCAGGTCAGTGCGCGCAAGTCCTGCAGAGGGTCTCTTTCCTCCCACGGAGATCACGCATCCCGATCCGAGCATCCAAAGAAGATGTCCATTCTCCTCCTCACGGTGCTGTCTTCGCTGGTGGTGCGTGACGTTGATGCGTGGGGTGCCAGCGTGAAGTACGCGGTGAACTGCCCGGACAGATGCAGCGTGGAGCGCTGCGGCGGGACGCAGCGGTGCGCCCGGACGGTGCTGGATGACTGCGGCTGTTGCCAGGTGTGTGCAGCCGGCAGAGGGGAGCACTGCTACCGCACCGTGTCGGGGATGCACGGGGTGAAGTGCGGACCGGGACTATTCTGCGAGTTCTACAAGGACGAGGACGATTATGGAGACGAATATGGAATATGCAAAGGTAACCTTTAGATTTGACAAATGGATGCGGCATTTGAAATACAGTGATCCCTTGTGTCGTCACAGCCTTTTTAGCCTATAGGCTTTCCCTTTCAATAAACCAGTCACAAATAGGTTCATCTGCAGATTTAAATCCTTAAAATAGTGTCATCTCTATAATTAATGAGTATGTTTCTTCTTTTTGCAGACTGCCCGTACGGCACCTATGGAGTTGAGTGCCGTAAATCATGCAACTGCAAAGGGGGCATCTGCGACAGGGAGTCAGGAGCTTGTCTCACTCTTACCTTTTTCTCCAAAATCGCCGGAAAGCTTAAAACTGGACCAAGACCAGGTGAACGAACCCCCCCCCCTTAACTTGATCTTGTTTCATTGGAAGAATAACGACCCCCTCCTCCCCCTCCTCCTCCCAGCAGGTGAGACGGGCTCAGGTGAAGTGAGTTCTGCGCACACCGACCAGCGCGCAGACAGATCCGCCGCTCCAAAGAGACTCTCCCCCCGCTGACAACACTTGAAAAACGATTGTTAAGGATATGGAATATTAACTTATAAATGAGCCGAAAATTATATTTTATTATCTTAAGAGATGGGTTAAAAATGATGATTTTTTTACAGCATTTGAAGGTTTTGTTCAAAGCTACATGTTGAAAGTTTTTTATGATTATTTCTTTGTTCTTTCTCAGTTCCTAATCAATTCCCACAACTTTCAGTGTATTTAAGCATCCAATTTAATATTGGTGTATCTTTGAATATGTGTTTGAATGATTTTGTTGTTAAAATTACAGCAACGCTCCTTGAATTTCTTTCTTCTCAATCTAATAATCTGTTTGTACTGAAAATGCAAACTGCTGATCTCTACAATGCAGAAAATGTCATGTAGCCATATACATTAGCTACTGTCTGAATAAAAAAAGTTACCAGCTGTTATTTGGTTATCAGGAGTGACATGATTTCACTTGATTTTTAACATTTGAGTAATATTTTGTCATGATATTGACTATTTTTTGCAGAGATGAATATAAGCTTTTTTTTTTTTTACCACTATTTAGACTTATAATATCTGTCAATAATTGTGATTATATTTGAATAAATCCAAAATCTCAACTGAGAAATTACAATTATATGTAGACTGTAAATAAAAATATTTCGACTGTAAGTTCTCTCTTGATAAATCGAAGCAATCAGCTCAAGCAGAGGCAGTGAATATTCTTTTGTTTTCCAAACATATCTGGCTTTTTAATTATCAACATTATAATGATTAGACACATTAGATGTGTTTTCAGTGTAAGAGGAGTAAGGCTTCACCATTTTATAGACCAGAACTCAAATAGAAAAGAAGAGTTGCCCCGATGTGTACAGTTTAAGAAAAAATCTGTTTTTGTTCTTTGTGAGAATCTTCCTAAAAGTAAATAATAAGGAAAATCCACCATAGTGTGCAATTTCAAATATTTGAAAGAGCGAATGTAAAGTAGAACATTTATATATGAGCACTAAATAACTTTTGAGTACCCTTTTAACAACAGAATGAAGGAGAAAAATGTTACATCAATATGGCACTATAAAACATAAACTGTTAATTTTAAATCACCCAAATATTAAAACTGATTCAAACACCTTGTGCAACATTTTGAAACAGTTCCTCTTTGCTCACAATCTTTCCTATTAATCTCACCTCTGACTCTTTCTGGTACGAAAATGTTTTCCAGTATTCAGCCTGTTTATTTCCTGTGCTTCCTGACACCTGTGAAATGGCCCTTCTTCCTGTTGTTGTTGTGTCTGCTCTGCACAGGAATTTAAAGACATGGCTTGTCTTTTTTTCCTTCCAAGTGACACTCCAAAAACTCGGAAACTACGAGTGACACCTATCTGAAAAGCATTAGAGCTCAAAGGGTTCACGACATGAAAGAAGACTCAAATCAGCTCAAAGCAAACAAGCAGTGAATTACTTAAGCATTTATGTAAAAAAAATGAAAAGTTTATGGATTTCAGATCTAAATTTGCTTTTCATGAGGACTCGATTAGACGTAATAATCTCTGGTGAAAGAAGAAAAACAATTCCTCGACAAAATAATCCCATTTCAGTTTAAAATTTTTTTTTAAATTTGACTTTTTTATTTTTCCCACTTTTTCCTCATTTAAAAATTGAAAAGAAAAAAAACATCACAACCATTTCACAAAGGTAAATTATGAGTTTTTACTCTTGAAAAAATGATGCAATTGTATTTGCTCCTCTTTATTAATATCTGAGGGTTTTGTGCAGATAGGTCTATTTTTAACATCTTTCTGTTTCATTCAGATTTATTTAAATACACCTAGTTTAGAGTTTGTATCATTTAAAAAAAAACATTGAATTCCTAATAAATATTGAAAGTACTTGTTCATTGGAACAATTTGGTTCACAGCTTTGATATAAACTTTGTACGATTCAGTCAATATATTTACAGTAATTTGAAATTTTACCCAGAAATTGTAAAATTAACTAAAAGTAGCATTGGTCATAGAAAGTGTTAAACTTTTCAATTCAATAAAAGACGAGAATGATTCAAAACGTTTTGACATTTGACTTTATATAAAAAATTCTTTCATTTTATTTCATTTTTTATGTTTTGACGTAAAAATCTTTCAATGCTTTCTTTGAGCCCATTTAATGAACGACAGCACACACTTCATTAGGTAGTTTGTGTAACAGACACTAAGGTATGTGAGCTGTGTGTTCATGAATGTTCCTCAGGCTCTAATATTCCTCTCAGTCCCCTGAGAACCGACAGGCTGAGGTCCTGAAACCAAACAAAGGACCCTGGAAAATAACAGGAAAGCTTTGGTGAGAAAAACCCTCCATCTGACTCCCTGTACGCGTCACTGCCGCCTCTGCAGAAACAAAAGTGCGTGAATGGAGTAGTAAATAACACTGAATTACTACAAATAGATGTTCTGCTATTTACAGTCTGGCTGTGCCTCAACAGGTTGTTTACTGTAGCCACGGAATGACAAGTGCCTTTTGGAGACAACACATCAACGCCGCAAACAAGGAAATTAAAGATTGTGATTGATTACACTGATTGCAAACAGCAAAACTAAGATTTCTGAGAAGTACGTCATGCCATTGGGTTAAAGTGATGCAAACGGAGATGGATGAAAGAAGTCCTTGGCGCTCTCTTCCTTTCTTCAGGTTCTCAGAAATTCAGTAAACAAGCAAGCAAAACAAGATGCCAGAGCCTTGACCTCAGTGACCTGACAGATTTTTGACCCTGAAGGGCTCATCCTTTCCTTGACAGAATGACGTAAGGAGGGGAATTTGTCATTCAGAAGAACCAGAACTTTGTATTTTAATTGGGTTCAAATGTTTAATTTTTACCCATCAAAAAGAAGGACAAACTCATTCAGCATCAAGCAACAGTTGACAAAAATATAAGACATTTTATTTATTTGGGTATCATCCTAAATATTTAATAAACAGAACCTTAATGAGATAACATTTATTTTATATTATTTTTTTTATTTTTATTATTATTATTTTAAAAAGTTTAGAGTTGGCATGACATTACAAGTGGTGAAGAGATAATTACAGCAGACTTTCTAACAGATTTTTCACCTGTATAATTCAAGTAATCAACACATGAGGGTTATAAATAGATTCTAAACTTCCATAACAATAAATATTAAACATACTAAATAAAATAATAGTCATTACTACACTAAACATCCCTCAAGTAAAAAGTCTCAGGTATGTTTGTCACTCTCAATGTCCTTTTTTGTCCGGATTGTGAACTTTGGTTTGGGTTTTATCAGTTGTGTTGTGATGTTTGATCATGTTGTGTTTTGTATCGTCCCTCTGTCACACTAGTTTCAAACTCATGATCCACAGCTCTCTTTGTTTCTGTTCGTTGCCCTCAACCCATTTAAGTGTCTGGTTGAAGCTAATTCTAGTCAGGTCATCCGCTTTTCTGTCACATTTTGGTTGTTCCCATGATTTTTGTCATGTTTCAGTTTTTTGTGGGTTTTATATGTAAATTAATTGTACTAACAAGCTTTTTTTTTGAGAATATAGAGTTGCCTTTGGTGTAATCTTTGTTTACAAAACACATGTGTATTATCCGTTTTGAGAGAACACATTTTCAAAAATGTTACAAAATGTCAGCCAGATTTTTAATATCATTAACCTGTGAATATAATATATTTGGTTGTGTGGTGCTTCACTGAATGGAAAAAATGAATTTCAGAAAGTAAAAACGAAAAAGGTCAAATAATTTATATTATTACAGTTCAGACAAAAAAAAATCTAAAATCCTGGGTAACCTGTGAATGTCTTTGTATCTTTCCTCAAATTCTCAAATTAGTGTTTGCATTTGAAAATGTCAGGTTGGGTCAAATCACTAATAAATTTATTTAGCAGTAAACAGTTGACACTCAAACAGCAAACATACCAAAAGTAAATGCCACAGAAAAAAACAGTTGGGAAAAAACGGTTAAAACAAGACCAATATCAAGACAGTGCAAATTGATAACTGGTCTGAGGAACTTGGGTGGAAAAAGCAAAGCGTAAGACAATTATAATTAATAAAAATGTAATTTTCTAAACTGTTATCTTTCATTATCATTATTTTTATTATTTTCCCAACTGTCTTTTCATAGAGTGAAACTGGTACAAAAGTTTTTGTGCTCCACTACTTTTTGAAGAAGGTAAAATTGTAGCTTAACTCAATTTAACCAAGTGGTTAAGTGGTCCATGTCTTAATATGTTCTTAATATGTTTGACCAAACCATACCATCTAAAAACGGGACAAAATGACTTGATAGATAACATGGGTGTTTGTTTAATTAGTCAGTAGTAGCCTTGGAGGTACTCAAAGAGAACTGCAAGGAGTACACCAAATAAAAAAAATCAAAATAAAAACCAAATCATAGGCTTACATGAAATCATTTATTGAAAAACAGAAAGAAAGACACATTATTACTACTTTAAACCTATTATTGTTAAAAGGGTTCACAAAAAGTTGTATAATTTTCCATTTTATACGATCACCTTGAGAGACAAAACAAAAAAAATCAAGTTATAGGTATTCTGGAACGAGTTTCTTTAGGTAAAAGGGGTTGTAAAATAAAAAATTAAAAATATGCATTTAATAAATGTCAAATTTTTGTTTTGTTTAGTTAGTTTGGGTTGCACTTTTTATGATGGGGTGAGATCCATAATGTGAGCAGGGACATTTTTAATGTGAAACAAGCGTATGGAGAGCAAGCAAGCACATCTAATATTGCATTTATATATATATTTGGTTAAAGATAGGGATCCCATACCAAATTGTTCCTAAAAGCAGAAAAAATATGCAGATTTTTCTAGTGGACCCCTTTAGCAAACAAGAGGCACCATCACTGTGGAAAGAAAAATCTCGAAGAAGACAGGAAGTTTGGTTAAAAGCCGGGGCAGGAAAGCAATTCTGGATGTTATCAGGAAGAGGTGTAAAGGCTAAAGTGTCTGATGAGAATGCTTTGACCACTGAGGAAATAAATCAGTCTTGCTGTTGGCAGAAGTAAACAATTACTTATAAAAAAAAAACAGTACATTCAAATAAAACTTGATTGTTCACTGCTAGCAAGAAATTCTTGTTTTTTTCTATATATTTCGTGTTTTATGGATTAGAATAAAATCAGATAAAATACTGTAAAAGTTCTCAGTAAAAAAATATTATTTTGTTTCTGTGCCTTCTAAGTTTGAGATCAGATAGAAAACAAATGTTTTGTTTTTAAAAAGATTTATGAAGATTTAAATGAGAAAATCAAAATGAACCAAAAATGTTTGAGCTTTTGAATAAAAATACAAGAAAACGTAAAAACTTGTGTGTTAGCAGTGGTCGAATGATCAAAGTTATGATTCTGCTCCAGAAAGTTGAGTTCTTAATTAAAAACTGTTTTGTCTGATGAGAGCTTTTCACAAAAAATGTCAATTCAATTGATTTGTTTGGCGCTTTAACATGACCGCAGTCAAACAAGGCGCTGTACATTAAAAGCTAAAAACGTTAAAAACTACAATAACTACAAGATTAAAGCAATAATAAAAGTATCAAATAAGTGACATAATAAAATAAGAACACTGAAAAAAGTAAAAACAACAAATATTATTCATTAGCATTTACATCGATTTTTTAAGTTAATCACAGAGAAATCAATTTTTTAAACAATAAACAGTAGAATTGCACGTCTGTTCAGAAACTGTATGAATAAACACTAAAAAAAAGGGCAATAAGTAGTTTTAATGTGAAGTCGTATTTATCAAATTTCAGAGTTTTCGTCTTCCAAAAAAAAGTTCAGGTTCATGTCTTCACACCCAGGCCTGCTCACCTGCAGCTTTATCCTCTTCTTCAAATAATTCAACGGATTACAGACATTATAAGTCATCAATCATTTTGGTGCAGACAGAGAACAGTCTGCTCAGTATTGAGCAAACACAAACCATCATTTTACATGTAGCTTTGTGGTCCATTAGATGTTTTGCCTCCCACTTCAGACATCCTCTGCCCCCTGGCTTTGTAACTGTGTGATGCACTGTGAATGGGCACATATGACAGACACTCCATTAATAACTGCTGAGCAATATATTCTCTACTCCTTTCTGTGCATTTCATTTTCAACATAAGATTTGTAATTAATTACAGTTTTAAAATGCAAATTGAGCAGAGATTTCTTTCCTCCAATGGGATATTAAACACAGTGTAACAGTTTAAATTTGCCAAAGTTCTGATCTGTTGTTTTGAGTCATTTTGACAAAAGTTTGTGTTGATTTTTTAAAATGTATTTAATGCTGCATTCAGTTTTAACAGTTGATCACTTCAGCATGTTTTCTGTTTTAATTTCTGTGTTAGTAAAACACTTTTTTTTTCAAAGCACCATGTTTTTAACCTTTTAGTTTTGTCTTTGGATGCAAGTTAAATAACTTAAAAAAAATTTTTTTTTAATTAAATTAATAAACATCTAAACGTTTCCAATTGATGTGCGATTTATAATGAGCTAACTATTAATGTTATGTGATTAATTAAGAATAAATTATTTTTGTCTTTTCTTAAGTTAATATTCATCTTACTGGTATCACAGACACAGCAGTAAACTGTGTATTTCATGGTTGGTTCTTTGAAGAAAGCATCATGCTATTTTTGTTGTGCTCATGAATATCCAGAATTGAATCATTCTTAAACAGGATCCATATGATATTCTGCTACAGTGATCTATAAAAAGGGTAATCCTGTGCTCTATATAATCATATCCACAAAAAAGCATATTAAGGAGCACATTCTTGAGATTTGCATTTTCTTCAATTTACCAACAGGTGGCAGTGTTGCATCATAGTTATTGATTTGGGAGGAGAACATTTTTAACTGGTGTCTGAGAGATTATTACTGCCTTTTTTTAGAGGTTGTTGATAATCAATCTATCATAAACTTAGCATATGACGGCTTTACTTATTTCAATAAAAGAAAAAAAACATGTACTCCATCTTCTGCTTTGTGTTTGATACATTTATTATAATTTTGATATGTTGGATCCTGCATGAACGTTTGCATTATGTAACACTGAAGTCTTTGTTGAGACTATGAAGGATTTTTAAAAAATTTCCTCTTATAAGTGAATAATAGGAGGTAAAAAAAAACGTTTTTTTTTCTATGCCTGGATCATAAATCGTTGGCCAAGATGTGAAGTTCATGTGTGTTTAAAGAAGACTTACTAGATAAAAAAAACAGCTGAAAACAAACAATGGCAGACTCTCATCTATCTTCCTCTTTGCCTCTGCCTTCTTTCTGGATGTTTTATTATATTTGTAAAACGAGGAATGCTAAACATGAAGCTCTGCGACCTTGTGACGTAAAAAAACTGACATCTGTAAAGAATCTGTACTTTCATCATGTCTCTTGAGATTAAAGAAGACCTCATCTGATAAAGAACTACTGAGATTAGAATGAGGGAATCTTCAGAGAGGAAACCTCTGGGACCGAAACTTCTCTCCATGGGCTGTGGTTCTCATGGCCTCACTTTCAGAGGTTCTGGACAGTTCACATCTGGAAAGACAAAAAACAAAACAAACAAAAAATAAATAAATACAACACACCACTATGAAAACGATATGTCTGTATATCTTAACAGTTAATGACACATAACACTCAATAACATTTAATGCAAAAATTTTCTGGCTAAGGAAAAAGAAACATTTAATTAAGCACATAGTTTCTGTGTAGATGTGCTTTATACTCCTGTACTGATGCCTTACCATAATAAATGAGAATAAAAAAATGGGGACCATGTGTCTTTGCAGAATTATGTAAAAATAACTACACAAGATCATTCTTGATTCCAACCCTGCCTGCTCATTCGTCAAAGTGTCCTTTGACAAGATACTGAACCCCACATTGCTCCTGGTGGTTATAGGTTAGCGCCAGTGTTAGACAGCAAAGTGTTTGAATGTGTTTGTGTGAATGGGACTGTGACTGTAAAGCGCTTTAGGCCTTCTACGAAGGTAATAAAGTGCTAAATAAGTATACGCCTTTTACCACCAGTGTAATTTTTTTATGCAATTTTAATCTGGGCAATCTGCAAGGCTGCATAATTTATTATAAAGCTAGATGACTAAGCAACACAGTCTGGCTAAGTCAGTGTTAAAATATGTATCCGGATTTCTCACTTGCAAAGACAAGGGAATTGATGTATTTTACTGAAACTCCAAAAAGTCCTCAGTCATCACTTCTGCAATAGGTCAGTCAACAAAGATAATGTATTCTGCCTGACTCTTCATTTCACTTAAGCTTCCAGCCCCTAAATAACCCAAATTAATCACCTGCTCCAAGTTAGGTACAAAAAAATATTTTTCAACCAGTTCAACTTGTTTTGCAACTGTACCACAATACACTTTATTTTGCTGAAGCTGGAATTTAGTTCTGTAAAAACTGAATCACTGGTACAGTATTTATTCATTTTATGCGGTGATGATTACTGGAGCCAGTTCCTATTTCTACAGCAAGTAGTGGCTGGTTTGAATCAAAGCTGGGTCCTTTCTATGTGGAGTTTACATGTTCTCCTCGTGCAGGCGTGGGTTTTCTTCTCTCACAGTCCAAAAACATGCTTCTTAGGTTAAGTGGTGATTCTGAATTGTCCCTAAGATGTGAATGTGAGGGTGTGAGTGGTTGTTTGCTTGACTGGCAAACCATCCAATGTGTACCCCACCTTTGCCCACACAGTAGCTGGGCAGGCTCCAGCGACCCTTTGACCCCAAATGAGACTAGGCTTATTCAGAAATTCGATGGATGGAGATAAAAATTTAACAAATTAAGTCAGGGAAGGTTTTAGTAGAAGCACTACAAAGAACTTTTGCACCTTTAGACCTCATGCATTGTTTATCATGCTTCATCCTGTTCAGGGTCAAGGTGTCTTACACAGATGCCATTGGTGGAGAACTGGGTTACACCATGGGCAGGCTGCCAATTTCTGTGGAAAATTTGGAACCACAAAAAATTCAATATGCATTTTTTTCAGATGTGAAAGTGTGCTGGAGCACCAGGAGAAAATAAGCAGAAGCACTAAAGGACTAGTCAAACTTTGTGCAGAGTTTGGGATTTAAAATTAACTTTTTCTTGAATCATATTTTTTTAAAAGTGCTTTTGCAGTGTTTCTGCCAGGATATATGCATTAAAAAGCATCTAAGGAAACTCTGATGTCGTCACTTGGGAAATAAACTATGAGAAAAGACAGCAAATGGGGTGCATTACAAAAGCACAGCAAGATAAATTGGAGTCAATAAAAAAGTTGCACAAATTTGACGTAACTTTTAAATTAATGAGAAAAATAACACAAAAAGCTTTCCTACAATAAAACATAATTTTACCTTGATGGTGTTGTGGTTGAATTGAAAGCTTCAGGTTGGTGAATTAATGGAATTCTTATTTGGCTTGAGTCTTCCACAGTATAATTACTGAGAAGGATATGAATAAGTAAGGCGTCAATTTAGCCATTGGTCAAGTATGTTGGATTGGAGTTTAAAAACAGACGTATATCGGCTTTACATCTCTCCAGTGACCATCTTTTCCCAAAGTTGAAGTAAACTCCAAATTTTCCAGTTTATCAAAGACAACTGGAGGCTGGATTCAGAAAAGATCAAAGCCCTTTTATGGAGCCCAAGTGCAATTTTCTACCAAAGATAAATGTATAAAAAACTCACTGTCGAAAACTTTTCATCCTCGTTGTTATTTTTTCTTAATTCATGACAACTGTCTCATTTTTTTCAGTCCCACTTTAATTGGTCAGTTCTATTCATTCATTCATTTTCCAATCCGCTTTATCCCTTTCGGGGTCACCGGAGCCTAACCCGGCTACTCATGGGCAAAGGCAGGGGACACCCCTGGACTGGTCGCCAGTCTGTCGCAGGGGCCACAATCACACACCCATGCACACTCACATTCACACCTAGGGACAATTTAGAGTAACCAAGCATGAAGCATGTTTTTGGACGGTGGGAGGAAGCCGGAGTCCCCGGAGAAAACCCACGCATGCACGGGGAGAACATGCAAACTCCACACAGAAAGGTCCCCCAGCCAGGACTTGAACCGGGAACCTTCTTGCTGTGAGGCAGGAGCGCTAACCACTGCGCCACCATGCAGCCCTGGTCAGTTCTACTTCAGCCTAATTATTAATGTTCATAATCCCAATATTTATTTATGTTTGTGGTCTTTAGCTACTGCTTGCTAATTGGCATTTGAGCAGATCTATTTGTTAAGATCCAGTTTCATTAGCCATATAAAATAATAATAAATAATGCAAAGAACTCAAATGTATAAATATTCAAAATTCTGCAAGTTTACGCTTGCATCAACCTGGTTTTAAGTCATTGAAAAATAAATGAGGTTGATAACGGAGGAAGAAATGGTGACATTATCCAACATTGTTTTAATTAGATAAGTCATTTGCAATTGCATTATTTCGAAGTTTCAGTTGTAGAAGCAAGAAGTACACTTCAAAATATGTTTTTGTTTCTTTATGTAAATACATGCATAGATTACTTATGTTTGTTTGCTGTCACTAGTTCCGAAAAAAAAACAGGAATCGAGAGTGATCTGTAATTAGAGTCAGCTAGTAAAACAAGATGGTGCAACAGTAACTTTTTTATGCTCGTGGTTGTAAAAGGAATATAATATTTACCAGCTTTTTTTTTGTTGAACTTTGAAATGCCTCTTTATAGGAGGACACACAATGGCTTTCAAAGACTTAGCTCTGATATATTTGCATGCTGTATTCTTTTACTGCAGAATGGGGGAAATGCCTTTCAATGTTAAGACCCTATTAAAAAGAATCAGCTTAGTCATATGAATTGAGAAAAAAAGCACTTAGAGCAGCCCCAAACAAACGACACACGCTCTCCAGGGTGTGTATACAGCTGGGTTTGCACCAAAGTGAGTACAAACCAACTAAATAAATGTTTGCTGAGCTGCATTTACACAGTGATTTGTTTTTGTCTGTTTATGTCATCTGGAGAAGTCATTACAATTAGAAGATTTTCTGTGTGTGTGTGCAGGATTAGTCACTAATGATGTATGGAAAGTTTGAATTTTTGTACCCCATGATGAGTTAAAGGAAAACTTCAAATGGAGGCAACAATGTATACAAAATGAAAAGTGTGTTTCAAAGCTTGTTTAGCTTGACTTCTGCATAGCAGAGTCTTGGGACTTCCTCAAACACGCTTCTCCCCTCCCTGCCCTCCTTTTCTGCTCCTGTTTTCGTTCTGTGCACTCTCAGTCTCAGAGTGAGTGTACACGCCAGAACGAGAGGACTCAGGGCTGCATAGATTGCAGTGTTGGGAGTGTGCACGGGCGTGTGCGTTGTGTCTGGGCGGTCTCCAGCTGCAATTGTGCCTCATGTGTCTCTGTGCTGACTGCCATCGTCACCCTGTCCACAGCGGAGTCTTTCTCAGCGTGCTGATGGTGTGAGCAGTCAGGGAAAAAGTTTCTAACAGCTCATCTGAGGTCCATTTTGCACACACTGAGTCAGCCCAGGAGTGAGCAACAGCAGCACCGGCACATGAGAGGGACTTGAGCTTGTCTCAGTCTGGGATTTCTATCGCTATTGGCACATTACCTGGTGTTGGATCTTGCGTCACATCACATCAGAACTCAGGGATTCAGCCAGGTGAGTGTGTCAAAGCTTGTACAGTCAGAATGTTGGGGGTTTCTCGTGACATTATAGTCTTTGAGCAACATTCATATATCTGCCCACACTTTAGAGTGTAACCCAAGAAGAAAAACCAGTAGGGGAATAGTCGGATGAAACGAGAGAGAGTGACCCTGGAAGTTACTTAATTCTATTTTTAAGCACTTTTTTTCCCTGAACTTCAGTTTGATGTGCAGCTTCTGTGGTAATGTCACACTTTGACAGCATATAGAATTAGTGGTGGGCAGATGTTTAGTTCCCTTTCAGCAAAACCAGGCAGAGATGGTGGATCCAGTTTTTAGTGGGAAATAAACAGAAATCCTTTCCCTTGTCAACTCAGCTTTTGAGAAGGGGTTTTGATTTAATTGAGGCAATATTTAAACACTGTCTTGACTGGGGTCCTATAATGTTCTGAAAATCAGAGGTTTCAGCAGAGATGCACAAGACCAGGTACATGCACAGGCTGAAGCTCTCTTTATGCATCTTTGTTTGACAGGCAGACCTTTTCCCATGAGTTTTCTACTCTGATTCAGATGTGTGTAGAAAGCATTCCCCTCCAAAAAGCTGCAGTCCTACTCTGCTGCTGCCCAGTCAAACAGACTAAAACTCAATTATCTCCAGATTAATTCACTGCCCTGTGCCAGTAAGCTGCTGATTACCATTGCTCAGGGCATAGCTACATCTGGAAGTTGAAGAATAGCTAGAACGTTGATAAAAACGGATGGAAAAGTCACGTCTGCAGCTCGTGTCCCCTCTGCCTGCTGTGTTAATGGAAAAGGAGGACATAAAAGCAAGCCGGGCATGAGCTGAGGTAAAAGCAGAGAGGATGACCCTTATGTGCCAGGAATGTCTGCAGCGCACAAGCTGTGCTGCTGGAAAGCTCAGGGATCGGGTTCCCGGCGTCAGCTGCTGCACTTGACTGTTCCCTGGTCTGACTTTGTGATATCTGTTTATTGATAGAGAAAGGAATAGGAGGGTCAAAGCTTCAGCAAAACTAGAGTTAGAAACTGTCTGGAAAATGTTATATAAAAATAATGTAATAGTATCAAAATTACATTCATTTATGCTGTGACAATCTTTTGCTTTATCTTTTAGAAAGTATAGCAACCAATTCCATCATATCTCTTGAAAAAAATATAAAGATGATTGAATAAGAGGATTTTAACCAAAAACAAAAACAAAAAAAAAACCCATCAACATGCAGTATATATAATCAATAGAAAAGAATCAAACACAAATAGGAAAAAAAATTCAGACACCAGACCACATATTAGTTTATTTTAGATGTAAAGCTGAACTTTTCACATTAAAGTCTTTGTGAAAGTCCTGCCCTCTGAAACCATTCTCAAGTGTTTATTTGAAGAACTGCAACATGTGAAATTTCCTGGTTATATACAAATTAGGGAACAGAATGTGGGGGTTTGATTAAAAGTCAAAGATAATAGCTTTCCCAATCACCTATCCCCTAAATTGAGCTACCTGAAGCTAAAAAGAAAACAATTTAATTTGGGCAGCCGCATGGGTATAAATGTCATCTACTATCAAGCACCATCGAATTTCCATCAGTTTATTATTGTTGCATATAGTTATAATTCACAGCACAAAATGACATTCTTACTGTGGAGCCTTTTAAACATCAGCTTCATTTGAGTCCCAGCTGTTTTTCTTTTCTTTTTTTAACTGTGTGGTTCTGGGGGTTTTTTTGTGTGTGTCTGTCATGTGAAACTATATTTGGCTCTAGGTTCACCAGAGCTTTGTGCTTTAAGCACTTTGAATGCTTTTTGGTCAAACATGAGCCATGTTTCCACTGAGCGGTCCGGTTTAGAATGGTCCAGACAATTCAGGTGAGCGTTTCCACTAAAAGTTTGATCGTTACGGAGCATGAAGGGTGAAGTTTACAACAACAACAATAGAGGTCATCCAGCAGCTCATTTTTTTCTGTTTTTCTTTTGGTACTTTGAACATACGAAGCATTTAATGTTGTCTGAGAGAAGATTGTGAGAAAAGGAATACAGCCGCTTTTTTGGCACTTTATTTTTTCGTACTGACCTTCCACCAATCAACGGGTTTCAACAGTGGCCCTGCGCTAACCAGTCCGTTCTATGGCCCTACAACCAACGAGGGCCCAAAAATGGTCCAGTTTGGTACGGCATAATGGGCCCATTTTATAATGAAAATGCTCAAAATACTGGACTGGACCAGATCGTATCATACCGTCACCGCTCAGCGGAAACAAGGCAAAATCAATTTGAGCTCAATTGAAAAACATGGTTTTCTTTAAAAAAAAATGAACTCAACAACCAACTCACCAGATCATCTTTTGTTATATTTTTAAAGTGTTCCCATTGTGAGAAAAACTTGCAATGTGCAACATTAGTGATCAATATTGCAATGATGATTTGACTTTTATAACATGAAAAACAGCAAAACAAAAACTACTAATACATCACTTCCATTCACTGCAAACGTTTTATTTAAACAAAGTCGACATAAATTATACAGCAAGTAATTTCAAGAAGAGACAGATCAAATTTGAACGTCAGGAAAATGTACTAAAGAAAAATAATCTGTCTTTCTGGTAGCACTGGTGACATCTTACATGGAAACAATTAAGAACAATGATAGTTTGCATTTCTGCTTTAATAAAAACATGATGGTTTCTCTATCTATGTGTGTAAACATAGATAGGCACATAGATAAACATAGGAGTTTGTTAGAAATTCAGCTCTGAGTTGTTTAATACCATTGGTATTAAACATTGGTAATTAAACCAATTTGGTCTTCATTTTTTCTGCAATAAAGATGTCACCATGTTGGAACCAGACAACATCAATCGGTCTGAGTCTGTTTGAGTCAAAGTTTCTATGGCAACTACTGTTGCCAAGCAGGGGTAAGCTTGTACAAAGTCCACACCCCTTCAAATGAAAGTGGGCTTGGGAGAATCTGTCAATCAAACGTTCGAGGTCGGGGCCAGCGGGCACTTCATGCTTTTACTGAGGCATCTGATTTGTCAGTTTATAGCATGAAAAACCTTGTGATAAAGAAAAATATAATGGAAGCAAAAATTAGGATTAGCAAGAAGATGTTAAAAAAAGGTTATCAGAGCAAGAATAGTTATTCTGACAAATATAATGACTGAGTATTAGCAGTTTTTTTTCTCAATAAAAGTTTACAGCATTTTGGCTTCCTGGAATCAGCAGGTACTTCCTATTTGGAACTTGAGGGGAGAGAGGTCACTCAGTCCAGTTCTCTTATACAGTCAATGGTTGCAAAAAAGCTCTTTTTCAAACGGTATTTCTTTGTCTGCTCCTGATTCACAACGATTTGAAAAAAGAAATGCAATTTCAAGCTTAATTGTCTTTATATATGTCCTTCATCATCAGTAAAAGGCAATGAAAACATATTAAAAACATCGAAATCATAATTTTCAAAGTGGGTCTTTAGCCTGTTTTGAGTTTTTCCAAGTTATCATCAATACAAAAATAGACGCATAAATCCACCCAAAACTGGTGATAACTGTTAAAAACCAGAGTCAGTGTGATGTCTACTTCGACAAAAAAACCTTGTCTCCTTGAACATATCCTTTTTTCTAAGTGTTCACATTACCAAAATCCCTACATCAGCACTGTCAACAGTTCAGTTGCAGCAGTGTGTCAAACGCAGGTGTGACTCAACGATCAACGTGGAGTCCTCGCCCTGGTCTCTCTGTGGGATCGCTGTTCAGTTCCCAGATATACAGTGACATGTTAGAAAGAAAATGAGGAAGGAGGGTTGATGACAGTCCTGGGGGGTACCACGGAAGAATTTGAAAGCATATGCTTTCTAAATCAGCGTGTACACAAAGCAGACAGCGACTCATCTGGGGTTACAACCAGGGTTTTTTATCTTCATGAATCGATTCTTGTGTGTTTGTGATCTTACCCACCACCTCTCCTTTCATCTCTCCTGCCTTTTTGCATCTATCCTTCTATTTCTGTGACTCATAGTGAGCTATGTGTGAGTGGCAACTGATCATGAACCAAGTACGCCATGAAGGATAGCCTTTAAGTTCCTGACCTCCCCATAACCCGGCCCTACACTCCCACCATGACAGACCTGACTCATGCATGTGTTGGACGAAGTAATGGATCACTTCTTTTTTTTATATGTGCAACTGCTTCCATCTGTGGCCACTCTAAAGCCCTTCTTTCACATCCTCCACAGCACAGCAAGCGACATGCTCTCCCTGCACCCCCGTGTCTTAATAGCTTGAGTCTTAACAGAAGCAGACTCCTGCTTTGGCAGGGTTATATTTGTCTTTAACACATTTGGGTTGTGGTGTCTTGACTGTGCCCACATTAAGATGGAAAATTGCTTGGGGATATATAAAGATTTGATGGCAATGACAAAAAAAAGAAAAATTTCGAAGGGTTTTGCATTTTTTTGTGATGCTTCGTGCTCACATAGGCTCAGATGTGAAATGTGGATATGAGACTACACCACAGTTTGCTGTAACCTTTCTGTTTCTTGATGTCAGAGAACGTTTGACATGGGTGGGGGCGACGGTACTGTATGTCATGTGTTTCAGACAGGAGCAGACAATCCATGTCTGTCATTCATGGGTGAATCATAAAAAACATTTAGAGTCCTACTCTAACTATATTTTTTCTATTGTAAAATCATTCCCAGTATCTTTTAATTATCATTATATACTTTTTACCCAAAATCAAAAAGTTTGAGTTGTTTTTGAATAAATGTTTTGCAAGGCAGCAGGAGTTTATTAGAAATTTGCATCTGGGTTGTGGGCAAGACTGTTGGCACAGAAGTTAGCCATGACTAATTTCCTATCAATTTATTTCCCATCTAATTTATTTACACTCTCCCCCACTAGATTATGGCACCTCACAAGCCCAAGCTTATAGCAAAAAATCAGCGAGCAATATCGGAGCTATCCAGACGTAAAGTTTTGAGCCAGATGGCAGCTCAGATGAGAAAAACAAAGACATACATGGATCTATTTGTCTGAAATTAGACCGTTGAAGGAAGACTTGGGCCACCGATAGTAGTTGCTGTCACAATCCCAAGCTTTTTCAAAGCGCTGGATTTCATTTGAATAAAGAAATACTCAAAAAACAGTTTTAATCTTAAATTATTTCATATTATCCTATGTTATGAGAAACATACAATAAAAAACACAAAACATTTTCCATTGGAGTGGGTCTTTAAGAGGATTTGGCCAAGTGAAATCCTCAACACATTACAAAAAATGCTTGCTCAACTTGCATTTTATCAGATTTATTCAGAAAAATGGAACTGTGTTGGACTCTCATTAGTAGTATTCAGTCAGCTTCAATTAAACTTCTTTCAAAATTGCAATTTATCCTAATATGTACAATAACAAAATTATTTTTATCCGTTCCTAGATGAATGACTAAAAGTTTGCGACACAATTTTCATTGGAGTGGGTCTTTAAACAGTCTTTTTAAACTCCTTTTGCATGTATCTGTTTTCATCAAGTAGTCATGCACTGGAATAATTCAGTGCTCACTGTAGTGCCACTGAATACCACTCTTTCATTACCTGAGAGTCATTAAGTAGCAGTATTTATGTATCACTGACAGATGTTTATTTTTGAACCGAGATGTCCCAGAGCCTGAGACGGCCTGGTTCCGTCTCCATACTGCCAGACATAGACAAACAGAGATTTGCTTTTATGACTTTTGTGCCAAAACAGAGGTAAACAGTGATGATGTCTTGAATAATCTGTGACAGAAAAGTCACAACTTTCATTCTGTTCTCTTCTACTCGTATTCATCCATTTTTTTGCCACTTCTCCAAAGCCGCAGATGTGTTGTACCCCACTGAGAAATTACATGCTTTAAGCCTTGTAGCTATCTTTGTGTTGTCCTTGCACGTGCTTGGTGTTTATGTGCGGCTCTATTCGCTGTACACTGGGTTTTTGTTGTTTACAGAGAAGGTCAGAGTGTTTCTTCTCACTCACTTCTCAAAACGGTCAGAGTTCGCACGCGTGCTGTGAGAACATCCGGGGTTGTGCTTTAATTCAAGATGCCTTTAGTGTTCTTTGGCAGACGTGGCAGACTTAAGTAGACATGATTCATATTTACTAAATTACATTTATTGCAAAGGGATATTTATATATTTTTGGTGTCACACATATGTAAAAACTTACTCCAGTGAAAGTCCTGCTTTGTTTTCTTCAAACATGATCTTGTGGTGTTTTTCTGATGATGGAGCACAAAATTAAGCTTAGAAGTGAATTTCTCAAAAAAAAAAATTCAAATAATTGGGAAACAGGAGCTCACAAAAAATGTAGTTTAAAAAAAAATGTAATTGTAACATAGAAAATACATTGGGTGGGCCACAACCTCCAATGCTCATAGCTCTCAGCAACAGGGAGGGGAAGGGGAGGCGGGGTTGCTACGCACCAACGATCCCGCCCAGAGACAAATTTCAAATGAACTACTGTTTTTGTGCAGGAACTTTATCCTGTAAAATGACACAAGTTTTCTTTTAAATTTTACTTTGGCTAAAAACAGCATTATAATAAATAGAAGACCACTGGAAACCCATTTACAAAAGATCAAAAGATAATAGGAGTCTGACTTTGAAATAGAAATTCTTCAAAGTTCTTTCATCAATGTAAAGTTCCATGCAAAGTTTCAGAACCCAACTTCTTTTTGCTCTGTATTCCGACGTTGAAGTTCTGCAGGATGAAAAAATTAATAAAACCCACTGAGTTGCAATGGTTATTTTGGAGACTGTGGCTCAAGGGATGAAAAGGATGCTCTTAATAGCATACATACATACATCTAATGCACTCACAGGTGTTACACAGAAACACAAGATCCCTCTCCACCACACGGTTGTGATGTGCTGAGTGGACACAACAGTCAAGAATCGATGGGTTCCTACAGTTGCTTTGCATCTGTTCTTACCCACATCTGGTGCCAGAAAAGGTGGTCCCTTTAAAGTGCAGGTATGAAAAATGAGCCAGTCATCTCACCCTTGGTTTAGTTTTTGCTGTCACCTTCAAATGCTTTATTAGACAGATTATGTAGAAAGTTAAAGGACTGTTGTGGTTGGATGCGCTCTTGCTATTCAGAACATACCAGAAATTTGGCTATTATCTTGGGAGTTTTTTGCAGTGCATACAGATATGTAAAACAAACAAACACAAATAGAAAAAAAAAATCCTTTTTGTGTCTACATAGATAGATTATTTTAGTTTGCAAATACACAAAAGATGAGGAGCTCAGGCTCATTTGGGCTAAATCTAATTTCCACCTTACTCCACTAACCCTTGGCTGTACCACCTCATATGCCCTACGTCTCACACTAAAAAACGGACAAGAGTTCAGCTAGTTTCGAACAGCCACTTTAGACCCTACAGTAAATTAGCCTCTGGGTGCATCCCTGGTTAAAGCAATATGTGGGGAGTAAAGTGACCCATCCATCCATTAACTGCCATTTACCCAGGGTTCAGCTCAAGGTAAGGCAGGCATTGAAAGTTAAACCAGGTTGAACTTTGACCAATCAGGGACTCCCCTTTAATTCATCGAAGTGCCAAGATGAAGATGATTAAGGAGAATTTAATAATCGCGGTTGTGCCTGTCCAGAATTATATATATGACACCAAGTCTTTCATGAGATTTGCACCACTCTAACATTTCACACCAAACCTCTTCCAACTGTAGGTGGTGGACATGCGCTGATATAGGGTAGCAACTGTCCAGTGTGAACACCATATGCAAAACAAGTGTCACATGCCCAGTGTGTACAAAGCCTAACATTAGTAATTTGAGAGCTTTGTCAACGAAAGATGGCAGTTGGCTCAGACTCAAACTAGACCTAACTACTGTATAGAGACAAAAAAGAAACAACTATGTTGATCTTCCCATTTTCTACTTTTCTATGATTGCGGCATAGTTTTGATCTTGAGCTCCTACTCCCTTCCTTTGGCTTTCTGTGGTTCTTGGGCCCACTGTCTTACACACTTGTTCTTCCTTAAATGCAACTGATTTTGTAAATACAGTAATGAAATAAATACTATACAGCTGTGGTGCAGTGGTAGAGTGGTCAACCTCTAATCAGAAGGTTGCAGGATTAGTTCCCCCTCTGCCTGCCTAATTGTTGTTGTATTCTTGATTCTAGACCCTGAGCCCAATATTAGTTATAGTCATCTAGCTAGCACCTTGCAGCTCATCCACCATTAGTGTGTGAATGGATGTGTGCCTGGGCATTTGGGACATGGGATTGTAAAGCACTTTTAATGAATGTAGAAAAGCGCTTTGTAAGTACACACAATTTATCATACTCAAAGCTTACCATCTTATTTCAAAGTATGATCATTTATTGTTTATCACCAAAAAAGGCAATTGAACAACCAAGAGGCCATAAACTAAACTTTGAGATTTATTGTGATAAATCTGCTGCATTTTTGCCATTTCTTTCAGTATGTTGTGCATATACTTCATATTTATATCTTGCTTTTCTGCTCCCTACTCAGTTCCCTCAGAACTTTGTAAGATTTGCTTAATTTCAAAGACAAATAGCTGTTTAAAAATTTTCAAGTGTTATAGAGATAAACATTCCCAGAAGGTCAAAATTAACTTCATCATCTTGAATCTAAATGTGCACGTTGACTACAAAGCTTCTTGTAATTGACATTGTGGTCACGTTTGTGACTTCTATTATTGTAGAGCAATTTTTTTCTTGAGAAGGAAACTACTGAGCAATGTCAATTTTAAATATTGTTCTTGCTGTCAGTTGCTGCAAGATTGTTCGCTCAGAGTTGTTTATATTTCACAGTGTGGCACAAGATGGCCTCAACAGTGCTTTTAAAGTATACTCTTGTTCTAAAAGTGTGACAATGTGGAACTGCAATCATCCATTTTAGCATAGCAGGTACCTGCATCAGTCAACCAAATGTGTGAATGACACATTTCCATCTGGTTTATGTGTTAAATGCACTTGCATACAAGTTCAAGTGCATGCAGCTCACTCTGTTTAGCAGAAGAGTAAAATTATGAAATAAAAACACTAATACCTTTTCTACTGAAATGATTTAGCTCTAGCTTTCATGACATGTTTTCACAGTTAAAGCTTCCACGATGTGTTCAAGATGACATTCTTTAGAAAGGCAGTCAAACGACCTTGTTTCTTTTCATAGTGTCTTTGGAGTGTATAATCAAAAGTTATAAATTGATCTCAGTATCTATCATGCACTTGCTTCTGCAATGCAGTGTGGAACACTACTGAGCTGCATCTGGATCTCATTTGGACGTGCGGCCTGGTTGGACATCCACCAAGCCAAGCAGAAGGAGCCCCACTGACAAACTGGCAGTGCTTAAAGCTGACCACAGTGGTCCAGAATCTCATGCAGATGCAGATTTTTTCAATCTTATTGAGAAACAAAGGAAAATCCCAATACATATCATCACATTAGAACAATGTAGGGCATTGACCAAATATTTAACTGATGTCTGAGATTGAAGATAAGTATACAACCGCTCTTAAAGGATAGTGGTTTCTTAAATAAAGACTTCACTTTGACAAACCAACCACAGATTACAACATTCAAATGAAATATCATCCACTCGAAGAAAACATTTGCTACCATCATAAGACTTTGTATAGACATGGACAGAGGGAATAAACATAAAACCTAAATGCAAACATACAGAGATATGTATCAGGAAAATATTAGAGGATGGAACACCAAACAGCACTTGCTTAACCCTTTCACACAAGAGCTTTCACCGGCAACACTTAAAGTACACACACTTTTTGATGTGCCGTAAATCTTTGTCTTACAATGCAAACCAGCTGATTCTTACACTGAGAAAAGCGACGTTTTGAATTGATTTTCTCTCCCGATTTTCTCCGCTTCCGATTCTGCTGGAATTCTGCTTGGAATTAATTGCGTCAACGATTAAAGAGCCAAAAGAATGTAAAAACTGGAGCTAAAGTTCTTCAAGTTAAAAAAGAATAAGAGGCTTAAACTACAGTGAAGCCAACAGAAAAGCAGATGACACAACGAACTAGAGAACCTCGACATCCAATCTGTCTTTAGAGGAGTACCATGGTTGATTGGCAGGTCAGCTCTGTGTGTGTGTGGTTTAAAGATTAAAAAAAACAGTGTTAGGTTTTATTTTTTTGACAAAGTTCCCAGTTCTTTCTTTTTATCTTGAGTTTCAACCTTCTGTGAATCAAAACAGATCCCATTTATGTGTATTTGTAGACTGGTGTTGCTGTAATGGATGACCAGGGTAGGTCAAATGGCAGTCCTCAGCGCAGTGGAGGTCAGCCAGGATCTGAGGCTCAAAGGTCGACCGTCATCAGGTGTGGATGGCTCAGGAAGCAAGGAGGTTTTGTCAAGACTTGGCATACTCGCTGGTTCGTGCTGAGAGGGGATCAACTCTACTACTACAAAGATGAGGAGGAGACCAAAGCCTTGGTAAGGCAAAAAAGCACCTATTTAAACTATTGCATTATAAATTGATTCTTAGCACTGTTTTATTTATCCTTTTTCACATCGTAGGTGCTCTAAAACGCTCACTGGCCAAGTGGTAGATTGTCTGCGATTGTGGGTTTAAATCCCCAGGCCAAAGACTCAATGAAAGGGACTCAAAGCTTATAAGCTAAACATAAGGGGAGAAAAGATTCATTTTAACGATTTGATTCAATATTTGTGGTTGCCGACTTGATTCACTTTCGATTTTGGTTCATTTTGAACGATTCAATTCTGAATCTGATTCACTGGCCACTGTTCTTTTTCCACATAACACAAAGGGAACATTATTAGCATGTAACCACACTGTATGGTCACGTCTTTGCAAAATTCAAAGTATGTCCACGCATTGGACTGTTATGATGGTTGATCATTTTTTGCTCTCATCACATATATCTTCCACTGCGATGTCACTTGGTCGTTTTTACGTTACAGTGAAATAAACATTCTATACCTCAATCCAAATTGAATTTTCCGAGATAGATTCAATTTATCTAATTTTGAAAATGTTTTAATGATTTAAGTCGATTCAATTCGATTCTGCCTCAAACAGATCGATCTGGTTGGATCGTAGGAATAGAAATCGATTAGTTGTTATACCCCTGCTACACACTCATTATCAAGGGTGGGATTGGACTGTTAAAACACAAAACGGTTCTAGGTATTTTGGGTGCCTTTACATAAAGACATGCCTGTGCCAAGGAATTACAAGAAAATGTTCACTTTAATCTAACTCACTGTGTTTTTACACTGAGACAAAACCTCTGGTAACACTTGCTAAGGGGGGGATGTTTAACTCAAAAAAAGGGTCACTAACCAAATAGGGGGAAAAGGACATAAAGAAAAAAATCCAGCTAGTCCTCAATGATCATCGCCTATGCCTTGTCTCTTGATTTTCTGTCCATACAAGACATTTTTTATTCTTTTTGATATTTTATGTCATTTTTTTCTGCTTAAAATGCACATCACTTCCATTCATTTCTTTTTTGGTTTGTCTCTTCTTTTGTGGTCTGTTGAAGAGTAAGTTTGCTGAACCCCATTATGTTATAGTTGTAAACCAGTCAAGACCAAAGGTTGCTTACATGATCTACAGCAGGTTAATTTTCACACCTGTCAAATGAAGTAAATTATCTGTGGTAAAAACTCTGGTGTGGACCAAACAGCTCAGTGTGAAAGCATCAGTAGTCATCTGAACTTTCCAAATTGACAAAAATTGAAACAAAAAGATATCTACGAATATATTTATGAATAAATTAGTCTGAAATTTTGAAACATATGCAGCACTATCACCTGATGATTTCTCTCTGCTCTGGGCTGCACGGTGGTGCAGTGGTTAGTGCTCCTGCCTCACAGCAAGAAGGTTCCCAGTTCTAGTCCTGGCTGGGGGACTTAAAACTGTATCACCAATGGAGGAACTTTCAGTGTGGAGTTTGCATGTTCTCCCTGTGCATGCGTGGGTTTTCTCCAGGGCTTCCTCCCACCGTCCAAAAACATGCTTCATAGGTTAATTGGTTACTCTAAATTGTCCCTAGGTGTGAATGTGAGTGTGTATGGGTATGTGATTGAGGCCCCTGCGACAGACTGTCCAGGGGTGTCCCCTGCCTTCGCCCATGAGTAGCCGGGTTAGGCTCCAGCAACCCCGTGACCCCGAAAGGGAAAAAGCGGTTTGGAAAATGAATGAAAAATGAATGCAGCACTATGATTTAAAAATAAAGATGGATGCTTGGTTAGGCAATAAAGCACCTGTTCAAACTTTAGCATTAATCACTGTTTTATGAACTTTTCAATGATTAAATGTTCTAACAAGCTCAGAGGCCAACTGCTAGTGTACTGTAAGGGTTTGTCATGATATAACAGATTAGCAACTCCTAACCAAACATTTTGTGTATGTATTCATCATAAATGTGTGTTTCTGGACCTGGAATGACCTTCATACATCTAGTCTTTATTATTTTTAGGTGTTGGTTCTATCAAGTAAATGTTGTATTAGTGTATTTTTGCCTGTAAGTGCAACCTAAGGCCAATGATTTCTCCCTAAATTCTATTATATCCTAAAATAAGAATAAACTCAAGATTAAAAAAATATATTTTTATTATTACCAATCAATCTATTTTGACTTGGTAATTATAATTTCAAGTTTTTACATTTCTTTTGTCAGGCCTTTTGACAGAGAGAAATAAGCCATGCACATGACAAAGCCATCTCTGTCGTTACTGTCACCAGGCAACCCTTCTCACTGAGCATCTGTACTCAAGGCTGAACAAAGAAACAGCCAGACATATGGCAGGTCTCCATGACGAAGCAGAAAACAAAGACATGCTCAATATTTATTCTCATCTGGTTAGAATAATAAGGTTCTCTATTTGTCTTTGGTGCAGTTGAGCTGACCAATTTCATATTCAAATTAGTCATAATATTTGCCTTTTTGTCTCTTTCTGAGGACCTCATTTCTGTCTGTAAAATAAATTCCATATAAATGCTTACTTCACTTTCCAGGGAAAAACTGACACTTAAGCATGAGGAACATCTTTATTCTGTTTGTCTACCCACTCGTCTTTACTTGGCCGATTTTCCAGGAAACTGAGCCCGACCAAAGCCACATCAACAGCAGAAATCTATGGAGATTTGAATCTCCAGACCTGAAGGTGGGCTGCTGGCCAGACTCAGCAGTGGAGCTATTACTCACAGCTGGTTTTAGGAGCTTGAGTCTTTAAGCAGTGCACTTAAAAGTAGAGGCTGGCCCTCCTTTTTGAGTATCAATTGTTTTATTTTCAGTCTTGGAAGTCTACCAATCTTTTTGCAAATGCAGGAACATGCTTCTTCATAAATAGAAGTCAAAAAAGGGGGGAAAAAATTGCTCATATTTCAAAAATACTTCACTTTCTTGATTAATTTATCAGAAAAAGATGGATTTTTGCTGCTACAAAAGCAGACACAAGAGGAAAAAACTTTTTTAATGGGTTCTAATGCTACCAACTTTTTCTCTATTTCTTACCTGAAACCAAAACGAATACCTGGAACTGCTAGTTTTGAATGGAAGGAGAACATTTCAGTTAAACTAGGTCAGTAGCAGGAGAGCGCTCAAACTCCTTAAATCTCCATGACCTCCAAAGCAGAGAGGCATGGAGCACTACAAAAGCAATATGATAGTGCCAGCAGAGTTTGAGATAGCAAGCCCAGCATCCCAAAGGGAAAAACGCAAGTAGGACAAAGAGGAGACAAAGTCATGACTGTCTGCATTCCTGGCCTTTAAAGTCAGTCTTAAAGGTCAGGGCGATCAGACATGCTCAAGGAAACATTGAGAACACTTTTCTGACATGGACCTCTGTGCAGCTGCATGGTAACGACCTGAAAAAACCTCATGATGTAGAGGTGTGAATCCATTTCCACAACAGGCATCAATTAAGTCTCCCTCACACTGTGAAGTCTCCGTTTGTTCTTAGTCACATTAGCCTAATTGCTACCTCCTCAGTGGGAGAAAAAACATCTGCCCTTTTCCATGAAACCGCAAGTGTCACTAAGATGATACTCAATTTATGGAGCTAAAGTCAAAGCACAGAATTAATGCATGCTCATCATTAGGAAGAGCAATGAAAAAGTTTTGATCATTTTTTATTAAGTAACTAACAATGCTGAAAAAAAAAAGATTCTTTAAATGTTAATGAAAGAAAACAGATCAGAACTAAAATATTTAGGGTTACTAAGCCAAATTTGTTAATGAATGAAATTTCAACATAATGTATATTGTTCCGTCTTTGAGTTGCAATAGGAACGTTATTGAAAAAGAAAAACGAGGTTACATTGCTTTTAGTGTCCTAATATGCACTAGCTGCAGGTGCAGACCTATATGGGGACCGGTGGGAGGGCATGGAAAGCAAATAGCTTTGCACCCCCACTTGCCCAATATGTTTTGAGTCAATACTTGTATCATTGTTGACAAAGATTGAGAAATCAATAAATAACCAATACAAGCCTCTATAGGCATAGCAAAAATGACAAAAACCTTTTTTTATAAAATCTTCAGCCCCTCAAATTGTTGGCTCCGCCCCTGTATTGCGTATGCCTTCCCATCTAGGTTTTCAAGAACTTCTACACATTTTTTTTTGTTACTGCTTTACATTAGTAACAGGACCTCAGCTTAAATAGCTGCTGTTTTAATATATATATACCAACAATATTAATAACTGAAATACATGTTGTTTTTTTTTTTTAACGGCCTTTCACTCTGCTGTTCTCATTCGCCACCCTTCCAGAGTCTTCAACCCCCCTCGATAAAATGTTCTAACTCCTTCTTTGACTAGTTCTTTTAAAAGAGCACACATTTTTGACATTTAAGTATGAGTATTATCAACGTATTAATTAATCAAATAACATACTTGTGAATGTGTCTGCATAGTCAGTGTAACTTTTTTTGTCAAGCACAAATTGAGTTATGTAAAAAAGCAGAAGTCTTTTTATTTTAGGATTGGTAAACGCAAATCAATGCTATTATGTTTGGAGTTTATACCTGGTTCAATTTTTGGTGAATAACATCCAGTATTATACTAAAAGGTTGTCAAGCCTGGGAGCATGGTGGTATAGTGGTTATTGCTCTTTTCTCACTTCAAGAAGGCTCTGGTTTATATCCTGGTTGGGTACTTTTTCTGTGAGGAGTTATTCTCCTTGTTCGTGTGTGGATTTTCATCCTCCCACTGTCCAAAAAACATGCTTCAAAAGTATTTGGGTGATTCTAAAATTGTCCCTTGGTGTCACTTTTCATATTTATGTGATTGTGTGGCCCTGCGACAGCCTGGTGACCTGTCCAGGGTGTACTCCACCTTTGCCCGACAGCTGTCAGGACAAGGCAAAACCTCCAGCAGAACCAGTTAATAGCAACTAAAAGAAACTAAAGGCATGTCTTAGGTTCCTCCAAACTAGCATCAACTTTAATGTCATCCTCAAAAACATGATTGGTTTTTGCCTCATGAGGCAAAGTTGATGGAAGTCAGAAAACCCTCCTCCATTTCTAGTTTTAGAAATTACCAGAGTGCTCTGATCAGAAAGTATGGAATTGAAAACTAAAATTGATGAAGCATGTTCTCTTTTAACAGTTCTCATCAGAACCTCAATTAATTTCTTTTTGGAACAGTCTAAAACTAAGGAAATATCTTGAGATAACAAATAAAATATTTGGTTTCTCAGCATCACTTTGAGACTGGATTTGTTTGTTATTTAAATGGTTAGTTCCAGAACAATTTGCGTGATTAAAGTAACTACATGCCCTCCAAAAACTACTCTAAGAACTTTCACAGCAGGATAGAAACATTTCAAAGTTGGTTTTTCTTTTTTTAACCTGTTTTATCTGCTTTTTAAAACTCCCATTTAAACATGCAAAGAAAGCAGAAATATTAAAACCAGAGTTTTGCTGCTTTATTAACATCTGTTCAGTTCCACCTGAAGAAGTACCCTTTATTCATCCACCTGTCTTTCTTTTGCTGGTATGAGCCAAACTGCGCTGCAGGGACAAACTGTAACATGATGCAGTGTTTTCTCCTTGCCTCAGTGAAACAGGGGTGATTGTAGATAAGATTTTACGCAAAAGTGTGTCACGGTGAAGGTGGTCATGTTTTGTCTCCTCTGGTTGTGCCAAACCTCACATTGCAGTGCGAGGAATCTGAAGAATGGGAGTCAGATGGAGGTGAAGGGTCACATGCACAGGGTACAGCTTGTGTAGGCTTAGTGTCAACATACCATCTGCCTGCCCCTGCTCGTCTGTAGAGATGTAAGAACAAGCAGGCATGGAATCCCTCATATTCAAATGCACACACTCACAAACATGCTCAGATTTCATCTCTTGAGTCATAAACAAAGACAGTATTCACGCAGTGACTGAAACGCTTTCATTATACCCATTTAAACTGCTCAAAAATGGATTTGCACGCCACTGGAGAAAGGTTACGAATGAGCAAATGACTGAAAATTGATATTTGCAGCTATTTATTTGGATTTAAAATTTGGTCCATTCATCTTTCTAGTCATCCATCCATACTTCCAGCCATCCATCTATCTTCTACTTATCTATCAAGACTCCAAGATAGTTACATTCTTCCACTTGGAGCAGAAACCCTCCACTCACCTGAACACCTTTTTTGGGTTGAGAACCATGACTTCCGACTTGAAGGTGCTAATTCTTGTTCCAACTGCTTAGCACTTCACTGCAAACTGTCCCAGAACTCACTAAAAGTCCTGGGTCAATGAAGCAAGCAGAACAAATCAACTGCATAAAGAAAAGATAGAATCCTACAGTCCCAAAACTGTACTTCAGAATGCCCCTGGCTGCGCCCAAAAATTCTGTCCATTAAAACTATGACCAGAACCGGGGAAAAATTGTATTTTTCCCAAAACCCAACATGCCCTGGGAACAGGTTCAACTTACTGCCAGCGGGACAAACCAAACTTCTGCTTTGGTTGTTCAGAGACCGGACAGCTCTCAGTGAGGTGCATGGACTTCATGTTCCTAGAGCAGGGGTGTCAAACTCCAGGCCTCGAGGGCCAGCCTTTTGCTGGTTTTCCATAAATTCTGTCTCATCTGCTGCTGATTACTTGGATCATAAAGCTTCAATGGTTGGGAAACACAAGGCCTGGATTATGGCACCCCTGTCCTGGAGCATCTCACACAGAGATTAGACCAAACTCTGTGTCAAAATGGACTGGGTGGGCAAACCCCTTTGAACCCTGAATTGAGCTAAGGTGTGGAGCAGATTCGCTCTTCTACACCTGGAACAAAACCCGCACTATTCCTCCTGAATGACAGATTTGGCTGTCCGAGAAACTCCAAGAAGGCTTGGTACTCTGTGTTGTCCATAAACTGATACCACAGTAAGAGACAAGTCCATGACCCTGTGCAGGAACAAGATACTTTCACTCACTAGGTCAAACCTCAGCACATAGAGGTTTAGCTGAGCTGAGAGACTAAAAGCAAACTCACAGCAGTCAACTACTTCTTACCATGGTAACTCCAGAGTGTGAGTGAGTTCAGCTCCTCTCAAAAAGTTGGATTTTAGCACCCAAAACGTGCGTGGAGACTAGCCCAGCTACCTCTCGCCAGTACAGCTCAGTCTCCTACATACATCAGACTCCATCCTACTTATTTTGATGACACTCTATGTCCCAATGGTTAGATTCAATTTCTAACATGCCCATATCACGCAGCACCAACCCCTAGTGGTCTTCCTAGTGAGTGGCAGCCTTACAGGCAAGCATTCTCATGTCGTCTTTTTGGGCTGAGCCTGACCGGGTCCCGAGGGTTAACCCCCAGCTTCCAGATGCTCGCCTGTCAGTCTGGACCTTGCTTTAAAGGTGTCCGGTTTCCATAGGGGGTATTTGAATCACTCTTAGTCTGGCTCATCACGTGGGACCTGTCTGTCGTTGTAGCCCCAGGGTCACTCAAGCTCTCAACCTCTCCCCACCATTACCACAGTAGGTAGTTAGTTGATGGAATAGGGTGATTAAGAACTTAACATCCTAATTCAGTTAAATAATAATTTGGTCTTAGACCCACAAGTCATACAAGAAAGTTTGTGAAAAAACACAAAAAAATCTGTTATTCAACAGCACAGTGATGCATTAAGACTCTGGTTTAGACTGAAACTGACTTGTAATGGCATTCAAGTAAAGCAAATAAAGTGACACTTTAAGAGCCACTGCTGTTTCATTATCATTCATTCTGCAAGACTGGAACTTCTTATTGTTATTTAGATGCCAGTGATGAACATGGACAGCAGCTACATTTTATTAGAACCTAGGTTCCGGTATGACATTGAGACGTGATCTAACCCGTTCTTTTTTGTGGAATGTGAAGAAAGTGGACACCATCCAAATACCCTTTTGTGTTCTTCATTAAAGCCACACCTCATCGTCTTCTGGTCACAGACACAACATTTATATTATCATGCCACAGTAAATGCACATGTGACAGCTGATGTCAGACACTGAATCCTCTTATTTCTGGCTTACTGCTTTGGTTGAGCAATAAACTTCAGACAAAAAGATTCTTTTTTTTTTTTGCAGGCTAAACACATCGTAAAACGGGAAAGAAATGTTTAACTTCACCAAAGGATATTTCTGTATTAGTATTCTTTCAGTACATTCTAGGTTTAATTACTATGTCCCTTCATTCTTATGTAGCAAACAATCTTTAATTGTCTGCAACTTTAGGTGAGTACATCAGTTGCAACAAGTTTATGCAAATTGGTTTTGTAAGCAGCTATGAGTCCATTAGGAGAGATGGAAACAGTGTCTTGCAATTGACTTTTGGGAGTGGTGGCTTTTGTGCAAACAAACATTAGCTTTTTCAGAAGATCAAGACGCTGAATAACAAAAGCCTGAGCAATATAGGGAGCATATTATTTACAGTAAAAGTGCTGAAAAAAGGACCTCTGAGCCAGCTAAATTTTGTCTGAATGTATTTCTGTAGTGTCAATGCTAAAACATGAATACATCTGTGACTATTTAGGTGTCAAAGAGGCCAAAAAGTTGACTGACAGTCCTAAGAAAGTTTTTTTTAATTAACATTTCTTAAAAGCTGGTCATGTAAAAGTCAAAATTCAAGAACACAGCAGAACTTAACAGAACCGAAGAAGAAAAAAGGGATGATTCTGGAGGATCACATTCTGGGAAGTGAACCCAGCTTTCCTGCGCCACCAAAAATTTAGTTCTTCATTTATCAGACAGATTTCTGGTTATGCAGCAAAGCCTGACTGTCTGTCATTTTTCCTTAACACAATAAATATTTTTGTTTTGGATCCCTGAGGCTACTTTCTCAGTTCGTTCTGCATTTGCCTTCATTAGAAATTACCACACAAATGGAGAAAACAATGCTGTATGCCACGCACTGAAAGACGAGGGGACTTGTTTACTGAGTCAGAACTGGTGACATAAATAAGTATCAACAGCATCACTTTATGACAGATAATCCACTTTGAGAAGTCTCCTTGGGCCCACAGGAGAAGAAGGGATGATTTTAAAAGATAGGTATTATTACTTATTTGTGGAAAAAAATGCAAACATAGAACAACATTATATTAAGTCTTTAACTCTAAACATCTCCTAAAGTTTTGCAAAAAAAGAAAAGTGGAAATAGTCAAAATCATGCCTGCATTATGATCAAAACCCATAATTAGGATTAAGTAACGTTAATATTCAGAGACAGCAGTTATTGTAAACGTCAAAATGGATTTTAGTGGTTGCTTAATCGCATGTTGCCATGGCCAGTATGGCCATATTTTCAATGTCTTTTGTACATTGTAGAGATCTCTCTAGTGTATTCAGAGGATTTCTCTAGCTATTGTTTATTTGTTATCACTGGTAACAAGATTATCTGTTTTGTCACCCTTCTGTTGCTCCTTTTGTTTCTGTTTTTTCAGGTTCTAGTTTATTTATTTATTAAATATTTAAGTCTGGTCTCCTTCTGCATATCTGGGTCCTACACCACCAAGTCCTGACGAGAATTAGTTCAAGCATACACATTATGTTCACACAATTGTGTTTTAAAAAGAAATCAGAAAGATTTAAGTATGCACCAGAGCAAACATTGTCACTTATTTTGTGGCCCTGCTCACAAATCTGTCATGTCAGCTCTTACACATAAAGTGGGTACCGATACTCGTCTTCCACATGAGTGGAGTTTATAGTGATATCAAACATTGATTGAAACTGATGCTGGAAATAATTTTTATTCTGACAAGCTGGAAAATGAGCTTTTATTAAAGCGTTAAATCTTTTGTCTCTGAAGAAAAAGTCAACGGAAAACCGCCTGTTGTTCCTGCAGCACAGACTGCTTGCTCCATGGTGTCCTGAAAGCCATTGGTCACACCAAGTTACCCGAAGGAGTCCCTGGAGAAGGCATTCCAGGCTCATAATTAGGCACAGTAATGTGTATATCTATTATTTATCCGTGTTCCAACATTTCAGGTTTATGTATCCCATGCAGTTTATGGCTGGGTGATTAACGTGGCCTTTAGGAATGATGGTAGTAAACAGCTGAGGTTTCTTCAGTCTTGTGGACTGAAAATGAAAGTCTGAGAACTCAAGTAATAATATATTATTTATTGTTTGGTTGCAGGTAGAAGCAAATATCCAAGCATCAAAGTGAAAGAGAATGAAAATGCTCACTTCTCTCTTTGGGATGAGATCTGAGATCTGCACCTGCAAATACATTTTACTGTATAATAGTTTGTGAAAAAGGAAATTGACCACCTGCATATTTGCTCATTTTGCAAGTTAAATTACTACTGCAGCTGTGTTCTCCTTTTGAATGTTTGCAAAGAAGAAAGTGACAGTTAAATGTTAAACCAATCCTCTTTTAAATGTTTTGCATGAAACCCATGGGTGGCCTTTACTGCTCAGCCAAAGAGCAACGACATCACTGTGTTAGTCTGCTTGTTTCCACTAGCTATTTGATTTACAGCTGCTGTCCCCAACAGATCTAGGCTGAGAAAAAGTTACAAACTTTTCCCTTTTCTTCAACTTTTAGAGGCTAATAAACATTTAATAGCTTCAGTGTTTTGTTGTCTAGGATAAAAACATAGCTTTTTTGTTGTCCTCTGCCTTCTTTTCGCAGGATACAACTTTTTAGATGATTTCTCCTAAAAATGTCTTTTTCATCATAAAGTTTTTTTGCTGCAAGATATAGGAGTGCAGCAGCTCTATGTTCATCTAAACCCAGACACAAATCCAGTTCTTTCAGACTGTGATAAATCCAGTTGTAAAAGCATCTATGTGTGGATAAATTCTGAGTTATGCGGCTTTTTCATGCTGGAGTGCCGTCCAAGAAAAAAAAGACATTGCTTTGAACATGGTCTTACAAGGATTAGAAAGAAGATGTATAAAAAAACTGTTGTTTTCAAGAAACTTTCATTCAAATCCACTTTACCTTTACTAATGCAGGTTTTTTTTCCCTACTTCATAAATTGCTCTATTATTTAATCGTTAAAATTGCTTTTGTGGCAAGGATTGACATCTCTTTAGTACAACCCCAGTTTCTTTTTTTTATATATATATTTTGGATAATATTACAAGATATCCACAATAAACCTGAAACTGTCCAAGACATTCAATACAGAGTAGTAAATGTTGTTGTTGTTTGCTGCAAAAAAATTCACAAAAATTGAAATTAAACAGTTTTTATGTTTTAAAACAAAAGATCAAACATGTAGAGACAACATAAAAATGTATAAATCCACAAACAAATTGAAAATTGTCTTAAAAAAATCTGGCAAAATAAGCTCCACTCATACTCATCACAAATATGTGTCATGAACCATTGTTACTGTGTTACTGCTGTTACTTGTTATCTTTTTAAATCTTCAATTTAATTTTTAATGTAAACAATGCTAATGGGCGGGGGGTTATTGCAAAGAACAATTTAACAATTTAACAGTAATCTAACAATTTTAAGCCAAAATTTTAAAAATGTGTTATTTTCCAGGACATAATGTCTGCAGAGCGGCAGTAGTTTTTTTTTAGAAGTCACCTCTGAGTTGTGGACGAGACCATTGGTGCGGAGTGACCCCCCCCCCCCACACCCACACACACCCACTTCCCATCATCCATCTGTTTACACTCTCTTCCACTAGCTTCCAGCCCCTCACAACCCCAACTTAACATTACTGATGCAACAGAAATGGCGAGCAATATTGGAGCTATCTAGCCGTACAGTTTTGAGCCAGATGCCAGCTCAGACGAGGAAAATGAAGACGTACATGGATCTGGTGTCTACAAGTAGATGCATCATAAAGGAGCGGAGCGGGGAGTTTGTTGCTTGCTGTTGTAGCTTCTGCGTCACATCTACAAGCTTTCTCCAAATGTTGTTTGTCTTCTGCTCCTGACTCACAATGATTTGAATAAAAACAGAAATGCAATTTTAAGTGTAATTTTCTTTATAGATTTCCTCCATCATGTGTAAAATGCCACGAGAGCATGTTGAAAACACCACAAACAATTTTCATTAAAGTGGGAGAGTAGGATGATGATAGTAACCTCAGTTTGCCTGCTAACCAAACTGTGGTTCCTATTGAGATTCTATCGGAGCAGTATGACAAAAAACAGCAGTCTTGGTCTTTTATTTTTTTACTGATAAAAAGGCTTCGATTTTTAGCTTATCCGACTTTATTTAGGTTTCTTTCCTTTGTCAATGTAATCTAAACAAACGTTGCATCTGGTGCATTTTCTTTTTGCCCAGAGGTCACGTGTTCACCTAAAGAAACATCCACTGTTAAAAGCACAGTTTCACTGACAGTATTCCTGTGTCCATGTCAAATAAAGGAAAAGGTCTAACTAGATGTGGAAGTCACTGCTGGGTACTACAGCCTTTGAAACCCCACCCCCACCACCCCCGATAGACAGATCTCCAAGGTTTACAAGGTTGAACCTCTTGCTGTAATTTTTGTGAACACATTTCCTAAATAGGATGTTTGTATTTCTTCTACATAATAAAAATGTGAAAAAGACTAGAAAAAGCTTTTTTGCTCTTTTAAGTTGAAGCAATGCACTTTGGTTGAATAAGTACTGCTCTGTCATTGAGTTTACAGCAGCATCCTACTGTAGAGGGTGTACAGAAAAGTGTCAAAGTTATGTGGTGCTGGGATTTTTCTATGTAGATCCTTTTCTTTTCTTTTGCAACATCAACATTGTCTTGAATACACACAAATCATTTAAGCCATAGCATGTTGCCCCTTGAATTGATACAACACGAGGATGAAAATATCTGCACTCGGTGATCTTGAGATGTTGAAGCAAAGCAGACTCTCTTGCTGACAGCCACATCAAATGATTCCCTTCCCTCATCGCTCCTCCACTCGTGCCTGCCTCATCATTAAAGATGTCTTTAAAGCCCTTGATCTGGAGCCTCAGGTGGGGTTTCACTTCCTGGTTGTCACAGTTATGGTTCATTAAGGAGGAAAGAGACTCCCTCTTTAGGTCTTGTTAATGTGCTCGCGCACTTTGGTACTGACGCTGTCACCCGTGCACAGCTTGTCTGCATTAGTTCGACCCAAACAGAGGTCAGTCTAATGGCTTTCAGATGCCGCACTGAAGGTGAAAGTTGTCAGAAGTTTGTCCATTCTGCAAAAATGTGTTAAGATGACTTTTTGTTCATTAAACTGAGCTATTTTGGAAATCTGTTTTTGGAATATTTCCGTTTTTAGAATAAAAGTCAGAGAAACATGAATAGTGATCCGCAAAACTGTTTTTGATCAGTGCTTAATCAAAAGTTGCCTTCTGATGAACATCATAACAAACTCACTGCGAGTCCTCCACACTGAACATTAATAGTTTTTTTTTCTTGTTTGACTTCACTTCTGCTATTTGAAGCAGATGGCGAACCATCAGCGTGAGCAGAGCTGAGGCTGAGATGTGTTTTTGTGATGTTGCCACTTTGCCACATCAGTAACCACTCAAGTCCATCATCCAGAACCATTCCAGGGGACCTGCATACCAAATTACAACCTGAAAACTGTCTGAATTTGAAAAAAGATTGTTTCTCTATGAAAAATAAAAGCAACATACCACTGAGATGAAGAGTTTTGATGTTACACTAGAACAGCTGGAAAAGTTGCACAGTCTGCAAAGTCGTTTTATGCTTTCCACACATGACATGTATAAATCAAACATTGGATCTTGAGCTGGGAAGTTTTTCAACATCCAATACTGTGTCAGCCATTAAATAATTGCTTCAAAATGACAAAACTGAACTATCTTTTTTTTTGTTTTTACTTTCCTCCACAGGGAGCCATTTTTTTACCTGGAAACAAAGTCGCAGAGCATCCAACCAGCGGGGATGAAGGGGGCAAATGTATTTTCGAGGTCATTCCAGGTAAGATTAAAACACTTTGGTTTTTATTGAGTGTAGAGTGATGGAGCACAGAGAAGCAGCTGGATCAAATAAAAACTGGTTGACAAAACCATTGGAAAAATAAATGTTTAACTAATGACAGAATACAATTTGCTTTCATCAGCTTTTTATCTTTATACTTTGAAGACGTCATGTCAGATGGAGGATTTAAATTCAGATAGTATACATTTTATTTTTGTTTAGACATGCTGTTTTTGAAAGTAAATGCAACTTTTGACACAGGTTAGTGTGTGTTTTTTTGGAAGAAAAAAACAACAAACAAAAAGTTAGGCAAAACCAGCCGCCAGTAAGTGACAGCCTTTACCTTTTTTAGTATTTCTTTCATAAATAAAGCTAATAGCTCTACAGCCTGTTGGTGGTCTAGTGATCAGTGAAAGGCATTAACAATGATTAAGAAAGAAAAATCATTGTTTCTGCATATCAGTCTGGGTTTAAACTCATAATAAAACATGTTGAAATCATATTTTTATAGTGAAAAGCTGAATGTGAAATTAGAACTTCTGTATTTCCCCTTTTTCTTGCTGGAACTGCCACAAGAAGCTGATTCCACCTTTTAAAATAATATTAAAGTCAAACCAGAAGAAAAAGGATTCTTAATGTTCATTAAATTTTCTGCTACTCATCAAGTGAAACTCACACGTCAACTGAATCACAGCAAAAACAGTTGAGTTTTTTGTTTTTTCTACAACACAGAACTAAAAGTTCTTTTAGGATTTTTGAGCAGTTTGTGTTGACCACATGAAAACAATCATTCATCAGTCATTCACACTAAGATGATTGATGATTGGCTAAGATAAGTGGATTTATGCAGGTGCACGTGGTGACGGAAACACTGTTTGAGCGTGTCTGATGTTTGTTTGAGAGCCTGTCCGTGGTGTCCTTTGTTGCTTTTGGCATTTTGCACATCAGAGGAGTATCGAAAGTTTCACACAGAGTTCCTTTGGTAGCGCTCCAGCGAGTTCATCTGATGGTGTCACAAGAGAGACATTACACCTGGTATCTCTTTTCATGACACATGCTTTGATCTGTCAGTGGAATGAAAGTGATTTTTAATATAATGCCACACTTCAAATCATATTGAAACTAGATTCTTTCAGTATATGTTCTTTGAGTGACTGTGAGATGATAGGTTGCCTTTAATTCGTTAAAAATTGACAGGTGCAGAGATTAAAAAAAAATGTGCGAAGCACAGCCACAAATTTAAGTAAATGTTTGATGACATTAGGTGAACTACTCTAATAGATTACAATAACAAAATGGAAAGGAAATTAAAAAAAAAAAAAGAAACAAAACAGTTCGCTTCTCTTTTTTTTTTTTTTTCCTTTTTGGTCTTGTTTTCATATTTACTTTGACCAAGAAAGCTCCTGCTGCTTTGAAATACACAGTCACTGGACTGATGGTATATTTGAGTGGTCTTTATCAACTTTACCAGAACCAGCAAGCTAAAGCATCAAATCAGCTGACCAGTAAGCTTGTGTCCACAGTTTGCCACTCCTTCTAGGAAGAGCTTTAGCACATTGTTGTTTCAGGTTACATTTCAAGGTGCAGATGTGGACTTTATTGGATCAAAAGGGTTTTTTCAAAGATTTCCATGTGACTGCGTCAATCAGTGTGGCATCACAGTTCTCTTCTTTTGATCTGTTTTAAAAGCGTTCCCACTGCTCTTTTAATCATGATTACGCCATTTTTGGCCAAAATCAAGAAACCTGTGTCGCTTTCTAGGACATAATTGCTGCAGAGCGGCAGTAGTTCATCAGAAACTTGCCCTGTTTGCGGGAACATTGGCGTGGAGCAAGTAAGAAAAAGTAAAGATTGTCTCAAAATGGTGAAAATTTTCATTTTTTTATACTCTTTTTTTTATACCCAGTACTATTACCAAAGGAAATAGCACTAGTTACTATTAGCAAAGGAAAAGGTGCAACAAGTTAAATTCCCATTTGCCATCTGGAAAACTGATGTAATATGTCTGAAAATCATGGATCAATCTGCTCAAGTTTGGATTTGCATCAATGAGTGGAAATCATATAGACAAATTCTGAAGAAGGCAACTTTGCTTTGGTCTTTTAGAATGAGAACAAAAGAGGGGGCATAAAAGCTTGTTCAATATCTCATCTAAAAATACACATTTTTGACTAGACTAGTTACTGAATTAATTCTCTAAAGTGTTTTCTTCAAAAAAACTATTTTTTCTGCTGCATACTCATGTGTTTTACTTTAGCAACCATTAGGGCTTTTGGGAAACGGGACGATTTCATTTAAAACAGAGCATTTCATGTTGAAAGAGATACAGAAGTCTGCAGCAAGTGAAAGGAAAGTGGGATTTGTGCAACAAATCCATACTGGTATTGCCTAAAATATGTACCTGCACACATTTATGACTTCAGGATTGCAGTTTTTAAAATTTAAACAGCCCCTTACATCACATCTGCACTGTCCAAATTGATTTTTTCTTCAAGCTGTCGAAGTTTTGATTAACTGCTGTGCACACATACCTCTTGGAGAAACTTCCAGCTCAGACAGCCTCTGCAGTCTCCCATGTCTCCCCCACTCTGCATCAGTCTCTGTGCTACTGTTGGAAAACAACAAGTGGGTTATGAGGCAGTCTATAAAGGAGTCTAAGAGACGCAAGAAAAGCACAACACATTTATTCCACTGCTCTAAATCTGGCTCTGCAGTCAGAAAACACCATTCTCTGGCAGACAGACAGGAAGTGGTGAAGCAGTGAGAGTCGTATGAACAAATATATCTGTTGTCTTGTAGAGGTGGTGATGGGGTTTGACGCATGATCTAGTTATCTAGTCACTTTCTGTGCAAAAAAAAAATCAGATTTAAAGACTAAAGAAGTAAAAGGCAGTTAACAATCCATCTTTGATTCACCACAGTTAAGGCCTCCCTGTTCCTCCTCATCTTTGTCTCCACATCTGGAGGATATATGTAAAACCTGCAGCAGTGAGGGGCTGAACTCACCACAACATTTAAACTAGAATCATGGCTGTTTGTGTTATTTTCAACTGTTCGATGTGGAAACTTGCGCAGAAACAGTGGAGCTTTTGTTTCAGTAACCTAAACCGAGGCTTCAGTTGTTTTCCAGTGACACTGTTTTCCATTACTCCAGCATGTTAGAGCTCGTACAAAGGGAGGAATAAAGGCTGCATACGTTTATACCTTTGAGGGTTCTGGGGCTGTTTTGGCTTCTAGTATCAAGATTATGTAATTTAAGGTGTACAATTTATACTCTGATAGATGTAGGACTTTTTCAGCCCCCTGGAACCAGAACTAACTGAAAAAAATGATGTAAAAAGTCTCTCATAGACATGAATTACTATCAGAATAAAAATGTGACATTACTTTGTGCATATATCTGGAATACATATCAGAACATCCTGCCTCTAAGGTTCACTGTGCAGTTTTTATCTGGTACTTAATCCTCCAAAGAATGCTGCATGGGGTTGAGCTATGAACAGCAGAGTGAAGCTGCAGAGTCTTCAAACAGCAAATTAAGAATTCAGTGTAAATGGCAAAGATGATGATTCTACCCTAATTGTTTAGGTGTACCTGTTTCTAAATGTCACACTTCACCATCCAACTGGGATTAATTATATCATTTTTGTTCAGCAAGGACGAGCACAGGAAACAATCCCTGTTGTTTTGTTGGGGTCTTTCCAAAACACCAATAAACACGTCTTTGGCACCTGTGGGAATTTCACTCTCACGCCCAGTCTTTACATTTGAATTTATCTATTATGTTAGCTCATAACCAGACTTAACAGACTGAATTATAATGGGATTGTCTATGAAGGGTCACTATCTATAATAGCAAGTAAAAGGTGTTGCCTTATGTCCTTGAGTTGAACTTAAGTGTGTGTAAAATACAAAATGTATTACCAATAATTTTTAAAAATTAGAAAATATAACCATGGAAAGCACAGAAATGAACCAATTTTAGGATGGAGGTTGTTGAAGTTTCAATGGAGCTTTTTCTAAAGAAAACCTATGCTGCCCTCTGGTGGCTTCCTTAAGGCATAACATTACCACTGTTTTGTGGATAGTAGAGTTGTGTATTGGCACAAGTCTGGCGATGCGATACATATCACAATACATGTCTCACGATACGATATCTATCGTGATACATCCCAAGACTGTACCAGAATAATTTTTGACTTTTTTTAAAGAGTACAACTTAGGAAAAAACTTTACCTTATCATTTATTCGCCTTTCATTGTATTAAAATGGCTAAATTAATTTTATTTAATGATCACAACATTAAGCACTGCAACTGTATCTCACACACAAGTTGCTTTTACTCAAGCAAATTCATGGTGCTTCTTTTGGTAAATTAAGAAATATTTGTTTTTAAAGGGAACATCAACGTTGTCTGATTTCCACAACTAAACATGTTTCAGTATGAGAAAAAAAAAATAGAATGACTGAACCTTAACCAATAAGATTTTAAAAGCATGATTGAGGAAATAAAGTGCTGTTTATTTCCAACATTGCATTTAAATGGTTCTAAAACCTGAATGGGGCTTGAACGGGTGCTTCAAAAATATTGGGGAAAAAAAGTCAATTCTTTCCAGAAGCATATGTGTGATGACAGGATGCATGCAGCTCCGGAATGTGGCTAAGATACTTTATCTACATGGCAGTTTGCACTGCAGAGGCAAAGGAAAGTGATGTATGTGCTGATCATCATGATAGGTTAAATAAAGCTTCAGTTCAGTGAGAAAGTTCACCTCTTACCGCTTGTTTTTGTCCACATCATGAAGAAAAAGTTTGTTTTAAAGAAGCCTACACACATAGAACATTGTGACCGGAACTTATTTTTTTAAGGTGCATCCACACCCAGCAGTCAATCCGATCTGAGTATACACCGGGACCATTTAAAGTGCAGAAACACATGGCTGTTTATCAGCATCTTTATTTTCTTGGACTAATACTGCAGACATTAAAGTCTTTGCAGTTCGGCTTATTTTACTGTAGATATGTTTTGTGCACACAAATTAAACTTCTGAGTTAACACTTTATAAATTTAAACATTTCAGACAATAAAAAATAATGAAACATTTTCTTTCTGGCCTGTTTTTGTTCAAAAAATCTAGTAAAACATTGTGATTATTCTTGATTAACCACAACTCAAAAGTTTGATGAATCTGATTGTTTTTTTTTTTTATTTTATCGGTTGACAGCACTATGCAAATCTAGAAACAAATATGCATTTTGTTACACTGAAATTTGTTCCCCAGTGGTTGAAAACAAAAAAGAAAAAAAAGGGACTATGCTTTACATATATTAGTTTTACCTTAAAACCATTAGTATTTTTAGACTTTCACAAACTTTTTTTTCTACTGTCCCCTTAAAAATACACAATTGAAATCAGTGTAATTACAGAAACCACATATGTTGCCTTGCCAATAAAGAGTGACAGGTTGCCCCGATTCATTTTATACTAAGATACATTTTTTTATCGTCTTTGGATGTTTTATGTCAGCAAAAGTCTGAAATAAAAACTTCATGAAAATCTGACCTTAGCTAATATTATCTACTTTGCTGATTAATAAAAATAACAATGTGTCTTTGTTGGAGGATAAGGTGCCTTAACTGTCATGTCAATCCTTTCCTCCAAGAATATGAAAAAAATACTGACTGAAAGTTTTATTATTACGGTTACATATTAAAAGCTGATGATAGATGTGCAATTTTGTGACCACAGATGAGGGCACTGTTCATTATATTGAAGGTAATTAATAGTGTGGCTAAGCCAGAAGGTAGACTGGAAGGATCTAATGTTGATGATGGACAGAAGAATTAACTGGCAGCAGCCAATAACTATACAAACAATTATTCACTTGTTAGCGTGTAGGAAATGTGACAGGCTGAGACTATTAAATACTCGAGGTTACGTAAATGCCCCGTGGAGCAACAAAGAAAATGCAGGAATCTGCTGCAGGTGGTGTGTAACTGATGGGATTTATGGAGACAGTCTTCAAATAGGCTTCCATGTAACATTAGTCATGGGTCGTTTTTGCTGCTGGTACCTATGTACATATGTTGCAGTGGGCGAGAACTCCTGCAACCACTGCTGCAGCTTCTACTGCAAGGCAGGTTGCAGAACTAATCAGTTGAAATTCCTCCACAGCTCTGAGATGTGCTATTTAAGTGACTTGATGTGTTATCTGCAGTTCTATGCAGAAAATTATGGACTTTAAATTTTAATTTTGTGGAGCCAAATAACTAAGTCTATAAATGGGTAGGATAAGCCACCAAACCCTGGAAAAAAAAGAGATTGGTGCCAAAAGAAAAAGAAAGTTAGAAAACATTTCTGTTTGTAGAAAGTCTTAACAGATGTTAACTTACTTTTTTCCAGTGTTGCGTTTACTGCAAAGATAATAACACACATTACAATAGAAATTTAAATGCAAGGAAATGACAGATGAGTTAATGAGACAGAAAAGAAAGATGGTGGTATTTTAGATTTTTTCGGGGGCTCTTTTTGTATTCATCCAGGCCTCAGATACAATGAACTGCTACCTTGATGCTTATAGGGGTTCCAAACCTATAAAGGAACATTTTATCTGTAGTAAATATCCTAAATCTAACTTTTGTCATTCCATCTAGAATTTCATAAAATCTCCATAATCCATTCAAGTGACAACCACACACCTTTGCATCTGTAGTTGTATTTTTAAGGAAGGTTCCTGGAAAAGCTGGTAATAGAATTTTTTCTCAAGGAAACACTGGTCAACAAATAGGTTTCTTAAGAAAAAATAATTACAATAAAATAAATAATATATTTAAAAAAGGTCATTTCAAAAAGTTGCTTAAAAATGAATTGTCTATTTGTGCAGATATTTTTTACATGAATGCTGGTTCTGTTGAAGGGTTGAATTTACATTTACATTTTACATTTGCATTAATCAGTTCACCAAAGCCTGTTCTATATGTTAGTTCTCTGATTTAGCTGACTTAAAACGTTGCTCACCTTTAGCATGTCAGTTCAGGGGTTGCCATGATGGTTTGGCAGAGATTTTTATGCTGGGTGCCCTTCCTGACACAACCCTGTATTTTCTCTGGACAGGGGACTGGCATGTGGAAATCCAGACTATGTGCCCCCCCCCCCCCCACACACACACACACACACCCCCCATGTGGTACAGAATTAATCAGAAGAATAAAGAGTTGTGCCCAAGCAACCAACCTTGGATGAATTGCTTTGCACACCTGGGGAATTGAACCCTGATTTCTTAACTAACGGAGCATCCAAGCCACTATCTAGATTACTTACAATGACCAAATAAATAAATAAAAAAGGTTATGGCAAAAACCAAAAACAATGTATTTTTTTTAATAAAATTGAACAAGATCTAGATTTTTACTAAAACACACCAGCAGACTTTAATGCCAAATGACCTTTTTATGGACGTGACTAATTAAGGATTAAAAGATACTTGGGCCTTGTAGCTCAAACTCTCGCCGCCAGTGAAGACGGGGGCTGTCAGTCTAAAATAGGAGGCTCTCAGTCAGTTTGGTTCCCCTTACCCTGAGTTATTTGCAGGCCAGTCAGGTTGTTTCCACCTAGTTACCAGGGCAGAAGCATGGGGCGGAAAAAGACGCCGGAAAGGAAGGGAAAAGGCTTGAACATTTTTCTCACAAAATCAATCAAATTGATGATAGAAATCCGTTTGAAATTTCAAGGAAACCTTCCCTGCAAGTTCAGTCCTCAATGAAAAACTGATATATGAGGATTTTAAACCCAAAGAGTTGAACTTTTTTTTCCAGAATTTGACACTTTGGCTGTGCTTTGCAAGGGGATCATAGTTGTGAATGAGTTTGCAAGTGTTCCTTCTTTGGTCCTGGGATTTTTTTTTTATAAGCACTTTCTCAGCTGCTTTAATGAGCGTGCCACCCTTCAAAGTCAGGGTGTGCGGGTGAATTACGAAATCCGTCTGGGTGGTGCTGCTGGCGGATGAAGGAAGCAGAAAATTCCGAGGTATGAATGAGCTCTTTAAACATAGTGTGTGCAACTTCATTCTCTGGAAAATTCTTGATCGGACAGTGAGTAAAAAGATGCCGTCTGACTCTCAGGGCTTCAAAGAAATGCCTTTCTGTTATGAAAGCTCCTATAACCTTTTTAGGTTGGAAAGAAAGGGATCTTTTTAATCCTGATTTATTTGTAAAAGTGACTGAACTGGGTTTTTTTTTTTTCTCATAGGAGGTGCTCAGGGAATCTAAGCTTTCAGAAGCAGCTGCAAGCTGTTAGTCAGCATGGACTGAGAAAATTGTTTGCATGCTCAAAATGATCAGGTATGTCAGAGGAAGTTTTGGTGTGTCTGATGAGGAAGCCTGAAGCCTCCCGTGTGGAGATTTTGCACAGACTCCTCATTAAACCAGAGCCTGCAGAGTGTTTATTTCAGGAGGTGCAATCTGCAGTTTGTAAAAGGCAGGCAGCTTCTCCTTTTTGTATTTCATTTGCAGTGTATTCATTACATTTATTTTATAAAGATGCATTACTAAATCAATTCTCTTTTAATTTTTTTTCCAAAAACTTTAACAAAAAAGCACGTTTATCTCTTAAATAGACTGTAAGACATAAAGCTATAAGCTGCTGGATTTGGAGCAACTTGTACTTTTGGCACAGACGTTAACTGTGACTTCCCAACTGCAGTTGACAAACTAGTGCCTCAACTTAGGCTAGTGGAATGACACCAGCTGGATTTAGTCGTTTCCTGTCGTAAAATCACAACAGCTTCCTCTCCTTGTGTTAAGCAGAGCTAACCAACAGGTTGTGGGCCATGTGCTGTGTTTTAGAGCAAAGGTTATCAATGAGCAGAGGCAATGTGACAGTTTGGGAGAATTATCATAAAAATAAAAGTTGGTGTAAAATCTGTCTTTACCTATAGGACTAATGCATAGAAGAGATATCTGATGGGTCATGAGGATTTCACATTGTTCCTCTGCTTAGTAAAGACAAAAGGACTTAGACTCTACTTAGAATCAAGGCTTTGAAAGGTTGAAAAACATTTTAGTTTAAATTTCATGTTTTTAGAATGTATTCATCTATTTGTTTACATTACAACAGGAATAGTTTTTGAATGCACATTTACCGCAAAGATTAATTTCTCCTCCATTATCCAGTTTAATGGTTGGCACTTCCTTAAATGAAAAGGGGCGCCATCCATTCGTCATGATAAAATCAGAGTCCGGGATTGGTCAAAGTTCGACCTGGTTTAACGTTTTAACTGATTTATATTTTTGTTCAATAACCACATATTTTGTGGAAACTTGCGTAGCTATGCATGACCGCGAGCGTTTTGAATCCTCAAAGCGCGCATATACACACTTTTTAATGGAATTGGATGCTTCAGCGAGCATTGCCGAGGGCGGTGTGAACATTGCTCAAAAAGAAAAAAAATTAAAATACAGAAATACTTAATTTCATTAGAACCACTCTGTGTAATGTTATATTGTCTATGTAACATCCAATGATGTCTTCAACTTTGGTTTTATAATGTTATTTTTCTAGAACTAAGCTTACATTTTTACAGGGTTTTCAGTTTTTCCCAATTTATTTAGCTTTATTTTTTGAGAGAAAGTACTTTTTTCTTGTTTGTCTCTTTTAAGAAACTAGTTTTTATTTTTTTTAAGTTAGACTGGAACACATGTTTTTTATTCATAAACAGAGAGTTTTTTTTTCCTTCAAAACAAACCAGAGATATGTTCTCTGCCGTTTGACCTTTTTTTTTTTTTTGTTTCATTTTAAAAATGTGTTCTGCCTTGTTTTTGTATCCAGCCCCAAGTAATTACTTGTTGAACTTCACCTGGTTTCACCCATTTTTGATTTTTTAAATGAGCTTCAATCCGGAAGTCAAATGATTTTTACTTAAAATCAAAAAATCAGCACTGCTTCATCTTTTAGAAAATATTTAATTTATCAAAATGCTGTAAAAGAAGAAAGTTTACTTGCATTTCTCAGTGTTTTTGGAACCTTAACAATTTTAGAGGATGGTTCTGTTTGGTTGCTGAGAAAATAACGGCTGCTGAGGCAGCAATAAGAGATGATATAGGAGGATTTGATGGAAATGCATTTTCTTCCATTGCTCCTAATGCTGCATTTGATGGCGCCATCATTTACCCGTGATCAGAAAATAAATTATTAGGTGAAAAAGCAAGAGAATTTGTTCTGTTAATGAGGTGAAACAAATCAGGACCTTATAATTTCCCATCTAAATCTGTCACTCCGAGCTGTGGTGGGTCGGAAATGTTTCATTGTTGTTTTAAAAAGAGACGTAACGAAAAGCAGGAAACTGTCCGGCCTATCCAAACAATTTGCTGCATACCGTTTGTCTGCGGTGGATGTTTGAAATATCTTCCCCTCATTTATGCTTCACCAAGAGTGTCCGAGGTCTCCTTCCTCCCCCTGTTTTATGTCCATGCATCATTATTTTGGTGTGTGAGGCTGCAGTCCTTGGTGTGGTCGTGGGGGTGATCAGGGGCTTGAGAACAGGCCAAGTCAGAGATAGGGAGAGAAACGGTACAGGAAGTTTAGAGACTTTTTAACAGATTTACTGAAGGGACCAGCACTTGACATGCAGAATGCCTTTCTCTGACCTCCATAAGTGACCGCTCCATGTGTCAGACTAGTCATCCAAAGAGTTCCTGCTGGACTGTTACAGGTTATTTATCAAGTGGATATCAAATAGAATTTTTTTGTTTCTTTTTTTTATTTGCTCCTCAAAAGCTGCAGCACTGTTTTTATGAGTTTTTTCATATCTGGTGGTTCTACCACCTGCTGATGTCCGATTGCAGTTTTATGGATTCCTGTGATGTACTTCAGCACTGAGATGAAGATAAGGAGGTGATTAAGAGCCTTCGACCCAGAAGGAGAAGGCCTTGTGTCTCAGGGTTTCTTGGCCTTCAGTAGCAACAGCCTTGTCGACCCTACACGGCCGTATTTATAGAGCACTGTGGATGAGTTATTTGGCTGAGTGCCCACTCTTCGTTCACCAGATTTACAGGTCCTCACTTTGGGGAGGGCTGCTTGATTTACGACGCCCCCACCTCCCTCCTCTAGCTCCTACCCTTTTGCTTTGCTTCAGAAAAGAGCAGACAAACCCTTTTGCCTTTAACTTTCGCTCGCAGCACCCCATTTTGCACTTTTTTTTCTGCAATATGCTTCCTCTGCTCTTTCAGCTTCTTTGACAAGAGTTTAGAAAGAAAAGCTTCGCAGCAGGCAGACAGACTAGCCTCAGCCTGACCTCGCTTTTAGCTTCCTCTGATTGATGCATCATTGTGACCCGACTTTGACTCAGCTAAATGAAGTTGTGAGCCAGATTTATATGTTGTGGGGAGGAAAAAAAGACGTGAGAGGAGGAGAGTGTGGAGTGGAGCGGAGAGGGATTTAGCAGGAAGAAAGGGAGATGAAGCTACAGTAGTGGTGGTACAGAACTGGAACAGATGAAGAAGCGGCACTCGGGAGCCGGCAGTCAGCAGCGAGAGCGTGCCTTATGCTTTCCCAAGCTTCAGCTAACAAGGAGGCACATCTTTCTCTGCTCCCCATGGATCTTAACTCCAACCCAGGTGTGTTATTTTTACTTATTTACAGAAATAAATCAGATTTTTAGTGTAAATTCAAACAGGAATGGATTTGTGATTTGAAAAGTTGCTCCATTTTAACTACAAATTCCTTTTCCATCAGACCTGGGCTTAATATATACATTTGAAAAACTCAATATTGATTAAACAAATTCATGAATCAGTTTTCCTTTAAAGTCATTATATATATATTTTTTTGCCAAAGCTGCATTTAGTCAACTATTATAATAGAAAATTACAATTTTTTTAGTATAATTTCTATTTCTGTTTCAAAAAAGTTGATTTCAAACTGAAATTTTAAAAATAAATCAGTATTTATAGGGAACTGGATTTTAAATCAAATTGAGTTGGGAACTTATGAATTAAAATCCAATTGATTTCGTATTTTTGCTCCAATATATTATTATAAGATTCTGTCTGCGTCTTGAAAGGACTTATTCCTCAGGATAAATAAAGTTGTTTGAATTTGAATTTACTTTGGCTTATTCCAGATGCAGCACAAATGAACATTTTAATTTTATAGAATATTGAATATTCCTATCATTGTTTCCTAACGGTGTGAAAGTTTGGTGACATTTTTTTGGAAGTTATTACACCACTGAGACATATCTAAAAGCTCCTAAAAGCGTATTAACATAGTTGGTTGCTACAATAGAATAAAGAATTACAAACTTCCAACCATGAATTTTCATATCAATGTTTATGGGATGTTTTTTTATCTTAAAAAAAATAGTAAAATGTAAATAATGCAAGACCAAATATAAAGTTAAACAACCTCCACTCTAAACTGACAGATGGTAAATGTTTGGAAGTGCTCCTCAGATTTGTCATCTGGATACAGCTCTATCTAAATTACGACGTGACGCCTCTGAAATAACATCAATGAAAATAACCACAAGCCTCTCAACGATTCATGTAGTTTTAAACTACATGCTGTACACTGCTTGGTTGCTTCAGAAATGCAGGACAAAAATCTCGCCAGAGGATGAAAAATCATGCCTTCTCAACAGAGCATTCTCATGGTTGGATCAAATTTCACTTTGCTTGGCTGCTTAAGGCCGATAACAGAACAGGCTGCTGAATTCATAGCTCCCAGCCAGCCTGTAAATCCATCCTGGTAGAGAGGTTCTCATGCAGAAAATCTGCAGCAACAGATGGGATAGGAAGCAGGCAGAAGAAAAATTGTAGGAAAAAGAATGTTGGAGTTGAATGTGCTTTTCAGGAGCTGTTGATGGAGCTGTGGTGACTGCAAGCCGCAGAGAGAGAAACCAGCACTTATGAGAAATAAGAACTTAACCTGATAATTTGAAATTTAGAAATAGATCCAAGACATTCCAAGAAAGCTGAAGAAATTTGTGAAAAGCTCTCTGCATAACGGTTTCAGTTTAGCTGACACGTCCTGAACCAGGTCAGCTGGGGATTTGCTGAACCTGCTTTTATTGTGTGAAGTCCAAGTGTTTTGCTATTTTACCTTGGGAGGCAGCAAGTGATGGATGATGAGCCAGGAATGCTGAATGAGAAGCTCGCAGCTCTGCAAATAGAACAATAACACCACTGTTATGATGGTCAAAACAAAAAAAAAGCATAGAGAAGGTGTCATTTATTCTTTATTAAAACAGGTCAAGGGCTGCACAGTGGAGCAGTGGTTGCCTCACAGAGAGAAGGCCCAAGTTCAAACCCTGGCTGAACTAATCCTAGAAACTTTTGGATAAAATGATTATTTTAGCTATAATCCTGCAGTATCCCCATCAGCATTCATTTAGCCGTCGTTCCAATACATCTCCCACAGTTGTTTTCTCTGTCAACATCCACATGCTCCCCTCAATCTGCACTGCAGCTTTTTTAGATCTACGGCCAGCTTTGTCAGAGGAATCAACAAGAATGAGGAGTGGCAATGCGGGCAGCAGCGCTGCTGTGGTGGTCAAAACAAAACCACTTATCTTGCTGAAGCTAATAACTGTTGGCTGCCCACATAGCAACTAAACATGAGTTATGGTTAGTTTCTTTTTTGAGCTTTGCCACAAGTAGATGGATATTAAAAAAAATGTGGTTGCTGCTTCTTTATAAGCATGGTTCCTGTGCTTGTCAAGTTTTATGATCCACCTCACCAGTCACCGAGCAGAAAAACATTAAACAAAGGAAGAATAATGTGAAGGCTCACAAAAAGAACTCCACATGATTGATGAATGTCAGTCATATTTATACCTACTTTTTATCAAAATGATGCTCCCTTATGACAGCTCTCTTAATCTTTCAAAGCAATTTAACAAATGAAAATGCTGATGAATGCTTCCGTGACATGTTCAGCAACTGGAGTGCATTACTTATCTCAGGAATTACATTTGGATTTGTCATTTGTTGAGGATCTGCATCAGGGCTGCACTGGGGGGTGATTTGCGTACTTGTAAACTTAAATGACTTAACTGAAATATTTGTGGCTGCACAGTGGCGCAGTGGTTAGCGCTCCTGCCTCACAGCAAGAAAGTTCCCGGTTCAAGTCCTGGCTGGGGGACCTTTCTGTGTGGAGTTTGCATGTTCTCCCCGTGCATGCGTGGGTTTTCTCCGGGTACTCCGGCTTCCTCCCACTGTCCAAAAACATGCTTCATAGGTTAATTGGTTGCTCTAAATTGTCCCTAGGTGTGAATGTGAGTGTGCATGGGTGTGTGATTGTGGCCCCTGCGACAGACTGGCGACCAGTCCAGGGGTGTACCCTGCCTTCGCCCATGAGTAGCCGGGTTAGGCTCCGGCAACCCCGTGACCCCGAAAGGGATAAAGCGGATTGGAAAATGAATGAATGAATGAAATATTTGTAAAAAAGTAATAAAAATAACTTATATCCCTCTTATTGCTTTAGAGCAGTTGGTTATATAGTTGCGTCGTAAGTGCAAGACATGGGAAATCAGGGTTTGATTCCCAGGGTGTGCAATGAGCTTTTCATCCAGTGTGGGTCCTTGGGCAAGACCCTTTGCACCACAGCCTAACTCTATAGCCACTGTTTCTACTTGTGCCGGTCCCCAGGGTTGTGTCAGAAAGGGCATCCGGCATAAAAATCGATGCCAAACCACCTGGATGTCAGTGAAAGCTACTTAGCCGAAAGGTGAACCAACAGAGTCATTGCAGTTACAAGTGACAGCGAACAAATGCTTAAAAATGCCCATAACACCTGTCATTTGAAGGCACTCTTATGCTTCTGTATGAGGAGGACTGTACCGAACAGTGGGCATCACTTCATTTCATTGAAAAGGTTTTGTTAAAGACCCACTCTGATGAAAATCATGTTTTTGGTGTTTTTAACATGTTCTTCTGGCATTTTTCTGACAATGGAGAGCAGATATATAGAAAATTTTGATTAAACTTGCATGTCTGTTTCTTTATTCAAATTGTTGTGAATCAGAAGCAGACTAAAAAATATCATACAAAAAAAACACATTTGTGACCGAGAAGCTACAATTGCACTGCTCCATTCTGATGCATCCACTTGTTGACGACTAGATCCATGTCTTTGTTTTCCTCGTCTGAGCTGGCACCTGGCTCAAAACTGTACGGCTGGGTAGCTCCAATATTGCTTGTCATTTTTGTTGCACCTGTAATATTACGTTGAGGTTGTGAGGGGCTGTAAGCTAGCGGGAGAGAGTGTAAACAGAGAGCTCTCAGTAAAGCGAGGGGAAGGGGAGCGGGCTAACTCCAAACCAACAATAATTTAACTCAGAGATAAATTCTAATGAACTCCTGCTGAGCTGCAGAAACTTTGTCCTAGAAAACAACAGGTTTTTCTTTTTTTAATTTTGGCTAAAAGCGGCATCGCCATAATTAAAAGGGCATTGGGAATTATATTACAATAGATCAAAGGATGTTTGGAGTGGGTTCTCAAAAACCAGTATAAAAAAAAGACAAATTAATTTCTATTGATTTAAGTTATTTTGACTTTTTTAAAAAACTGCTGTAGCTCACCAAGTAAAACTGTCATCTAGCTGGCGTTTTCCTGTCTGTTAAGAATTGATATGTTCTTGAGCAAAACACTCCAAATGAAGAAATAAGCTCAGTAACCAAAATAAAAACAACCCAAATAATTTATTAGGTGCTTTTAATAGAAGTATACGGGAACTAGATATACTAAAATAGCCGTACCATACAGGTAAATTAACTTTCTTTGGGGTTTTTTCCACCTACACAGTGGAAAAATCTTGTCACTATCAGTTTATTTTTTATTATTATTTTTATTTATTTGAGCCATATTTTTGCTCTATTACTCTGTTAGAAACATACAGTATTAACCCAGATGCAAACTAAGGAGAGAAGAGGTTTCAAGTGTGAGTGTAGTTTTGACTGGTAGTCACAAAATAGTTTAAAATTGCAAAGCCAAAAGACAGAGAGATGTGCAACAATATTATGCATGGACCATAAAACTAGACAAAACATTTTGATAATAAAAGACTTACAGCAGCTACAGAAAACTGAATAATCAATCCAAATTATTTATTTATGAGGGTTATTATTAAATTCCCCCATTTCTTGTGGGACAGGGGCAGCGCACTGGACTTGTTATCAGTTGGGTGCTGATTTGAAACCTGGTTTAATCACAATCCAGCTGCAGAAAGAATAAAATCATGAGTAAAACATAGGTCAAATTCAGTATGTGTAAGAATTACTTTATGGAAGCAGCTCTTTAAATTGGAATCAACTGATAGAACAAAAATAACAAAATCCTCATATTGCTCATTCTCCGTCATTTTTCACTTTTTTACTTTAGTCTTGTCTAAGTTCAAAGAACTCTCCAAAGGCCAGGTTGACATAGCCTGCCAATTTTGACTGCAGGGAGTGCAGGTGTGCGTCTAGCCTGAAGCTCAAATCCTGCTGAAAGGTGATATTAGAGGGAATTATTTGGCATCGCAACAGGCACTTTTTTAAGTCCACTCCCTTTATTCTCTGGCATGAAGGAAGGTTTCCTCTCTTCTGAAAGAGCAAGATACTTTTTCTAAAATGTGAGCTATGAGGAGGAACCAAAGTGTCTGTGAATTTACAATGCAGAAACAAAAGATCCCAGGGTATTTTGAAAATTAGGCAAAACTCCAGAACACATTTTTGTAGTTTTTTTTTTTTAATTTTATCTCAATGATAGATTCCTGGAAAGTGATCAGGAATTAATCTCACAACTATGTGTGCATGTTAAGTGTTGTGAACAATGGAGTCTATTTCAAGAATGTGATTTTATCTTTTACCTAAAAACAGAGATCCTGACACACAGCTAGATTATTTTATGTTTTGAACCAAAATAAAACAAAATAAATGAATAAAACTATCGTTTTCTAGGACATAGCGTTCTGCAGGGCGGCAATAGTTCATTAGAAATTTGCCTCCGAGTTGTGGGTGGGACAGTTGGTGCAGAGCAACCCCGCCCCCCCTTTCTCCATTGCAGAGCGCTCAAAGCAAGGAGCTTTTGCCCTCCCAGCATATTTTCAATCTAACAAATTAACTCTTTTTTAAAATGTATTTTTTGTTTGCTCCTGATGCACAACCATTTGAATAAAGAAATACACAGAAATTATTCTCAATTTTCTTTATACCTGTCCTCCATCATGAGAAAAAATGTCACAAAAACATTAAAAACACCAGAAACAGAGTTTTCATCTGAATTTTACTGTCACTTTTCCTATCAGCATCTCATTTTTCAGTAAAGATATTGCATGTTATATTTATTTCTAACATGATGTCACCATAACCCAATCCATACTTTCAACAGTGTAATTATTATGCCAGACTAACAATATATTGCTTCTCGAAGGAGCTCTCTTGTGGTCCCAGTAAAATGTATCTCTTGATCTGTCCAGAAGTCTTCTCTGGAATGTGTGTGTTTGTACCACTGAACGAATGCTTCAGTTTCCCAGCATTCCACGCAAGTGTTCAAGAGGCAGCAGCTGCACGCCTTTTTCAAAGTTTCAACACTTTAAGTGTCATTTGGATTCATTTTTGAATAAAATTTGCATTTTTATTCCTTTACTCGAAGGAAAAGTCTCAACAGAATTGTCAATAAGATCATTGTTTTTAACATGGCAAAGCCAACCATGTTGAACAGGCAGCACGTGTTGCTTCATCTCTAGATTGATTTCCATTCATAGTGATGATTAGGTCATCTTATATTACACAGGGCTATCTGAAATTGTAACTTTTTTTTAAAAGTTGAAATTGATTCCCCTCGCATAATGGTATATTTCCAGCAGCCCTGGCAGGACATGCAGCCACAGCTCTTTATTTAGTTGGCCTGAAATCAGAACGGAGACTCTTGGCTCTTTGACAGCCCTGTGACCTCGCTGAACGAACTGACCCAACGCTCCCCCACTTGTCTTCATAACAACCCATTAAATAAGTCGGCTCCCTCACACTACTCACCAGCTGCATTTTATCATTGACAAAAAAAAACTTGAGGCGTGAATCTGTGGTGACAGGCTTTCTCAGTTTCTGAGTTTTGCAAATTGCATGGATTTTTAAAACAGTGGAGATCAAACGTTTGGGCACCCCAGGTAAAATGTTACATTATTGTGCATAAAGAACCCAAGAAAGGATTGACAAACCATCTAAAGGCATCAGTTTAAAGATGAGACATTCTTTTAATAAGTCAAGACAAATTAGACTTTATTTCCATCATTTACATTTTAAAATAACAGAAAACAAAATAATGGTGCGGGCAAAAGTTTGGGCACCCTGCAGAGTTGGTACCTTGTAATGCCCCTGGCAAGTATTAGAGCTTATAAAAACTGCCAGCCAAGAGTCTATCAGTTCTTTTTTGAGGAATCTTCATCCATTCTTCTTAACAAAAGTCTTCCAGTTCTTTGAGATTTCTGGGATGTCTGTTACACACTGTTCTTTTCAGGTCTATCCATAGATTTTCAATGATGTTGAGGTCAGGTGATTGTGAAGGCCACTGCAAAACCTTCAGTTTCTGCCTCTTAATGTAATACAGTGTGGATGATGATTCTTGTTCAGGATCATTATCCATTTGTAGAAGCCATCCTCTCATCAACTTAACTTTTTCACAGATGACATCAAGTTAGTGTCCAAGATTTGCTGGAATTTGATGGAATCCATTCTTCCTTCTACTCGTGAAATGTTTCCTGTGCCACTGGCTGCAATACAAACCCAAAGCATGATTGATCCATCGCCATGTTTAACAGTTGGACAGAGGTTCTGTTCATTAAACTCTGGACTCTTTTTCTCCAAACGTACCTTTGCTCATTGCAGCTCAAAAGTTCCATTTGAACCTCGTTGGTCCACAGAACTTGTTTCCAAAATGCATCAGGCTTGTTTATATGTTCATTTGTGAACTTCAGATGTTAAATTTTGTGGTGAGAACGTAGAAGAGGTTTTCTTCTGATGACTCTTCCATGAAGACCATATTTGTACAAGTATCTCCTGACAGAAGAACAGTGTACCACAACTCCAGAGTCTGCAGGTCTTTCTGGAGGGATAGTTCAGTCAAACGTGGGTTTTGACTTGCTTTTCTCATAGTCCTGCGAGCTGCTCTGTCTGAGATTTTTCTTGGTCTTCCAGATCTTGCTTTAACTTCCACTGTTCCTGTTGACTGCCATTTCTTAATGACATTCCAAACAGAGGATATTAGCATCTGAAAAGGCTTTGCTGTCTTCTTCTAGCCTTCTCCTGCTTTGTGAGCATCAACTATTTTCAGTTTCATTGTTCTGGAAAACTGCTTGGAAGAACCCATGATACTGATTGTTGGGGGAAGGTCACATGACTCAGATTGTTTCAAATCTTTGAGATTGAAATCACCTGGTCTTTGCAAATGATGATTGTGAACAATCCATGACACCGTCAGGTCTCAGTTTTTCCAAAGGCAACAGTGCATTCTATGAATTCAACAAGGAACCCAAACTTTTGCACACACCATTATTTTGTTTTCTTTTACTTTGAAAGGGTAAATGATGGAAATGAAGATGAAATTGTTTTGACATATTAAAACGATGTTTCATCTGTAAACTGATGCCTTTAGAATATTTTTAAATCTTTTTTTGGGTTTCTTCATTCACAGTATTCTAACATTTTATTTGGGGTGCCCAAACTTTCAATCCCCATTGTATGTGTCTCCTGTTTTCAAATTGTTATTCTAAATTATGTTGCCTCAAGTAAAAGTATCACGTAATCTTTCAGAGTCAAAGAATAACGTTCATGCAGCCATTATTCTCAATTTTTTGGTGCGGTGATTACCCGCTTCCCCATGGGCCCCGTAAAGAGACAGAGGAGCCAAACAAACTTTGTCCTCTTTGACCTCCTCACTCCTATTGACTTTGTTTCTGGTTCCGCATCAGATGGTAATGGATAGCCTTCACAGCTCTATGGAGTCTGTGTTCTCCAGCTGATAATGTCTTTGTGGATCCAGTTGTGGTGTCTGCCTTGAGATTATGTCCATTAACAAGAAAAGACCACCCTGACACCAAAAACACAAGCCATAGATACCTCACAGGGGGTCAGGTGAAACCAGACACCTGTTGCTCATAGACAGAAAGACGTAGCTGCAGGGGAAGGCAGGACACTACTGAACTGGATAGGACTACGTCTGACTTTGTTGTAAAAGCAGGACAGGAAGCGGGTAAACTTCTAATGACGTTCATTTTGTGCATTACCTGTCACATGTCTTAGCAAATGGCTATGTACATATGTGCTTCAAGTGTGTAATGTCATTCAATGCTTTATATTTGATCAATTTGAACTTCTTCAGTTGCCGCCATTTAAAGCCGTCCCCAACTTCTGCCTTGACAAGAGTTGGCAAATATGTGAAACAAACATGACCGATAGATATGGGAAAATGCAAAGTAAGGTCATAAAACAGCCGAGAAATCATGGCCGTCAAATACCACATCACGTTTAATCATTTAGAACTGGAGCTGTTGTAGGCAACAGGAAAGAGCACACCCTTTGAACTACTGTAACTCTTCGAGCTTTTACCCAATTAACACAAACCAACTGATTCTGACGCAGAGAAAAGCTACAGTCTTGAAACAAAAGTACATTGAAGGAAATGGCATTCCATGTATAATAAGCCTCCTACTGGTTATTTTGGTGAACTGACTAACAATTTCAAACCAGTTTCAAGCAAACTTAAGCTTAACCTCCAGAACAGAACTATTATCTGATGACAGAATTATTCTCAGTGACCAATGAAGTCCCACACCAATCATCTTTTGATCTATTGTACAAGTGTTCCCAGTGGATTTTTAATTATGATTATGCCACTTTTAGCCAAAATCAATAAACCTAGGTTGTTTTCTAGCAGAAATAGGTTTTGCAGAGCGGCAGGAGTTTATTCAAAATTCTGGACCATTCACATGGCATTAGCCCGCTCCCCATTTCTTATCATCCCCTTGTTTACATGCTTTCCTGCTAGCTGACAGCCCCGATACAACTCCTAACCTAACATTAATGGTGCAACAAAAAGGCAAGCAATATTGGAGCTATCCAGCCATACAGTTTTGAGCCAGATGCCAGCTCTGACCATTTTTTTCTCAAGTGGATGCATCAGATGAAGCAGCATCAGATGGAGCAGGAAGCCTTTGGCTTGCCGATGTATTTTCCATGTCACTGCTGCAAGCTTTTTCAAACTGGATGTTTGCGTCTGCTCATGATTCACATTGATTTGAATAAAGAAATACACAGAAATGCTATTTTAAGCTTGATGTCCTCCTGTATCAGAAAAAGGCCACATCATCAAAAGTGGGTCTTTAAATAGAGATAAAACACTTTAAAAAGTCATATTTCTTTTCTTTTATTATTTTTTGTATTGTAACACAACAGTTTGTTTGATATCATATGCAAGAGATACTGGTGATACTTTGTCCTCGTTCTGAAGCCTCAAAAGCCTCGCAGCATGAATGGTAGATGTTTGCTTATAGGGTCGTGCCCCTTATCATACTGTGGCCTCCCCGAGCCCAAACCTTCAGAGTGATCTGCCCATTGTTCCCATACTGTGCCTCAAGAGTGTCTGTGTGAATGCATGTGTGTTTGAATACTCACCAACCCCCTCTTCAAACCTCACCTCCCTCCCCCCTTGCCTTTCTCTTTCACACCCTCTCAGCTGTGCTCTTTCGCTCACTCACACTCAGAGTTTGGCTGAAAACCGGCAGCGGGGTTTCTGAACTCGGGAAGTTGACCCACGCCGTCGGGACTTTGCAAAGCACTCATGGAGGTGGTTTATCATGCGAATCACACCTTACCACAGTATGGATTATCTGATTTATGTTCTTCACATCAAGGTAAAGCAGTGAGTGTGTTGCTTGTATATTTTGAATCGTGCTCCATTCATGCTTTGCAGTTTATTGCATGCATTTCTGTCAACATACACTATTAGATTTACCTTATTTTTTTAAATCAGAGGAGGTTTGAATGTTAGATCATCTGCTGCTAAACACACCAAGTCAACATAAAAGAGCATCTTCAAAACCCTTAACCCCTGTTTTTCCTTGCAACAGTCATCATCCATGCAGCGCAGGGAGCAACTTCCTGTTGTGTTGGAGGCATTTGTGATGCGTGGATTTCAGAAAAGACTATCATTAGACACATTGCTGCATTTCAACTTGCCCCTGCTTGCAGAAAACTGGGCAACTCCGCTGACAAAAGAGGGCAGACACGATTGCGTTCACTGACAAGCACAAAATGGACACACCGAGGCGAAATTTTTGCACATGCTTTTGTCATTTCAAGCTAAACGAGCCTGCTGCAGTGTTTGCATTGTTTTCTGGGACAGCAGGAGCAGCTGCTTCCTCCTCCTCCTGGCAGGCAACACAAAGTCTGGGAGAGCTCAACAAATCTTCAACTTTGTGAAAGTCTTTAGATCCTTTTTCACCCTCAGCCATGACTTTTTTTGACTATAGTCCATGTTCTTGTTTTTCTACCACATAATTTCTGTAAACTCCTTGGAATAAAGTTTCCATTTGTCACCTTGTTGAAGGTTTAAACTGCCTCAAAGGCTGAGTAACTCAATATCTCAGTTGTTTGAAGTGTCTAGTTTTAAAGTATAGTTTTGCTGGAAAGGGTGATCCTTCTATTAAGCTATGCTTGAAACAAATCTCTTATGTCTCTGTGAAAAATTAAGCTGCAAACAGCAGAGATTCCCAGATCATATTCATAAAACAAATACAAGCCTAAAATGGAAAAAATGCAATGTCTTGGAACAGAAACTTATATCAATATCTGTCAGTGTACATTTGAGTTTTGATAGGTCTTTGGCTTTTGCTCCATTTCTTGTAATATTATTGGATAGTTATACCAAAAAAGACTTTGCTCAATTAAACGTAATAACTTTTTGTTGATATGCGTTTGCATCCCAGAGTAACAAAGCGAATCTGCTGTTGTTTTACAAAGTTTAACTGTCCATTTCAATTTCTGTTAAGTGCTGCCGCCGATGTCCTGTAGCCACAGCTTGGCCCATTACTGTCAATGAGAACTGGACTGAGCGAGTGTAACGTCACACACAGAAAATGACTTACTTCCAGTTCCAACCAAATAAAGTAAATTCAGTCACCATTTTCCCGCATTTTGTCCATCACCATGTTGGAACCTCAGTAAGCTGTGATCTCTCTATGTTGGTCTGAGTCTACATTTCTATGGCAACCACTCTCTCCAGTCAGGAGTGAGCATGTTAGAAGGCCACACCCCTTCCACTGAAAGTGGACTGCAACAATCTGTCAACTAAACACTTCAAAAGTTCGACGCAAGGCCACCTTATTCTATTGAGGCCTCTAATTGGTCAATTTATGAATTAATAAACTTGCGCTACAAAAAAAATATGAAAAAAAAAGAAAGCAAGAACATGTAAAAATATGTAACTAACAATCATGATTATTCTGACAAATTTAATGACTAAGTATTTCTCAAAAGAAATCTATGGTATTTTGGCTTTTTTGAACCAGCAGGTACTTCCTATTTGGAACCCGAGGGGTGAAGGGTCACTCAGTCCAGTTTTCATATACAGTCAATGGCCTTGCCACAATTATAGGAAAAAGGCTACAGCTAAACTGTCCTATAAGTTCAATATAGATCCTTTTAAGGTATATCATATAAGATCCTGCAAAAACAAGCTCAAAGCTTTCAGCACTCAATGTTAAATCTTTTTGCAATATATAACTTTTATCAATCTGTCTTGTGTTCCGGGTTTTAATATTTTTAATGACAGCAAGGCGGTAAAGCAGTTTTTGTAATTTCCACTCCACCTAACTTTCTTAATACATCAGAAAAAACGTGGAAAAAGGTAGAGGTGTCTGTGGTTGTCTTCAGGCTGTCGTTTGGGATGTTTTTTTTTGTTTTGTTTGAACACGTGTCATTCAAAACAGAGCTAAAATGAACTTCTCCCATATGCTTTTCATGGATTGATTATTTCATTGAGACGCTTTCTGTTGTCTGCACAAACTTTGACTAGTCATTGCAGGTCGTTTTGATCGTCGTGCATGTGGACAACGTCTTTAACAGAAATCCTGGAGAACTTTACATTATTTGCCTTTTTTGGTCTTATCATTTTTGAGTCTTTCGTGACCAGTCTGCTATGCTCCCAAACCATGTGTGGGACCTGCAGTTGTGCAGAGGAGACACTCAAACCGTACCACTGTTTATGGAGAAGATTAGGTCTGAACTGGCTTCCTGCTGCTCAGACTTAAAAACAGCTTTGCTCGTCTTTAAGTGGGGCCTTGCACCAAAGTACATCCCTGACAAGTTGGTCACAAATGAACCACTTCGGATGCTGAGAAGCTCAGGAGCAGACCTTCAGCTGGTGCCCAGAGTCAGCAGCAAATGCAGTGAAGTTTTAGATTTATGCAGCTAAAATCTATAAAAGTTTTCCTGATGATGCTAAACGATGTTCAAGTCCAGGCTGAAAACTGTTTTTTGGGGTGAAGGTATGACATCTGAAAGACTTTTACTGACACTCTAAATTTTTTAACTCTGTTTACAAAGTGATTTTTTAATTGTATCTTCTGATTTTTTACTATTTCCGTGTGACTTTGCTGCTTTCCTTGCGGCTAACTGTGATTTCATTGGATTGTGATTTTTGTCTGTGATTCTGGATTGTCTTTTTAAAAAAAAAAAAAACACTTTGAAGTGCTTGGATTTTGCCTGAAATGTGGGTACTCTGTTTGCTTTTATGTGGGCTTATAAGTATAGGCCAGAGTAAAGTATGTGAGAGCGTCAAGTATTTGAGACCATTTACAGCACAGTGAGATCCTTTGTTTTCTCCCACCTGTTTTGGGCTATTAGTTAAAGTCTAGTCCGCAGCTGGTCACTCATGAAAGCAGGTGGTCACAACTGGAATGAAGTGATTTCAAATGGCATCCAAATGGCAGTTTCAACATGATGCATCAGAAATGGTTTTATGTGATGCCGACGAGTAATGAGATATCCTATTATGCTGCACACATCCAGTTATTTTTAGCAGTGTTCTTCTTTCTGCATAATTCATTATATTTGACGTTATTTTTAAGTTATTTTGGGCAAAACAATGTCAGATTTTCCCTCTACAAATGTGGTTATCCCATTGTTGGCCCATTAAAAGGCCAAAGATGCTTCAAATACAATAGCGAGTCATTGTACATTACACAAGATGACCCAGCAAGTTATCTCACCAATCTTTTTAAAGAATGAAGCCAGCCCAGCCACTGTGAATGAACATCAACAGGATATGGCAGGAGGAACACAACTGTGCTGTACTGTAATGGCTGTGGTATGCTGCATAATCCTATTGCACGCTTGTTTAACAACTTCACAGCCGTTATTTGCAGGATGAAATGCCGCCTTTCCATGTAAACGATGGAGACATTCTTTTAAAAATAGCCAAAGCAGCTTACAAAGATGGATACCCTCTTAATTATGTTAAAAAACTTGTTTGTTTTTTTTAGTTTCCTTGATATATATCTCCATAATTTACGCCATATTTGTAGTTTTAAAACTACAAATATGGCGTAAATTCTGACAATGACATTTTTGAAATCTCATATAGATTTAAAATTAGAATTTTTTGAAAGCTAATATAATGTCTTGAGATACATGGACCTACAACATCTGCTGTCTCTTACCAAACTGCAGGGCATGGCAGCCAGGCCAAATACTGCAGGTGTAAGATCTGCACCTCCAACAGATCTAAGTCCAAAATCAAACTCAAACTCAAACTTTATTTATTTGTACAGCGCCTTTCCTTCTTATGAAAACCCAAGGCACTTTACATAAAGAAAAAAATAATAATAATAATAAAATAAAAATATAATAATAAGATATATAACAATAATAATAAAAATGAAATAATAATAAAAAAACAAAAATAAAAAAATACAATTACAATTACAACCACCCTTCCCTCCCCAGCTCCTCCCTCCATCCACCCAGCTCCCACAATACATGACACCCCCCACAGGAAAACTGAACAAAGACTTAAAAAAAAGGAAATGCCAAATATTGCAAAACCGTCAACAACCAGTGGAGGCTGTTTTCAATTAAACCCGTGCTTTATTTCTAACATACACACACCCTGGCGATAAAGCTTTATATTTCTCATGAGCTTTTTTACTAAAGCTTAAATTTTCCCAAATTTGCAGATAAACTCAAGTGGGTCAACCAACGAGTGAACTTAAATGAGCATTAAAAATAATTGTGTCTTACCCAAGCACTGTTTTTGTAACAAAGTCAGCTCCAGTCAACACACCTTTAAAATAAATTAGTAATTCAAATTTCTTGACTGTGTTTTAAAGATAACCCTAGCCTTTGATAAAAGACTAAATAAAAGACTAATACAACATTTTTTTTGTTTGATTTTTGGTTAATTTGTTGTTTGTCTTTGGTTATAACAAAAATCCTAAAATTAAACAAATCAATTGGTCTATATACGAAGTGTAAAATAAAAATAAAAAAACAATATAATTTTAAGTTTATTTGTAGCTCTGAAGTATTTCTTACTTTTTCTATTTTGAATCTTATAAACATCATAGTAACCATGCACATTTTATTAGTGACTTCTTACAATTTTTTGGTTAATCAGCAGCTACTTTTCCAACAGTTGAGTTGGTAACACTCCTGTTGGTGGGGCCCCCTCACACCTTGCCCCCATAACAGCTTTGCATAGCCCTGCGCCTTTTCCCGCGTGCTTGACAGTATTTGAGCCAACACGTCGGCAAGTCTTTTCTTCTCTATCAAAACCACTTATGTACCGATAATATTATGGCATATGGGACACTAAAAACGTCAGGTTAAAAAAAACAAAATGTCGCATTCAGTGTTTTGGAGGAGTGGAAGCTTTAGCGCCGGGGGAATGAACGCATGCGCGGATTAAGGTAACAGTTCAGCCGGCCGGTGTTTGTGGTTCTGCTGCTCTGGTTTGGAGTTTAACCATTTAAAATCATCGTCTGTTAAAGAAATCTTAATGAAATCCTGCGTGTCGGAGGGTAAGTTCAGAATTGTGATATATTTTTTTCTCGAAAAGGGTTGAATTAAACATATTAGTTCAAATTATTAAAAATCCAGAAATTAAATCTGGTATATTTTGGAATTTAAAAGGTGAAAACCTGTGGATTGGCGATGTCTGTTTACTTCATAGGGACTCTAGAGGACAAATAGCAGGCGGCAATGACCATAGTGTAGTTAGGCTACAAAAAAAATTGGATAAAAAAAAAAAAAAAAGTTGCATTATTTTAAGCCACTTTACAAAGTTTTCTACTAAATTGTTTTAAGAATATGAACACAAACATAGCACAGTAATATTAGATGATTTGCGTCCTGTTTAAGTTTTATTTTATTAGTGTCTAAAAAAATGTTACCAAAAAATATGTGGGAGGACAATACTAAATTTAGAAAATAAATAATTTTTAAATAGGTGACAGGTTGGTTTATCAAAACAAAAACAAGGGGAAAAATGTAAATGCAAAATTATTACTACTTTGAGTTTTCCCCAATCTAGTACTTTTTAAATACACTGGTTTATTGTGTGTGCACTAATGTGTTACTTTGCGTTTGTCAAGGAAGAACTATTACGTTTTCAAAAACATGGCATCTAACTGCTAATGAAATTTTATGACTGACAGGGAACATTATTCTCACTGTCCAAGTGAAGCTCCAAATATAGCAATTAGACCTGTTGTGAACACCATAATCGCTCAGCTGTTGCCTCCTAACTGGCTTGTTTTGAAGTTGTCCAGGATTTTAAATGTAGATGGCTATTAAACATCTACAGTTGTTTCTTTAAAATCCTTTCTTTAGGTCAAACTGTGCAAAATAATTCATTTTTCCCTCTGGTCTATTGTTGTTTTCATATCCTAACAGCTTTAAATGTTGCATGCAGACCTCATCCTGAGATGCAATCAATGGACCAGAACCCCTGTCGCCAAAGACATGAATAAATGAACTGTTAGAGTGACACTCTATTTGTCTTTTAATGGCTCCTTTCATCCTGTAATAAACCAGGTGCATCCCTGCGAAATGCCACGATTTATTATTTTTGTGTCACGCTGCTAAAGCCGAAGTGGAGCTGTGGAAAGGTTTCAGTTGTCATAGTGACAACTGCAGCCGTCATTGCTGTGGTTTTTTTTTTGTGTCATCACAGAACACAATATTAAGGATAAAGATGTCAATTATCATTTTTGTGCTTTTTTGAACAGGGGGAGACAGAGAGCGGATGACTGCTAACCATGAGACATACCTTCTTATGGCCAGTACCCAGAATGACATGGAGGATTGGGTAAAAACAATCCGGAGAGTCATCTGGGCACCTTTTGGTGGAGGTTAGTTAAAACGTTACCTTTAGACTCCAGTGTCTAATTAACAATCAGTGTGAGTAGCACAACTCAGATCAAAACTGTCACATATGTGCACAGGTGTGCCGACTGAATACTGAAATCTTTAAAAAAATTACTTGTTACAAAGATCCTTTATTCTCACATAAAAATGGTAGCCATAATACCATTTTACATTACCATAATACTAGTTTCTAATTTGATTAAAGTCCCACTCCAATTATATTTTGATCTATTTTAAAAGCGTTATGATTATGCCATTCAAAGGTAAAATAAAAAAAATTGAAAAACTTTGTTGTTTTCTTGGACATATTTTCTGCAGTGCGGCAAGAGTTCATCAAAAACTCACCTTTGAGTTGTGGGCGAGACTGTTGGCACGGGAGTAAGCCTTCGATTAATTCCCATCATCAACCCTTCGTTTACATTCTCTCCCTCTAGCTTACAGCCCCTCATACCCCACTCTAATAGTAGCACCGCAACAAAAATGGCGAGCAATATCGGAGCTATCTAGCAGTACAATATTGAGCCAGATTCCAGCTCAGATGAGGAAAATGAAGACGTTAATGGATCTTTTTTTCTGCAAGTGGACGCATCAGAAGGGAGCAGAGCAGGGAGCTTTTATCCTGCCGATTGTAGTTTGCACATAAAAACTACGAGCTTTTTCAAATGCCTTTTTTTTTTGTCTGGTCTTGATTCACAACAATTTGAATAAAGAAATACTTAGAAAGATAGTGTAATCTTAATTTTCTTTATATATGTCCTCCATCATGAGAAAAATGCTACAAGAACATGTTCAACACACCAAAAACACACTTTTTTATTGGAGTGGGCCTTTAAGGGTTTTATTTAAGCTAATATTTATGTCAAATTTACCCTCAAAAACAAAACTTTTGACTGCTAAAAACGTTGTATAAAGTCAGGGATGAAAACTTAACCAAAGGTTATTAAGAAAACTTAACTTCTTACATAAAAAAATAACAGAGGCTTTTGTCTGAAATGTAATACAAAAATCCCTGTGAAAGAATTTATGGACGCTGATTTTCAAATTAATAAACAATTTAATTAAAGTTAAATGTTGTTGTTTTTTAAATTCATTTCTAGTATAGATTGTGGTTACTCAAACAAACTAAGTTTCAAGACTTTAAATTTGAAGCTTTAATATAATCTTGTATTTTTTTATACCTTAAGTTGTTACAGATAAAGTACAATTTCCCACAATGCAATTCATCATCTAACTTATTTTTGAAATAACCTTTTTTTTTTACCAGATGTAGTAATACTGAAGTCCCTATTAACTCTTAACTCCAAAAATGAATGGACTGAAACAGTTCAGCTTTATAGTAAACCAACAAAGTGGTAAAGAATGAGGCAGTGTGTGATTTTTGTCATCAAGTTCTTCCAGATTCTATTGGAAAAAGGTATAATGATAAGTCCCCTGGTTTTTGTGAGTGACTGCCCTGCCAGATTTTGACCTACATTGTGTCAGAGCAGGGCACAGTTTCAGCACTTGTAGGCAGGCATGCAGCTCAGGCAGCTTTCAGAGACAAAGTGAATAGATGAGGCAGAGCTGGCCCCTCTGTTTTCAGTGCTGCGAGTTTGATGTCTATTGCAGTTGACTGCTCTTCAAAAGGACGAGCCATTTTTCAAAGACGCCACAGGAAAAGGTGGCTTCATTTTGGAGCTAAGTGAGGCTTCCACTATAGCACACAAACACATGCACGGGGCACACCCGCATCAGCCTTTTTAGATTTTGCAGTGGCAGCAGTATGGAGCAAAGCCCTGATTGGATGCCCACACCTCCAGAAATGTGATGAAAAGTTCCTCTGTAAAGAGTATCAGAAGCAGCAACCATGAAGGAACTGGTGTTGCCTTCAACGCCTGTTGTGATTTAGTGTTTTGTCCCGTCGGGCTGAAAAAAAAATTGTTTGACTACAAAAATTTTGGAATTGATTTTTAATGAAACTTTGAAATGTGCAGTTGTGGCTTCTCAATCTGGATTCTCTGAGACTTGTGTCAAGGTAATTACCAATTTCCCATTATTAAAAATATGTTTAGAAGGAACTTTAGTAGGTCAAACATATCTAATTTAAGTGATCTTCATAAGCAGTTCTGATATTCTAATAAATGTGAGGGGAAAATGGTAATAAACAGAAGGAAACCTTTAGCTAGAAGTACAAATTAAATAATTGATAAATAAATAATTGAAGGCTTTTGTGTGTGTGTGTGTTCAATAAATGTGTTTCTACTCGAGAAAAAATAAAAAACTATTTGAAAAATATTAAAACTATTTTAACAAAAGGTATAAATACTGTGGAAAATATTTACATCTTGACCAGTACATTGGAGTTTTTGAAGCTTATGACAAATTTTAGGCTGTCATGTTGGTCAAAGCAGGAAACATTCAGTACAGCACCATGGCTTTAACAAAATTGATTTAGCTGCCATTTATAGAGTAGATTTTGTGACCAAATTTCTATTATAAACTTGTGTTTGAAAACATAACCAATGTAAGGCTCACACTGGGTTTAATTGTAACTTATATCTGTAATTTGCGTCAAGAAAAGTGATGTACAGGCTGAACAGAAAGACCTGCAAGTGCTTTAAAGACAGAAATGCTGTTGACAAAACAAGCAAATCTAATGGCCTTTATATTCAGAGTTATTCTTGTTATTCTAGTTAAAGATTGTATTTTAAAAATAGAAACTGCCTATCTTTACTTATGTCTTCACTGGTGACAACTGCACAACAGATCAACATGCTAAAGTTCCACTTGGATCATCTTTTGGAGTTTTCTAAAAGCATTCCCTGTGGTTTTTTCCTTATGATTATGTCGTTTTTAGTTAAAATAAAGCGACCTGTCTCATTTTTAGGAAATGTTTACTGCTTTACGGCAAAAACTGTGGGCTAGACCATTGGTGCAGAGTAAGCCTGCCCTAATATTAGCTGTGCAACAAAAAGGGCGAATAACATTGGAGCTATCCAGCCGTACAGTTTTGAGCAAGATACCAGCTCGGACGAGGAAAACAAAGACGTACATTAATCTATTTTTCTACAAGTGGATCCATCAGAATGGAGCGGAGTAGGTACAGCTACACGTCTGCTCCTGGTTCACAACGAATACTTAGAAATGCAACTTTAAGCTTAATTTCTTTATATGTCCTCCATCATCAGAACATGAACCGGAACAGAACATGTTAAAAACACAAAAAACACAATTTATATTGAAGTGAATCTTTCTATTAGGTGGCGACATAAAACTAATTTTCTCTGCACATCATCTTTCTGATTGATGTGAAGCTTTAGTGTTTCTAGATGAAAAGTCAATAGGATATGCTTTATATGTACAAAGGTTTCTTATTTAGATCAGAGTCTGTGTATGAAGTTAGGGTGGCCTGCTTCTTGTCTTTTTAATGTGTTATCATAGCCCTGCAGTCTTATCAAGAATCACACAAACCAACAACAATTTTCACTTAACTTGTAAAGGAAATTGCCTCTGTCTGTTACAATCGGTTTTTATTCTTTTTGGCTTATGAAAAACAAAAGTTTTTATTTTTTTCTGCTTTGTTATTGGGTAACTTACTTTGTTTTTTTGTCTTTTTTATGTTTTGGTTTGTGGATATTTTGATTTTTAAAATGTTTAGCATACCTTTTTTTTTTTTTTGCTTTTTTTTCTTTGAGTGATTTGTTAATGTAATTTGCACTTCAGGGCCACCGTAGATAACAGTTGAAGGATAAAATATTACTAGTTGTTGCTTGTATTGCTGTCGATGTAGTTGTTGTCCAAGCATTGTTTCTTACATGAAACTGAGTAATTTTGGAAGTGTCTGCTTCTTTTATGGCTAGAACTGGAAATCAAGATATCCTGCATCTGCAGATAATTTTGTCATTAATTTTAGGATCAAAGAAAACTATAGTTTTTTTTTATCTGGGAGAACAAAATTAAAATTCTTTAAGTTTTATGCATACATTTATACAATAAAGTTTCTGACAAGTCCACTTTCAATCACCTGTCCACAGATGGCATCCTTACCAAATGTTCAACATCTTTCTTGCCACTGTAATGCAGAGCAATAGTGGAAATACCCTCAGACCCTCCAAAAACTGAGTGTCATATTAAAGAGTGCCAGATCAATTACTTTTAGGGAGGAAATTAATTCTTGGATTGCGCGTTTGTGTGAGCAGCAGTAGGTTTGAGTCTGAAGTGTCAAAGGAAACAGACAAGTGCCTGCTGAGTGCTTTGAGGCATCAGTCTTGTGTGTCGGAGTCTCATCAGGGTACAGGGTGTCCGGAAAGAGCTTCAAGCATGCATAATGACACATGCACACACTCTGCATAAGCTGATCTGCACACACTGTTACATGTGACCCAGAGAAAACATTCTTGCACTCATGACTTCAACGTCTGGACGGATGACCTCACTTTCATTCAGTTGTTTTTTTTTTCTCTTTTTGTTCGCTTTTGGATGATTATGTCTCTGTATTTTTTTCTGGTCAAATTTTCAGATTTGTTGGAGGAATGTATATTTATATATAAATGTAATAAGTTTTCTACCAAGTCAATCTACTAGGAAACATGAAACGCTGTCTTCTTTCAATCAAAACATCCTTTTTACTCCATCATTTTCATTTTTACTTCATCTTCCCTCTCTACGGTAACTACAGATAGACCGATTTTTAGATGTTGTTAGGATCCAGGGACTTTTAACTCTTCACCTCTGGCATGCTTTCCTATCTCAAGTATGTTAATTGGCATTTCTTCCAGAAGCTTTCTATGTGTCAGAAGAGGCGAGTGCAGACTATTTTACTGATTGGAAACATCCTCTTGCAAGGAAAAATCAGTTGATGCTCCACTTTATTCATTCAATACGCAGGAGGTTTCAGTAGTGCCTTCCTTGTTGTTTTAAATGTTGTCACCTATGTCATGAACTCATTCTAATTTAGTCATCACATTTTGTCAGATTGCATGTATGAAACTGTGTAAGTAGCCTCTGTCTTTATCTAGAGACCGAATAAGTATGCAGGTCTAAATTTGTCAGAAAGGCCGTCCTAATCCCCTGCTGTATTGCGTTCCACTTGAGACGGCTGCTAATGGAAATAGTTCTCAGACAAAAGGTGAAAGGGGCTCTGCAGGAAGTTAGAGGTTTGATCATTGGGCTGAGGCTATATACATATATATAGTTTGCTGGGTCTGCCTTAACAGCCATTATGAAGCTGTATGTAACTGAGAAGCAGTTCTCTTTGCAATTGTAAAGTGTATGAATATCTTTAAAGACCCACCCCAAAGAAAATTGTGTTTTTAACATGTTGTTGTAGGCTTTTTCTCATGATGGAGGACTTATGGATGGGAAAAAAGTATTTAGCTACCAATTGTGCAAGTTATCTTCCTTAAAAATATGAGGGAGGCCTGTAATTTTCATCATAGGTATACCACAACTATGAGAGACAAAGTTAGAAAAAAAAATCCAGTAAATCACATTGTCTGATTTTTAAAGAGTTAATTTGTAAATAATGGTAAATAAAAAAAAATGTGATCACCTACAACCAAGGAAAATTTCTGGCTCTCACAGACTTTTAACTTATTCTGTAGGAGCATCCTCTGTCCTCCACTCATAATAATGGCACCTGTTTTAACTCATTATCTATATAAAGACACCTGTCCTCAAACAGTCACACTTCAAACTCCACTATGACCAATACCAAAGAGCTGTAAGGACACCAGAAAAATATGTGTTACCATCAGTAACACAGAACGCCGTCAGGTACTCAAATCCTGCAGTGCCAGACGTGTCCCCCTGCTAAAGCCAGTACATGTGCAGGCCCGTGTAAACTTTGCTAGAGAGCATTTAGATGACCCAGAAGAGGATTGGGAGAATGCCCTATGATCGGATGAAACCAAAATAGAACTTTTACTCTACTCACCGAGTTTTAAGGATAAAGAATGCTGAGTTGCATCCAATGAATGGCATACCTACTGTAAAGCAAAGGCACCAACTGATCTGTGTAAAGGAAATAATGAAGGGGCCATGTAATTTTCAGATTTTGAGTGAAAACCTCCTTCCATTAGAAGGGGATGGAACGTGGCTGGGTCTCTCAGCATGACAAGGAATGGCTTCGTATGAAACATTTCAAGCTCCTGGAGTGGTCTAGCCAGTCTCCAGATCTCAACCCCATAGAAAATCTGTGGAGGGATCTGAAAGCCTGTATCGCTCAATGACAGCCACTGCTCTAGAGGAGATCTACATGGAGGTAAGGGCCAAAATAACAGCAACAATGTGTGAAAACCTTGTGAAGACTTACAGAAAACATTTGACTGCTGTCATTGCAAACAAAGGGTATATAGCAAAGTATTGAGTTGAACTTTTGTTATTGACCAAATACTTATTTTCCACCAAAATTTACAAATACATTCTTTAAAAATCAGATGATGTGATTTTCTGGATTTTTTCCCCCTTTTTTTTCTCTCATAGTTGAGGTATACCAATGAAAACTATACTAATATTATATGTAAATATAAGGAAAGAAGAAAAAAATTAAGAAAAAATAAGCCTACAATCGCATTTCTAAGTATTTCTTCACTCAAATCGTTGTGAGTCAGGAGAAGATGAAAAAAGGCAGTTGGAAAAAGCATCTGGCTCAAGACTGTACGGCTAGATAGTTCCGATATTGCTAGCCATTTTTGTTGCACTGGTAATGTTAGGTTAGGGTTGTGAGAGGCTGTACGCTAGTAGGACAGAGTGTATACAAAGACATGTTGGGAAATTAGCATAGGCTTTACTTCCACAGCAACGCTCCCGCCCACAACTCAAAGGCAAATTTCTGATGAAATATCGCTGCCCTGCAGAAACAAAGTCCTAGCAATTGACACAGGTTTTTAGATTTAGGCTAAAAAACAACAAAATCATAATTATTTATAAGTATATTACAGTATATCAAAAGATGTTTGGAGTGGGACAAGGAGTGTCAGTCTACATGGTTACAAAAAAAACGGTTTAACTTATAGGCTCAATCAGTTTTTGTACTTTGATTCTGTTTGTGTTTCAGGGATCTTTGGTCAGAAGTTGGAGGAGACGGTACGGTATGAACGTCGTTTTGGGAACAAGCTTGCCCCTATGCTGGTGGAGCAGTGTGTAGATTTCATCCGACAGTGGGGTCTTCAGGAAGAGGGCCTGTTTAGGCTGCCGGGACAAGCCAACCTGGTGAAAGAGCTGCAGGATGCCTTTGACTGCGGAGAGAAACCCTCCTTTGATGGGTAATCCTTGACTTGCACTGCAGTTTCATTGCATTTAGTTCATATGAAATCTCCCCTATTTATGTTTTTATTTATTTATACTATTATGAGTTTTTTTTTTATTATTATCGTTGACTTCTTCGAATTTCCTCCCAAATAAGACAAAGGAGCAAAAAAAAAAAAAAATTTTGTGCTACTTCATAATTTGTCAAAGCAGCAATTATGTTTTAAAAAAAAGCTGTCAAATTACCCACTAAGGCTATTAGTTCCCTTCATGCTGTGCGTCTTGTGCTTAGAGATTAAGCAGTTCTGCACTCAGGAACAGAACAAAAACAACCACAGCTACCAAATGGCCCTTTTGTTTTGGCACAAATGTGCTTTGGCATAGAACAAATGGTATGTTGTGCAAAGGCCCTAATGTGACAATCATAAATATAACACCACACCATCTGGTTGCAAGCTGTATATCCAAATCTTATCATAAACTAGACAAAAACTCACTTTTTGTCCCACCTTAATGTTTTTCTGTTTACATAATGACTGTATGCTTGTTCTTTGTCAGTGTGAGGTTGTTCCAAGTTTTCCATCGCCTTGCTGATTCCCTTATTATCCCTCTCAACCCCCTGCCTGCTTCACCAGCTGTCACTTGTTGGCCCATTATTCCCCCACATGAAATCCTTTTGTTTTTCTGCTGAGCTGCTTGAACATATCGGTGCTGTTCCTCTACTTGAATTTGTTTTACATCAAAATCTACCGCCCTGCCTTTTTTCCAGCTCTCCCTGCACTCCTTGTTGCTGATTGCCTGGATCAGGTGTGTTCAGTCAATCAGAATCAAGATAGTCAGCAGAAAGAAGTAAACAGAAAACTGGAAAACAGTCAGGCTGGGTGCTTTCTCGAGGACAAGAATTGGGCAGCCCTGATTTAGAGGAACACAGTTGTCTCACTTGGTTTTCTAAGCTCCAAAACTTCAAATCTTGTAACTGTTCAATCTTTAAAGCCCCACTCCGTTCTCAGTGGTCTTTGAATTATGATTGTCATTTTAAGCCAAAATAAAAGAACTGTGTCATTTTTTAGGACATAGTTTCTGCAGAGCAGCAAAAGTTTGTTTATACTTTGTTTATACTCTCTCCCGCTAGCATACAGCCCCTCACAACCCCAACCTAACATTACCGGGGCAACAAAAATGGCGAGCAATATCGAAGCTATCCAGGCGTACAATGTTTGAGTCAAATTCCAGTTCAGACCAGGAAAACAAAGACATTCATGAATCTAGTTGTAGTTGTACATGCATCAGAATGGAACGGTGTAGGGAGCTTAAGGCTTGCTGTTGTAACTTCTACGTCACAGCTACAAGCTTTTTGCAGCTGCATTTTTTTGTCTGCTTTTGATTCGCAATAATTTATATATAGAATAGAAAAGTGCTGCAACAACATGTTAAAAACACCAAAAACACAATTTTCATTTAAGCGCATCATTAAAAGAAGGCATTTACATCTTTTTGTAATTTTTGTGTGTTTGTCTTATCTTTTGTATTTGTATTATCAGCTAATTTGCTTGAAAAAAGTTGTAAGAAACATTCTTTTTATTTTCTCCTGTGTTTGTAGTATACCTGAATGCAACACACAGAATAAATGACAGTTTCGAGTTTGCTTCAGTGCTTTGAATGTGCTGTGTGTCAACAGCAACACGGACGTGCACACGGTGGCTTCCCTGCTGAAGCTGTACCTCAGAGAGCTGCCTGAGCCGGTCATTCCCTTCTGCAAGTACGAGGAGTTTCTGGCCTGCTCCAAACTTCTTGGCAAAGATGATGAAATGGTGAGAAATAAAACATGAATTTCATTTTCTTCCTGCATTACTCTCTTATTTTCTAACATGCAAATGTAGTTGATGTAGAAGTAAGTTAAGTAAATCCACCTTCACGGTAGAGTCCTTCATTTCACTCATGTTTCCTCATACGGTGACTGTTTTATCTTTTTTTTCTCGGTTTTTACAGTATGTATAATATTTCTTTGTGTGGATGGTATTTTTGTTGGGAATATGTGGCCAGCGTTAAGTTGTAAAAAGGAAATAGATTTTTTTTATTTCTTTTTTAGGATTTGAAAATTCCATGTTTTGATGTTTCTTTTCTCTTATTGTATCAGAAAAATGTAGATTTCTTAAGCTAAACACTACGAACGAACAAAAAAATGCCAGTGTTGCTTAATGTAAAAACTGTTTCCTCAAAATGAAACATAATAAAAATGTCATTTTATTACCATTAAACCCTTGTTTTCCATTTTTTAAATAATGAAAATTAATCAGATTAAGGAAAAACTTAACTTAAATTATTTAAATTTTGGATCTTCTTCCTTAATTCTTCAGTTTATTTCTACTTTTGGTATAAATACAAATTTAAACTTTATTTATAAAGTTTCATACTGCTCCAAATCAAAGTGCTTTACAGGTTTAAAACAATTAAAAACACAATTCTAAAAAACATATTTATGACTATTTCTAATGAAGTTAGAATCGATCCCCCCATTTTTGATCATTTTATGAATTCTGGATTTATGTTTCTTAAAAATATCTTTCACCTGCAGGGTGTGAAGCAGTTGAAGACGCTCGTGGAAGCTCTCCCTCCCGTGAACTACAACCTTCTCAAGTACATCTCCAGGTATTGTTCCACCATGAAAGTAAATAAAATGTATTTTTCCAACTGTGATTGAGAGTTTTTATGTCTTAGATTTTTAGATGAAGTCCAGTCGTATTCAGGACTGAACAAAATGAGCGTTCAGAACTTGGCTACGGTCTTTGGACCAAACATCATGAGGCCAAAGATTGAGGATCCAGTTACAATTATGGAAGGTCAGTGTTTAAAAAGTTCATTTTGTGTTTCTCTGTCTGATAGATGTGCCTTTTTTGCTAATCTGTTGTTGAAAATGTGTGTTATGATTTTGTCAGGAACTGTTCTGGTCCAGCAGCTCATGGCTGTGATGATCGGTCGCCATGATGTACTTTTTCCTCTAAATGAAGACAGCCAAACACTTGAACTTGTCAACAACAACAACATTGAACTCCCTCGGCGACCAGCCCCCACAGCTACCTCCACTGTCCCCTCGGTGTCTCAGAATGCTGAGAACAACAACACTCAGGGGGCGCGGCAGTGCGTTTGGGAAGCTCCTGAATCTCCCTCGCACCGCCAAAACATAGACAACAGCGGCTCCCCTCGATCATCCAGCCCTCGCAACCTTGCCTCCGGGCGCTTTAATGTCACCCGCAGTCCGCCACTGACTGTGAAAAAGAACCCCGCTTTCAGTAAGGGCAGTGGGATTGTCACAAACGGCTCTTTCAGCTCCTCACCTTCATCAGATCCCACTTTGGATAAGAGCCAAACTGTGACTGGAGGCGGGAACTTACCTGTGCGTCGAACTGGGACCTTTAAAGGCTCGGGTACAAAAATGGGTACCAGTGGTGTAATGAGTGGCAGCAGTCCTGCAGGGAACGGGACTGGTGTTGCACGAATGGGCATTTCGGGATCTGATCTCGTTGGAAGTATGAACAGTCACAGTGGAATTTGGGTGCAAAACGGCTGCGTCATGCTTCGAGAGAACGCCAAAACTCCTAATGGGCATCAAGCAAGCAATCAGAATCGCCTGTCCACGTATGACAATGTGCAGCTTAACCAACAGAACCAGCAACAACAGAACCAGATAAACAATTTGTGTCTGAACAGCTGTGAGGACAAACAGAGTGTGGACAGCGCCACCTGGTCCACTTCCTCCTGTGAAATCTCTCTTCCAGACAATTCCACTTCCTGTCGCTCTTCCACCACCACCTGTCCGGAGCAAGACTTCTATGGAGGCCACTACGAAGACTTGGACGGACCGGACAGGCTGCCTGCGGACAGGGTGCCCTTTGAAGGTGGAGAGGGAGGTGGCAGGAACAGTAACAGAGAAGAGAATGGGACAGGGGGGAGCAGTCAGGACACCAGCAGCAGTGACAACAGTAAGTTTGTAACTACTGGCAATGGACCTGGCAGCCATAGTGCTCTGCACAGTCTAGTGGCCAGCTTGAAACAGGAGATGCAGAAGCAGAAGACGGAGTACGAGGCCAGGATCAAAAGGTGAGGATGCACTAGTCAAGTCCCACGACAGTGGCTGAGATCCGCCATTGCAGGAAAAAAAGGAACTGCACAAACAAGAAAAGGAACCCTCCCAATGACGAGAAACACCGCTGCAAATAACAGAAACACTGCTGGAAATAAAAGGAAACACTGCTGCAAATTAAAAAATGTTGCTGCAAATTAAAATATCCACAACAGAAGTGGATTATCTGGGATTGTTTTTGGCAACAAACTGAGAGTGGACCATTGGGAATAAAATATTAAAATATAGAAAAGTACACATAATGAAACTGAACACTAAAGCCTGATGTGCACAGGCACGTCTGCGATGCATCTGTGTTACGATACATTGACACAAAAAATAAAGCGTTCATTAATTAATCAGAATGTTTACATCGCCGCCATTATGTCTGCATCTGAAGTCCGTCCCTCCGCAATGCAAGCTTTACGCAGGAGTTCTGTTTTCAGTCTATCAACTTGTCAGTTTTGCATTAAAAAGCCGGAAAAGCAGGAAACAGGTCCAGGTTTCAAAATAAAAACTTCCGTTGTACTTTGAAAACAAAACAATACATTATATTTGATATTTTTGGTTATGTGCCCATGCAATTACGAGGCATTTATTTTTTTTATTTGCAGCAGCACTTCTTTTTATTTGTAGTGTTTCTTTATATTTACAGCAGCATTTCTTTTTGTTTGCAGTTTGTTTTTTTTGTTTGCAAACTTACTTTTTTGTGCTGCGATGGCAGGTCTCAGCCGCTGTACTGCAGAGCTGATTGAATTGCATGTCCAGGTGCATTTCCCTTCTAAATTGTCCTTTTGCAGCTTGGAGCAGCGAAACCTGGACCTGGAGACAGAGATGGTGAGCCTCCACGAGGAGCTGGATCAGGAAAGGAAGAAGTACACCATGGTGGAGATAAAGCTGCGCAACGCCGACCGGGCCAAAGAAGATGCAGAGCGGCGGAACCAGATGCTGCAGAAGGAAATGGAACAGTTTTTCTCCACGTTTAGCGACCTGACTGCAGCCGGCAACAGCGCAGCCAGCGAGCCCCGCCGGCCAGAACGAAGCAACCCCATCTGGATACAGTGAGGAATGATGCTGAAAACCAGCATTTGAAGGGACTTGAAACAGGAAAATCACTGATTCGTTAAAGCATGTGTTAATCTAAGTTAATAGAAGATTAGATCTAATGGAAGCCACCTGAATAATTGAAGACATCACCTGGAGTGACGTCAGAATGATCTGTATATAGTCTTACTTAAAGAGTTTAGGAGAAGGTGCATTAATCATAAGGTACTGTCATATTGTTTAGCTCATAAGAGGAATCATATTAAAAAATGGCATCTTCGTATCTAAAGATGCAGAAAAAATCACGCCAAATATCTCAACAGTTTTATTCATTCTTAACTTGCAACCAAAAACCTGTCTGGTGTGCAAAGTGAGTCTGTCTGTGCTCGTGTACATGGAGGGAAACAATGCAGAACATGTTTTTAAAAGATGCTAACGTTAAGTGTTAATATTTAAACAAAGTTATCCTTGTGCGATATTTTATATTAAGATGTTTCCTTGCACTTCTGTGTCTGTTATGTCCCCACAGGTCGGTACTGAGTGTTGTCTGTCGATGTGTGCACCGTTTTTGAAATGTATGCGGTTTGTGTGCTTCTGTGCTGTTCCATCCACTTATGACCAAAATCATGGAGCCTCGTTCTGTAAATATTTTGTAGATAATGTCAGATGTTTCCTGTGAGACTGCGCTGTGTTGTGACGTCCGGATGGGTACGGCACGTACGGAGTCGATTTGAACTGAACTTTTTGTAGCTTTTAAAAGTCTTGCACAGTCACCGAAAAGAAATATAATTGTCTGGAACTGATCATTTCAAGCGAGAAATTGTACTTTCACATTTAAATATATGTAGCCATCATAATGAATGTTCTTCTAAATTATAAAAATGAAAACGTTCACAATTTTCTTTGCTCTAACGTTGCTCAGAAGAAGGTGCTGCAGCTAAGCTGAGTTATCTGTGAGCTATTTAGTGCACTGAGGACAACCATCTGCAAGAATCATGTCACGTGCGCATCAATCTGTGGGCAGAGACATTGCATTTAAGTGTATTTATGTTGCCTTGAACCAAACTTTTTCACAGATGCGGTGTCAGGAGGTGGTGATGTGTGCATGTGCTCAGACTTACTGCTCCTCCAGCTCCTGTTTGAAGGCTGGTCAATGCAGAGCATCTGGAATGTGTGCAAAAAAGGAACAAAAAAAAGTGCCTGGACAAAAAAGAAGAAGAAGGGGGGGGGGTATCCTGCTATTCATTTATTCTGCGCTCTTCACCTGCAAATATTAGGCTTTAGCTGAACTGACAGTGTCACATCGTTCCGTGAATTCCACACAAAAGAGCAGAAAAAACTGACATGATGAGAAATTTTCAAGATGTACTTGAAACTCAAAGAAATCCATAGACACATGAAAATATGAATAAAAATGTCTTTTCATGTGAATTCTTCTTTTACTGTGGTTTCTTGGCTGTTTCTTTGCAAGTGTTATGTACATCTGTGAATAAAACGAGGAATTCCTCCATCTTTAGTTTTACAACTTCATAATATTTTTACAGTTAGTTTTTCTAATAAAAACTAAACAGGTCAAACCACACCTCGTAGACACCGGACAATAATAATTATTGTAATGAATTTTTGGTTTGGTTTTTTTTTGTGATAATTATCTGTCTGCTGTTTTGACTATAGAGCAATGGTAAGATATATTCCCCATTGCAGGGTCAATAAAGTTTTATTCTATTCTATTCAGGTGGTGATTCACATGTTTAAATCATAATCCTAAAAATAATTTAAAGGTTAACATTGAAACAATTCACTTAAAAAATGTTTATTGGTATTTTTTTTTTATATCTATTGCAGGGCTAGACAAGTAATATGCAAAACTGAAGCCTCTCTCCTCCAGGGCTCTTGTTTGAGGGTTCATGTAAAAAAAAATAGAAGGCTTAGTTTGCTTCATAGATTAAACAAAATAGGTTAGATAAGTGATACCTTAAAATAATGTTTTTTGGTCACACTTTATTTAGAAATTTTGAGACCAAAATGTAATTTAGAGTATTTTAAAAAGTGAAATAAAAACCAAAAAAAAAAAAGAGGATAGAAGTGACAAAGCAAAACAGGCTCGTTCCTTTAGCTGCAAAAATGACCGTTTTTATGCCGCCAATAAAGTTTCTTTGAAATGTAAGGGGATAAAAGTATCATCTTTTCATGTTTATGCATAGTGGAGATGAGCTTTTAGCTTTGAAATACTGTGCTTTAGTACATACAAAGTTTTAACAGAAAAGTTTAAAAAATGAAGTACAACTGCCAAAAAAGAATCAGATCACGTTCACCATTTTGAAGAGTTCCAAATGTTTATCTGGTAAATGACACACCAACCATAATAATTAACAAAAATCTATGTATTGTAATCATTTCTGTTCAGTCCAAGAAGACCAGCAAATAAGCACAACAATTGTGGAGGTAAACTGACTTTAAAATTTTTTTTAAGACCTGCAATGTTGTTTCAGTGGAGCATCAGTGTTCAAAAAGGGTTAAGGGAAGAAGACAGTAACGAGATGTGGAGCAAGATTGAGATTTCCCATTTTTAAAATTCCTTTATAAAAAGGAATTTTGACCCATCCCGACCTTCTTCATAGAAGAATAGAAGCAGGATCAAGGTTTGAACTTAGGTTTGCTTGTCAGTATTTACATCTTGACGATCTTTTAACGACAATATCCACCTTTAAATAGCTTTTTTTAAGGGAGTTATCATTTTGATCAGAAACAATTCATTTCCGTATCAGATGAATACAAAACACCTTATTCTCGAAAAATCTGGATCGGTAAAAGGTGAAATATTTCAAATAATATATTTATGTCTTGTGTGGATACAATAAAAAGCCAACCATAATCCAAGGTCAAAGGTTTTGTTTATTTTCAGTCACATACATATACTATTTGTACATACACAGTTCCTTTAAAATGTTGTGTTTACAGTTACAGCTGTCAGTATTCTTTCTTTTTTTTCATTTGCATTTGTTTTGACTTTTATTTGAAACGCTATAGCCTGAAGCTTTAAGATCAGCGTGAAACAGATACAGTTCCTTATTTATAATTTTTTTTTTTTTTACATTTTTATCCATAACTTGACAATGTCAAATAAATGATTCATTAAAACAGCACAGAGGAAAAAGAAAGGAGAGAGAAGGAGTCAGAAAAAAAAACTGCAGAACAACATCACCTGATTCAGATGAGCTATACAGGGTTTCTTTGTCCGGACTCTAAACACAGTCGTACCACCAAAACCTGCAGTAGCTTACCTCCCTGTCTGAGTGCAATAACATGTTTATTGCGTTGTTGGATTGTTAATATTTACAGTAAAACTTGAGAAAAAGTTCTGAAAACAATGACATAAAAATAAAAAATTCGGGGATTATTATTATTACTGAGTGCAAGGTTTCCAAAACACAAGATGCGTAACATTTACTCATTTATGTTTTTAATAATTGGCAATATTTATAATGGTTCAATGACAAATTCAGATTACAAATAAGACAATAATTTAATCCTTCCTTAATACAGAACAGATCACTTTTGACATAAATTAGAAAGATTCATAGCTGAAATTTTCATTGACCATCATCAAGGACAAACCTCTTCTAAACACACAAATATTTGGAAATATTCTTCAGAATCCAGCTCTGAATGCTGGTTATTAAAAATAAAGCTGAGCAGAGCTGCTGTTAAGTGTTTGGGAGATTGGGCATTTTTACATTCAGTGCCAACAACCCATCTGCTTGTGTGTTTATATCAAGGGAAAGAGAAATCAACTTTACATTCAGTAAAAAAAAAAACAAAAAAACAAAAGCATAACCACATGTCAGTGTTTGCAATCAGCAACCAGGAGCATGTCAAGATTTACAAGAAAAGCGTATAATTACATGTTTCAAAACGCCCTGCAGAAAAACTGCATCACTACTGTGTATGTGTGTGTCTGTGGTGAAGGAGCTCTGAACTCCTTTTTGAGAAATTCATCTGAACATTTTCAAAAAAATAAATAAATGAATTCAAAGTTGCACCCTGTTTTTGAAATTCTGCCCCAGGCCAGACCCTGACCAGAAAGCCAAGATAAAAGCAGCTTATTCTAGAGAAACACCAACCGTAGTCGCCTGCTCAAGCTTGCAGGCTGCACAGGTGAAAGGAGCTTGTTAAAATCTATCATTAGGAGAGTTTCAATGTGCTGCAAATACAAAATATGGAAGCAAAAGGCAGACTTTTTGCAAGCCAAAATGTGCATTAGCCATTCATTTTTAAACCATGTAAAAAGACAAAGGATTTAGTAATTGACATTACATCTGGACTGTTTTTCTCCCGTTTAGTGTAAATCTGGATGGAAGGAGCAACTCACAAATGTGTTAAAAAGAGGCAAAAGTTCACCACTTTATTACAATAATTGGAAGTCATGTAGACTAACTGAATGACTTTATTATTTTTGTGTTAATTTGACTCATGTTTCAGAGCTACATCAAAGATCAAATGGCGTTTCATAGATTTATGCACCATTGAGTGTTTTTTTATGTCTTTGTCCACACCAGAAATGTAACTACTGCATCAAATGCTTGTAATTTTAAATAAAAAAAACTGCACCTCTTTCTTTGTTTTATGCTAATTTAGGCTTGTTTGATGTCTAATAGTTGCCATGTTTTCTGTGTCCTACAAAAGGTAACATCTTAAGTACAGTAATTATTTTACGTTGTTTCCAGATCTGCTGAAAAAAACGAGTTTTTTACAGGGTGGAAGGCTTGCAATGTTAGATTTTTAAAAATCCATCAGTGAAACTCTAATGACTGAAATTATCACCAGCTAATTTCACAGCAGATGCATTTCCAGACACAGTGAGAGGCCAAAGTTAGGTTGAAATGCTGTGTTAAAGAGGGATGCTTCAGAATATGGCCATTTTACAGCTACCTGGCTTGTTACTGAATGTATTTGTAATCAATACTTTTTTAAAAAATCACAATTTTTATTGATTTAATCCTAAAGGGGCTCATTGTATTTAGATTTTATCTAATAAATCACATTTCTAGAGGTGTTATTTGGCAGAGAACTCAGGTATCAAGGTGTTCTCTATCCAGGTTGATATTTTTGTGAGGTGTGATTGTACGTGCAGAGTGTTCACCTCCAAACTACAGAGTTGACACCTGTAAACTCCCCTCCACATGTTTTAAAAGGGACTTAAAGTCACCTTTTTACAGTGACGCCACAAGTAAACCTCTTCCATCACAATGGTGCACAATGACATGCAGGACTGTGGCTCAGCGTGTGGGGAGATGGCGGCAGCTTTCATAATCTGCCAGGAGGGTTTTTTTGAAGAAAAAGAAAACATCAGCCTCTTCCCAGGAAAAACCTTCAAAAACCCCAAAGATCTTTTTTTGGGTTCCCCAACACACACTCCCACATTTCACTGAGAAAAGACCCCCAAAAAAGCAAAAGTCGAAGTTGAAGTCGAGTTTGTTTACATTGTACATCCACAGAAGCCTGTAATTTTTTTAAGCATACAGTGAGATTGTTTAAATCTAGTCATGCAGGACTACAGCGGTAGGCGTGGACAACTGAGGGGGGAGAGCTGTAATGTGGCAAGGTGTGTGATTGTAGGAGGAAAACTAAGGAAAGTTCCAGTGTACTGGCCGTCAGTCCCACACCGTCTGCCCTTGAGCTGTACAGAATTACAGTATTTACAGGTTTTTCAGGGAGCCTCCTGAAGGCTCACTGCGTGAAAACACACAAATCCGACAACCTTCCTTGCGCTGGATGGAGGTGATGAGGAATAGTGAAGTGAAAACTTAAAGTGGTGATGAGAAGAACAGCAACCCACCTTGCCACATTGAACAAAAATGGAAGGAATGTCAGTCTGTCAACACTGTACTATATATCAAGTTTTTCTTTGTTTTTGACTTTGAATGCCATATACAAGACATGTGGGGTAATATAAGCAAAGCAACTAGAGGATCATAACCATATATCTCATTTACTTTAGCTTAAATACCACTGTTGGTTTTCAATGACAATGCACAGGCTTTAGGATTTCATCATTTCATGTTCTGTTTCCATAGCTCATGTTTTTGTTCACAATATATCAATTTTTCTTTTTTTTCACGTTTTTTGATTTTCTTTTCCTCTGTTGTAGCAGTCCTTCACCTACGGAAGAACGTGGGGTTGCGCAGGCAGGCGGCTAGTCACCTGCAACACCCCAGGGGTCCTGCAGAGGTCTCCAGGCTGCTGTCAGTGTCTGAGGCCAGGGTCTGGTCGGTGGACATGGAGGAGATGTCGTTGATGGAGGAGGATTGAGGGAGGCTCTCGCTGCTATTCACTGCTGCACCTGTGCTAAGGGAATCAACAGCAGAGGGGGGTTACAACGAAAAAGTGTGCTGGCAGGGGGAGAAATTCTTGTATGTGCATACGGGGGCACCAAGGATGCAAACTAGGGGGCACAGACATAGCATGTACAACAGAGACAAACTGATTAAGGTTTGGGTTTTTTGGTTCCACGAGTCGGATCAGCACGCTGCAAAAATAAACATAAATTTGGTTGCTGACTCGTCTATCAATTATTTTTGTCAGAGCACATTTCTTAAAGTCCCACTCCAGTCATCTATTGTAAAAGTGTTCCCAGTGGTCTTTTAAATATAATGATGCTATTTTTAGCTAAAAAATGTCTTAAACTGTGCTGTTTTCTAGGACATAGTTTCTGCAGAGCGGCAGGAGTTCATCAGAAATTTGCCTCTGAGTTGTGGGCAGAATTGTTAGCAAAGTGTTAGCCTTCTCACATTTCCCATCATCCTTTTGTTTACACTTTTTCCTGCTAGTTACACTCCCAGTTACAGCAGTTTTGAGCCAGATGCCAGCTCAAACAAGGAAGCTAAAGGATCTAGTAGTCTACAAGTAGATGCATCACAATGGAGTGGAGCAGGGCACTTGTGACTGCTGACTGTAGTGCCTATGTCACTGATACAGGCTTTTTCCAATGGCATCTTTTCGTCTGCTCCTGATTCACAACGATTTGAATAAAGAAATACTCAGAAACACAATTTTAATCTTAATTTTTTTTATACACTGCTTCAAAAAAATAAAGAAAACATCACAAAGTTGCTGCAAGTCAATCCCACTTCTGTGGACCGGTATTTAAACTGTCCAGTTAGGGAGCAACACTGACTGACAGTCAAGTTCACGTGTTTTTGTGCAAGTGGAATAGACAGCAAGTGGAAGTTATAGGTGATCAGCAAGACACCTCCAATAAAGGAGTGGTTCCGCAAGTGATGACCACAGACCCTAACCTAACCCCAACCCTTATGTTTTCTGGCTGATGTTTAAGTGACTTTTGAAGCTGAGAGTGTTGTCATTCCACTACAACCCACACAAGTGGCCCAGGTAGTGCAACTCATCCAGGACAGCACATTAATGCGAGCTGTGGCAGGAAGGTGCAGTGTTCAGAGCGTGGAGGAACTACCAGGAGACAGGCCAGTACATCAGAAGATGTGGAGGAGGCAGTAGGAGAGCAACAACCCTGCATCAGCACCACTACTTTTTCCTTGTGCAAGTAGAACTAGGACGAGCACTGCCAGCAAAATGACCTCCAACAAACGTGCACGTGTCTGCTCAAACTGTTAGAAACAGACTCCATGAATATCATTTTTTTTATGATGCATCAAGGGCTTTTCATCTGTACTTCTTTTAAAAATGATTAATTGATTAATTTCTGTAGACCAGCACAAATGTTACTGTCTTCAGCGAGTTGATACAGTTCAACCAACTGTATTCATTTTATCCATCATTAAGTTTTTAGTACAGAATGAATGCAAGAAACAGCCAAATGCTGACATTTTTTCAAAATATTTGAGCATTTCAGTGGATGGTTGGGCTCCCCAACTGGCACTAAACACAGAATAAATCACGGTTTACATGCCAGCACCAGTGTTTCACCCTAACAGACTTGAAGGATGACTTGCAAAGAATCTCACAGCAGTGCAGATTTTTATAAAGTGAACGAGGATGGGATCAGTTTCAGAGCCCCTCTCCTTCTCTGCTGCAGCGATACGCCAGTGTCGGCATCTCCTGCACTTCGTCTGATGTGCTCAGCATCAGAAGCATCAGCCCAGCCAGCCCTCTTAAATACAAGAGGATCAAGAGATTGAAAAGGATGCAGGTTATGAGTTTTTAAGAGAAGATATGTATGTAGAAAATTAAAGTTACAAGATGCCTACTTTTTGCTGTGAGTTGCTTGAGAATATAGTTTGTACATGAAGTAATCAAAAGATCCATGGCTGAAAAATATCACTGCACATCAACTGCATTATCAACTATGATTATTCCCATTTTTTTTCCTGCTTTAGGTTTTCTTATCAGGAGAGGAAGTCTGCCTGCTCTGTGTGGTCCTTTACTGCCCCCCTGCGGTGGATAAGGTGAACTGCATTTATAAAAACAAGACATTTGCTGAGTCTTTACAGACTTTCACTGGAACTGAAGAACCCAAAGCTTAACTTATGACATCTTTAAATCACACACAGTCACAATGTGAACAACTTCCATAAAATATTGAGCCACAGGAAATAGTTTGAGTAGCTGCATGATTTCTAGTTTCAATTTCACAAACACATCAACACCACTCAACTAAACAATGTTTTACCAGAGATGCAGGGACACACACACACAATCAAGAGCACACTGGGTTTCTCTATTTACAAGGGGAAACTCCAATAAATTTATAGTAAATTCACTTACAGAGCGATTAGGCTTATGCACTGAGAGTACCTGAAGGTGAAGGCTGTCCCTTCACAACGCCATTCTTTGTTCTCTCCTCAAAGTTCATGACCTCTTTGTAGATTAGTTCTGAAACGGTGCACACATTAAGGGTGACAAGTCAGAGAATTTATCAAAAAAAAAAAAAAAAACTGGTCTAAAGGCTTAGTGCAGTCTCAAAAACAACTGTTCTCACCTTTCCATTCTTCAATGGAGTGTTCTCGCTCATCCAGCTGCTTGTCGTAGATCTGAGGTGGAGGCTAAAGAACAGATAGAACACTCTGTTTTAGCAGCAATGAAATGTCGGCACTCATATTCATAATCATATTCAACACAAAAATGTACAAGGTTAGATTATTGCGCAGCAGAACTTGAAGATCAGCAGTCGAAGAACAGGAATAAAGCAGCATCTGAAGGCTAGATGAACACAACAATGTGTTTATTTTTCCTTTTGAGAATTTGTTATTGTGTACGACTGAGTCTGGAAATGTTTTTCTCAAACAAAAACACACATATTCACCATCAAGGTTATAAAATAAAAACCGAATAAAAGGAAGAAGGAACATGTTTGGCCCATAATAGCATTTTTAAAGGAAACAATCCAGAACCACCCAGAGAAATGTATTCCATTCTAGATATTTGGACAGTTTTTAACTGCTTTATAACGGTTTTACATTTAATTTTGACTCTAAAAATGTGATTCAGAATGACATAATGTATTCTTTTTCATGTTTATTTCACACATAATTTAAAGTGATATTCAATTCTCAATTGACAATTCAGTTTGCAATTTGATCATGCAATTTGTAATTTAGAATTCATTTATGACATTTTTTAATTCAATCTTACATTTTGATAAATAACATTTTAAATAAAAGCCAAATGAATTACATTTTAAATAGTCAAAGGTTTTTGATACCTTAGTTCAAATGACAATTCATCTTGCAATTGACAATTCAATTTGCAATTTGATTACTGAGTTTGAAAATATATTTCACAATTATTCAAAAATACATTTTAATGCATTGTTTGCCTTAAATTCAATTTAAACCAACTTAAAAAAAAAAGAAAACAACTACCTTATTAATCATGGTAGATGAAATCTGAAAAAAACCCATTAAACATTCCTCCACTGGGTTTTTAAAAAATGGTAAGTTTGCATTAAAACAACAAAATAAAGAAAAAAACTGTAACTGCAAACTGTAAAGATTAACTTCCATAAAATTCTGTGTACACACAAATCATATCAGACCTTTACAATCAGGAACAAAGTGTGGTTAAAGTGCCTCAATCCCTCTTCCACATGGTTTTATCGACCAGAGCACAGATATTTTGTCTGGCATCAACTCAACCTCTTTTATCACTGTTTCATAATGATCCTGGCTCACATTCAGCACAATAATCCTCCTCTTTTTCACTGTAGCCACAAACCGCGTGGATACGACCTAGAAAGGGACTGGTGCAGCGGTAGATGTGAAACTGAGTGGTTGTTTCTAATTCCCTATTATTTCTTTTGCAGCCCGGAAGAAATGAGAAGCAGTAAAATGTGTTTCTTCACCTCCCATCTGCATATGCATGAAGCAAAAAGGCAACATTTATTCACTACATTTGACAATTGCATCAGCAAACACAGTGGGATGACTTGCAAAGAATTTCACAAAGACTCCATAAAAGAGCCTTGGGTAATTAATAATGCCATAATAAAACAAGAAGTCTTGAAATGTCTTATAAATTGGCAGAAACTGCTAATGACTGCAATACAATTTAGTTTTTTTTTCCAAAGTAGAAGAATTCCAGACATAATGAATGTTACATATTTGTAAATACATGTAAATTCATACCAAATTAGCCCGCATGATTATTCCTCCACCACCATGTTTGATTACTGGCATTAAATGAGTTTTACAAACTTTTCTTAGTGGTAATAATGTCACTTATTTTGATTTTCTAGTAAAACCTACATGATTTGTACTTCAGGGCCACTGTAAAAGTACAGTACAGTAATTTCTTTTAAATTGAAAAAAAAAATAATGAGATAGAGGGCCAATCATAATTTTTATCCAGTTTTTAGATTTTCAGCTTGATCATAAAACTTCCCATGTTCTATAGATGTAGAGTGTCCTGATCAATCAAACACAGACAGCTAACTCACCGCCTCCACTTCAGCCGGATCGTACCACACGTTGATGTAGGGGTGCTGTAAGGCCTCGTCCACTGATATTCGTTTAGCAGGGTCAATGATCAGCATCTTAGACAGCAGGTCTCTGGCCTGGCTGGCTGTGGGTCCAAATGTAAACCAAAGAAGCAAAGTTGATTTACACTACATTTAGGACATTTTTGAAGCCAGGAAACACTATAAAACACCAATAAGCAGGTATGGTATTTAAGTAAATGAGATGAAGTACTCTCAAAGTATCATTTTAAAAACAACCTTTTTCAAATAAATATTGATATTGTACAATTAATTTGTTGCAACAAACCAGCAAAAGCGTTCGAATAAAAACTTTATTTGTGCTTTTCTTTATGACTTTTTTTTAATGGCTCAGGCAGTTTTTTTTCTTCAAATTGTGAAATTATTTTCTTTTGTCTTTTTCTAGTAAATACGAACATTCAAAGTAAACATTTTTTATTTAATTCTATGATTTGATGTGTTAAAATTAATTTAAAGAGCACATTTTATAGCACTTAATGGTTCAATTTAAAAACATTTATGCAACAGTCAAAGTGCAAAGCAAAGCAAGTCGAAACCTATAATCGTTGGATCTTTAGTATGTGGCAGTCACTAATGAGGAAAAATGCTATTACAGTACAATACATTTTCATCCAAATCTGTTCTTTTTTTTATTTATTTCTCAACTTTGTTATGATTTGTGCTTTTAGTTCGGCAAATGCTGCTTCGGTATTTGCTTTCAGTCTATTTATCATTGATAAAAACTTCTCCATTCATTTATACTGCACATTTTGGGTTTCTCTGACTTTTATCTATTTTTCTTCCATTTGCTCAGTACAGTGCACATTCTAAACAATCTAAAAAAATGCTTTAATCATTAACAGAGACCTGTGTGGCACTTCTCTCCCACACACACAGAGCTTCATCAAAAATAGCTCCACAGCAGCTCAGTTGAAGAAGCTCAATAGAGAACCTTGACAGGTAGAGGAGTTGATGCAACCTGAGAGATTTGCTTGTTTTTGTACCTTTTCTCTTGCATTTTTTCAGTCTCTTTTTATCCACAACAGTTGAAATAACAGAACACAACTTCCTTTTGAAAACTCAGAACCTCCAAAATAAAATAACTTCCACCAACTCTCACAGGTCCCCATACTGTCCCTCCAGGTATGTTTCCTTTACAACAGTCGCTCCAGCTTAAATATAATGTAAAAGTGACACACCATAATTTTTTTCTGTCAAAGTCTTTTATGTTGAAAAACAGAGAGGATTTTCTGTTTTCTCTTCGGGTGTAGCATCAGAATAAATTGATATGTATCTAAACTTTAAAGAGTTTTCAAATTCTCAGTTCTCAAAACTGGTATCAGACATTTTAATTAAAATATATCTTAAATTTCTAAAACTTTATCAACACGTAAAATGTGGTTGAAATGTGAAACTAAAAAAATTCTATTTGTGCTGTTTTCAATCACTTCCATCCTGTTTCATTTAATTTACATATTTTTTTATGTTTCCATTTTGATTATATTTTATTGAAGTAAATGTGAGTCTTTACACCAGTCCTGCCCTGATGTAAGACTAGTGCTGCTTTTTTTAAACATAATCCTGGTGGTAAAAGAAACAAATTTCAGGCAATGCTTCTTTTAAAATGTAATTTTAACATGATTATGCGCCATCTGCTTAAGCAAAATAAACAAAAACGTATATGTTATCTTACCTTTGAGTTTGTTGTGTTCAGAGTCAGCGGGGAAAAGGCAGTCGGGGAATAGCTTGGGAAAGGTGAGGCCGGCGTACTTTGGTCGGTTTTCAACGTAGTTCCTCACCGTGGGCTGCAGCTTCTTCATGAACTCTGGAGAAGGTGTGCCCAGCTGCTCAATCACCTTATTCCACTGGTCGATGTCTAATGTGGCAAGTCAAGGTTCAGAGAAACACACCACTGGAATATAAAGCACCCCACCTTTCATCAGAGTCAACCACAATCGCACAAACTTATCTTTCTGGACCGCAAAAAACACCAGCCGCAATACCTCAAAATCAATTGTAGAGGAACCTAAGAGGAAAATGTTGCTGTGATGCAATTATGAGGAAAATGTTTGCTTTTCATTTGTGTTCAACTCTTTTCACTTCCAACATATGCATCCCTTTGCTTAGAGATTTCTTCTTATAAAGTACCACTCCGATCATCATTTAATTAAGACTTATAGGCAGAAATGCCTAAATGCAGCAAAAATTGGAGCTATCCAGCAATTACAGTTTTGATCTAGATGCCAGCTCAGATGAGAAAAATGAAGATGTAGTATTTAAATTTTTTTTTTTTTTTTTTTTAGAATATGGCACCATTACAAATGCAGAAAGTCTCCTTTGAAAGAAGAGATGTCAGAAGGATACGGTCAGTCCCTGGGAACAGCACTGTTCCTCTTATCACCTCTCCAAAGATGCAGCCACCTGACCACATGTCCACTGGGGTCACACACACACAGCATACGGCACAAACACAAATGTTGTGTCTCTAACGATTGCAGAAAAACACCCCATAACTGTTAAATTCTGAACCGCTACATTGAAAGAAGTGACATCGTGTGTCAGCTCACTTGTTTCAATTTCAAAATTTGTCTCCTTCACGCCAAACTAAATTTGATCCACTTCAAAGTTTTCAACTTCAGATTAAATGCTAGGATTCAAGCTCAAACCTTATACTCTATGTTGCCATTTAATTTCATGCTCTTTGAAAGTTTCCTCTTAACTTAAGATTGCTTTGCAACAGCTTTTTGATGTGAAAAAAATCCCCAGATTCACATCAAAGTGACTTTTTTTTTTTTGCCAGAGAAGCTGCAACTTTTCTGGATGTGCGGCGTGTTAGTGGAATTCATTGAGACACACAAGACACAGCGTTATTGCAATTGTTTAGTTAAGAGTGATTAAACATTGAGATAATAAAAGTTTGGAGAAAATGTGATGTTGCCAATGATATTAGCCTTATGTCTGTCATTTTCACTTCATGTAAAGTTACGGCAAGAAAATAGCCTGAAAAAAATAGCGTGAAAATTGACTGATGGAAGGGTCTCCAAGGTCCCCAAAATCGTCTGATGACTAGCCAATTTCAGACTCCCACCCCCTGTCCCCGTGCTGCCATCCCACTGCTACCGCCTAATTGTTAGAAATCGTACGGTAGCAGCACAGGAACTCAACGAGGGCTGTTGACGTGGGCAGGGGCCCGGCGATGACCACACGTTAATCTGGGGCGGTAATTGAGCGGCGGCAACCGATCTTGAAGATTCTGCAGATGGCTCCACATCACGCAGGGGCAGTTGCATTTGTTACTGTAGCATGACTAATTAACCGTTTGGTCAACTTTGTGTTTGAAAAAATATAAGGTTAGCTCATGAGTGCAACTCGTTGATTTACACACATATAGAGAAGATAGAGTTTAGTTGAATTTTAGTAAAAGCAGATCGAGGAAAATTGTTGCAGGGATGTCCAGTACATTAATCTTGGTGCATCTTACACAGTCAGGGCTCCAGAGCTAATAATTTCCCACAAAACACACACAAACTCCCTGTGTTTCTGCCTTAGCCTAATTAAATTAGTACTGCAATGAAAAAGGCTGGTCATTCTTCTTGTTGACAATAAACACCAATAAAATACCAGAAGAACCCATGCCTCAGGGACCCCGCTTTTTATCATGAATCCACCCACATGTGAAGTCTGCAGGCATGCAGATTGACTGCCATTAATCTTTGTTCACTGTCACACATAGAGGCTGCAGAGGAGCAAAAAAATAAAATAAAAACCCAAAAGGGTTTGGGCTAAAGCAACAATATTCACTTTATATTCTGCATGTTTTTGTTTTTTTTTAGTCACCGTAAAACCATCAGTTTGCAAAAAAGTGATATGCTTCAAAACAGAGATAATGTGTGGGCCAGTTTGGCAATTACATTCTAAGGGTTTCAAACAGATGCAACTGAGAACGAAATCGATTTAAACTATAAACATTTCTGAAGCTTAAGATTTGTATTCTAAGAGAGCTTAAGGTTTTTAACTCCTACCAAGCACATACACTGTTTACACACAAAAAAATACTGTCACAACAACTGAGAAGTGTGGGTATTTAGTATAAATAGTCCATATGCTGGAGATATTTATGCTTAGATTTTAGTCAGAAGAGAACACAAAAATAATAACTGAAAAGGGGAAAATGCACTAATATATCAAAGCTACTTTCTAAAAAGCTTGCAATTAGTGTATTAATATCACAGTTGAGGAAGGAAGTTTTATAGAAAAAGTAACATTTGAGGTTAGTTTTTCTAAGACTTTCATGCAGGGTCACATTTGATTAGATAATAATGAACTAAATACAAAGAAAAAAGGTAATTTCGAAGAACAGCAAGCTTTTTAATATGACAGGAAGATTCTGGAAAGCTCAGCTCAGATAGGTGAGACCGGAAACCAATGCTGGATGCGCCTGACCTTTGAGCCCTCATGTGGCACAGCGTGAGGCCTCTGCATGCCACTCTGATCAATATGGCGCCATGGGCTCGTGTTAAACAGCTTCGACTCACTACAATCAGCTACACCCAGAAATGTAATTCAAAAGTGGGATCTGTCTTCCAAGTTGAGACAACTACGCTATTAGCAAAACAAACATCTTTGGTGGTCTGAGAGTGCATTGATGATACAGTTTATTTATGTATTAACTTTTTATCTGTGGTTATCTTTTATTCAGTGTAAGAATTTTAAAATGCTGCAATCAATAAACATTTTTGCCGAGTAGTTGAACATTAAGCACTGTGATTTCTTAAATTCAGACTAATTTAATGTATTTATAAAAGAACCAATTTAAAGCTAATTGTGTCTCATGGTGCAGGAAAAAAATGCAAAAATTAATAAAAACATTAATTAAAAAAGAAACTGCTTAAATTTTTTAAATAATTACATTTAGTCCAGCTATTTTCAGAAAGGTCAAATTGCCATGACTGCTTCTTACCAGACTGCATCATAATGTTTTCTGTACAAATCCCCTTTATTGACTGTGCAATTGCATGTCTAAAGGAAAAAAACAACATCTACAACAATGACTAAATTAATTCCAAATAATTAATTTCATAACACAGAAGCACATTTGTCAGACATCAAATTCTCTTTTTTAATGAGCAGAGCTTTTTATGAATCTCTATTGTGTTATTCAATAATATTTATCGTATAATTTACTTTTCATTGTTTCTAAAAGGGTTTTCTTGGTATATACTGTAGTTATTATGTAATTATTTCGTGCTCGTCTGAGGTATTCTGCATATGTTAGCAGTTTTGATTAGTTAAACTGCAGTAAGCTGTTCTTAAGAGGCGTTTAAGGAAAACATGTTTATCCTGCTGCACTTGTAGACACCAATCTGGACTTCTTTTGTCACACTTTTCTACAAACACAGACCATTCCATTCAATCAGTGGTGGGATGTAAAATCTTCTCACTGTAAGAGTTTACACCGTGTTGCACTGAAGAGACACTTCGCACTACTACTGTGCACATATGAAACTCAGTGGAGTGTCTGCCCTGAGAGTCGAATTGTAGATTCATATCGACAATTATCCTAAAAACTAGCTAAAATTGAGTCCCTGCTTAACTTTCAGCATCATTGTTAGAAGACTTTGAATGCTTCCATAGTGTGCTCCCTCACAGCATTGCATTTTAGAAAACAAAAACAAAATTCCAGAACCCAAAAGGTAAAAAAAAATAAACAAACAAACAAAAAACACATTTCGGAGAAAAAAAAATTATTTCCTGAAAACAAAATGAAATGTTAATAAACGAAAAAAAAAAATAGAAACTGTAAAAAGTAAATTATGGGACATCTCTGATTGGTTTATGATATTCAGTATGGCTTAACACCGACATGATGGTCAAATGTCATCATCCAATCAGCGAAGTCTGTTATTTTAACATTTGTTTTGCTCTTTTTAACTGTTGTGATCTTTAAAATGTTTTTGAGTCGAGTGATTTGTTGATGTGATTTGCGCTTCAGGGCCTCTGTAGTCAGGTGTGGAGAGGACATTTTACATGATCCTAGTGTGTGGCATTTAAAAGGACTTCACTTTTGACCATTGGTGAGCAAACTTTTGGACTTTGATGAACTTTGAGCAGAAAAGGGTTCTAAAATTTGACAGAAGGGCCAGACCAGGAGCAGATAGATGGAGTGTTTTGGTAACCCAACTCATGAAAGGAAAGAAATAACATTGAATCTGGACAAACACAGGCCTCAATTTTAATTGAAAATAAATAGATTTTAAAACATTTTGGAGTTTTCTGTTTCAAAGCTGTGACTTTTGTTCTCATTTTAGTGCCAATTGCACTCATGGGTTAATGTCCCTCAGCAAAAACGCTGACTTAAAGAAATGCTGCGCTCATGGGGTGTTAGAATGATTGGATAAAATTAGTCTGACTTGGAAAACACACACGAACATAAAAAAACACAATCAATCTCCTGAAAAATGTTCTGCCCGTGAACAAAGTTCAATTTATTTGTAGCGCATCAGTTCGCCCACCCCTGCATGCTTAGACTTTGTATTCAGAGACAGGATTCCCCAGATAACACATGACTGAGAAAAACTGCAGAGGCTGGAGACACTGTACTAATACTGGTCTTCACTCTTCAAAACACTAGCGTTTATCAAGCCTGCATCGCTTTCTGCTTTCAAAACTTCTTCAAAATACTCGAACCTGTCATATTTTCTGCAAATATGAGACAATCAGGTAGTTTTCATGTTAATAAGGATACAGTCCCGGCCAGGAAAAAGGATTTTGTGGCGCACCATTTCTCCCATAATGCAGCCCACCGACCAAATATCCACTGAACGTGCGGGGGGAAAGTGAAACAGAGAGAAAGCAAAGAAGAAGAGGGGGAAAGCAGAGGTTAGCGTCATCCTAAGTTGTTACTCAAGAGAGAAATCTTTAGTAAGAGGCATGTCACAGGTAAAGTGCATTGGCAGGGAAGTAAAAAAAAAATAGAGAGATAAAAGCAAAGCCTTAGAAGAACCAACAAGCTGCAGGATATTGAAAGTCTTCAAGCCGAGGGCTGTTATATTTCAGAGGACTCTGGCTAATGAATCATAGTAAGTATTCAGGCTTAATGTCCAAAGGGCTTTAACAAGAACGACACGCAGATCTGGTGGAGCAAACCAAAGGAAAAACTGACAAATGCTTTCATTTAAAAACAATCTTCATGTGAACTTATGGAAAACCCTCTAAAAACAGTGCATCTCACCATTCTCTTTGTACCCCATTCCCAGGATGACCTCTGGGGCTCTGTAGTACCGCGTCACGACATACGGGGTCATCATGAAACTGGTTCCTGCCGTTCTGGCCAAACCAAAGTCCAAGATCTTCAGAGTGCAGTCGGATTTCACCACTATATTGCTTGGTTTGAGATCCTGGAGAAAGAACAGTTTGCATGTTTTTAACCAAATAAGGAAGAGCTTCTTTAGCTGACACATTACTTAATTGATATTATTCATGTTTCTCAGTAATATTGGTATAATCTTCACAATAGCTTAACCTGTCATTTAAAAGGGCATTTGAACAGAATTGTTAGGACATTTTTAATAGTTGCCTTTCCAGATATCTTCATATCTTTTTGCAGCAATGCAGCAAAGTGCACTTCTATTGTAACAACTTTGTAAAAGTTATTTAAAATAGTAAAATTTAAAAGTTAAACTATGTTGAAAAAAGATGAACAAGGAAAAAAATGTACTTACAGTTTAGCTTAAAAAAAGTCTTTTTTTTTTATTTTATTTTTTTTACTCTATCCCACAATTTTGTTGTTTTTATTGTCTGTCTCATAATTTTCTACACCCCAGAATGGCCACATTAGCACTATTGAGGAGGACGAGAGCTTTGAGTATTTGAGGAAACCTTATTAAAGGTGCAAAAAATATATATTTTTGACACAGGTAAAGAGAATTAATAGGACAAAAAAACATATTTGCACTTCTGCAGAAGTTTTTGTTTTCTTTTCACATCAAAAATCAATTTATAACACTTACAAAATCCAAGATGCTGGCTCAGATGTCTAATTTTTATTCATAACCATCCCTTTAAATCACGCTTAATAAAGCACATGCATTGTTTTTTTTTATTTTATACTACATTTTTTATTCCAAATATAAAGTTGTCTTTTTGAATATCCAATCTGCAGTGTGTAGTAGCACTCACCCTGCCAGTACTAAATGATCTCTACCGGTCACAGTCTTACAGTTTTTTTATCTTATTTAACAATGGAAAGCCAATACGACTGAAATCAACAACATTTAGCTGAGGCTACCCGTGCATCTTCGATGGATCAAACTTTCCTTTTCAAAGAAGACAAATGAATGTAAAAGCAGATTTTAAGGCCTATATATATATATATATATATATATATATATATATATATAAAAGCAAGAAAAGTGAACAGGCCTGCATTCCTACCCTGTGAATGATGCCTGCCGAGTGTAGATGTTTGATTCCACACAGCATCTGGTAGAGCAGGTAGGACATTCTCTCATGGTCAAGCTCCATCTGAATTACCTGGCATAAATTGGCATCCATGAGCTCCATCACCAAGTACCTGAAATCAGAAAAGTATTTTTCCATCTATGATTGGCTGACAAGTCGGATTTTTGCAGAATTTACCACTTTTAAAAAAAAAAAAAAAAAAAAAGCATGAAGCAATCAAGCCTCTGTGCATTGAAATTGTGTGTGATTACTTTAAACCTCAAGTAGATTCACTGGGCATCTACAGTACTTTCATTGACCAAATTTACTGTTATTGGCTTTTTCTTATGGATATAAAAATGCATTGAAGGTCCACAATAAAACCTTTCTTTTTTGTTAAGATATTACAAAGTTAAAAAGAGAATTATTTATTTCCTATCACTTCAGAAGGTCTGATGAAAGTTTTTTTTTTTACTTCAAACTAATAGTAGTTTAATAGTATTTCTTTTTAGTTAATACTAGTTTCATCGTTTTTTTTTCTGTAAATTATTACTAGTTTCATAATTTTTCTTTAATATTAGTTTTATAGTTTTTCTATACTATTTGATGATCGTTGCATTACAAAACGATTATAAAACAATTAATTCTAATCCGAAAACCATAAACACAAGTTCTAAGATATTTGGTTGTTTGTGACAATTTTAAGGAAATTCATTGGAATTAAAAAAAACATCAAAAGCTGCAATTTTCAGCAAGCATATTAAGTATTAAAATACACAACAAAATAATTTGTGGGATAACTAAGATAGATTTTGAAAAAAATCCTGGAAAAAGGCAGTTCATCTACAAACATTGAAACATTCAGGAAAACTATTTTAAACTATTTTAAAGGCATTAAAATAAATTGCACACACACACATATATACACATATTAATATATATTAATAGTTGATATTATTTACTGATGCACAAACAATACTAAAGTGAAGAAAAGGTGTAAATAAAGGTTTCAATAAATAAACTTTGCAAAAAGTGGTTTGCCGTACTTACACATCTTGAAACTCTTCTAATGATTTCTGTGGTGTGAAGACATTTAATAAACTGATAATCTGAAAGGAAAAGGAAAAAGAAAAAGTACAAGATCATCAGTTGTGAAATCGTAAAACATGAAGTTGAAGAAAAGTCGTACAAAACATTGTGGATGCAAGTTAGCATTGCAACCAACAAAGAGCCAAAGTAAAGCTGCAGGCTTTTGATAAATGTAGTGTTTAATTTTCACTCTTAGGCTCACTCAGCTTAAGAAATCAGTGAAAAAGTTGAATGTGATCACAACACTGTGGAGGCTTATCTCTCTATATTTTTTTTATTAATTAAGGAATTGTGGATGCCAGTAACAGAAACTAGTAAATACAGAGTTTTTTTCTGCTCCTTTTGAAAGTATATATTTTTTCTTAATTCTTCCACATGTTATGATTAAAAACAAAATACTTACATTTTTGTGATTGACGCATTTCATGAGCACCAATTCCCGATATGCTCTCTTGGCATGGGTCTGGTTCTGGAAGGGTCTGCTTAGCTTCTTAATGGCTACATTTCTGTCCAGGACAGCATCATAGCCCGCACTGCAGAGCAGAGACACATTAATCAGTATTCCTTTTGCATTCATTGTTGAGTGATTGCCTGCGAGTGAAGGTGTGTTTGTGTGACCGCACAAAACCAATAACCCACAGTGAATGTCACTAGTCTCATAAGCACACGATATCTCAAAAAAGTCCCACTGCGATCAACTTTTGATCTAAATGTAAAGAGATGACAGAACATTTCTTTAAAAATGTGACTAATCTCTGCAAGAATAGCTGGATCTTTATGCAAACAGATTTAATGTGCTGGTAAAGAAAGTTTTTTGAACAGGGTGGGATTTGCACTTTTTCTAGTGCTTCTGACAGTTTATCTTTGGATTGGACCAATTTTTAAACAAATGAGTTTTCTGGTTTTAGTTTGTGAGGTATGTAATTCAGAGAATTGTTCAGATAATTGTTGACATGATGCTCACACCGATTTCCATTCAGTCAATTAATATAAGGTTTAGTTATGGTTCAGTTCTTTTTGTTTTTCTCAGTCATGCTTCAGTTAATTTGATAAATGATTTGTTTGGTTTTTTTCATGTGATTCTGTTTGTTTTTCCTCCAACAACTTCTAAATGTAATACACACAAAGAATGATGTATTTCTGAAAGTACATACACTGTCCACATCGACTCGGGTTTAGGCGGCCACTTCCATTGAAAAGTCTATGTAAACACGTGTAAACCTGCGTTTTGGGCTTCCGCATTCAGAACTCTCAAATTCACGCGTAGCAAGTTTTTAAGTTGGGGCTTTAAGTCTCGGGCTTTGCATACAAAACGAGCATTCATTGTTCGCGCATTCAAAGTTCATTGAACTTTTGACGGCTAAATTGCGAAAATACTGAACGTTGAACCAACCAGTACCACAGATTGCTTAGTGACGTGTAGGTAACGTCCTTTTCAAAGTTTCAACTATGAAGTTTATATCTGTAAAGTCTCACTGCGATCAACTTTCGATTTATTTTAAAAGTGTTCCCAGTGGTCTTTTAATTTTGTTCCTGATTCATATCAATTTGGATAAAGAAATAGAAATGCAATTTTATTCTTAATTTTCTTCATACGTGTCCTCCATCATAAAAATGCAGCAGGAACATGTTAAAAACACAAAAAACACAATTTTCATCAGAGTGAAAATGTCATCGTTTTTCCCAAACAGTACTGAAGAATGCTTTGCAACCTCAGCACAATCTCGGTTTCAAAGGTTTCTGTTTGGAGCATCATTTCCTGTTGGCCTCTAATTACAAGGATGCTATTCCAGCTACCATGAAGATGTCACATCCTGTTCAGTACCTTTTCTGATACACTCTCGTCACAAGATGCCATAAATTGAGTTTCAAGGCATCTGGATGCAGGCTTGAGAAGATGCTAGGTGACATGTGCGGCGGTCTGTCATTTCTCTGCAAACAACCAGGCCAGGAATTATGTGTGGCCATGGAAACAGTGGAGCTTTCATAAAAGCAGTTATGCAATAGGGATTTGAGCCAGTCTTCATTTTTGTAGCTGAGTGAAAGATGATGTCATGACCAGCTAAACTACTTAAAGCTTTTAAGGTGCTTGAGAGAGCTCATTCTGACTACGCATACAAGTTGAAGGGCAGACATGTATACAGATTACTATGTTTATGGGAAAACGCTGAAGAAAAGCACAGTTAAATGTCTGTTAACATGCTCTTGGGCTATATTGGGACAACTTGGCTGATTGCATAACAGAAGCAGAATACGTGCTTCCTGAAATTTTAGATACGTGGTTGGATCCCTCTGTATGCTTATTTTCAATTTGTTGAATGCTGTTTTGAGTTCATGTATATCTGAATCAGGCAGATGTTTGTGCAAATTGTCTTATGTCATCTAAGGATATCTAAGGATAAAAACAGAACTTTTAGATGTTTAATCATCCGATTATGATTTTTTTTCTCCAAACTTACATATATATATATATATATACAAGTCACCGCCTTTTGACATTTTTCAATGCTTTCGTGATCACTTAAAGGGACACTGCTCAATCTCCAACATTATATGGACATTACTCTGTAGGATTTGGTAATACCTTCATCATATGACACCACATGGCAGTTGTGAGCACAGCCAAGCCGGCTAAATCTCTCAATTCAATTAAATATCCTCCCTCCACAACCACGCATCTCTACACAATCCTTAAAACGGGCACCATCCCAGCATCAGATCCCTCAGAATGACCAAGCTTCTTTGGAACAGAACTGTAAGCATCAGCAGCAAAGAAAGGTCAATGAAAGAGGGAAAATAGAGGACAGGGGTGTTGAGAGCTCTTCACATGGTTTAGAAGTAGCACTGAAATGAGTCGTGTCATCTGGAGCACCTAAAAGGAGGTTTCTTCACATGAGTATGACTTATTGATCTGTTTAATGGTTAAACAGCAGCCATAAGAAACATTCTTTTTAAATGAGGCTTTGGCAGGTGCTCAGCTGCATTTGAAGACGAGAGGAGAATCGCAATTAATGCAATGTCTCAACGTGACCTGGATTAAGGATTCATCCTGTCAGACCCTGATAACCAACTCATCCATATTCTAAATAGAAGTTGTGCTGTCAGTTCGCTTAATAGGATGTCACAACCACCCAGAAATTCATGATACACTGTTGATGCTTGTCTTTTACAAAAAATCATTGTACATTTTTTTGCACACCAAAAAAAGATCCACCTTTAATTACATTTTTTTTTAAACAAAATCCAAATGTAATCAAATACAGATAAGAGGAACAGTAGCGCATTGAATGGAGTCTAAGAGCCATCATCAAACAGTAGGATGTTTAATAAAACAGAGCATAAAGGAGCTGAACAGCTGAGAACCTACCAGACGATTCCCTGAGCTCCAGAGCCAATGGCCTTTAAATTCTGGTAGCGTTTTAAAACGGTGAAGGTGGAGTCTCCCACTTCCACGCTGTAGAACTGGTTGTCCACTTTGCTTTTGCTCATGTTGTAATGTTTGGCAATATATGACACATCCACTTGTTTTCCAAAACCCTGCATGAGGTAGAAATGACAGTGGGGACTTGTTAGTGATGCTGGAGAGGATTGATGAACTCATTTACCTTATGAGCAGCAAGAGAACAGTCACTTTGAAGTTAACAATGAACAATCGTGGATTTTTGTAGTCACAAAGCATGGATCTTTGAGTAGAAACAAGTAATAATAAAATCTAAATAACCTTCCAGCATCAGAAGTTTGTTTTACTGCCATGCGCAGAAATGGCTTCCTGCTTTATAAGAGCACTCTCTCCTGCTCTCCCAGTCCTTCAGCTGTAGGACATTTTAAGGTTTTACTGACATGTCAGTGTAACTAAAATCTGAGACTTCTCTAGCCTGCATTTCTTCCTACCTCAAGTGGATTGTTATTTTGCTGAAAGCTTTCCTTTCTTTTTGACTTGTGTCATTTTCTTCAAGCAATGTTTGAGATGGTGCTAGGTCATCAGGCTTTAATTCACAAGCCTTCCCCAAATCATAGATACTCCAACTTGTATGATCTACAAGTTTAATTAAAATCTTCTTGTAAAAAAAAAATACATATTTTATTGTTAATCTGTACTGAAGAAAAAAATAGCATTTCATTCAAAACAGTGAAAGTTTCTTTTTAGTTTAAAATTGTAGGTCGATAATCCTTGTTAAATAGCAACTGACTACTTTTATCCAGGCTTTATAACTTTGAAACCATTAGTGCTTTTCACTGAAGAACATCTGACACATGCACTGACACATGCAAAGAGGAGGTGCTATTTTCTTTCTCTGACTGTACACTTTCGCATCAGTAGCTGCCACAGTTACCAACTGAATTCTTGCTTCCATAATTTATCTGATGCATTCACTTCTGGAGGAAGTGGGACGTCCATCAAATGGGAGCTCATTGTGGGGTTATGGACCCAGGACATTTGTTTTGTTTTTTTGTTGGGTTCCACTTCCTGTTTTATTTTGTTGCTGGTTGTTACTTCCTGTGTTCTCTCCCTCCTTATTGGCACACCTGTTTCCATTTACCTCATCCCCTCCTCCTGTTATAAGTCTTCGTCTCCCCTGCACTGGTTGGAGGGGTCAGCTACACCGGTCCTTGTCTGGACAGGTCATAAGAACCTGTCATATCTGCGGACTGCCAAACGGTTGAACTCCAGGCAGGCACGGTGGTCTCTATTTTTCAACCGATTTAACTTTGTGGTGTCCTATCGTCCAGGTTCTAAGAATATTAAACCGGATGCCCTCTCCCGACAACAGGAATCGGCTGTGCAAGACGGCCAACCAGCCTCTATTCTTCCTCGCTCCTGTGTGCTGGGCGCTCTCTCCTGGCAGCTGGAGAGGGACATTAAGGCTGCCCAAGTTCAGGAGCCGGACCCGGGAGGAGGTCCTCCTAATAAACTGTTCGTCCCCAGCTCACTCAGGTCCCAGGTTCTCCAGTGGGATCATGCTACGCGACTCACCTGCCACCCAGGAATCCGCAGGACTGGCTCTTTTCTGCGCCGCCGTTTCTGGTGGCCCAGTATGACCAAGGACGTCCGGGACTATGTTTCAGGTTGTCTGGTTTGTGCCCAGAACAAGGTCAGCACACACCCGCCTGCTGGACTCTTACACCCATTGTCCATCCCGGGTCGGCCTTGGTCACACATTGCTCTGGACTTTGTTACCGGCCTACCTCCTTCTGCCGGGAGAACCGCTATTCTGACTATTGTGGACCGTTTCTCTAAGGCAGCTCATTTTGTGGCTCTGACCAAACTCCCCTCTGCTGCAGAGACGGCTAGATTGATGATAAAACATGGCTTCAGGCTGCATGGCATCCCCACGGACATGGTGTCGGATCGTGGTCCTCAGTTCATCTCACAAGTCTGGAAGGCGTTCTGTGGGGCTTTCGGGACTACTGCCAGCCTGTCTCCTGGTTTTCACCCACAGACTAATGGTCAGGCGGAACGGACTAATCAAGACTTGGAGGCCGCTCTCCGGTGTATCTGTTCCCAACGCCAGACCTCCTGCAGCTCCTTGTTGCCATGGGTGGAATATGCGCACAACTCCCTCACCTCGTCTGCTTCTGGTATGTCCCCATTTGAGTGCTCTCTGGGGTACCAACCCCCCCTGTTTCCCGAGCAGGAGACGGAGGTGGCCGTTCCGTCGGTTCAGCATCTATACCGCCGCTGTCGGCGTGTTTGGCGGGAGGCTCGGGCGGCCCTGTTGCGTTCGGGGGCTACCAACAAGAGGCTGGCTGATCGTCGACGCACTCCGGCACCTACTTGCCTACCTGGCCAATCCGTCATGCTGTCCACCTCACACATCAAGCTTCGGACAGAATCCAAGAAGCTGTCCCCCAGGTACAACGGTCCTTTGGAGATCCTGAAGGTCATCAATCCTGTGGCGGTCAGGCTGCGTTTGCCCAGGTCCTTGCGCATCCACCCGGTCTTTCATGTATCTCAGCTGAAGCCGCATGTTACGAGTCCCCTGCAGCGGCCTTCCTCTCCGCCACCCCCTCCCCGCATCATTGATGGCCAGCCGGCCTACACAGTCCGTCGCCTGCTGGACGTTCGGCGACGGGGACGTGGTTTCCAGTATCTGGTGGACTGGGAGGGGTACGGGCCTGAGGAGAGGTCCTGGGAGCCTGCTTCGCGGATTCTGGATCCTGAGCTCATCAAGGACTTTAATCGGCGGCACCGGGACAGGCTTTCCCCTGCGCCAGGCGGCGCACCTTGAGGGGGGGGTACTTTGGGGTTATGGACCTAGGACATTTGTTTGTTTTGTTTTTTTTGTTGGGTTCCACTTCCTGTTTTATTTTGTTGCTGGTTGTTACTTCCTGTGTTCTCTCCCTCCTTATTGGCACACCTGTTTCCATTTACCTCATCCCCTCCTCCTGGTTATAAGTCTTCGTCTCCCCTGCACTGGTTGTCGGATGGTCTTTTGTACCTTCATGAGTTTGTGTTCAGTTTCTTGTGAACCTTTCTCAATTAAACGACAGACTTTGTATTTACGAGTGTCGTCTCCATCTGTGTTCACACGTCAACCCTGACACTCATATTTGATTGTTTTATTTTATTCCAAAAAATATAATTCCAAAAGCCTGGATAAACTAAAAATCCTGCTTTTTAGCATGTTTTGCAGGAGATTTTGCACTTTGTGATGGGAACGCACAGGTCAACAAATAGCGCAATATTCCTATCAACAGAAAATTTGATACAAATTATTTTTAAAAATTACAAACTACATTTTATTTATTGTGAGACAGAAGTGACGTTGAAGCCATTTTAAGCTAGAAGTGTTTACACAAATTGCATCTGTTTATCAAATGGTAGTTACAAGCTTTTATGCACATACCAGCACAAAAAAATGATAAGATAAAAGGCCCAGTGGCCTTGTGCAAGAGTGTCCACCCTGACACTGGAAGGTTGAGTTCAAATCCACAGCAAAAGTCATACTCCAAAACTGGGACCCAGTGCCCTCCCTGTTGGATTTACAGCATTAAGGGGTTGGTTTGAAAGGTTAAAAATGGTTCCCAAGCGCAGATGTGTCTGCAGCTCAAGGCTCCACCAAGAGATGGGTCAAATGCACAGAACAAATCTCACACACATAGGTGCATGAAAACTAATGGGACTTTAAACACACAATTGCAAAAACATCACGCGTCACTTTTTACGAGTTTCACATTTTTGGTCAAAGTTTAGGTCAAATCTCCCTGCTTTGATCATTACTTCAAGTCAATTCTCAATTTATAATTCTCAAGTTCAAACCTGAGGTGGACTGGCTTGTTAACGCTTATAGCCATCAGCACAAGCATGTAGCATCCATGCCGTATAGAGAATTTGAATGAGCATTTAGAATGTCAAAGGTTAAGGCTCAGTTTAATTAATCTCCAGGTACAGATAAAAATGAAAGAAAAAAAGGTCTAGATCGTAGGATTTAATCTGTATCAATAATTAACAGATAAATCCTTGTGAGGATAAATCAGTTTTGTTTATTTCATTTGAAAAACAAAAACACAAATGTTGCACATATACTGCATTACAGGGCAAATGAAAGTGAGTGAATACTGTACCTTTTTTACCTGTAAGGAACACACACCTGACAAAAGGCTAGCTTTACATCCAGGACTGGTTGGCTGCAGTTATATAAGAAATGTCTGCTCATAAATACCTGGAAGACACACAAAAAAGAAAGGACAAGCAGACAGGCATTATTGGCAAAAAATGTCTGAGGTTTAAATAGTTTCTCTGCATAAAATGTAAAAGAATTCTATCAAGAAGTGCCTCTGGATCAAAAAAAAAAATAATGGTGTTCATCTTGATCTGGATCAGCATGCAAAGAGCGGTGGGATTTATTATGGTCTGCCTGAGAAACTGAGGTTTATTCTTGCAGTCACTTAAAGCCGAAGTGGGACTGCATCCTCCTAGTTAATTCAGAGCTGCTCTCTCTTTTCTCTGCTCCAATCAGTCAATAAAATAAAAGAAGCGGTGAAGCCACTGCCACCTACTCCTCTGAAAATACAAACTCATCAGCCCATCACTTCTTGCGTAGAGGATGACAGTGATTGCCGTCTTTGGTTTTTTAAAATGACAGGAAAATCTTCTGCCCTTTGATGAAAAACAAAACGACAATAAATGTTGACGCATTTATACTTTCTGATTGTATCAGAGCTCAAAATCAAAGCATTTCTAAAACATTTTGTAAAAATTTGTGTTATTTTTATTTTGGTCTGTTAGATTGCATTCACAACAGTCTGTATGATTAGATATTCATTTTCATTTATACTCCAAAAAAGCTTAGTTGTTTATTGAACTGCATAAAGCACAATTAAATGATAGTCCGAATTTTATTTAAGATTGGAACTACACATATGTGTATTGCTCTAAGCACATTTCAATTTTAACAATGTAGGACTTTTTTGAAACATGCAAAATCGATGCTTCTCTTCAAAAATTTATATTGGTTTCTTTCTGCACAACACAGCAGGTGAGACTACATTCACAAACAATTACAACAGACATTTGTTTCAGGATCTGCTTGGCTTTATTTCCATTTAATAAACAACCCCAGCAAAGCTTAGATCCTCATTATTGCTTTTGCATCTTGTCATATTTTCTCCCGATTTTACTAGTTTATACTTTCACATCTTGCCTGACTAAAAGTTTAAATGCTGAGCTTGACTTTAGTAAAGTCATGATTTAATGCCACTTAAAACATGAAATGTGTAGTTTGTTGGCCTCAATCAGTGCTTAAGGTAACTAGGATGGAAAGGGATTAGAAAAAGGTTGCTGGAGTAGAAACATTACTCTACTCACTTGCAAGGGAAAATTAGGAGTTAGAAGCAAAAAAAATGTATATTTACTTTCTTTTTTGTTGTTTTTTTTTCTTTGGATTTCTGCTAATGTTAAGATTTGTTCATGTTGCAATGATTTAAGGGGTGGCATAAGTATTTTCAGAGAACAGTAGGTTCTTATTTTTGTCTAAATTTCAAAATCATGGTTAAAGACAGTTCATTTTAAATAAACTCAAATTTCCAACTTAGCTCCACTTGAATCAACCTTACTGTCAAAAATCCACACTTAGGTTTCTAGATTAACCAAACATTAACCCCACACACCCTTGATTGAACCTAATAATCGAGACACTGACTACATAGCACAATTTCACCGGCATAAGAGATGAAGGAATCTTTTATAGTGAAGATCTCATTAAAAGCAGAAAGGGTTTTTTTAGGCAAACTTCGGCAGTAATGCTTCATTTCCAATTTTCTTAAGCCTTTCTGTCAAAAGATAAAATGTTTTTAAAAAATTGGGAAAAGAAAAGAGTAGGAAACACTCTGAATGACTCCCCTTTATCAGCAGGAGTCAGACTGGTCTGGAACACTTCAGCAGCTATTCCAGGTAATGAGTCTGCCTATGATAAAGACCGTGTCCGCTACAGCATTCAGAACATCCAAAGGCAAAGCATTTAGGGGCATTATGACCATGTAGCTCTTATGCTTCCTTTTGTTAGAGGTGGTATTAAAATAATAATAAGAAACAATTTTCTGGGAAATAAAACCAACACAACAGTCTAAGAAAACAGTAAAATGTCTTCTTCTTTACAAAGTAAAAAAATGAAACTTTTAGTTACAGCAGAATTTCACAGTTGAAGCTTTGAAGTCTGTTTTAAAGGGAAATGGAGCAGAGCAGCTTTAAAAAAAGAGATGTGGGACACAGAGGCTGGAGATTTCTAGTTCGCCTTATTTCCTGACCCTTTATACGGTCTATTTTTCCATGCTGGGTGAAGAGCCTGAACACAAACCATTTCAAAACCAAAAGGGACTTTTGAAGGTTAGTGTATCAATAGTTGCATCCATATTAATCCTTAAATTTGCAAGTCATTGCCAAACTAACCGGTAAAATATTTGGTCTTAATTTAATAGATTGCATGTAATCATCAACCTGCAATTTAAAGCATAAAACATAGACAATTAACTTTGAACAAAATTCTCGAGTTGATATGAGTTATTACATTGAAGTTAAATTAATGCTTGTATCAGAAGAATTAAATCCTAAATAAATAAGTAAATGAATAAACTCAATCTTTCCTTGCTGCAGACCACAGCAAATAGATGCAGTCAGGATGACCCATCCATTTTCTGAACCTGTTTTGTCCCTTTCGGAGCCTAACTCGGCCACTCGTAGGCGAAGGCAGGGTACACCCTGGGCAATTCGCCGTCTTACATGCATTTCCGTCATGACCATCAGTAGAGTCAAAAGGGGAAAAGCTTTAAATCTGTTTTGGTTTACTCATCATTAGAGACTGATTGAAGAGGTGATAGCATAAAAATACATGGGATGACCTTCCCATTTTTAACCTCATATGGTTCCAAAACAGTGCAAGACGATGCAACTACAATGTCTTCATGTGAAATAAGTTTTGATAGTGATTTTTTTTGCATATAAATGCATAGAAAGTGACTAAAGATAAGGAATTGTGTCAATAAAAGCATTGCTTAACAGAAACAAAGTTTCTTACTTTAAAAATCTTTTTTTTTTTTTTTTGCTGTTTTCAGTTATATATTTAGTTCACTCTGCAAAAGTGACAATGATTTTGCTTGACTTAACAGAAATTCATGGAAAAAATGCAAACTGTTTTTTTTTGGCTGTGTTTTCTTCTGATCTGAGAAACTTTTAAAACCGTATTTAAATGCCAGACTGATAGATACTGATGGTGGGTGGAAGTTGGCAGAAGAAAAAGGCCATTAGGAACGCAATGCCAAATTTTCCTAACAGACTATCAGGCAAAAAAAAAAAGTGCTTAACTTACAATCAATGCCATAACAAAGCACAAGATCTTTTGGAAAAACAAAATTGCAGTCACTTTTTCACGAGATTTCAGCCTAATCACACTTTAATAATATTTTCAAAATTGCTAATCTAAGAATACAACATTTTTTCATTTTGTCGAGCAAAATGACAAATTTTGATTGTGATGGTGGTTTTTAAAAGATATAACTCAAGCTCTAAAACATACTGGATCTTAATTAAAGTGCTATCAAATTGCTTTCTTCTCAAAAATGATGTGCAATTTCTTGCTCAGTCTTTTAATTTTCCCTGAATAAAGCTTTCAGAGCTGACTTCAGAGCATTGTTCAGTGTTTCACCAGAATTTAGAAAATTGAGAGGATTATTTTTTGGAAAAAAAGTAAAGTGTGAGGCAGCTGAAAGAATATTCCCTGTACTGAGATGTCATGTTTTCTGGAATTGCCTGTTGATCTTTAACTTTAAACCAGCGTTTTCTCGCAGTGAGGTGTCAACCCTAACCACTAAGTGGTGTATCGTATTTATAAAATAAAGTTGCCACACAGTATGGTCACTGTACTGTGCTTTGTGTTTGCATTTAGTTGAGAGTGGCTTTACCTGGTTGTTTTGATGCGTTCTGGTACAGGCCTTTCTGCAGGCCTAAGGCAACAGTCATCTTTGGTTATTTTATATTAATAAAACTTATGTAGCAAAAATAAATTTTCTTTCTGCAAGTTTTAATTACTTCAGAGTTGTGCAATCTCACTTTGCACTAAAATGTTTTCATTTCTTACTCCACAGGAAAAAATCTTTGCAGTAAAAATCTGATTGTTCATTGCACGTTGGAATTGTATGCAATGAGTTCAAATTCATAGGCAGGAGGTAATTCCTATTTTTTCTCAATGCAAAAAACATTGCAGGTTTTTTTCTAACTTTTTTTGCAATATATCAATATGTCAATTTGAAATTTTGCCTGTGAATATATTTCTCTTTTTTTTTGCCTTCTCTAGACTCAAATTACTATAAGTCTATGCGAGTGAGATCTTCCTCTCACAGTCACCCAAATGCATGCTTTAAATGTTATATTATTCCTACCAAACCATAAAAACAATTTTATGACAACACTAACATTATTGAACTGATCTGGAATTAGAATTAAACAAACCTAAAAACTTTTCTTGTTTTCCAAGTTTGATGATTTTTCTATACAAATCGCTGAAAGCTGTGAATTTGAGTAAATAAATACATTTATTTTAACACTGACACCTCTTCACATTTCATGCTATTAATATGTTTTGCTTATTAAACAGAACTGACAGGGGTTCGCAATGTATTGGAGAAGTGCATTTAAGTGACATGAAGGCAACATGTTTCTTCTCTGCAACAATACAAACTAAAACCAAAAAAATGAGATAATTTTAGAAATTGTAGTGACAAAAAGGTTGCATCGAAATGAAGGCTGTGTATTTTACAAAGTATTACAAGCAAAATTAGAGAGACCTTTTAAAGAAGACAGCAAACCCTGAAATGGTTTGTGTTTTATTTTTGGAAAACATTCAATCTAACACTGAATGTGTAGTTGCCGTGTTTATCCACAGAGAAAAGGATCCCAAATTACATTGAGGATTGATTGAATGCAGGATTTGGAATCTAAAATTGTGTTGTGCATTTCTGTCGAGTGAACAAATGGGACATTTAAATGGTTTCCATGTTGTTAGAATAAATGTATCCGGGTTACTTTTTTCACATAACAGCATACCTGCCAAGAGAAGCAATGTGGATGTTATTCCACAGAAATGAATCACAGCAGTTTTCAAGGTGATAAATGGTTCAGTTACATGAATGCATGATTAATAGTCAAACTCGCCCATATTTTGTAAACATGAGCAATGTGGATAACACCTGCTTGTGATATGTGAGGGAATTATGAACATTTTTTCCTTGTGAGTCGACACAGTGTGTGATTTTGGTTTGCACCTCAGATCCACAGTTGACACGTGTCCAAAAAATACTAACAAAGAAAAACATTTTGAACTGATCAATATCTAATTGATTATAGATAGAATGTAATGTACTGTAGGGGTAATGATGAATTGACTTAATAATGTCTATTCCTACGATCCAACCAGATCAATCTGGGGCAAGCTGTTAATCAAATCTACCCATGACATTATAAAGTTGTTTCAAAATGAAATAAATCCATTGTATCGATATTGGAAAATATCATTTGGATTGTGGTACAATAGATTTATTTACTATAATGTAAAAACAACCAAGGTCCATCACAGTGGACACACACACGTGATGTCAGCATTAAGGATCAATCCATCATTACAGTTTAATGTGTGGAAACACTGAATTTTGCAAAGACGTGACCATACAGTGTGATGTCATATTCCCTTTGTATTATTTTGATGTGGAGCTTTGTGAAACTAAAATGTGAATGGATTTGCCATTCATTCTTATTTACTTGTTTGTTCAGATATTTGATTGATGCTTGACTGTCTTGCGAGCCACACAAGGAATCTAGAAATCTTCACCTGCACTGTTCAGTACCAGGTATTTATCTCTGAGTCACACTGGTTGAATTTTTGGCGAAAGATGATCAATCTTAGGTCAGTGAATCGGATCCAATCGGATCATTCAAAATCGTATCTTCAACCACAAATTATGATATTATTGAATTGTTAAAATGACTCGTGACACTCCTACTGTAAAGTGGCAAAACTGGTGGTTACGGCCTCACTCAGACATGTTTTTTTCCAAAAATAATTATCCCAGCATTCCTTTTCAAGGGCGACCACACAGGATTGACCAAGTTGATTGACTTTTGTGAGTGATAAAGCACAACATTCCGGGTCAAACATCCTCAGGCTCCGCTGTTTTTTTTTTTTTCATTTTCTCTATCCATCTTTCCTTCCTGAAAGCAAAAATCTGTGAATGTCCCACCGTGAACAGTACATCCATCTACTCTTTCGCTCCATCCTCAGTGCTGTTGACAGCCTCTTTCCCTGTCTCTCTTTTGTCCCTCCCTTGCTCCCACCATTCCAGCTCCCAGACTTCCAGCCTGCTGCAACCGCTTCCCCTCCCCCTCCCTCATCGCTCTATTGTGAGTGCTTGGTTCACCAGCCTCAGCCTCACTCCTGCAGTATGCAGCTTTGCCCTGCTGTTACTGCGCAGCCTGAGCCAAGCGCGGCGCAGCCTCCCATTTGGGATCAGGGGAGAGGAAGGGGAGCACTTCAAGCTTCAGGGCCAGACCGGGGAAAACATGACACGCAAGCTCATCTATAAGGCTGAACATTCAGCGGATCTAATTGATTTGTACCTTTAGTAGTGGAAAAACTCCACAACTCTCCTCAGACCTTTTCTGTTTTTTTTTTTGTTTTTTTTTACTTTCATTTGTTGTCTTCCTCATGTCTCTTGATTCATTTTAAGCACTCTATGGACAAGTTAGCTGAAGAACCTGCTTGCACAGCAGTTTTGGGATAAGCTGCACTGTAACAACATGCAGGGCTCTGGCAGGTGCTGAGTTCATTGATCTGATTTACAGTTTCTGCTACGAAGCCAGAGGCATATTCAGGAGATTAAAAGACGACATGCAAAGAAAGCATGGGTTACCTGTAAGGCAGTTTCACGAAGAACACAACATACATTAATTTGACACATTTGTAATAAATGTTGGCCTCCAAAAAAAAAAAAAAACAATTTCTGCAAAACTTTCATTTGTCTGTTTATTACTTAACAAAAGACTAGGTCTATGTCCAAATTCCCTCCCTATAATCTAACTACTAAAAAACGGTATAGTATGGGACTATTTACCAGTGTCCAGGATTTTAAAAGCAATTTGGACACATACTCACTACTTTTCTTTTTTTTAATGTAAAAACCTGTTAAATGGGAGCATTTTACACAGACTATTTATAAATGTACTGTGCTCTGATGATGAAAACTTGGAAGGTTTATAATAAAAATGAAAATATTTTTTTTCACAAAAATTGTTCAAACACAATTATTGTGGTCTGTATTCTATATTTTCATGTCCATCTGATGGGGTTAATTACCAGAACAAATTGTTCGGTAAGCTTAGAATACATTTAGTGGTTTTAGTATTTAGAATTGTCCTCAGACAGGATTTAATTCTCCCTTTAAAACCCTGTGATGGCACCCGCAAAGCTGCAATATCTGACCTTTGGTGCCCCTTAAATACTCTCTACAGATGTGCTATTGGGAGATTGGGACCAAACCTAACGCAGATTTAAGCCTTCCACTTGTCTGTCCGTGAAAGCAAATGAAACCTGCGTATTTTCTGATAAAATCCACCCATGGAGCTGGGTAGTAGTAGCTGCTGTAGTAGTACATGTTGGTAACTAAACACTGCAACTTATGTTATTTTGTATTATAGTGATATCTCTAATCTCTAGCAGAATAAAAAGGTTTTAGTTAAAAAAGTTTTTTTTTTTGCTTACAATGCCATTTCTTTTGAGAACGACATGGTTTGTTTGTTTGTTGAGTCCCAGAGATAGAATCTGTCATCCTGCAGGAACATCTTGTCTTATAAAAAGGATATTTTGAGTCTCTGTTTTGAAACAAACAAGTATTTTATGGTAAATGGCGTATACTTGTATAGCACTTTTCTACCTTCCTTGAAGGCTCAAAGCGCTTTACAGTCACACTCCCATTCACCCATTCATGCACACATTCACACACCGATGCCAAACACTGGCCCCAACCTCCCACCAGAGGCAATGTGGGGTTGCGTGCCTTGCCCAAGGATACTTTGACATAGGCAAGGAGGGAATCTAACCTGCAATCTTCCAATCAGGGGCCGACCGCCCTACCGCTGTTCCACAGTTGCCAGACTTTCCAAAAACAACAATAATTTAAAAGTGTAACTTTCAAGCAAAACTCTAGTCTTGAACTTGAACATGTGATCTGAAAAATCCTGTGAAATGGACAGCCATCGAACATGGCGTGTCTGGTAAAGTGTCTGCAGTTTGTGAAATCATGCTCTAAAAAGGTGCCAAAAACAGCACGCTGCCCGAAAGGTCTCACAAGTCATGTTAACTAATCAGCATCTTCAACGTCCCTTCATGTCCTGTCACATTCACTGAAGTTCTTTCACAAGGTTTCACCAAATATACAGAAATATTGTGCTATCACATTTTTCTGAACCTTTAAGGACAATTTCAAGTCCTATGTGTCCTGTTTGGATTAAGTTGTTATAATTTGAAACTTCTTTTACATCATGTTTTTTACAAGCCTGTTTTTTATATACAGTATATCCTTTTGTCCAATTTTACTGGTCACAGCCTTTAAATTGAATTAATGTCAAATATGTAGACATTTTGTGATTATTACAATGTTTATCAAAAAGCAATTTAGGATTTTTAAAAATGTTACTGAAACAAACATCTGACTGAATTATTTAGGAAATGAATTTGTTTATAAATAAAAAGTAGCTGGGTTGGCATCAGTGACCCTGTGACCATAAACAGGAATAATGCCTAAAAATTAGTTGGTTTCTAATAGGGGTTTTAACAATTAATCGATTAATCAATTTATCCAACCAGATCAGTCTGTCTGAGGCAAGTTGTTAATTGAATTGAATCAATTTGGCCAAAATCCTTATAAAATTGTTTCGAAATGTAATTATTTGACCAATAATATATCTTGGTTTGAGACATGGTAGGTTTGTTTTACTATAACATAAAAATGACCAAGTGCCATCACGGCGGACAAGGCACGTGTGATGACAGCATCATTACAGTCCAATGTGGGGAAACACTTTGAATTTTGCAAAGACATGACCATACCATGTGGTAGAATGTTTTCAAATATTCTGTTTGCATTATTTTGATGTGGAAAAACAACAGTGAACTGAATTTTATGAAACTCATAAATGTTTTATGAAAGTCATTTCATGTGAATGGCCATTACAAAACAAAGGATTAGCATCATCATCTCAGCAAAGTGAAATTAAAACACGTTCCAGTGGAACGTGAACATCAGTCTGCTGGTGCCTGTTTTTCATTGATGACTCTCGATTAGACAAACACCCAACCTCCTGAGAAATCACTGCCATTTGTTATCTGAAGATTCATAGACTCCGTGACCACTATGAAAGCTGTTGTTTCATAATCCTTTTATAAATGTATGCCATTTATTTAAACTTGTTTTTTTTCACAATTGACAGGGAGTAAAGAAAAAGCGTATGTTTCTTAAAATGGAGATGTGACTGCCGCTGCAGAAACACCCAGATGAAGCTTTGTTTAACTCTGATGCTGTGTTTCCTGCAGCGCTCTCACGAGCATGGGAGCCTGCTCCTGAATTATTCAGCACCCAAGGTCACAGCAGCAGAACCCAATGCTTTCCCCTATCTCAGACTTTGTTGTGACACCTTTAAACTTTCTCTCACTTCCCATTACAGCACCATTCAACCGTGCTTTTCACCTTGCACCAAACAATGCACAATTGATTGTTAAGAGTACAAAATAAAGTGAAATAGTGCACTCGTAGTGTGCGGGTAGTGAGATGAAATCTCAATTTAATAAAATTGGCTTCTTTGTGATGACACAAACAAAGCTGGTTAGGAGAAAAAAAATCTGCCTCTTTTAGACCACAACTCTATTCTCTCTCAGCAAACAATCACTAAAAACTTTATTGTTACACAACATTCCCAACATTTCAGCATCCCCTTGATCATTCATCAAGAAAGATGCCCATCAATCCCAGTTCTGGTAGTTTAGGCCTCTTGTATGATCTAAACTGGTCCCACCATCCTGCTGTGAGGGATCCTCTGCATAATGCACAAGGTGCAGCTGACTTCTGAGAGGGAGGAGGGACAAGTCTGCCCTGCGCGCAGGCCTACAGGCTGTTGCCAGTGCCAGGCTTGTGTTTCGAAGAGCATCTTTCATCTATTTGTATTCCAATAAAATATGTGAAACATCTTTCTAACATTTCCCACAAAAACTTGCAACAAATAGACCTATAAACTGAAACATTTGAGGATCAGCTCTTCAATCTGAATGTATTCTTTGTGTATTTTTGAGAACAATTATGCTCTGGGATGTTTTCTATGCAGATATAAGAGGATTTATTTTTTTCTTTTTGGGTTAGGACTAGTTGAATGAGTTGTTACAAAACAAAAACAGTCAGTGTAGCCATGGAAAAGTCTCCCCCCACCGAGACATCACCAGTGGACTTCATTAAACCCCCCGTCCAATCAATATTCGTCCCTCCACCCTCCTGACAGCTGCAGGTCCAAGCATCAAGCACAACGGGCGGCCTCTTACCATTCCGTGCCAGCTGATGACGATCCCAGTCCGGCGTCAGTCCTTTTCAAAACATCCCGATGAGAAGCGCTGCGGAGACCATCGCTGCTGAGGGCGCAGTGCAGATGACGTGGCTTTCAAACATAGAAGAATGATCAAATAACATTGAAGGATGAAAGAAAAGGGCGATGGGGAAAGTAAAGAAGCAAAGATGGACGGAACCGAGGTCTGCTGATGCTGAATCACTCTCCCCCAGCTCACCACCTTGCAACCATTGTGCTGCAAGATGCTGGCTGTACCATTGTGGACCTACCAGAGCTCAGCGAGAGAGGGGAGGAGGAGGAGGAGGAGGAGGAAGGGGTAGGGAAATGTGTTACCATAGCAACCGCTCGGGCCCCGTCTGACGTCAAAAGCCCGGCCGGAGAAATCGAGAGAGGGCAGGATCACCTACGGTGATCCTGTCCATCCTACGGCCATGGCCATGGGTGCTGTCTCTCCGGGTGTGGTGGTGGTGGTGGTGGGGAATGTCAGCATCCCACTGATAACAAGTCATAACGCCACTCAGGCCTAAAGGAGGATTGAGAACCGTTTAATTGAAGCTGACATATTCCACTTTCAGAAGTGTGGGGATGTTTCTGGTAAACTACTTCCTGTAAACACTTTCAAAGTAATGGGAGTTACTTGATTTGGGTCTGTGGTCTCACAGTGTCCCTCCAATCTTAGCAGTTTAGTAAACTACATTCCATCACACCAAATTAAACTAATGCCTTTAAGCATCTTCTGTCTTCTCCTTTGCGAGGCTAGAGGGTTGCTGGAGCCTATCCCAGCTATCACATAGCAAAAATGGGGTACACCCTGGACATTTTGTCACTCCATCCTACGGCCATACAATCAGACAACCATACACAGTGACCCATAATGGACAATTTTAGAGTCACCAACATGAAACTTGTTTCTAGCTGTGGAAGCTGGAGTGCCTGGAGAAAAAACAGATATGCACAAGGTGGAAACAAACAAAGTCCACACAGAAAGAACCTAACCAGGATTCAAATCAGAGCTTTACTGCTGAGATCCAACAGTGTTTATCACCATACCACCACCACGCAGCCCTTATTTTGTGATGTCTGCTTTTTCTTTCATGTTTAAACTTTTTTTTCAAAGAGGAACAGATTTGGTGAGATGAATGTAGGACCAACCATTTGTCCCTTTTCATAACAAAGTTCTGCGGCAACATGTTTTTAATTTTATGACAGGAGAAAGCGAGCAAGTGAAAATCTGAATGCGGGCCGCATTTGGTCCACGGGCCACACTTTGGACATTCCTGCGTTGAGCTTTACATAACAAACTGAGCTAGTTTATTTTGTGATTTGTTGACTATATAGTGTATGTAATAGTTTAAAATTAAAAAGTCAAAGTCCAAAGGAAGCTTCTGTTTTTTTTTTTTGTTTTTTTTTTTTTGTGGAATTACAGTCAGTGGACTAAACTAAAAAAATTAACAATATTTGTAAACAAGTTTATTTTTCAAATGTCATAGACAATATTTGAATTAAATTGCTTTTAAAAAAGAGTTTAAATCCTTATTGGAAGATTACAGTGTACAGACATAATTTAGACATTTTTGGGGTAAATTGGAAAACTGTCATTTTACTTTAACTTATAAAGTATTCGGCATTATGTAGGACAAGGGTAAAAATGAACATTTCTAAAACTCAAACCCCTTTGGTTGTGTTTCTTGAATGATTGTTTTTCCAAACGTTGATTTTTTTGCCACAGGTGGAGAAAAAGACTGGTGAGTCAAAAAAGACCTTTTTAATTTTTTTGGTGGTAAAATGAGTTTATAAAATGTATATTGCCAAAAACAGAAATTTTATAGGAGATTGTCCAAGTATTGGAAAGACACCGTTGTCATTTTCAATGGAATGCAGCATGTACTGACCACTAATGACCACTTGATGGCGCGAGACACACCATAAGTGTGCCAGCCATGAAGTGTAGCATAGGAAGGAAGTATTCACCAGTGAATTGCTTCCTGACTATACTTGACTTAGTTTGATGATGTGGACAACTCACAAGGAAAATCTTATTTTTTTTTTATTTAAATCAAGCTTATAGGAAAAACCCGCTTTTAACACAAGTTAATAACTGGCTATAATTTAAAGTGTTTATCCACCAATCTCCATTAAATGTAGGATACTAAAAATAGGACTAAACTGATTCAGAGGGAAAAGAAAAATAACGTTAGTAGCTAGAGGTACTTTGTAATGATGATATCAATAGTAAATATGATTATATTTTTTGTTTCTTCTTCCATTCTTTCAGAGTTACTGACAAAAAAGGGTGGGGGGTCTAGGATGCTAAATAAAACTGGTGTTTCCGTTTTCTTTTATTGTTTAATTTGCCACTTTAAGTCGTTTTAGTCTTTCGAAGTTTACATAACTTATATATCAACTGTTTCCCACCTCCACAAATGTATTTCAAAGCTCGGGAAAACCCCCTTCGATCAAGTTAATTTGTCTGCGACGTTTATTAACGCAGTGCATTTTGCTCCAGGTTAAGCGTTACCATAGAAACGGTCAAATGACAGTCCCCCGGCGGTGAGCCAATCAGCGGCCGCGGTGAGGTATCTGGTTACTACCAGTCAGCCCACACTAGCCAGCGGAGGGAGGGGTTGTTCCGCTCCTCCGCAGAAATGTTAACTTGGCTTCTTCCCTGGAAGAGAGCTAGAAACTGTACATCAAATCCTGCTTGTTAACAAGAGGGTTTATTTAGTTTACCCCCCCCCCTTTATTATTCGTTTTATTGATGTGCTTTTAGGGGAAACCCCCTTGAAGTGCTAAGGACTTTTTCTGGCTGAATGCATTGTGGGAAGGCAGACCTGTTGCCCGCCTCGCTCGCTGTGTAGTCAACTATCCAAGATGTTGCTTTGTGGATGGGATGGCGTCTGGAGCCGCGTTTATGCGCTCTCTTAGCTTCGTTCCTTTTTCGACTATTTTAGCAAGTGTAACTTTCCGGTAAGTTTTGCTAAAAACAACTTCAATTCAATGCACGTTTTTTAAAAAATTGTTGCTGCTAAGTTTAGCGTAAACTAGCAAAGAAAAGAAATAACAGATTTCACCAAGAAATGTTTTTATTAGGCTGGTCACAAGCTGCTCTAAACTGGTATATGTTTAACTACGACGGGGTAAAGTTGCTGCTAAGTTAACGTCTTAACAGCACTGGTGTTTGTGGCATCTTTGGTTTTCCGATAACCGTGTTTTGGGTTTGATAGGGAGGAGAAACCACTGACAAAATGAAAGATATTGCTTTAAAGACCCCTCCAATGAAAGCCGTGAATTTGTTATTTTTAACATGCTCTTGTAGTATTTTTTCTCGGTATAGTAAATATATAATGAAAATTAAGCTAAAAATTGTATTTCTGAGTATATATTTATTCAAATCGTTGTGAATCAGGAGCATATGAAAAACGGCAGTGGAATAAAGCCTGTGGCAGTGACGTTGGTGCGGCCCTAAGCTCCCTGCTCCGCTCCATTCCTGTGGATCCACTTGTAGACTATATCCATTTATGTCTTTGTTTTCTTCATCCGAGCATCGGGTTCAAAACTGTACGGCTGGATAGCTCTGATATTGCTCCGGTAATGTTATCTTGGGGGTTGTGAGGTCTTGTAAGCTAGCGGGAGAGCACATAAACAGGTGCATGATGGGAAATGCTGGGGGACATACTTTGCAAAAAAAAGTCTCGCCCACAACTCAGGCGAATTTTTAATAAACTTGTGCCTCTCTGCTAAAACTATGTTCTAGAAAATGACAGTTTTTTGGGGGGGCTAAAAACTGCATAAGCATATTGAAAAGACACTGGGAACGTACGAAGTAACTATTTTTAGGTTAACTTAAAGTAAAAGGTGAGCAGGGTCTATAATATTTTTTCTCTGGTCAGTGACATAGTATGTGTCACATCAGACTGAAGGATTAATGGGGTACTAAGGAGGCACTTTTTTCTTTTGTTACCTCCTCCCCCTTCATTACCATAGAAAACTCTTAAAGCCAGCCCAAAGTCAAAAGTCAGTCTCTTGCTGGACTGAAGAAGTCGTCTTCAGTGAAACTGTGTTCCTATATGAAGAAAGCATGATGTAAGCAATGCGAGCTTCAGTATAGGAAAAAAGCTTGAAAGTAGTCATCAGTATGGGTTTTTGTGTTGGGAAGAGAGGAGGTTGGGGTGAAGTCTTGCAAAACCATGCTCTGCATGCCACTGTGCTCACAGCAACCCTGTGATTAGCAGAAATGAAGCGGATGAGGTCCAGACCAAAATGAGAAATCAGGCCTGTTGGACCAGAGCTGCTCTGATAATCGGCAAAAATATTTCTGGCTGTCTTTCTAAGCTTGAGTAAAACTTATTTTAGTTTTAGTTTCATTCCCCGATTTAGCAAACCTATCAAAACTGGTCCACAGCTGCATTGGCCATTATTCAAAATCACCTGAAAATGCCTGACAGTTGTTTAAAGACCCACTCTGATGAAAATTGTGTTTTTTATTTCTAACATGTTCTTGTAACATTTTTCTCATGATGGAGGACAAAGATAAAGAAAATTAAGCTAAAAATAGAATTTCTGAGTATTTCTTTATTCAGATCAATGTGAATCAGGAGCATATATAAAAACGTAATTAGAAAAAGCTTGGTAGGGTGACATACAAGTTACTATGGCAAAGCATAAGCTCCCTGCTCTGCTCTTTCTGATGCATCTGGCTGTAGACTACTAGATTCATGCATGTTTTCCTTGTATGAGCTAGCATCTAGCTTAAAACTGTATAGTTGGATTATTCCTATATTCTTCCTAAATATTTTTTCACTGGTTACATTGGTTTTGTGAGGAGCTGTAAGCTAGCAGAACGTAAACAGATGGATGATGGGAAGCGGGTGGGCTCACCAACAGTTCCGCCCACAACTCAGAGGCAAACTTCTAATGAACTACTGCCGCTCTGCAGAAACTGTCTCAGAAACTGACATTTTTTTTGTTATTTTGTCCAAATATGGCACAATCATAATTAAAAGACCACTGAGAACAATTTGAAAATAGATCATAAGATGATAGAAGTGGGACTTTAAATGATCTCATGTCTAACAACTGTAAAGAGAAACCACAGATCTGTTTTTTAAGAAGAGACACTGCAGATGTACAATTCCCACTGCTGTTTTACTAACAAAAAAACAGATACGATAAGAAACCATACTTCCTGTTGAGTGAAGGGAAGCAAAAAGCTACACTTTTTTTGGCTGGATAGCCAAAAATAAAAAGCGTGTGGGAGGGCACAGTTTTCTGGTGTATTGATCATCTTACAAATTGTTGAGCCTTAATTTGTTTGTTTTTATGTAGTTTTCTGTGGTTTGAGTCACTGGTCTGACATTTGCATTTTATTACCTCAGTGGTGTACATTTCAGTTTTGGTCTACAGTATGTTTTTGCACTATACTTGCTGTTATTGACTAAAAGATAATGTAAATGATTTTTCGTTTGAAGGCAGAATATGATTCTGTGGCTTAGGGAATGGAGGTTCACCTTGAGTTTTTTTTTCCCCGAATTTTCCTGGCATTAAGAACACAAAGACATTTTGTCAGTGTAGTATCGGTACACTTCACCAGCTTCTGTTTGCCAACTGAAACCACAGTTTTGATCTGTGGGGATATGAACACATTCTTCCTTGTGGCTAGCATGACGAGTGGAGCATTTGGAAATTAAAGTGAAATCTTTTTCTGATGATGATTGCTTTTTATTTTTAGCTTCTAGAGTTAAAAAAAAAGGCTGGGAAGCAGATGAATCGTTCATTTTTTTTCTTGTTTCTGCTTCATTTGGAAACATGAAAACCAAATCAAAGCAGACATTATTGCTCTTTGGGGGATTGTCTTTAACTCTATCACATTGGGTGTATCTTTGTCAAAACAGGAAGTTGAGTGGAAGGGAAACGTTTTCCCAAGCTTTGGAGTTAGGAACTTTATCATGTTTCCTGGATTAATTATTTCAAATTCCAGGGTCTAATCTTTAAGCATCTTAAGACGGGTTAGGAGTCGTAGTGTTTCTCCTATCACCTACAGTGTTTCCGTTATCTATGGTGTGGGAACACATGGAGTCCTCGGGACCAACATTTTTTGCCTAGTTTTGAAACTAGAAGGAAAACGAGGCTTTCAATTGCTGAAGGATTTTTGTGTTTGCTGTTTTGGCTGGAAGCTCTTAAGCACCCTCAATAATGAACTAGACCACAGTCCAATGAGAGAGGAGCTGGCCTGCACAGCAGCCTCGGTGAGGATAAAAAACATTCCACTGTAGGTCTTTGTTGAAATAACAAGGGTCAAAAAACAATCAGTCTTCACAGCATCGGTTCTCCCCATTCTCATGGGTAATGAACAAGATGGGGAGTATACCACTTGGCCTCAAACTTCACGCCTCCCCTTAACTAGAATGGTTAACCTGCATTCCTGCATAAACATTTGGGCTTAGGACATGCTTGTTCATTAACTCTGTTCTGTGAACTAAGGCAGTATTATTTATAACACTGGTTTCAGAAATTCATTCTCAAGCTAAAGAGTTCAAAGAGTTTATTGCAAAGTTTTTGAATACATAACACACAGATTCTGCCCATAAAATGTCAGAAACAAAAAAATTAGTAGACTTTTTTTGAGGGGGAAAAGGACCCTTCCTGGGCAACGTTTTATATCTTTCCTGAAGAATTTCTGCACATCTTGATGGCTTTCCGTGAAGCTGCGTACAGAAATTCATGGTTCCCAGAGGTTTTGGAACTGCATGCAGGTCAGATGCTCTTCTGTTCAGATAAACGGCTCAGCAGCTGGCTGGACCAAAGTTTGTGCAGATATTTACAACAGTGTTTTCTGGATGACACTTCCCAGTAACTTTGCTGGCCCCCTGACTTCTCTGCCATAGTGGTAGTTGGTTCCTAAAGCTAGGATGTTAAAGGCATCACTGAGTTAAAGAATTGTGTCAAAATACACATTTTCATAAAAAATTAAAAATATCATTTACTATAGAATGAACTTGGATACGTTATTTTAGGATAAAAAAAATCTAAACATTATTTATATGAGTTTTTTGTTTTACTTTTTAGACCCACTGCAAAATGTATTTTCTTTAGTTTTTAAAGCCCAATGCAACACACACCATGTTAAAATTATTAAGGAAATACAAGAGTTTTAGTAGTAAGGGGAAACCTTAATTCTGGGTAATGAGTCAATGTATAAATTGATGATTAGGATTTTGTTTTGTGATTTTCTTAACCAATTTTTTTAGCTGTATCCAAGAAGACTTTTAAGGAGTGTGATTGACTGATTATTGTTAATTTTTGCTTTTGCTCTGTGAATTTAATTCACATTCAGAAACAGATACATTTTCTTATTTTGTCGATACAAAGTTTTATTTTTATAGTAAAACAAAAAGCATTACTGTCGAACTACAAACAAACTCCTGCCGTTTTATTTCTTTTATGTCTGTTTGTAAATGTCTTGACCTCCATCTCGTTTTCTCAAGTGAAGGTAATTTTTTTTCTGTTTTATATGTGTCAAGTCGCTTGGGAAAAAAAAAAACAAACTTGGAATAAAATTATGCGTCCTTACGAATCATGCATTCACTAGTCGCGTTCATTTCTGGATAGACGTTTGCTCTGGATGTGGTTTGGAGATACTGCTGAGATGAGACTAAGTTTGGTCCATTGTTGATTTGTTTTTGTCTGTTGGTATGGTGCTGGTAACACTGAAGTACAGCCACTAACAACTACTTTTTTTTACAAAGAGTAAAATCAAAATGTCTTAATTAAAAAGAAATTGATTTTATTTGGTTTAATTAAGAGTTAATGTTTGCTCTGCAAACGTTTAGGCTAATATGTGATTTTCCTGAGTCAGTTGCCAGTCAGTTATGGTCACATGGAAAATTTGCAAATTTTGGTGATTAGCTAAGGTGTTTTGTCCTCTATGTCCAATTTTGTTTGAGTGCAAAAAGTCATCCTAATAAAATTAGTGACATTATTTCTTTTTTCAACAGTAAGAACTTTTTTTTTTTTAATTTGGTTTATCGAAGCACTAGTTTGCTTTATATCTCTGTCTTTTAAAAATCTTTTCTCAGGTTTGTGCCTCCAAAACATGACTGTAATGAGTGGTTGTTAAGAAGATAACAGTTTTTTAGTTGATCAGTCTTAACTTGTCCTTCTTGAAGACCACAGGTCATGTTGTATTGCAGGTCTACTTCCCTCTTAATGAAATAAGGAATGTTGGGTTGTCATTTTCTTCTCTGTAAAGACTTGTTTGAGTCGACCTCTTGACCACAGCATTGTTTCACCATAAAATGCCTGACTTGACATGCTCACCAGCATCTTTTCAGCATTTTGTAAAAGGCTGATATTTTTAGATGGTTTGCATTGCATGGAATATTTGCACGAGAGTACCTGAATGCAACTAAAGCTGTGCGGTAGTGAATTTTATATATCACAATATTATTTTTTTTTTTTTCATATCAGGCAATATTTATATATATCATGATATAAACCAAATAATTTTATCTGTCAAATTTGAACGCTCTGTGGCTCATAAGAGAAATGTGTAATCATCAGCAGGTTGTTTAGATTTAAATATTTATTTCCTATCATACTTTAAACATAACAGATGCACTAAAGCAACACGATGCAATGTTTTTTTTCCCCCAAGAAAACAAAAAAAGGCACAAATATTATAAAAAAAAATAATGTATTATATTTTATCGGCCAAATTACAACACTATTTTACACAGAAATACCTTAGGCATTTTACTTTTTTGACATTTTTTTTTATTATTTTATTTTTTTCAGGAAAAGGAAATTGCATAAAAGTAGTTTAATAAATGTATGAGCACATCTTTATTGTCATATTATTGTAAACTCAAATTCAAACATGCTGAGAAACCAAGGACAGATTTATTAGATATTTCATAATTCTGCCTCTAGGAGATCACGTTTTATTATAATAAATCCTAGCAAAAAACGCCTGAAAACAGTATGATGTTTTTGGTTATTGTCATTATATATCATTATTGAAATAAAAGCTGCAGCTTTAGGGAGGCGGAAGGATTGAGCACAACATCTGACAGGTGACAGTTTCCACTGCAACACAGACTCTTATGCAACACAGACGCTGCTAAAACAGTGGATTCAATTCTGTTATTATTTAGAAAATACTGTATTTAGGAATGTAATATGAATTAATCTTGTTGTATTTATCTGCCGCGTTTTACAGGCCAGTCTGTGAAAATACTGTTTGACTTTGATCACACAGAACAGCTAGTTAGCACCATAGAATTAGCGGCTAACAAGCTAGCATCATAGTATTAGCGGCTAAAAACAGTCCTTTCTCCAAATCAACACATTTTATTAATCGGTCCTTGCTTCTTTAAGTGAAGTAGCTTTATCCTCCAGTTCTGACTGGATCCTTTTATAAATCGCCACATATTCCGCTTTTTCATCAGCCAAACTAAACGGGGTGGTGTATTGAAAGACGTGTTGCATGTTTATTTACCTCCCCTGCACATGGTAGAGAAAAAGAGGACAAAAGAAATTCACCAGAAGAAGAGCTAATAAACATGACTGTTTACACAAACATTTACTCTCTATGTGGTGACTAAGCCTCTAATTTTTACACGCCAAAGAGGAGAAAATCTTCGCGGCTGGCGAGTGTTAATTTCGGACCCTATCTATCACAGTAGGCTCACTTTGCTATCGAGAAAAGTACTAATGCAATATCAATAGCTATCATTTTATCACCCAGCCCAAAATTCAACATTTAATTTCTTCAACATTTTATGTAGCAGTATGCCTAACTGTAATTGACAAATATTGACAAAAAAATTCACAAAGTTCTCATGAACTGATGGGAAAACAAATAACTTTTTCTGTAGTTGAAAGCACCTTTTCAAAGTGTTTTACTCTTTAGTTTCTGCTCAGCTGGTTGGAGTCTGTCAAACTGGTGCTTCTAGTTTCACTGACATTGGTGTCATGCCATTGCCTAACAGAGGAATGGAGACAATAGTTTCATCTGCAGTGTCTGGAGTTCAGATAAAGACTTGACAGATAACTTCCTTCTTGTCTTGTTGTCCTGCTCAAGTTTGATTCAGACACAAATCCAAAAGCATTTGCAAGTTTGTAAAGCAGCAGGATGGTTACAATCTGACTACTCATACAACCCATTACGTCACATTAAAATACCTTTAACCACCAACTTAGACTATTGGTTCCCTCGGATAAGACTTTTTGAACTGGACCTCATATGAGAAACGATTCAGTGTAGTCATGTGTCAGCATTTTTGTAGCTTGCTGCATCACGTGTATTCAAGCCAGTAGTTTGGTAAAGTTTCTGAACTTAAGTTTTCTTCTTTCTAAGCTGTGAACAGGTTTTTCAGTCTCCCTTTACCCCTTTTGCCAGTAAGCCATTTTTCTCAGAATTTACTACAGAGGAAAAAAATGAAATGTCAACCCTGATGAACAGGGGTGCTGTCATCTGTTACTGGTATGCTGCAGAATTACTGTGTGTCATTATTTACCTAAACGTGACGTTACTTCATTTAAATATATTTTCTTTTTCATATTTTGGGTCAAAACAACATTATACAATGCTCTTGTATAATGCATGTTTTACTAATGTTGTTCGAAACCTTTATTTTGAGAATAACGTACCCCAAATAATCTTTTGTTCTTTTTTTAGAAAAGAATTAATGATCAAAATCAAAGGGCAAAGGAAAGTCTTCTTCATGAGCTCTATTTTGTTTACATCAAACTACAATTTTTAACCTTTTGCTTTTCTTTTTCTGTCTGTGTAGAAAAGATGCAAGTGTCTCTGGCAGAAGCGCTAGAGGTTCGAGGAGGCCCACTGCAGGAGGAGGAAGTTTGGGCATTGCTGAGCCAGAGTGCTGAAAGCCTCCAAGAACTTTTCCACAAAGGTAGACATATTTCATAGAATGCTTTTATAGAAATCTTAATGCTATGAGAAAAGACAGTTTTTCAAAGTGAAATCAAGAAATTTATCTAAAAGACCAAGAGTTTATTTTACCACAAGGTCTATTGCAGTTCCAGTAAGTTTGAAGGTAAAGGGTAGAATTAGCTGTCCTCAGTATTTTTTTTACAGCTTCCTGATGTGTCTCTTGTTAGTAGTGTTAAGCAGGTTCAGAAAAAGCCAACACAAACCACAATTTTAACAGTGGCATTAAACTGTATGTATATAAATATATGCAATTATACATCTGGCACTTCATAAAAATTGAGAACTTTTGTGACACGCCTGTCAGTTGTTGAAATACACGGAGAAACAATAACATCAGATCTCTGCGCAAATATTAAAACAATAAATAAAAAATGGTGAAAATGAAAAAAAAAGAATCCTTCCTAATATAATTATATTTCTAATACATTTATGGACTTTGGATCAAATATCATTGTATGTATATTTCTGCTGTGAAGTTTTTCATTTCTGGAAACACAATCTACTGATTAAAAAAAATTATTGCTTTGCCTTCATTTATTTTGTTTTTTAATTAACTTCCAGGAGTAAGTTCCTGTACAGGTTTTGCCACTTTAGGAAAAGTTATTCTAAGTAGCAGAGCAGACCCATTTAGCAATTTCAACCAATTAATTATCAGCCAGCCACACATGCTGCCTGCTGGACTACAAGAAAACAGTCCAGCAGGACCCCTGAATTGTAAAGTTAATGTACACCAACAGCAAGGTTTTTAACAAAAATAGGAACATCGTTTTGAATGTCTTTTAAGCACTAGATGGGCTAAAAGGTTCATAAGACACCAAAGAGGATGTGAGTCAGAAGTTATTCGGTTTGTCATACATAGTTCTCTTGTACCCGATAACAAAATTGTGTCAGCTTAATCCGCTGATCATTGTAATCTATTATGAAACATTACTAGGATCTTGACGTGTTCTGGAAAGTACATGTTAAATCAACGTCATGTTTTGATGTGTGGTCACTGTGCTGATAATCCTGACACGCCATAGAATCCGTGTTTCTGGTAAATATTCCTACTGTTCCGAGGTCATAGTCAAGATAAGTTGATTCTGTGCAAATGTTTTTTTATATTTGTGTGACAGTTAAAGCTCTTAAGATAAAGTCAAAGATAACTGTTTTTGAAAGTTTTACAAGACATTCTGCCTCAATCATAGATGTCTTTTTTCTGACTCACTGTCTTTATGTTGCCATCACTGCCTTGAACAGTGTTAGACTGTTGTGGTTGAGCCATTAAAACGTCAAAACAAAGATGAATGTAATAGACTTTTATAAGTCGATAGTAGTTACCTTAATAGAGCTAAAAAATTAAAGAAAATCATAAAATACTCTTAATGTGACATTGTGCAACTTTTGTTTTCCCAAAATGGAAAAGGGGTGGATACTGTTTTTTTTTGTTTACTTACTACGTTGTCGAATACTGCATGTGGTTGCTGTTTGTAAAACAAGGATTTGTTTTATTAAATGATATGTAAGTGTTTGTGATTGGTCAAAGGAATTTCCCACCATGCCTTCACAGTTTCGTTATCTTCCTTTGGGTAATTGCTGTGTACTCTGCATCAGCTCTTAGTCATTACTGAAGTGATTTTATCGGCCTGTTTGCCAGAGAATTGTGTGTAACGTGCAGAATAGTTTGTAAATATGTATTTAGGGTACAAATTGTTTGTAGAATGCATGTTAGCTTAGCCTAATTCCATGTTCAGACAGCATCTTATCAGACTGATACACATTGTAATGGGATAAAAATACAGGAGTACAGTCAGAAGAAAATTTGCAAAACCCATTCTAATTTTATTCTACTAGGTTTATTCTGACTATTTTTACATTTTAATTTGCCATTACTGGAAAAATGAATTTATTGTTAGTGTATGCTATATTGAGCTCTTCTGTTCTGAGCTTTGTAAGTGCTCTACACCTTGTGACTCAGCCTATTGGGTAAGATCACCAAATGGTCTCTTGTTTTAAACAGGAAACTTGTATTTACTTTCTAAATTCCACCTTTTGAAAGCAGATTTTTTGTGTGTGGTGCCACAAATCAAGTTATCTTTTCCAGTCTGCTGCTCCTTAAGGTCGAAGCAAAGGGTTTTGTGACCATGCTCAAGCATTTCCTTGCATGTTTTCTAGAACATCATATCTGTGGCTGGGAAGTTATGCTGTGTAGCCATTTCTCTCTGCTTCTTTACCTTGAGAGTGATTTTATTTCAGGCTGAAAAAGCAGCATGACTTCACTTATCCTTAAAATCCCTGCACACTAAATCATCAATGAAAGGCACCCAATGCCTTTTAGACTTGTCTAAAATTTCTAAATTTTGCTTCATTTTAACACCGTCTCTATTTGGCAGTAGGTCTGAGATTAAGGGGAAATAATCAACTAAAAGTTATTACTTGTTTTTATTTACCAAATATTCCTCCTTTTGTTCTGTTGTTTTTCCATCTCCAGACCCTTCAGCCATGGGTTTTATCATCTCCCCTTGGTCACTCCTGCTCATGCCGTCGGGCAACATCTCTTTTGCTGATGAGTATGTCACACAAAAGGACTTAAGAGCTTTCACAGCTCCAGAGGTTCTGGAGGGGAATGCCCTGAATTCAGTTTCTGACCTAGAAAAGGTAAAAACCCAATTTCATCTTCTAATATGTTGACTTTAATAATCCAACAAGTTCACTTAACTTGATTTAATTTCATTTCCACCTATCTCCTTTGTTATATTTAATGATAGCATGTTTTAAATTCAAGATCTGACCTAGATTGTTTGTGTTTTCAATTTGGTGGAAATTTTGCCCCCTTCCGAAAAAAGTACAAAGTGAATTGTTTTTAAAAATCTGATGTTTTTGTTTTCTTTCATTATTTTGTGTGAAAGCATAAAGAAATGTATTTTGTGATGACACTAATGTTCTGTTTAACACTGATGCACTGATGAAAATGAAAGTTGGGAAAGTGCATGCGGCTAATTAAAAATCAGCACACACTGCTTGTACATATGCAAAGCCTTGAGCGTCCGTATAATCTTCAGCAGTGCGAAGAACTGCCACACCCGCTCATTTAATCTCTGCTCATTTGCCAAAAGAGCCAAAAGCTTGCATGACTGAAAAACCTGTCTCTGGCAAAACCCCACAGACCTCAACACAGTTTTGTGCTGACTCAGTTCTCCGTCTCTGGGCTTGACTTCCCAGCTGAGTTAATTCACTGTGGAAGTCAAAATCTTTTCCTTTCATTATGAGACTGGAGTTGATTTTTAGTCAGTGCTCTTTTAAAAATTAAAATAGTTTTAGTTTTTCTTCTCTTTTGAACTTCCTGGTATTTTTTTTTATGAATGTGTTCAAATTTGTGCTCAGAGGTCTGTTTCTGAAAGACCTTGAGAGTCGTGTTGCATTCTTTAGCAGTCCCTGGGTTATTCTTTCCTTCACCAACTCTTAGCAGTCAAGGAAGTCATTTCTCTCTCTACTAAGCAGAAATGGAAATGAAAAATGATTTTTGGAGTTGCGCTTAAAGCTCTTCTTTTTCCTATGAGATTTTAAAAAAACAAACACTTTTTATGGTTCTTCTTTTTCCACACAAAATTATACTTTGACTTTTTCAATTTATGCACTCCATTGTAACACATTTTCTTTGACCAAGACCAAAAAAAAAATTATTACTTTTTTCTCCCCTCCCTTACAGATGCACATATACTCTCTAGGAATGACCTTATTCTGGGGGGCCGACTATGAGATCCCCCAAAGTCAGGTAAAATTACTACTACAGAAAACTTACTCCTAGTTTGAAGTATGTGAGCCCCTTTAAATTGATAATTAAGTATAAATTCTTGTGTTTTAAAATGTATAAAATGCCTTTTTTCTTAGGATGCAATCAGTATCTGTTTTACATAATTGTGTATGTTTTTGTCAGATAAGTGCATCTAGATATGACACAAATGCAGCATCTGTTTTTTTGCTAATGTTGTCCAATTTACCACATTCAAAGGAAAGTACATACCATGTTGATGCAAATCTTTGCATCTTCACACAGATGACAAACAAAGATAGATCTGTACCTAAGAAAAAAATGTATTTCTTGGAGCTGTGACGATGTGGTTCTCTGTGTTATCTCCATAAGAATCATTTAATTGCAAAACAGATTGCACTGTGTGGGTTAGGATTTGAAGAACCTGCTTTTTACACTACAACAACTTCTGATTTCAGGCTCAGTCAGATAAACAATGTTTTGTCACGTAGCCACTAAAACTAAAACTCCTCCTTTAGGTGTTTTTTTTGTTTGCAAAAATGTTTGAAATACTATTTGTACTAAAAGATTGCATAGATTTTTTTATTTTTTATTTTTATAATAAAGTTGAGTGCAGAAATAATAAGAACCTGCAACACTAATAACAAAATGTAGATGTATGCAACTGATGTACATCTTATTGTGTTAAAGCAAAAGCAAGTCACAGCTCATTTAAAATACTAAGTGGTACTCTAAGTTTTGAGTGTTGTTCTACAATCAAGAGATTGTTCTGGGTAGAAGTCAAAATGATAATGCAGTGTGATGAATGAACAAAGCTTGATTTTATTTGTCTTCAAATCTGTGATGCAGCCCATGAAGCTGGGGGAGCACCTAAACAGCCTCCTCCTCAACATGTGCGATGAGGTTACAGTGAGTCGAATGTCGCTGCGCACGGTGCTGGACATCTGCAGCAAACACATCAGAAACTCCAGTGGGGACCCCCCCTTCTCCTACATCAGAAAGTTAGTTCGGTTGGTGCTCGGCAGCCTCTCTCAGGTACAGTTGAATTTTATGGCACTTTTAAAAAATAACCGAACAGTTCTGAGATGACAAAGCTAAAAAAAATTTGGTTTTAAGATTTTTTCCAACCTTTTTCTTTCTTTTCTCTTCACTCACGTCATCTTTTTCAATCTTTTTCTCAGTTGGATGGTTTAGTGACGGATAGAGAGTCTCTTCCAGAGAGGAGTAAGGAGATTCGAGAGCGGTTGAGGGGCAAAGGGCTGCCTGCAGGTAAGAAAAACGACACTGGAAAGTCTGAGAAACACCGTAAATATGGGATATGATGTGTAAAAATTGCAGAACTAGCTTATAAAAGCTAATCATCGAACATGATTAGTGGCTATTATGAATGCCAGCTAATAGACAGGCATTGGTTTACTTTAAGGACACTTAGGGCCACTAAATTAAAACTTTTTGTAATATGTGCCAGCAGATAATTTGTGGGTATTTTTAAAGCGTTTCTTTTCCTTCTTAAGAAGACTACTATATGCTCGGGGAAATGACCTTCCTCTTAAAAAAAAAAAGTAGTTTTGGGCTTTAAGCACTGGCCAGTCTTTATACTTGCATGTACAAAGTTAATATTTGTGCTCACATTTACATTTGAAAAGTTGTATTTATTTGAAATGGTTTATTTTTAGGTTTATTTATCACACAAGAACAATACATATGTAACACAATCAATCAAGAGAGGTTTATATCAATAAAAACATGACAAACACAGGATAACTAGGGATCAAATGGTAAATTGCTTGAAAGGGAGTGGGAGGAACATAGAAACATAGAAACATTTAGATGGACATTCTTTCAGGCTTTCAGTTACTTCCATCCCACATCTGAGTTTTCTCAAGAAAAACTCTTGAGTGAAAAAACACACTTCAATCTCAAATTTGGGGATTTAATTCCGGAAAATATGAGCAAATGTTCCCAGTGGTTTGAGTGTGTTTCTCCAGGCCATAGAGAAGGAGCAGAGCACAGTCATGGCTGTCATCGCGATTATGTAAGCATGGCATGACACTGATTACAGATGCATATTTTTGAATCACCAGTGAAGCTGCTGGTTTGCCATTTGTATTAGAGCTTTGTTTTCCGGACTGAGCACCAGCCAGCCCCCTGGGAAAGTACATGCAAGGATCATCCCTCATTTCTTTAGCATCTTTCTTCTCAGGGGTCTACTCTCCCTGTCTAGTTAATAACAATGAATTTAAGTTACACTTGTAATTGTCAAATAACTTGTGTGCATGTAATTTTTTGTGGAAGTTGCCTTTTTCTGGAGGACTAGCGTATTAGTATTATAGTATTAGTGAATAGCTCTTAAATATTTATGATGTACTTCCCTTTTTATGTTGTTTTTTAAATAATAAAATATAAATTTTTACAGGACTGATGTTTTTTTTAATTTATTGGGTTTTGCCCTTCTTTTATTAAATTTGAAAATGTGTGGTTTAGAATTGCTAATGTCTTGCCAGTCTGGAAAAGCAGCCTTAAAAGTTTCAGATTTTTTATTTTTTTTTAACTGGACTAAGTATACCAGGACTGAAATTTAGCTACCTCAAAGTCGGTTTTAGGTTTCTTTTGAAAGCAAAAACACATTACCAAGTTTTCAAAATGAAAATGTATGTGGTCAATTTATGTTTGTGACCTCTGGAAGTTTGTTTTTGCTCTCATAGTTTAATAAGGATTCTTGTTCTCAGGGAGAAGTGCCGCCCCCAGGGTTTTGGAGCGCTACAAAGCCAGGAATCAGGAGCAAACGTTTCTTAACCGGGGCCTCAGCCGGTCCATGGGTTCACTCTCCATCCAGGAGATGTTAAAGAGAGATGACGGTGCAGCCCCTCAGTATTCTGTTCCAGATTATCAAACAAACTCTGAGTCCCCCACAGAACTCTACCCCAAACCACCCTCGCTGCAGCATCAGCACTCCTATCCCCACCTACACCCTCTTCACCCCCAACAGAAAGGTCGGCCTGTGGAATTAGACCGAAGGTCTTTGAACTTCTACAGTGGGGATTTGGGGTTCAAACAGGCCAGGAAATCTTGGGCATCCTCTGTGGATTTGGCTTACATTGATCCAGATGCTCTTCGTTTTGGAGCTTTGGAAGATGCTCGCAAAGGCAGCAGTGCCTTAAGCACCCGTTCAGCAGGCAGGCGTACATCGCCTTTGTTGGCGACCAGAGGAAGAGATTCTCGCCTCTTGGAGTTCAGTGGGCTGAAGAGCCAGAGGCCTCATCACTTCTCTGCTCTGTCTGTTGGCTCTGGCCTCCCTGGTGCTTATGACAGGTTTAAGGAAAGACAAAGAAAGCTGCAAGTGCTTCAACAAGCAGTGGATGGTGAGTAACTGCATTTTGCCTGATATAATTCAATTCCATTTTATTTATATAGCCCAATATCACAGCTATGGCCATCTCATTAGACTGACATCAGTATATTGCAAAAACAAAAAGTCAAACATAAAAATGTAAACAATAGCTGGTTGTTAAACAAACTAAGCTAAACAAACATCTCTGCCCTTACATCCTCCTTCTCGGTGAGGAAAAAAACTTTTTGGGAAAAAAAACTAAGAAACCTCGGGGTTGCCCACATGAGGTAAGGATCCTCAACCTCGGACGGACAGGTGATGTGCTAGAACTATTAAAGAAAAATGAGCTTAATTCATTCTACAACTACATGGTTGAATAACAAGTATATGTCCAATAAATAAACACAGTCTAGATAAATAGCTATAAGTTAATATAACAGCTAAATATTTAAATAAACAACGACATGTTTGAATAGTGATACAAGTAATATAAGATTGTACTTAGTCCTGATACTTGATATATGAATACACTAAAGCCTCTTTTCCACTGAGCGGTACAGTCCCGTCCGGTCCGGTTTAGAATGGTCCAGGCAATTCAGGTGAGCGTTTCAACTCAAAGTTGGACCATTGCGGTTCATGCGGGGTGTAGAACGATTGCATAGCTTTGCATCATAGGAGTGGGACAACAGCAAAGCGAAGCTAACAACAATGATGGAGGTTATCCAGCACCAGCAGCTTATTTTTTTTCCGCTTGGTTTTTGATACTTTGCAAATACAAAGCATTAAATGTTGTTTTAGAGAATATAATGGGCACCGAAGAGGAATACAGCCACTTTCATGGCGCTTTCTTTTGTTGTAAAAACCTTCCGCCCATCAGCAAATTTCATTGTGTGATGACAGTAACTTAGTTCTAACTGGTCCATTCAATTTTCTCTGGACCTATGACCAAGGGGGCCCCAAAAATGGTACGGTTTTGTCCGGCTTCATGGGTCAATTTTATAACGGAAGCGCTCAAAATACCGGTCCGGACCGCACAGTGGAAAGGAGGCTAAAATGTTCAATTCTTCACGTAGAAACGTACAGTTGTTATCTTTCTGTTCTAAATCATAATAGATGAAGCCATTTGCACTTTCTACTATATGCTATCTTCAAATGTGCAGAAGATGAAACGAATAGCATTTTAGAAATTTTGCTTGTAATTTTCCCATGCTAACAAAAGTAACTAGTTAAACTTTTTTCAACATTGACTATTTTTAAAAAATCCACATTCCACACAACCCGTTTTGGTAGACTTTCTCTCAAGATCCCTGTCTTCAATGTCTTTCCTGATTTACAACGTATTACTCATTGCAAACACCTCCTCATTTGTATTAGCAGATAATCCGAATGTGTTGACACGCCTAAGCTGTGGTCATGTGACATTACTCAAAAAATGTGCAGGGACTTGTACATTGTCACAACATGCTACGTTTCGGTCTTAACTTGAGTGTTTGGAGATCAACAAATCAGATGAATTATTGTTGAAATCTTCTGTAAAAGTTTTGATTTAAAGACCCAAATGTGCAAGTGAGGGGTAAAGAAAAAGTCCAATCTAGCACTCAGGTTATTAGGCTTAGAACCAGCAGCTGGTCTGATCTGGGAGGGGGATTTGTGAAAGCGGTGGGATCATATTAGCAGCTAGGTACTTATACTTATTAGTAGTTGTGTGTGGAACCTATATGTGGGTTAAGAGCTGGATCCTGGCATGAATGATCATTGGTGGTGGCTGGCTAACCCATTTTTACAGAATAAATGAGTCACCGGCACAAAGGCAGCCAACTGGCAAATTTCACTATAATTACAAACCAGCTTATTTCTAGCCCGTTGTTCAGCTGTATTTTCTATTGCATGTTGGTGTGAATATGTGGACAAATGATCTCACATCCATGCAAAATGTTTCAATATACCACAAACTGTCAGGGTGGCACTGAAGGAGGCAATATTCTGAACTGTCTGGTGTTTAGAGTTCACACAATAACAACAACATCTCCCTTGTCAGCCTTCTGTTTTCCTCATGAATGTTTTCTATTCCAAGTAAAGTCTGTACAGGTAGGAAATTTTAAGCTGTGTCATCACAAAAGCGCAATAAAAAGTTTGTGAGAAAGTAGCGCTTGTGCATAATATTTGTATACTTGTATTACTATTTGCAAGCTAAATTTTTTTATAACAAAAGACAAAGAAGCAGTTTACCACCATTACAAAGAGGAAAACTATTGATTATTTTAAAAGGATAGTAGCTATTTGCAAGGACAAGAAATGTTACTGTACATGTATTTAAAAAAAAAATAATGCCTGGTAATAAAGCAACATTTATGAGTAAAAAAATATGCAAGTGCAGAATTATATTGTGCAGTTGCAATACCAAATTGTTTTTGTGTAAAGAAAAAAGGGATTGTGGTTCCAAAAATATTTGAAGATATGTAAAACTATTCAGAACTGTATCAATGGTTTGCAAACAAGCAAAAAAGTTTTCTATTTTGTCCAAGTATGCAAACTTGATGACATGTGTGGACATAATTTTTCAACTCCAAAATACTTTTGAAAAGGAATGTACTGCCACAATTCTTTTCCTGAAGTTCCTAAAAACAGCAGGGTCTGAAGTTTTTGCCTCTCATTATGCTAAATGCAGATCAAAAGCCAAAATGCGTTATCTCTGTGCCTTAAACACCACTGCAGTAAAGATAATATGTGCACAGATTTTTAAACTTTAAAAAGTTCTAAGTATCTATTGGCTTTTTTATGTTTTTAACAAGTTTTTTTTATTTTTTTATTTAGACCCTACTTTCTTAACTAACATTGTAATTTACCTCAGCCTTTTACCAAGAAAAAAAAACATTTGTGGTGCTTACCTTGTTCAAAATTGAAAAAAGTTTCTGTAGTTTTTATTTAGTGTCACATGTCATGTTTTTATCACTATAATATGTTATTTACTGAACCAACTTAAACTTATTCTACCACCTTGCCACCAATATCATCCGTGATGCTGATTAGGCAAACTGATGAGGTTAAAGGAGAGGTTTGGTGTTTGTAGGCTAAGAGATGAAAATCCCACTCTGATGAAAATTGTGCTTTTAACATGTTCAAGTGACATTTTATTATGAGATATGTCATATACAAAGAAAATTATTTTTAAAATGGCATTGCTGGGAATTTACTCAAATTGTTGTAAATCAGAAGCAGACAAAAAATGCTGTTTGAAAAATCCTGTAGCAGTGACGTAGAAGCTACTATCAGCAGGCCACAAACTCTCCGCTCTGCTTCATTCTGATGCATCAATTTTTTAGACAACTAGATCTATGTCATCTTGGGTTTTCCTTGTTTAAGCTGACCTCTGATTCTACTGATCAGCTGAATATCTCTAATATTACACGCAATTTTTGTTGCATCAGTAATTTTAAGCTAGCGGGTGGAAGGCCAAACTGATGGGAACTGGGAGCTTTCCCACTCACAACTCAGAGGTGAAATGGTAATTGGCATATACCGTGCTTGCGTTGCACTGTTTCTACATTAATTAAGATCCAAAGCGCTTTATAGTCATAAGGCCCATTCATCCATGCTCACACGGATGTTGGCTCCACTGCCATACAAGCCACCAAGCAGGAGCAAAATGGACTTCAGCACATGGGCAGGCAAAGCGGTAATAGACCTGGTGACCTTCCACCAGAGATTTACCGCTCTATCTCTGCACCAAAATTGCCCCGCAGCCATATTTGTGAATAACAGTATGATTTAAAGCCAAGAAAGTACCACAAATGCAATGTTTGCTTTAGGGATACTTCTGGGGAAGAACAGAGATGGTCAGGAGGAGCTGCATTATGCCTTTGTAGATCTGAATACGGTTGGAGTTGAGTACCAGAGAAGAACATTGGAGTTGTTCAGGACATGTGTGAGAGCTGGAATACAGTGGTGAGAATGCTGTAAGTGTGATAAAACGACTTCGAGCTGAACCAAGGATCAGCTTTGATTCCCTTTGTGTTTGTGGTGGTTGACAGACTGACAAATTAGGTCAGACAGGAATCTCTGTGGATCCTGATGTTTGCAGATGACATTGTGACCTGTAGTGAGAGCTGGGAGCAAGTGGAGCAACATCTAGAGAGGTGAAAGTTTTCCCTGGAAAGTAAGTCAATGAAGGTTAGCCACAGCTAGACAGAGTGCCGTATCTGTGTGTAAATGAGAGGAACTCAAATTGAATGGCGAAGAAACAGGAACAATTCATGTTAGATGTTTTGGAGAAAAAAATGCAGGGAATCAGACTCAGATAGTTTGGACACATCGAGAGGAGGGACAGTTATTATGTTTGTAAAAGAATGCTGAGGTTGGAGCTACCAGGAAAGAGGTCTTAAAGACGACAAAAGAGGAGGTTCATGAATGTATTGAAGGGCAGATGGTTTGAGAAAGAACAGAATAAAGATAGAGGCGAATTAATTTATTTGACGACCCCCCCTTAAGGGAGCAGCCAAAAGGCAAAGAAAAATAAAAGATGTGCCTGAAAAGATGTTTTATTGCAAAAATTTGGTTTCAAAACTAATGTTTGGGTGAGCAGCATACTTGATTGGTTACAAAAAAGAAACCAGTCTGTAGAAAAAGTTTGTATTAAAAAAAAATCATACAGAACCCAATTTAAGCTTCAATACTTGTGTAAAACTTGTGGGAAAGTGGAGAAACAAACAAGTTGGATGGCTTTGTATAAAAACTCAATTTACAACTTTTGTTTAACTTTACTCACCTCCTTATACTTTCAGACTTTGCGTTTTTCAGCTCCATCCAGCCTCCCTGCTTTCTTGGAGCTATTTTAAAGTCAGACCAAACCACCAACCGAGCATTCTTTTCCTCGACTGTGGCTCTCACATCGCCAGTAAAACCTATATTTCTTTCCTCCCCTTCTTCAGTGGCTTTTATTGACTTAATTGTTGGCTTTGATGTTTCATACATTGGTTTAAAAATAAGGTCTTGAGTGTTTCTGTCTAACGATGTCAGGGCATGATCATTAAAATTGGGAGTTCCCAGGTTTGCTCCACCCATCAGTTTCTGTGTAAACAGTAGATAAACTACAAGATATAGGCAATGAAAAAATGCTTTCTGCCTAATGTTTAATTCACAAATTTGTTTTATTGTACACAACTGAATGTTGTGGGTAACCCAAACATCTGTAAAAACCCAAGAAAGCCTTGTTGGCTCTTAAAGACTGATCATGTTTTGAGCTATTTTAAAAGGGTTCCTTCCCAGTAGTCTATCAATTATGATTATGCCATATTTAGCCAAAGTAAAAATACAAAAACTGTGTCGTTCTCTTAGACGTTGTTTCTGTGGAGTGGCAGGAGGCCATTCGAAATTTGCCTCTGAGTTGTGGCTGTGGGTCAGCCCCGCTCCCCCTTACCCTTTTATTGCTGAGAGCTATCTGTTTACACTCTCTCTTGCTAGCTTACAACCCCAAGTGAACATTTCTGGTGCAACAAAAATGGCAAGAAGTATTGGAGCTATCTAGCCGTAAAGGTTTGAGCCAACCCGAACAAGGAAAACAAAGTCATACATGGATCTTGTCGTCTACAAGCAAAAACATCAGGATGGAGTGGATCAGGGACCTTGTTGCTTGCCCTGCGTCTTTGAATGGATCTGTAAATGGGGCATCATTTATGACAAGTTAAGACTGAGCTTTTTGCTCCACGAAGATGTCTTTTTTTATCAGACTTAAGCTGCAACAGTGGAACAAATCTTTAGTTTCACAAAGGAAGAGATAATTTGAAGTTATTCCTTCATGCAACGCCACAATATGCCGGTATGAATCTAAAATAGACAAACTCTGAGTTGGGTCTGAGGTTACAGTAGAGAAGGTACAGCCGAGCAAGTGATGCATTTCTACTGCTTACACAGAGTTGTCAACAAAAGGAAACAAACCTCTTGGTCTGTGGTCTTTCTTTGTTTTAGACTTGAGTCAGTTGTTTTTGTTTTGCTGTTGTCTGAATACTCTCCTAAAGTGGTTCAGCTGTCTGAGAACCAGGTTTATTTTTTCAGAACAGGCTTCTCACAGGTCCTTCTCATCATGTACTTTTTAGACGTCTGTTCTGACACAACCAGTAGTTCCTTAACACCAGGGATATTTTTTTTCTCAATTAGTAGATATAATTTCAAATGGACTATTTCCATCTTTCCCTACATCAGATGCTACATTTTTTATTTATTTATTTTTAAGTTTTTTACCAGAATTACCTTCATAAACTCTACTGTAGTGGAATTTATGAACATCTAATTGTCAACACAGTTACAAACAAGGTACAAGGAAGTCTGAATTCACAATGCAAAGGGTTTTATTTAGTCAAATACATTTGGATTTGAAGAAAAAAAAAAGAAATTTATCAACTCATATACTTAATTGATTTAGAATTTGGAAGGTTTTCTGAGTTTTCATGTCCTGTGAAGTTCAGTTTTACATTTTTCTTTTGTAGATTACACCATGGAAGGTCATAATCTCTTTTTAGAAACATAAAGCTGTTAACAAAGAGCAGTATGTTAAAACTGTGGCAAGGTTTTTCTTGTTTTGTTTGTTTGAGATGCATCAAATACATTCAACAACATAGAAATGTCCACAGAAGATTCCCAGAATTATGCTTACATTTCTGCCAACAAAATCCTGCTAAAAAATTCAGACAAATACTCAAGAAGTCTTTGCATGCCATCATAACATTTTAGCGACTATGAAGGCTAAACCAGAAAAGCTATGCAATCCATCCCAAATATATTTTTTTTTAACCAGAGCATGAATGAGACCTATTCAAGCAAAATCCATTTGTGGGGTCTTGAGGATGTTTGGCTTGGCAGATACTTCCTTTTCTGTCTTTTTTTCTTCTTTCTCTCCTTTTCTCGCAGGAAAGTGATGGCACAGCAGTAGCCAGAGGTTTCAGGTTCCACAGAAGTACACTCCTTGTTTCTGTCTTCTCTCTGTGTGCATTTGCAAGTCTGTGCATGTCTGTGTGTGCAGGGGCATGTTTCAACCTTGCCCCTCTATCTAGTCCTATGGCTTTGATACTCCACCCCTTTCTTTATTTTCAGCCAACATGTGTCAATCTTGATGGAGAGCAAACCCTCCCCACAGATTTAGAAAGCGTAATTGGAGTCATGCACACTGGATGAAAGAATTCCTAAAATTATTGGACTTTACTGACTTTTGGCATCAGGTCATGTGGTTTTTGGCTGAGGCGGATCAAGTTTAAAGAACAACATAGAGGAGATTGGGAGTTTCTTCTTTTTTTAAATGGAAAATGGAAAACAAGTTTTTTTTTTAGGTTTTATTACTAGATTGAAGTAGTGTGCATCAACTTAATGACAAATTACTTCATAGTTTTTGTCAGCATCTAAGAGAATCACTTGTGAATTTTAGAAATCGTTAATGAATCCCCTAATTGACAGTTATATTTTTACAACTTTTATTTACATTTTTAAGAAGGCTCTTTTTAATTCTTTTAAACTAATTAAAGACTTAAAATTGTTTTATTCCTGCATGTTTTGTTAAAGACGTTTTTCTTTGGACAGCCTGCACTGGTATCCTGTAAATTGTGGAGGAAACCAGAGAATCTTAGACGTGGTTTTGGAAAGCTTGGAACAGCTGAATAAGTGTGGTTCCTTGGAATTAAAAAGCCAACTATTGATTGAGTTCTTGGGTAGATTCTCTCTCGCACTCAGAATCAGCTTGAAAAACTATTTTTTCCTGTTTCCTCCATCTCCAAATAATTTGCCCAACTTTTAAAAGTGGAAAGTCTGGATTTTGAAGACCCACTCCAATGAAAATAGTGGTTTTTTTTTTTGTTTTTTTTTTGTTTTTACAGATTTTTGTGTCATTTTCCTGATTATGGAAGACATATATAAAAAATGATGCTCAAATTTGTATTTTTGAGTATTTCTTTGTTCAAATTGCTGTGAATCAGGAGCAGACAAAAAAAGGCCATTTGAAAAAGCTTGTAGCAGTGACGTAGAAGCTACATTTGGTAGGCCAGAGGCTCTCTGCTCCTCTCCATTCTGATGCATCTACTTGCAGAAAAACAGATCCATATAGGTCTTTCTTTTCTTCGTATGAGCTGGCTCAAAACGGTACAGCTGCATAGCCCCGACATTGCTCGCTATGTTTTTTGCACTGCTAATGTTAGGTTGAGGTGGTAATGGACTGTAAGCCAGCAGGAGCGAGTGTAAACAAAAACATGATTGGAAGTGAGCGCAGGCTTACTCCACTCCCAACAGTCCCGCCCACAACTCTGAAGCGAATTTCTAATGAACTACTGCTTCTCTGCAGAAACTAAGTCCTAGAAAATGACACATTTTTTTTGTTTTTAGCTATAAACAACATAATCATAATTAAAAGACCACTTGGAATGCTTTTAAAATGGAGCAAACATGATTATCCATTATATTTCCAAAGACTTGCACATTATCAGGTTGTGTCACTAATGGAGAGGTGAATGCCCTTTTATGTAACTGCATGGGTGTCTAATTGGTCTTTTTGAGCACTTTACCTCTAACCGCATGGGTACATTACAGTTTGAAAGGCACCAAGGGTGTACCTTTTCAAAGAGGCCATACTTTGCAAAAATGAACTCACGACTCACTCACCAGTGGATGCATGGAAAGCCACTGAAGATCTTCCAGCCTCTTTGTGCACATAAAGCTTTTTACTTAAGATGTTTACCAAAGAAAGATCATAACAAAAACGTTTGGGCTATTGCGAAACATTAAGGTAAATTCCCAGGCAGGTGCAAGAGAATGCTGGTCACTAAAGCTGAAACTATGGAGCAGGACTTTCAGGTTTACTTAAGGAACAACCAGCATGTGACACTTTGGTTCACTGAAGTGCTGTTTGACCTATTGGTACAAAGGAGTTCAGGGTCATGACCAAGTTTTTTTTTTTTTTTTTTTTAATTCAATTCAATTTTATTTCTATAGCCCAATATCACAACCATAGCCATCTCATTGGGCTTCACACCGGTATTTATACAAAAGAACATAAAGTCAGTCATAAAATATAAACAGCAGCTGGTTGCTAAACAAAATTAAACAGACTAAGCTAAACTGGCATCCTGCCTGTAGACCCTCCTTCTCGGTGTGGAAAAACTCCTAAAAAAAGCTATCTTGGGGAGAAAAATACGAAGCCTCAGGGATGTCCAGATGAAGAGTTAATCTTTGCCACCACCATTAATCTGTGGTTTTGTCATTTAAGTAGAAGGTGAGGCATCAGCCATGACAAAAGCATGCCTGCACACTTGTGGTGCTTTCTTGTATAGAAACATGTGCCCTTCATTATAGCTGTGTGTGAGACTAGCATGACTAATATCTGCTTTGTGTGTCTCATTCTTCTGGCTTGTCATCACAACAATAGGGACCAAAATAGCTCACACGTTTTTTGTAAAGTAAAAAATGTTTTTTATTGATTTCTGTTACATTAAAACTCAGACTGCTTTAGTTTCACCTCCTTGACAAACTAAAGAGCCCTTTTGTTAGGTTCGGGGCATTGCATGACTCATGTTTTCTCCATTATACTCTATAAATTGTGTTTACTATTATTTTTTAATTCTTTCTAATGATAGACTTGTATTGTTTTCAGATCCTGCTTCCACCCACCAGAGGTATAACAGTGACTTTAGTTCATCCAGTGAAAGCCCCTCAGTGACCTCCTCAGACCCAGAGTACAGACAAGGTAGGGCTTTGTGTTTTTTTTTTATAAAACTGTCTTATATCAACCACATACACTATGTGGGTTGATGCTCTTCATTTGCATTATGGGTGCATTGTTTTTTTAAATTGCATGTTATCAAGACAGGCATGTGCAAACAGTAGCAAGTCTCGCTTTTACGCAAGCACATCCTCATCAGTTCCACAGCTAATTTTTGGCTAAAACTAGAACTTTCAGCGGATTGATAAAAACACAGTTTAAAACAGATTTCTGTAGGCCCTCTTAACTGTGTTTTCCACACCCTGCTCCATTGTGGTGCCCTTTGAGCACTGCACTTGAACTCATTTGCTTCAGTGGTATTTGGTGGATTTCTGGTTGTAATGATTTATACAAAAAAAAAGAAGTAATAAAAAATTAGTAATATTTATAAATAAGCCTTGAAACTTACTCAAAAACAAGCAGGACATTTTTAAGTTGTTGCTACTAAATCTGAATCCTGAGGACTTTCAGGATGACTGGAATTGCTGACATGTTTAATTTTTTTTATTTTCTTTTTTGCTTCCTCCTTAATGAACAGATATCACCAGTAACAATAGAACATTTCTAATGTTCTGTGGGAGCTACCTCTTACAAATAACTGGCTAGTTTCCAACACGACTGTCTAAATGTTTTAACTGGAAATTGTGACTGGGGAAAGATACCACTGGCTCTGTGGATTTAAAATTCCAACTTCCTCGTAGTGAGGTCACAGAGAGTGCTAGACAGGTTTTGCATCTTGGAAGTAAACTGCTCTAACTTGATTCCTGTTAGCATAGCATTCAAGTTATCATGTGGTTTGAAAATTCTTCTGCGGTCTTGCATCATATCCTCCTCTGTATCAAGTTGTAAAGACTGTTTGAAATTGTGGACGGAATGGTAAAAGACCCACTCCAATTAAATTGTGTTTTTAACATGTTTTTGTGGCATTTCTGATGATGGATGAAACGTACTAAGAAAATTAGGCTCAAAATTGCATTTCTGAATATTTCTTTATTCATATCGTGGTGGCTCAGGTGCAGACAGAAGAAAAAAAACGCAGTTTGAAAAAGTTTGTAGCTGTGACTTAAAAACACACTGAGTGGGCCACAAGCTCTCTGCTCCACTTCATACTGAAGCATCCACTTGCAGACAAATAGATCCATGTATGTCTTTGTGTTCTCGCCTGAGCTGCCATCTGGCTTCAAAACTCTAGAAAGCTTACATATTGCTCGACATTTTTGTTGCACAGTAATATTAGGTTGGGAGTTTAAGGAACTGTAAGCTATCTGGAGAATATCTAAACTGAGGGCCAACAGCAACGGGAAGGGGAAACGGGTAGGGTTGCTCAGCGCCAACGGTCCCGCCCACAACTCGGAGACAAATTTCTGACGAACTCCTGCAGAAACTATGCTCTGAAAACCTACACAGATTTTTTTATTTGAGCTAAAAACAGCATAATCACGATTAAAAGACAACTGGGAAAGCTTTAAAAATAGATCAAAAATGATCTGAGTGGGACTTTAATGGTTTCAGTACCATGATTGAATTTTTTTTCTCTCTAATTTACAATTACAAATAAAGTTTTACTCTGAAAACTTTTTACAGGATTGTTGAATCTGCAATTTAGGCTTCATTGGCAGGCCTGAATGAAAGCTGTTCCAAAACTAAAGCTAGTTGGAATGTATTTTAACCGATTACACAGTTCTTGTAATACAAAGCTGTCCTTTATGGTCCTCTTTTAGGTTAGCAAAGACATAAATTTCTGTGGCTTCAGTAACTGCTTTCCTATTCAAACGTGCTCATGCAGGTTGATTTGCAGTAACTTGTAGGCGCTTGCATCTGAAAGGGTGTGTGTTTGATTTTCAAAGCAAAACAAAAAAAGGAGTCCTTTTGAGTGCAGTAAATACTCTCATGTCACTTCTCATGTCACTTCCAGCTAAGAAACCCAGTGAGGTGACCAGGTACGGCTCCCAGCTGGCACTTTCATCTGATCACGATGCCTTGTCCTTGACCAGTCACAGCACACACAGACTCAGGTAACAAACCCGATTGTCCCTCCTCCTCAAGCTGTTTGCTCCAATTTTACTTAAAAAACATCTCAAACTTTAAAAAGAAAGAACAAACCAAATATCTACACTGTTTATCTACAATTATCCTGTGTTTAAAATTCTTGTCCTTGGTTTTGTTGTTCATGCAAACACTGAGAAATTGTGTTTGTCTTTAACTAATGAGTTCTACTTGCCTAAAGAAAACTTAGGCCATTTTATAAGTCTCCACAAAAATAGAACTTCTAGCTTTTATGGATTTTTGTACCCTCAAAGCGAGGTTCTCAACTCACTTTAAAAACTAGTTTGATTTTTATCAGCCCATTTTCTGCTTCACTTTGTTGAGTTGGGTGTCACTGGAGAACATCCCAAATGATACTATTTTAGATACACACTAGTTAGCAGGCTGGCAAATAGAGATAAGAATCTGAGCCGCCTGAAAATCACCTAGTGACCCGAAAGACGGAGGGAAAAAAATTCTGGTAGTTTCCACAATAAAAAGACTTTGCTTCAAGTTAGGATGTAAAATGTTAAAACTAATAATTTGCTATTTTACATTTTAAAAATTGACTTAGATTTAGCAGGTGTAACTATTAAACTGAGTGCATGATAACCGTACCAACTTTTTCCTTTGGCTGAACTGCAGGCTTATGTAAAAGTGATGTAATGATCTGAGAGCTGATTGAGTTGAGATGTTGCATAAATGCCTGCTGGAACACATGGCAGCATCTTTGTTTTGAATCCTTATTTTGTCTACTGTTTTTTTAATTGGAGAGCTGGCATCGCCACTTCACTGCGTTCCGACGCAACACACAACGCTGTTCTGTTTGGATGTCTAGACCACACACAGCTGGTTTCGCTCTGCAGAGTATGCTGCACGCTTCGCTAGTGAGATCATCTAATGTGACATCCACATTCAGCGCTCTCCATCGCTCTAATCTCTGGCATTACAGACCCTGACCTGCCTGCTGGATCTGTGTCTTCTTTCACACATAAACAAAACATGCTTTCAATCTGTCCCTAAAGCACAAAGCTCCTCCTCTGGGGTAAAAAGATCATCTAGCATTTTTTTGTATTTGCACTGAAAAGGCAAGTTTGGAATTTCTCTGTCTTGGCAGAGGACAAACACATTTCCCCCCCCAAAATACAAGTCTAACAAGGTGGTGCATGTTTAGCCAAAAAGATTCAGTGATTGATCTTTTTTCCCCATCCATCCATCCATCTATCCATCCATCCATCTTCTTCCGCTCATCTGGGACTGGGTCGCGTGGGCAGCAGACTAAGCAACAGTCTCATTTTCCCTGTAGGCAAAATGAGGAGACACCTGAAGAAAGTCTGGGAGCCGAGCTGCTCCTCCAGAGACAGGAGGAGGAGGTGCAGCGACTTCAGGCACATTTGGCCAACAGGCTGTCCAGAGCCAATCTCTACCCACCAGATGATCCCCTGGTTCCATCTCAGGCTTCACTTCTTGACCTCCAGGACCCTCTCTACTCTTCTTCTGTCCCACACCGCAAGAACAAGGTTTGTGCTCTTGGCCCTAAATACTTTTTATGGTTTTGCAACCGGCAATAATCTAAATTATTCCAAGTTTTTGCGTAATATTGTAGTTCTGGGTCTGTTTTTTTTTCGCTTTTTGTCACAAAGCGTAACTCAATGCACAACAGCTTTGAAAACAAAGTCTTACATAGATTTAGCAGCAATAAGCTGCTTCTTACGTTTAAAAAGCTTGAACATTGTTTATACTGCGTTGTTGGATTCTGGATGTTCAATTCTAACTTGCATGAGCTTGCTGGCAACCAACTTGCTGAACCTAATATTGCATAATTGCATAGGCCTACTGCAGTTCATAACTCATTTCAGCCTCTTTGTTATTTACAGATGTGTGGAGCGCAGATCTCGCAGTCTCTGATTTATCTCACATACAATCCAAAATTATATAAGATGTAAACTTTGAAGCATTTCTGCTGATTTTGGCAGCAGACTTTAAACACTAAAGAATATTATATTTAAAACGTATCTATCTTGTTTGTTTTATATTTATGTAGAGGCGACTTTCCTATTAGAATAGAATACAATTTTATTGATTCCCACAAAGGGAAATTACCTTGTTACCATAGTTTTATTAAAAACAACAGATGGATAATAAATAACATTAAAAATACACTTAAAAAAAAGCTGAAACCTTATGAGGGGCCAATGGGTTGCCTTGTCTATGATGCGCTTTTATCTTATACATAATGTTTATTTTTGTAAAAACAGCAAAAGAAAATGTTTTTTTTTTAAATTTAAGTTGATAAACTTATACCAACTTATACTCGGGCAGCAGTAGATCAGGTGGTTGAGCACGTCGGCCAAGGATTGGAGGATTGGCGGTTCAGTCCCTGCTCCCTCCAACTGTCGTCGTGTCCTTGGGAAGACACTTAGCCTTTCTTGCCGCCAGGTCACTCTTGTAACTCTAACTGGTTAAATAAAGGTTTAAAAAAAACTTGATTACCAAATGGGGAAGAAGGTGACTGCAAAGAAAAAGTGGCGACAAAGTGGCATGAAAGTAACAAAAGTAGCAGTCAACTAAAATCCAGAGTACAGGTGAGCGGGTGCTTATTAAACCTTTTACCCAGGTGTCACTAATTAACAAATGAAAAGGTTAAACATGCAAAGCTACAAAGTAAACAAAGAAACAACAAAGAAACAAAGTTTTGGCTCCTACAATTTTTTTATTTCAATTTAGAAAACCTCCAGTTAAGAACAAAACCCATAAAGCTTAGAAATGAGCATCTTTAAAAAAGTATATTAGTCTCACCTTTTTAAGAAAATGTTTTTGTCAATGAAAGAATTGCATAAAGCATTTCCTATCCCATTCAAGTGACTCATTTTTTATGTTTTTTTTCAATGTGTTTTCTCTACACTAATGGTAGAACTTTAACGGGCCGGAGTTTGTGAAGATGGCCAGTGAGCCTTGCATCAGTCTGACTGTACCCGGTTCAATAATGGTGAGGACACACAAATTAGTGTCTATGAATCCAGTTTGATCCCTTGTTTTATTTTTGTTTGTAATCTTTTGTTTCCGCTTTTTCTCTCCAAAAACAAGAAACGTGGGAAGGCTGAAGAGGTGCAGAGAAAGGTGGGAGTGGTGCTGCTGAACGGCCAAAAGCTGGAGCTTACCTGTGACATCAAGGCAGTTTGTAAAGATGTTCTAGACATGGTGGTCGCCCACACTGGGCTTGTGGAGCACCATCTATTTGGCCTTGCTTACCTCAAAGGTAAGTTTTTGCTTTCTTATGTTTGTTTTTGTGCATTTGGTGAGACAAGTTTCTAAAAGACTTAGTTTCATTATATTTACTTGTGTACTTATTTGCAGTTTTGTATTGTTTTTATTTGTTATCTTTTATTATTTTAGTCGACTGTTTCAAAAAACTTAAAAAGGAAAATAAAGCAATTCACCGAAATGTTTCTTAAATGGCTAACTCTGTCATTATTTGTTTTTTCCGTGTAAAGAAAATTGATAAACAGCTTTTTCTCTTAAACCCAACAGATAATGAATTTTTCTTCGTTGATCCTGATGCCAAACTCACCAAAGTTGCCCCTGAGGGGTGGAAGGAGGAGCCTAAAAAGAGGAGATCTGACGTGCCTTTTAATCTTTTCTTCCGCATAAAATTCTTCCTTGATGATGTCAACTTTATACTGTAAGTGCAGGTTTGCTAATAAAAACCACAATGACTAGACTGTATACTCTACTAAATGTTGGCATCTGCACTGTGAGATAACCAAACATCTGCCTATACTTGTGATTTTTCTGTGTAAAACAGACATGCCATGACCAAACATCAGTACTATCTGCAGCTGAGGAAGGATATCTTGGAGGAAAGGATGCGCTGCGAAACAGAAAATGCCATGTTGCTGGCCTCACTGGCTCTGCAGGCTGAATTTGGGGACTATCAACCAGAGGTCTCAGATTATCTTTATGATCATGTTTATCTTTAGTTCAGTCATAACTGAGGAAGAACAGATTTTGTTCTGAATCCTAAAGCCACTGTCCTATTTTTTAAAAATACTGTCACTCTACATATGAATATACTTTCCATTCCACTGATCTCAAACAATGAATAGGTCAATGGTAGAAATGTTGACTAATTCTCTGTGTGTTGCAGCTCCACGGGAAGACCTATTTTAGATTGGAGCACTATTTGCCGGTGTCTGTCTTGGATAAGGTGGACCAAACAACTCTGAGAGAAGAACTGCCAATACTTCACAGCAACTACTATGGAGCTTCAGACTCTGAGGCAGAGTTTGAGTTTCTCAAGGTAAACAAGGTTAAAGTTCAGAGTTACTTCTGTATAAGGACCAAAATATGCTGATTGTGCAATATGTTGTTTTGTAGGGAACACAGTTGAAGCAAAAAAAGTAAAAAAAAAAGCCCACTAGCTACATTTGAAATTATCTTGGAATTTCTGACAGGTTGCACATACTAAATATTGTAGCTTTCTATCTCCAGGGTGTTCCAGAAAGCTTTAAGATCTCCTTATGTTGTTTTCCTAAAGGTGAATCAAAGACTGCCAGAGTACGGAGTCCATTTTCATCGAGTACTTCCAGAGAAGAGGTCCCAGACTGGCATCTTGTTGGGCGTCTACTCCAAAGGGGTGCTGATTTTTGAAGTCCTTAACGGCAATCGGACACCTGTACTAAGGTTTCCCTGGAGGGAGACCAAGAAAATAACCTTTATAGTGAGTGCATGTTTTTTAGTTTTTAGAAATAATAGAACTTGAAATTTTACAGATATTTTATTTCTGACATCTAAAATCTTCCTCACTTTTCTCTGTTTTTCACCCTTTAGAAAAAGAAAATTTGCCTCCAGAACACATCAGATGGCATAAAGCACTTTTTTCTGACAGACAGCACTAAGACCTGCCAGTATCTGCTGCAACTCTGCTCTGATCAGCACAAGTTCCACCTGCAGATGAAGGCTCGTCAAAACAACCAGGAGCTGCAAGACCTGCAAGACTTGGGTATGTGAGGAATGAGCACTTTTAAAGCTACTTGCAAATGAACAAACAGTTTTTTAAAATGTTATTTCTTTCGTGCACATTAGAGAACACACCCTTGAGCAGTCTGCCGTATTCTGCTGATCTTCGGAGTGGAGGTTCATCAGTAAGGACGGGGAGCTCAGATGGCCCAGCCAAGAGTTTGTCAACTCGATCCAATCCAGACCAAATAAAGAGGATTTCATATTCAGAGCTGGCCCTCAACAAGGCTCCGTTCGGTTCCATTATAGTCCACGATGAGCTGCACCTTCCTGGTTACAATCCTCGAGCCTCCACAGCTTTTTCCAATCCACGGATGATGAGTCGCTCTCACCACAACCTGGCACATTTTCCAGAATCCATAGAGAGCAATCAACACAGCAGACTGGCCATGTCAAAATCCAGCCAGGGGGTGTCTCTGTTCCAGCAGCATCAGAGAGCAAGCTCAGACACTGACTCACTGTCACAACTGCAGGACAAGTAAGCTGACATTTAAAAAAACTGTTAAAAGCAAAAGTCACAGCTTTGAAAACAATACATGATCAAAGTTAAAGTTCTATTAGCTGTCACAGTAAAGTCACATTAGTTGTGTGAAATTTGTTCTCCGCATTTGACCAATTTCTTGGGGGGAACGGTGAGCTGCAGACACAGCTTCGCTCGAGAACCATTTGGTGGTTTAACCCTCTAATCCAACCCCTTAATGCTGAGTTTCAAGCAGGGAGGCACTGAGTCCCATTTTTAGTATTTGGTGTGGCTCAAACATGAATTTAAATCCATGGCTTTTCTGTCTCAGGGTGGACACTCTTCCACTTGGCCACTTAGTTGGATTGCAGTCACAGTTATTGTTCATTACTGTCAAGTTAACCCTTATCTATCACTTAATGGATTGGTACGAAGACTGTTTTAAATAATTAAAATATTGTATCTTTTTAACTTTTGTTGTAAATTAGGAGCCCAAAATACTTTTAAAAGCAGCAAATACCTTGAATCCTTAATTAAAAGGTGTTCGTTTACCTTATAAATCAAATGTGAGCTTAATTACAGTTTCTATTGCTGCTGTTCTCATGGCAACATTGATTGACAGATGCTGTCATGTGACACGGGCCATGTTATTGGCTTTAAAGATAATAAAATTTAACAGATAATATTAGAACTTTATCAAGCCTTAAGGGATTTCAATTTTACAGTTTGACACATTCAGCACAAGAACCATAATTAAGTGAACAGGTGACTAAAAATAACAATCAACAAGACACCAGTAAAAAGGGCAATTGCTTTAACAAAAAAATAATAAAACAACCCTAGAAAAATCGGATTGGTCACTGCTGCTCTTTTTTTCACCAAGTTCTAAAAAATTACTTTATCTTTAGAGACTTCCTTCTTCTCCATAAGAGTTTAGGAAGCGTGGTCTGTTGGTGAAGGAGATCTCTGTCCCCTCATTACTTCACGCTTCGTGTGGCTGCTGTTACCCATTATGAGGAACAAATTTGAAAGTTTTCTCTGCTTTGCCACAACTCCCACAGAATTCTATTACGCACAAAGACAGATGTGATCTTCTTGGCAAACGTGGAACATCTGTGCCTATTCAGCAACAAAGTTCAATTTATAAAGTCACAATCTTACCTTAAATACCTACTTTACGGTTCTTATTTTGAATTTTCTAACTATTCCCCTTTTTTATTTGAAAAAATAAAAACTTGTTGAAATATGTGTTTAGTAAAATAAAATTTGTAAAAAAATTAACTTAGTTTATTTTTTATGTATTTCATCTTTATAACATTTTTATTTCAAATTAAGTCAAATTTATTGGGTCAGCCCTGAATTATGCTATGGAAAGTCTGAGTTTTTCTGAATTTGGTTGCTAGGATTTGTTGCTGGGATTGCATCTCTGTTTGCGGTTTAGAGACACAAGAACTCTTTCTTCAGCCTTTAATTGTTCCTCTAGAGGTATCTACATTTGGGAGCACATGTACTTTCATACTTGTTTATGTAGATACATCGTCAGCATTGTGATCTGCAGTTTTGATGAAAGTGAAACACTTTTTAAGTCATTTTCTATTTGCCTATTCTTAGTTATCGCGTCCATTTTACAAGATGATAACATTTATTTGGCATTTGCACTTTCACAACAAGCTGCAAAATGAAAATAGGATGAAAAAAAATATGATGATAAAGCTCTCCATCTGGTGTTAAATTTTACATCTGCTGATTTGACTAAAACAAAGCATTTTATTTTTTATATTCATTTGTGCTAACTGTTGAGGGAAAAAGGCATCTCCTTTAATTGCAAATCTTCTTTTGTACTGCAGCTCTCCCCTTTGTCAGATTTTGTTCAGGATCTGCAACTATTGTACTTTATTGGAATTAATTATTTTTTTCCGAGTAATTATATTTTCCTCCTCTAGATAACTTCCTGCTTTTACCTTCTCAGGTCTCTTGGTGCAGTCTCTCAGGGCAGCCCGGCCTGGCACCTTAAATCTAAAAAAGAATCTGACTCTTCATCCATGGAGGATCCTGGCCAAGCATATGTTGTTGGTAAGGATTCAGTTTCTCAAGAACATGGTCAGGAGTATAAAACTCCAGTTTAAAACATTTCTTTTTCTCTTCACTACTCCTTTTTTAAATGTCTAATCTATTTAAAAACCCAAATTGTTGGCCTGTAATTCTGATAAAGTTTTGTCTAATTTTGTCAGACACCCAACATTTGTGTTTTTGTTCACAGGTGTCAGCATCCAAGGCTCCTCTGGGCCGCCTTCAACGGGCTCTGTTACTGGTATGTGTGTACTATTTGGTATTTCAAGTTTCAACAACAGAGACAAATTAACAAAAAAACAAGAGGAAACTCTTTTTTTTTTTTTTTTTTTTGTAAAAAAAAAAAAAAATTGTGTCTTAGTCGTGTCTTTCTTTAAAAAGGGAAATTGAGATTTTTTTTTAATTTAATAAAATTGTTGTATTTTCATTGTTTCAATAAGAAATGCAAGTTTCTACAATAATGTTTTTAATTTTTTTAAATCAAGACTAAAATCATGCCTGAGTGTTGTTCCAAAGCTATTGCAATGATTCATCCAAACACCAACGCGTTTTAATTTAAGTTTATTTATTTATATGGCACCTTAAAATGACCTTCGTCACACAAGGCGCCGTACACTAAAAGCTCGATAAACAAAAACAACAGCAAAAATGTTAAAACAATTGTAAAATCAATGTTAAAACAATTAAAGATAGTGCTGGGAATCTGTGTATCCCGGATTCAGGTTGGTCCAACAAAAAAAACTTCAGTTTCAGACAAAATAAATAAAATGTGTTACTGGTTGAATTTTTTTTACATTTAAATCTTTTATTCCTGACTAACAAAATTAAGTAATTAAACACTTTTTCTTTTAAATTTTCTGTATTAAAACTGAAAATTAAAAAATAAACAAAAATGTTTTTATTTTATTTTATTTTTTTTAAAAAAAGACTTGAAATACCAAAAAAGTACACGGACCATCCAGGTTTTTCCTTTACTTATAGTACAGAATAAAGTCAATCCGTGCAGAATACTTGATCTTATGCTAATTTTAACCATCGTTTTTTTATTTTGTTAAATTTGCAACCCCACAAGGGCGTTAACATGTAAATGCAAAAAAAGTGTATACCTATTGTGTTTTATAATACAAAAAGCAGTTTTTGTCCTTTCTGAGCTATTTGGCCTCATCTCTATAACTTTGGCTGCAGTTCCACCACTGCACAATGTCATGGTTGGCACTGAGCTACTTCCTTTTTTTTCCAGTTTATCCAGTCTTTTAAAGCTCATTTGCCTACAGAGCCTTTTCAGCAGAACTGCATGGACTGATTAATAGATCAGTGTGGATGCTTTCCTGCTCTCAGAAGAGCCTGCTGTTTCACCTCCGAAGTTACAAGAAGACATCGCTCACACAGCGAGGAGAAAGTGTTAAAACATTAGAAAATGTTGCAGCAAAATATATTTAATGTCTTGGCTTTTTATTGGACAGATTCCCTGAAGAAAAAATTAAACGACCTGCCGTCTCCAGAAAGAGAAATCAAAACTGTAAACCTCAAGAAAGATGTGAAATACGGCCTGGGTAAGCAGCTATTTATGTTAGTCTAAAAATGACTCACTTTCATACAGTTCTGCATGTATTTTTGAGATCTCAGCATTGACTAATTACACATATGACTTATATATTCTCAAGTATGAAAACTTGTATACAAAGTTCATGAATTTATTTGAACAGGAACAACCTTTTTGCTAATAAAACTTGTTCATTTTCAACCCAAGTACACTTGAGTTTGCCTAAAACTGGATAAGGGTAGTATTAATATGTTTAAACTGGTGTGTTGCAGGATTTCAGGTGGTCGGAGGGGAGAACTCTGGTCGAAAGGACCTCGGCACCCTCATTAGCTCCATCACTCCTGGAGGTCCTGCTGATGTTGACGGCTGCCTCAAACCTGGTAGGGGCTTTATGGGTAGATTTAGTCCATTGTTGGGATAAATGGCTCTGATTTTCAGTGTAAGTGATGGAGGCCGTGTTGTTCCAGGTGACCGGCTCATCTCAGTGAATGGTAAAAATCTGGAAGGACTCTCTCATGCCGCTACAGTTGATGTCCTCCAAAATACTCCTGATGATCTTACTCTTGTGGTGTCTCAGCCTGTTGAGAGGCTCTACAAAGGTACAATGGAAAATGTTGATTTGTTTAAAATTGTTGTGGATATAAAGGTGTAATTTGTTTTCTTTGTTTCCACAGAACCTTCCTTAGATTTTGGCCCCTATGAGGCCAAGTCTTCCTTTGAGTCCTCTCCGAGACGAGACTTTGATACCTCCTCAGAGGAGCACCCAATAACTAGAAGCCCCTCACTTTTTAGAGCTGCTAAAGATGCAACCCCTTCATCTTCAGCCCACCTGCACACCAGCCTCAGCTCCCAGGACTCCTGGAAAACCAGTGCTTTGAAAATCAGCCAGCCCCCTCCTAATGGAGTTCAACAGATTCTGGAAAGAACTTCAGTTGGTTCCGCATTTCCAGCCATCCCTCAACATCGCGGAACCGATCCAAACGTGCGTTTGGATCCAACACCACCTGCTCTGCCACCGAAAATGAGAAAAGTTATTGTTCCAGAAGCTCCTAAAAAAGAAAACTCAGACTGGGGAGATTCAGACATGGACGAAGAGACTTATTCCAGTAGTCAAGAAAAACTGAAGGTCAAAAAGGTGTGGTACATGTGGTTATGATTCTGTTGGTGTCTTAATTCATTGTCCTATAAAAAATCTCTGGACAAACTGTATTTTTTGCTCTAGTGGGGGCATTTTCATCCTGCATTTGTGGAAGGTGTTGCATGTTATTTGTCATCTGCTTGGCACGACTGGTCATTCTGTCTCTGTCTTACTTTTGTGAAGCTAAGGAAATTCATTTTCTCCAAGCTTTGCATCATTATTTGAAAATTCTACTCATCTTCTCACCAAATTCAGCCGTTTCTTTCTGCTGGCCTCTTTCTTTGCTTATTCCTGCTTGTTTTGAATCATCTTAATCGCCTGTTCTCTATTCACAGGAATGCTTCACGGAAAATGTTAACGGTAATGCCACAGGGGTCAGTAGTCTCCATCTGAGAGAACTGCATGACATTGAGCTGTCTAAAATAGACAGCAGCCTGGGCATAAGTGTCACGGTACTGTTTGGCAAGGTTTCCTCCTTTTTTGCTTTTTCCTCTCATCTCTCTTCTCTGCTTTATGTTGCATCTTTTACTTTCTTAACCCTGCTTTATAAAAAGACTTGTGTTTTGCATGCTTGTCGTTCACGATTAAAGCAACGTCTTATATTTCTGCACTTTCACAGTCATTCGTACAGACAGTATGAATATTGATTTGTGTTTTTTTTAATAACTTAAATAAAGCAGTATTTACTGAATTTCCACAACCCTCAAAAGCCTTTGTCCAAGACAGACTTTGATTGGTGGTAATTCTTCCTCTTTGGTACAGTTACTCTCAATATTCAATCACCTGACTGTGTGCCTTACTTCTAAATATTCATTTAGTTGGTTCAAACTGTGTTTTTTTTTGTTAATAATTTAAGCAAAGAAATTGACTATTTACACGTAATTATGGTGGGGTTACGGTTAGAGTTAAAATATGTGCGCGCAAAGCAGGAAACGTACATTTTGGCCGTACATGTGGCCAACATAAATTTCCATCATTTTTTTGTGCTTGGTCGCACATAAATAGTACCATCAGCCTTAAGCAAAAATTTTATTTAAAAGTCAAAGTGCCATTAGTTGTCACACCTGGGTGGGTGTTGTTTGCATACGAGCGGTAAACTGCAAACACGAGGACCTCTGAACCATTTGGTGGTTTAACTTTCACAATCCGATCTCTTAATTCTTAATGTGTCAAACAGGAAGACATTGGGTCCCATTTTTAGTCTTTAGTATGACCCGACCGTGGAAATGAACCCATGACCTCACAAGTTCAGACTGGACACTGGCACTAGGCCACGATAAGTTTGCAGTTTTAAGTTAAGTTAACAGTTTCTTAGTCACGTGAAGAGTTTCAGTGTATTTTTTTTTTCTTCATGTAGATTTTACACCCCAGATGTATGAAAAAAGTTGTACTCTTCATTTTATTTTAAATATTGTAAGATGATAACTGCTTTGTTTTAAAGTTGCATTGAACATGTGGAAGGCTTTAAAGGATAATCTATCGCTCATTTTTTGTGGTAGTGATCAAATATTTCTCAATTGGGCCACAACAAAAACTTGGCAATTATCATTTTACAAATTCATTTTAACTTAAAATTCTCCAACTTTCATTAAAACCTTTAAAAGAAAAAAAAAAAAGATCCAATAATCCACGATTTTAACTTTTGGCTGCCAGGATGAACAGTTGTGTACGTCTTTCAGGGGGGAGTCGACACATCTGTCAAACATGGAGGAATCTACATCAAAGCTCTTACTCCTAAAGGTGCTGCTGACCTGGATGGAAGAATACAAAAAGGTAAAATAATAATAATTTTTAGCAAGAAACTATAATTATTCTGAAATGAAATTTCTGTGTCTGACTCATGCTCAGGTGACCGTGTCGTGGCCGTAAATGGCAAAAGCCTGGAGGGAGCCACTCATCAGCAGGCAGTCAATGCCCTAAGAGACACAGGACAGGTGAGGGATGGTGTTTACACTGAGGACAAGGCTGTACAGCTTCCACCCACATGTTCTACCATGAACGTCCTGATTTGTGCTTCAGACGGTGCACTTGTCGTTGGAGAAGAGTCACCTGTCTCCAGATAACATCCAGGCTCCGCTCACACCTCAGTGCATGGTACGAGATGTTACCAGTGAGCGTGACCAGGCCAAAGACAGAGAGCAGTCCACTGAATCCAAAGACAAAAAATACTATTTCTTTGTCACTAAAGGTGAGGTTGTGAGCATTGTTGTAACAATGCTCTTTAATGGGGATTCTTAAATCCTAGAGATGTAGATTTTTTTCTGCTGTTTAGTCCCCTCTTTGAGTCTATATTACACTGGAGGGAATCTCGTGTCCTTTCCCTGCTGAGGCCGTCGTGTCTGTAAATGTTCCCTTGGAAAACCCTCAGCAGCACTGATTATTTGGGTCACCAAGTTTTCAGCACAGTTAACACTGAGACCCTTTGTTCTAAATCTGAACAAAGCAAGTTGCTGTTTACCGTATAATCTCATTTAATGGAAAATGAGCATGTGTGCATACAACCTTTTAGCTGTGCCTCCGTGCCTGTTTGGTTGGGATCTGCTGTGCTTTCGTAGAACTCTGTGTTTACTCAAAAAAGCTACACACTGTTAAAGTTACGGCTACTAAAACCATATCAGTTCTTTATAAATTCAATCATTCTACCAACATGGCCACTGATCAAATGCTAAGGTTGTGTAGCTGTCTAGAAATTGCAGCCTCCTCATTTTTTTGTTTTGAAATTGTGTTTTCATTTGTCGTTCTGATAAATTAACTCAAATCTACGGTGGCCCTGAAGTGCAAATGATTTGCACTTCAGGTAGAAGTCTGTTTGTAAATGTTTTATCTTCCCACTTAGAGTTGCATAACACATACTAGACCAAGGAGATGGAAAGGTCACTTGTATCATATTCTTTCTTTTTGCCATCAACTTAAGAACAATGCTTTTATTTTTGACCTTTGCAGATGCTAAAAAGGCAGCACTGAGTGTAGCGTTCTTTAAAACTAAAAGATTTTATCAGTAAAGCTCTTTGTTTTATCAACATTTTTAAAAATCTATCAAGTGTTCCTGTTGTCCAGTTGGATTGCAGCAAAATTTGTTTTCATGGCTCTTTCATGACTTGTTATTTCGTTTGTTACAATGTACATTTCCTTTCATGTTCATAATTGCTTTTTTAGTGCAAGTCAGGGCAGAGCTGAATGTGACCATGAGGCGATAATTCTAGTTTATTAGTGTGACTAAGCAGCAGACTATGGTAATGGACCAAACAAAGCATTTAAATGGAAGTAACTGGTGATTATTTGATTTACGTCTGGACAGAATGTACGTCTGAGGAGAAATTTACATCTAATGCCCCGCAGTAAAAAGGCAATATGCAGAAAACATGTTTATGTGTTCGAGGAAGTATTTAGTAATCTTTCTTGGCAGTCCTGAGATGACATTTCTGAGGAAATAATGTGGCAGCAAGGGAAGAATAATTGAAGAATGGAAAACCTCTGTCCCCGCAGATAATATGTTTGAGGTGCGACTGCTAAAGAACACGTCGGGGCTGGGTTTCAGTTTCAGCCGGCAGGAGCAGGTTCCCGGTGAAACCCACGGCTCCAGCATGGTGAGAGTCAAAAAGCTTTTCCCAGGCCAACCTGCTGCAGAAAGCGGTCGGATCCAGGTGGGCGACGTAATCCTGCGAGTCAATCAGACGCCGCTCAAAGGACTCTCACAGCATGTATGTTATTTTTCAACTTCCTTATTTGAATTACTTTTTTTTTTAACTTATTCATGATAAGTTCAACATTTTCATGATACAAAGGAGGTGATATCTGCCCTGAGAGGGACAGGGCAGGAGGTCTTTCTGCTCCTCTGCAGGCCCGGCCATGGCACTCTTCCTGACATGGATTCCTCCTCTTTGGTGAGTCAGACAGTAATTTTTCTTTAATTCCTAGCTGGAAACTCATCTGTAAAGTTTTGAAACCTGACGTGATCTTTCTCAGACTCCAAAGCCATCACCAAGAAAAGAGCCAGCAGCTTTAACCAATCCCAGCCTGGCCAGAACAGCTTCTCCAGATTCAGTAGACGGGAAAAAGCAGGGCCCAGTGGAGGCAGCCCTGGATAGACTGCTGGGCAAAACCCCCGGCCGACACAACAGCTACAGTGACAGCACGGATGGAGATGAGGAGGTGGAAGAAGCTTTCAGCTCTGGCAGACTCCAGCACGGCAGGCAAACCTGGGAGAAGAGTGCTTATCCCCCTTCCAGTGGTGACACAGGCCTCTCTGCTTTCCACTCCCCAAACCTTTCAGCGATGAGGTTGAACAACAGCAACAGGTAGCTGATCTGACAACCAGAAAACAACCGTTTTAGCATCTGACTTGTTACATTTTGATATTGCGGATGTTTTGAAAGATGTTCTTCACCACCGATTGAAACGAATCTTGACTCCTTAACCGGAGGAGGGAAGCCTTCGCTTTCAGCACCGAGTCCAGACCCCCTGCCCCCGCCTCTACCAAAGCCCCTGAACGCCTCCATACCCGACAACAGTCAGGACGTGGAGGACCTTCTCCCGGTAAGAACCAAAGAGTAGAACAAAGCTGGGAGCAAAGTCAGGGCTTCTAGAGTAAAGTTTTTAATGATAAAAAGTAATTTGTCTTTCATTGGTTTTATTAGGAAGTGGAGTTGAAGGTCTCTTTAGTAAAGTCAGAGAAAGGCAGCCTTGGCTTCACCCTCACTAAAGGCAACGATCATGGGTGCTACATCCATGACATCGTCCAGGATCCAGCCAAAGTAGATGGGAGGCTGAAACCTGGAGACAGAATGATCGCGGTACAAGCACACAGGCACCATTATTAATGCAATTTTTGCATTTGTTTTAGAATCAGCTCTCCAAGCCTCTTTCCACAAGTGTTTTTTCAGTTGCAAGATTATGATTTAAAAAACTAAGAACATTACTTTTGACCCATTTAAAGTGTTACAGGCTTAAAAAACTTAAAATACGCAAAAAGACAGTTTTTTTAAACACAAATTCAAGAAAGAGAATTTTGTCAAAACTGCATTTTAATTCAGATCTAAGAATAGTTACTTCCAAACTGCATTAAAGAAAATTCCATCTTTTTACACTAGTTTTCACAGCATTTCTTTTTCTCTTTTTTACTTTCTTTTATAGATAAACTCCGATCACCTTTTGATCTATTGTAAAAGCGTTCCCAGTGCTCTTTTACTTATGATTATGCTGGTTTTAGCCAAAAAGCCACTGTCATTTTCTAGAACATAGTTTCTGCAGAGCGGCAATAGTTTATTAGAAATTTGCCTCTGAGTTGTGGGCGGGATCGTTGGCACGGAGCAACCCCACACCCCCTTCCCCTCTCCTTTGCTGAGAGCTCTTTGTTTATGCGCTCTCCCACTAGCCAACAGTCTCTTACACCCCCAATCAGACATTAGCAATGCAACAAAAATGGCGAGCAAAATAGGAGCTATCCAGCTGCACAGTTTTGATCCAGATTCCAGCTCGAACGAGGAAAACGAAGACGACCATGGATTGTAATTAAGTGGATGCATCAAAATGGAGCTGCGCAGGGAGCTTGTGACCTGCCCAGCTTTTTTTTTACGTCACAAATACGTTCTTTTTCAAAAAGCATTTTTTTCGTCTGTTCTTGATTCACAACGATTTGAATGAAAAAAAAACTCAAAAATGCAACTTTGAGCTTATTTTCTTAATATATGTCCTCCATCAGCAGAAAATGCCTCAAGAACATGTAAAAACATCAATTTAGTTGGAATTGGTCTTGAACCCTTTTCTTTTCTTGCCTCTCTGTAGCCTGGAGTTTTTCCACCTCAGGAGCTCTGGGGATGTTTTCTGAATCCCTTTTATCTTTTTTAGAACCTCCCACTTTAATTTTCTGAGGAAATCCCCGCTGTTCTAGGAACTTTCTTTGAATTTCATCACACAGAACTTTTCTGCACAAGATATTTAAAGGCTCTGACTCATATGGTCGATGTGTAAGTGTTTGGATTGTACAGCAACAGTGAATGAATAAAACCCTTTGTTTTTCTGTCAACAGGTCAACAATACAGATGTGAGCAATATGGGTCATACTGAGATGGTTAATCTCGTGCGCGCCGCCCCTTCGGTGGTGGAATTATTAGTAGGGAGGGTCCTTGAGATACCCAAACCCCCCATTGAAGCCCACCTCCTGCCTGACATTTGCTTTAAGAGCAACAGAGAACCGCTTGGTAAAAAAATAAGTCCTTCCTTTGTGTTTCTAGTTTTGCAAATATTTTAAATTAGCCTTTTTTTAAGTTAATTTTTTTTTTAACTTAATCTTAAATTTATTCTAATTTGTCTCCTACTTTTTATTCTGTGCTTAGGGTTGGTCCTAGATGGAGGCAGTGACAGTATGTATGGAGTCTTATTTGTAAAAGACATCCACCCAGGGTCACTGACATCTAAAGAAGGAAGCCTGAGTCCACTTGACCTGATCCACTACATCAACGGCGCTCCCACGCAGGACCTGACTCTGAGCGAGAGCCAGAGACTGCTGGAGCTCTCCCCGAAAGACCTCACACTCAAAGCCACAAGGTAATCTATCAACAAAGACGAAAGAAAAATATTTTTCTTTTTACGCAATGCCATTACCAAATATTTAAGAGATTTAGAACTGTATTCAATCTTTTGTTTTGCAATTTTCTTTATCTCCCAGGGGTGGAATCCCGGTTTATCCTCAGGAGAAAAGCGTTTCTTTTCTTGACGATAATTCAAAGGCTCCCTCCAGCATCAATGGTTTGTGTTTAAGCTTTTTTTTCACCAAATATGTCTTGTTTCCCCAAAATCACAGTTTGTTTCTTATTAAAGGGGAAGATTCAAGAGAAATGAAGGAGCTTGGTGCACTTTGTCCTATAGAAGTAAGTAAAAATAATATATCTAGTTTAACTTCATTTTTCCACACGTCGCCCTTTCGCTCAGTGAGCTCCTGTTACTCTTGTAACAAACTCTTGTGCTGCAAATGCAGGAGGACATCATAAAGGTGGATCTGGAGAAGCCTCCGTCAGGAGGTCTGGGTTTCTCTGTAATTGGTGGGGAAAGAGGAATCTTTGTGAAGTCAATCACACCAGGCGGAGTTGCAGAGTCATCAGGCAATCTCCAAGTCGGAGACAGGCTCCTGAAAGTGAGTCAGCATTGGGAATTTAAATATAGTACCTATCATATTTTTTTGGGCCATAAGTTGCTCCGAGTACAAGTCGCAGCAGCAAAAAAAACATAATGAAGAAAAGATTTTTGAGAGAAATGTGCGATGCTTCTGAACAAATCCATTAAGCCAGGTGTCATGCTGCGTTCACACCAAGCTTGACAAATTTGTGTCTGATGTTTCTTTGTTAATGCGCATCAAAATCAATTCCCTACACTTCATATTCAAAAATATGTTCATTAACTTGACGCATGTGGGGGATAGCTATTGTTAGGTTTTTAGCCTCATTGCTAGATGGAAGCCTTGACTGTATATCTCATCTACAATGCACAGAAGACATGGAGGATGTTCAGAGATCAGGTTTTTTTTAAATTTACATTGGTAACCCCCTCTCCATGTCTAGGAGTTGTGGTAAGCGAATTATATCATAAATCGCCAAGAAAAGCACTTTAACACATTTGGGCCTGTTTTTTTATGCACGTTTTAAAAGTGGCATGTAATTTAAGATGCCTTGTTGTCTCAAGATGGGTGTAAAAAGCGGTGTTTTATCTTAATTAAAAACTGCCTGTCCAAAAGGCCATATTCTAGCGCATTCAAAACGTTGCATCCAAAACATGTCACATAAATGCAGCAAATACGCCTTAAAGTTGGTGGTGACTAGTTGCCAGCTGCCATAGCATAGGAGTTATGACAATGTGACTTTATATTTTTGCGGTGCAGGAATTGTGTGTTTGAATCCAGGGCATACACAGCGGACTCTTCATGTTTTATCTTTTTCTTTTGCTGAATTTTAATGACTCTATGGTATTAACACCTACAGTTCCCGCTAGTGGTTGTTAGTGGGAAACAACCATTGACAAATAAGTCGCATCCCTGTCCAAACTATGCCAAAAACACAATTACACTCCAAAAAAAATTCTAAATAGACTCTGTGGAAATGCTGATTTGTTTGAGTTTGGTTTCTGTTTTTAAAAACTGGCATAAAAACCTACTTTTAAATTTGTTATGCATTTAACACCTTTATTTTGTAAAGTCAAAACACCTGAGGGGTTCATTTAAGATCACAAATCATCTTCTTACAGGTGAATGAAGTGCTAATGGCTGGTGTGTCCCACACCAAAGCCGTCACCACCATTCGGAAAGCTAAAGGAGTGGTGCATTTGTTCGTGTCTCGGCCGCCTGATCAGAATCCAAACACCTACCTGTCTTATCTACCTATCAACTCTGACACATGCAACGGCAACACGGGTATGCGTTTGTCTTTGAATTTGTTTAACCAGTCACTTTTTCAGTATTTTTATAATTGAGAAAAATGCAACTCTTTAGTCAGGGTTGTATATACTAATGTGTAATTGTTTATATCACCTTTATCCTGTTTTCAGATGTGAGTGAGAACAGTGGAGTAAAGACGAAGCTCCACGCTGCACAAGATGAGCTGAAATCAAACAATCTCTCTGCCATTCCCCCTATAGGTACTTTAAGGCATACAGAGAAAACGGAGGATTAGATTGAATTTATTAAACTTTCTTTATTTTTTACATTGGACTCTTCATACCTGACCAAACTCTCACAGCAGATTATGAAGCGGACCCGTTGGAGCAAAAGAAAGAGCAGAGTGCAGCGCTGTCAGAGGACACGGACTGTGATGGCTCCTCTTTACCCGAGGACTCTCCTGTGGTACAAATCTGAACAGTCACACTCAATGAAACAACTTTGAAGGGGTTAGGTTCTAATTTTTTTTACTAACGCTTCATCTTTTCAGACTCCTCGGAAAGCTGGATGGCACGAGGAAAGCGTAGACAGTCCAAGGAACGAAAAGTATGCATCTATTCTTAACAATCCATCAGAAAAAAAAAGATTTTCTCTAATCCCTAACTTCTTTTTTGTTTTTTGTTTTTTTAGCACAACCTATCTGCAGATGAATACCGAGCAGCCAGAGGAAGATGAAATCACATGGGGAAGTGATGAATTGCCAATTGAGAATCTTAACTCCCATTTAAAAGATGGTAAAATTGACTTTTTGGTTCCAATCTGACCATTACCAAATGCGCAACATTTTTGGCTCAGTGTATCGTCATTTTCTTTTGCTTTGCTTTTTACTTTTTACACAGATGAACCAATCATCACACAGGCTGAGCTGACCTCTTTGCCTCTGGTGCGAGTGGTTCCTGATGGCCAGTACATGGGTCCAAAACTCCACAATGTGGTCCGAATGATGAAGGGACTTCTGGAGCAGAAAGTTCCACTGCAAGAATTTGAAGTAAACCTCTCAAAATGAGCTGAATGAATAACAGGCAATCTTTATTTAACTGTGAAGGCATAATTAACGCAAGTTTGCCATCAGATATTGAAAGAGAACAATGGGAACAATGACACAAGTGTCTGTTGGTTCCAGAACACAAACCTACCAAAATGAGCTTAGAGGAGAAAAAAGTTTAAGCCAGAAACCTTTGGTTCTGGAAACACATCAGCCTGAAAGGGCCTATACCATGTTTATCTTAAGCCTTTTATATTATATTTTTTACAGTAAACAATATCCCTGAAAATGATCATATATTAATGTCCTTTGGCACACTAAAAAACTAATATTTTATGAAATATCAGTTATTTTTCACACCCAGAAGTAAAACAACTCAATTTCTGATTTGGGTGACGCCAAAATCATGACGTCAACCTAGAACCAGCCTCAGCAGTGTGTCAGCACGTGTTCACTCATGAAAACAAACACCGAACTTTTTAAGTTAAGTACCTTCTTAAAGATTTGATGTGCATGTTGTTGAGCCTTACACTCTTGACCCACAGTCCAATCCAGAATTTGAAGTGCATGCAGTACAACAGCAACCCCAAAGAAGATTTCAGAAAGTTTTCGACAATTAAAATAATACAAGAGCGTCTATACGCGAGGCGCAATGTGGGTGGAAATGTAGCATTAGCTTGTGCATTATATGCGTTTACTGCGCAATTTCAGCTAGTTGTATGAGTTACTTACGGGTTCGACATCTTCGCCAGGTTTGATTGTAGGAATGGTGCCAGCTCTGAGGATCAGTCTCCCGGACAACCCACTTTGATACAGGTCAAGGTTAACAAAACAGTCATCTGTGAAGTGGCGGTCACAGACAAAAAGTTGCTGGCCGGTCTGTCACGAGTTCCCAAAGATAAACTCCAACCATTTCTGATGAGCAGGCCCTTCTCTGGGAAGGCTGAACAAACACTGAAATCTCTCACAGCCTAAAAAACATTTTCTCCACATAAAAGACATTGCATTGATCAAAATACTGCTTTGGAGCTCTTTATAGTGAGGAGTGAACAGTATAATACAGTTAAAAATTCAAAATGTTGATTTTTCATGGCATAGGCTCTTTAAATTAAACTTTTAACTTCACAAAAGTTAAGAATTTTGTTCAAAATTCAAGTTAAATGTGTTTAGTTTTTAAATTTACTTTACTTATTATTTTATTTGAATGCATAATGTACAGATATTATTAAAAACTGTAAATTTATCACAAAAACTAGATGGCACAAAGTCTGAAAGGTAGATCTGTCAGCTGTAGTAACACATATTACCACTAGGCGGCGCCAAAGCTAAAACGAAGAAGTCATTAAAAAATGAGAAACATTCAGTGGCAAAATTAGGAAGTAAGAGCTTTGCAAAGAAATTCAAACATGCTCTATAATAGTTTTAGATATCACTGGTAACTTTAAAGCATAATGCATTAAATTGCAACTGGAAGATATGTTTGATACAACTAAAAGCATGCACTTTAATCTTTTATGTCTCAAGGTAAACAGTGAAGTTGCTTTTAAAAGAGAAATGTGTAATAAAAGCCTCAAAAGCTACACTTTAAACTGTAAAACGTTTTTTCTCATGGTCGTATTATTGAAGGCATCTACGTGCATCTCACATAGACAAAGAAACCCCTTTTCTCAAATGTTATTTATGTTTAATCTCTTTTTGTATTTGAAATATATTTGTGAAAATGTCTGTATTGTGTACATGCAGAGGTCTTTTTTTCCTTTTTGTACAAGAACTGGACCTTTGTTTTACTCCCTGGCAGAATCTCCAGAATCTGCAGCCCCTGGATGATTGCCTTATTGGTCAAACGAAGGAGAACAAGAAGAAGAATCGCTACAAGAACATTGTTCCCTGTAAGAAAAGCCACTGCTCTTTTATTTCCCAAAATGTTTGTAGATGTTTTTTTTGTTGGTTATTTTATAATGAAAAAAAACATTTTTTTTTTGTCAACATTTGTTAAGACTGAAAGGTTTGTTTGTTTTTCATTCCAGTTGACACTACTCGTGTTGTGCTCGGTAAAGATGGAGGTTACATAAACGCCAACTTCATTAACATGCCCGTGAAGGAGGAGAATTTCCTATACATTGCCTGCCAGGGACCTTTGCCCACCACGCTGGGGGACTTCTGGCAAATGGTCTGGGAGCAGAAGTCCAACGTGATCGCCATGATGACCCAGGAGGTGGAGGGGGGCAAAGTGAAATGCCAGCGGTACTGGCCGGACACACCAAGGACACCAGTGATGGTTGATGACAGGTTACAGATAACACTTATCAAAGACCAACATCTGGACAATTTTGTCATCCGACTCATCGACATCAAAGACATCCAGGTGAGTTTTAAGTTTAAAGACCCACTTTGATCTATTTAAAAAAAATTCTTGGACATAATTTCTGCAGAGCGGCAGTAGTTCATTAGAAATTTGCCTCCGAGTTATGGGTGAGACTGTCAGTGTGGAGCAACCCCGCCCCCTTTCTGCTCTGCATTGCTGAGTGCTCAGGGAGCCCAACGTATTTTCTCAGTCACAGATGTGCTATTTTTCAAACAATTTTTTTGCCTACTCCTGGTTGGCAATGATTTGAATAAAAAAATGCAATTTTGAGTTGATTTTCTTTATATATATCAATTATGATCAGAAAAATGCCTCAATGACATGTAAAAAACACCATTTTCATCAAAGTGGGTCTTGCACTTTTAAACCAGTGAAAATCACAGTAGAGTTTTCCTGTTTCCAGACAAATGATATCCAGCATGTCACTCATCTGAACTACACCGGGTGGCCCGACCACGGAACACCAACGCAACCCGAGCAGCTTCTGACTTTTATTTCCTACATGAGGCACGTGTATCGATCGGGGCCGATCATCACCCACTGCAGCGCCGGCATCGGCCGCTCCGGGACTCTCATCTGTCTAGACGTGGTTCTTGGCCTCATCAGTAAAGACGCCGATGTAAGCCAGTCTTTTTGTTTGTACGTGAGCTTCTTCTTCAGATCCCAGACTGACCATCTATATATGTTTTTTCAGTTTGATATTTCAGATATTGTTAGGAATATGAGGCTTCAGCGACACGGAATGGTCCAAACAGAGGTCACTTCTTTTTGCTTTAAATTTGACCTTATTACACTTATTTTACTTGCATGTTTTCTCACACTTTCTCTGAATTCTTTAACAGGATCAGTATATTTTCTGCTATCAAGTGATCCTCTATGTGCTCAGATGCCTTCAAGCAGAGGAGAACATCTCAGGATAGCAGCAAAAACCCTCGTGGCTGTCATGAAAAGACCCGTTGATTCTTCATGACACAAGCAGAAACTGCCAAATCACACTACATGGTCACTAAATTCCTGAAGCTGTTCGAGTGTTTGGGACTAAAGTTTCTTCAGAGGATTATATTTTTTATGTCTGCTTTTACTGCTGCTCCCCTTTGATGCATTTATGCAAGCTGCTGATTGTAACTTTTATCATCCACATGAGAACACTAATTTTTCTTGATGGTTTAAATGATTATAAATTGATCAGTGATTTCATGTTTTATATTTTTTGTGTATTTTGAAGCCTATTTCGATGCTGGAACATGCCTTGACAGAATACTATGTCAGTATTTGCTATGTAATCTATTATACAGTTACTTGCTCGCTGCCTGAGGCAAACAATGAAATTTGAAGTGTATACATTCATCTCTTGAATATTAAACTGGATACATTTTAAATGTTATGTAGAGACCTTTTTTGTAATCAAATGTAAATGTTTATTGCAATGTTCAACATAAGGGCCTGTTATGAGCCATGCTGCAGAGTGATGAGTTTGTATTCCACAGTTTAATTATCAAAACGTTGATTTTAGAGTTTTCGTCTTTATTTTGTTGCCCATTAAAACAACAATGGTGAAGAAAAGAAACTTGTCTATTTGTACAACAGCAGTTAATTTTTTTCTACTCGGTTATCCACTGATATATCCAATAATTCTCCAGGCATCAATCAGTAAGGCTTTGGGTTATAATTTGAGGAATACATTAATTATAGTCTTAAATTTGAAGAAGGGGGACAATTAAATGCACAGTGAAGCTGTAGCTCAAAAGAGTTGTTTGGGTTTTCTTTTACTGTCAGTGACAATTTAATAATACTTAAGGTATTTTAAACATCTTCAAAATACCTTGTTATTAACCTTTATTTCTTCATGATATTCCCATTGAGATTAAAAGCCTCTTTGGGAAAGCCAAGAGGCAGGCAATCAAAAAACACTGAACAGCACTTCATAAAAGTAGTGAAGTCTGTGATCAAGAGAAAAAAATTACAAGAGGTTTTGGAATTTTATGGTACTTAGTGTTTAAGAGAAAATGTGTTTTACCACTACATTTTCAAACAAAATGGCGGGAGCAAGGGTGAGGAAAGTTTACTGTTGAGGTGATATTCAATTTAATCAATTATTTTAATACAAGAAGAGTCACATCGTAGACTTCTTTAATCATAATATAATTGTAGTTGGCTAATTGTTTTTAACTTGCAGTAGAATTTTCAGCTGCAAGAGTTAAACTGGGAACCAACACATTCAGCTTGTAAATGGCTTCTTCTCATTAGAATGGCAGGTAAGTCTGGCTTCATGGAAACTAAAAAATATCAAAAGAAATAACATCATTTGCAGAAATAAAATAAGGTTGAGTAACGTGCTTTGGGTAAACAATTGGATTTAAATCCCTTTCAGTTTTATTTGTACTACATTTACTTCCCTGCATATGTTTTCTATCTTAAAAATGTAATAAAGAAACCAAAAACAGTCATTTACCAATAATTAATCTTCAGATTGGGTGTCACCTGACGGACTATCCCACAATCAAAGTGAATATGATGTGCTTCTTTATTTTACTACAGGAGACATTTTTGCTGTCTAAAAACTTCCCACCAAATCAAAATTTTGCGTATAAACTCTGCTGCTGTGTTTGGGGTTTGCTGGGTTTTCTAATTTTTCCTCAGTGGTATTGTCCTTTTTTAGTGCCACCTTCAAAGACTGAGATATTGAAAATGCAAGTTAAATAAGGTAAAACTTGGTGGAACCATAAATATACATTGTCATTTCTAGTAGTCAAAATATTTTTTTAGTATTAATATTTGATTACTGAAAGATTTTAAAACATAATCAACAAAATCCTCATTAGCTATACCTCTTTTTTTTTTTTTTAGTAAACTCGAGTTAAAAAAGTAGAAAAAAGGAAATGTACAATTGTTTTCTTTTAAAGTAGAGATTATTACTGTGCAGTTACTATTTACCAGTTAATTTTACACTTAATTGAGTTTTTAGAGATTGACCTTTATCAGATGATGCAAACATGCATTTATTAATCACATTAATTTCTGCCTGAATACACTGCACCAGCATTCTAAATAGATTATGTCAATAATAAATTAATAGATTTGTCACACCTAAAGACATTATGCTTAAAAAATGAATCATAGCTAAATAAAACAGAAAAGAAAAAAAAGAACGTGCACCTTTCAATAAATACTTTAGGTGAATACATTTCCCAGCATTCATGAGCTACAATGGCTTTACTATCGTGCTACAGCAACAATAACAGAACAAAAAGGGCTTATTAGATTTTCACACAATTGATTAAAAAATAATTCAGTATTTACTTTGAAACAATGCAATTCATTTAATACCTAATACGTTTTTTTATGGTAAGATAATATTCGTGTTGAAAAGTTTTTTTTTTTTTTTTTTTTTCACAGCGTCTACGTTTACTTTAACAAAAAAAGACGAGCCGGAGCCGGAAGTTACGTTTTTCTCTTAATGGCCGCTTCCGCAGTGGCCACGCGTATCGGCTAAATTTAAGTTTAAGTGTAATTTTTGTAAAACATATCATTTCCAACCATGTCCGGGCGACAAAATAACAAACTACCGAACAATTTGCCACAACTTCAGAACCTGATCAAGAGGGACCCCCAGTCTTACGTCGATGAGGTGTGTAGGAGTTAGCAAACAACGCTAAAGTTGATTTCTGCTACTGTTTAAAGTTATTTTTGTACCTTTTGCTCTTGTGTTTTGAACAGTTCCTTCAGCAGTACCGACACTATCAGTCCAACGTGCAGATTTTTAAGCTGCAGCCCGATAAACCCAACAAGGAGCTGGCGGAACTTGTCACATTTCTGTCGCAGGTAACGCAGCTCTCTGTGGAGCAAACGCATCAGGAAGGTCTGACTGTCATTCTGACTTTGGTCCTTCTCCCCAGATTGCTCACTGCTATACACAGCAACTATCTACGTTTCCTAAGGAGCTGTCTGAGTTGTTAATGAGTTATCATACAGTCGTAGAATCAGATCTCAGAATGGTGAGAACATCTGTGATTGTTTAAGATGCATTAGACAAACTTCTGTCCCTTTTTACACTTTAAATCTTCTCACCTTTTAAGGTTTTCTATGTTTTCATGTTAGACTTTCTGCAAAGCGCTGATCCTACTGAGGAATAAAGATTTGATCGATCCTACAAACCTCCTGGAGCTCTTCTTTGAGCTGCTGCGATGCCACGACAAACTTCTCAGAAAGGTTTGCATCTCCAACACCCATCTTCTCCGCCTCTGGATGGATACCAATCATACATGTGGCGCAATCTGATCTATAATATGGCATTTCTCTTTGTAGACGCTGTACACACACATTGTCACAGACATCAAGAACATCAACGCAAAGCACAAAAACAACAAAGTCAACACAGTAAGTGCCCCATCCTCATTATGTTAAATCAGTGTGGGCCAAAGTCCTGATGGTTTGTTCATTGTTGTTTGTTACAGATGCTACAGAACTTCATGTACACCATGCTGAGAGACAGCAACCCCATTGCTGCAAAGATCTCTTTAGATGTCATGGTGGAACTTTACAAAAGGAACATTTGGTGAGTTGAGAAGAAAATGAAATTCCTATTTTACTGGGGGTTTCTTTTTATTGGAATCTGATTTTTTTGTGTTTGTCTCACAGGAACGATGCCAAAACAGTTAATGTCATCACAACAACATGTTTCTCCAAAGTCACAAAGGTCTGTCATTTTTAGAGAAATTAAAACAAGAATTAAAAAAAAAAAAAAAGCATACACTTCTTGCTGTGAGCATCTACCTAAATATGACAATGGATAAATGAGTAAACAAATGGAAAGAATGGAAGATTGAATCTTAGGATTAGGATCTGACACCTTTTGCTCTCTTTTTTTTCTTGTTTTGGTCCTTGTCATTATTTTTTATTACCGGCTACTGTTAAATCTATGTATGAATAAATGCTTTGTTTGTTTATGTGATGTTTGAACATAATCGTGTTTGTTAAATGGCTTATAGGTTTTGTTTTCTTTTAGATTCTTGGTTTTGTTTGCACATTTAAACCTAATATAAAAAGTTTAAAAGAAAGACTCAGAGTAACTGACGTGTAGATTCCTGAGACTGTCTTTCCTGATTTTGTCTCTTTTCTTTTGCCTTTTCCTGTTTAGATTCTTGTTGCGGGGCTTCAGTTTTTCCTGGGTAAAGATGAAGACGAAAAAAACTGGAGTGATTCTGATTCCGAGGTTAGCAAACAAAACATGGCTGCAGTCAGGATTATTTGCAGGAAAGACATGTTTTCAATCACTCCCACTTTTCAGAATGAAGGTCCATCAGCCCGAGACCTGATGGTCAGATACTCCACTGGCAAGAAGACCTCCAAAAATAAGAAGAAGCTGGAAAAGGCCATGAAAGTCCTTAAGGTATTTCTGTGGTCGCCTTATTTACAAGTGTCATGCTTAAGCTTCTCTTGATCGTTTTCATCTCTTGGCAGAAACACAAGAAAAAGAAGAAAGCAGAAGTCTTTAATTTCTCTGCCATTCACCTGATTCATGATTCTCAAGGTAAACTCCACAGTCCACGCTTACTTTTTGGGTCATTTTTGCTGCAGTTTGTAAAGTTCAACCTCTGTTCATTTGAAGATTTCTCAGAGAAACTCTTGAAGCAGTTGGAGAGCTCTAAAGAGAGATTTGAGGTGAAGATCATGATGATGGAGCTCATATCCCGACTGGTTGGAATTCACGAGGTTCAGGAGCATTTTTTTTTAAAAGTTATTACATCACAGGAAAACCCTTTCAACAGCTTTTAATACATGCTTTTTTTCCTTCTGCAGCTCTTTTTGTTCAATTTCTATCCCTTTATCCAGAGGTTTCTTCAGCCTCATCAGCGAGGTCAGAGCAGCTCTTCATTTTGATTTCCATAAGATAAATGAACTTGTCTCAGTGTGTCTGTGGTGCATTTCTGTAGAAGTGACCAAGATCCTCCTTTGTGCTGCCCAGGCCTCCCACCAACTCGTTCCCCCTGAGGTAAAAACTTGTTTCACAGGGCTTAAAATTTCAAGAAGTTTCTTGAGTTTTTAAGCTTTTTCAAAGTTTAAAGTGTCTAACTTTTGCATAGAATATAGTAGAATGACTTTATTCAATATTAGTCTGCATTTTCAATGTGGCTAAAAGCAGTCACCATATCAGTGCAAAAAAGATAATATGTACACAATATAAACATGTCAGTGATTAAGTAATATTGCAGAAAAACTAGTTAAAAGAATAAAAGCCATTTGACAATAAGGACGCAAGAAAAATATTGAGGTTAAAAAGAATAATTTCCAAATGTACACATATATATATACATATATGTGTATATATATATATATATATATATATGTGCCAGCACATTTGTAATCAGAACATCTAAGAGTTTAAGAGGGTTATTTCCTTTAGAAAAAGCTATTTTCAAATCAGTTTGTTTTCGTTCTGATGCATCTCTAGCGCCTCCCAGAGGGCAGCAGGTCAAACGGATTAGATGTGATTTGGGGATTTGATTCTGGGATGTGAACAGTCCTTGATGATTGATTTTTCGCAGTGCTAAGGCAGCAGGAGGTTTTTTTATGCCAAAACAAAAACATTCATCTTATTTTGCTGTCATTTCTTTATGCTGCAGATTTTTTTCTTTACTTTCATTTCCCCCCTTTTTTTTAAACCTTTCATTGACAAAATTCTAAATTAATTTATTTGTTATTTTTGGACACAGAAATCAAAACATAAGGCAGTGTAATCTCTCACAAAAAAGCTGGAACAAAGTCTGAACAACAGGAAAATAAAACATGTTTTTAGTTTTTTTAATATGGACTAAAATAGTATCAAACTGAAAATAGCAATACATTAAAATTATTAAAATAAATCAAGAGAAACTAAGGCATTAATCCAGATAAACCGATACAAAATTTGAGATTTTCATAGCTGTCTTATTTTTATTTTGGGTTGGTCGAAAAAATAGAATAAATGTTTTTAAAATACAAAAAAAAAGTGTTTCTCTTTAAAAAAAAAAAGATGTAGTAATTAAAAAAAACCTAAAATAACAAAATTGTTAAAAATTCTTTTAAGAGTTTTTAGCTTTTAAGATTTAGTTAATGCGTTTGAAAACTGCAGAGGTTTAAATGTTAGTCAGGGAGGAAAGGGCGTCCAGTGATCTATTCACTATGCTTGGAAATATAAGACCACTAGAGTGACAAGATTTTTCTTAAAAGATAGAAAAGAAAGAGCCAAAGATAAAAACTTTTACAGCGAGTAAAAACTATTTCTGTAAGCATTAATTGTGTGTTTATCCCATATTTGTGAAAAAAAAACTTCAACTTTATTAGGATTTTGGAGATATATAAATATATGCCTTTATCTTGTCATAATTGATAAACTCAGATATATTTTTTTTTACATTCATTGTTCAAATTGAACTGTGTTTACTATGTAAATTTATTAGGTTCTTTCCTTGTTTGCACTTTTAGATCATTGAACCCATGATCATGACAATCGCCAACAACTTTGTGACCGACAGGAACTCGGGAGAAGTCATGACTGTTGGGTCAGTGAGTGATCTCTTTGATGGCGCTTCAATTCATTATTTTAAATAAGCCCCTGCTAAAAGTTACAATTTTAAAATAAATTCTGTTGTTTGTTTTGCAATATAGTATCAATGCCATTAAGGAAATGGTTGCACGCTGCCCGCTTGCAATCACTGAGGACCTGCTGCAGGATTTGGCCCAGTACAAGACCCATAAAGACAAGAGTGAGCGATGAAAGGACTCTTGGACAAAGAGCTCCGTCTTGAACTATTATTCATGTTCCTGTGTTTTGCAGATGTTATGATGTCGGCCAGAGGACTTATCCAGCTGTTCAGGAACCTCAATCCACAGCTGCTGCACAAAAAGGACAGAGTAAGTATAGGTCAGCCCTCAAACATGAAAGCTTCATGTCTGGTTTTGTTTGATAATCAGAGCAAGAGAAAAAGTTTACTACTGTTTGCTGCGTTGCATTCATAGTGAAGGCAAAATTCAGAATTAAACTAGTGGAACTTTTGTCTTTTTCAATATTTTTAGGGAAAACCTACAGAGGCGTCAACAGACACAAAAGTCAAAGATTATGGAGAGTTGGAAGCTAAAGACTACATCCCTGGAGCTGAAGTCCTGGAGCTGGAGGAGGAGAAAAAAGAGCGAGAGGAAGATGAAGGTCAACTGCTGTGTTTGAGAATGTTTACATCATAGCGGTTGATTTTTATTTATTCATTTTTTAAAAATCGTTTATGCTTTTTTTTCCTGTAATTTTTCTTTAGACGGCTGGGAGAGTGCCAGTATCAGTGATGATGATGAGGATGGGGAGTGGGTGGATGTTCACCACTCATCTGACGAAGATGCAGGAGAAGTGGTGGGTATAAAATGTTTTAAAATGTTATGTGTTTCCTTTAGGCGGAAGCTGAATTCAGCTGGTCTTTTGTCAGGCGGAGAAGCTTCAGAATATCCCAGCTGAAGAGAGAAAAGCCAAGGCGGCAGCGGTCAGCGGTAGCAGGCTCTTCACGCAGGACGACTTCAAGAAAATCCGCCTGGTTCAAATGGCCAAGGAGGTGAACGCTGCTCCAGGGAAGGGCCAGAAGAGGAAAGCAGTGGAGAGTGACGAGGAAGAGAAGTGAGAGCTTAAAATATATCTTCTATTAACTCTTTATAGGATTGTTTTCACAAAATTTGTCCAAGGTTGACTGTTTCTTAACCTAACATTAAAAAAATGCATCCTCTTTGCCACCATCAGACTGCATACACTGCAGCATCCTGGGAATTGTAGTCATAAATGACGGGTTTGATGCTAGTTTTTTAGCTTTATGGTTGTTTCGCTTTTGTAGAGGTTAGGATTTAAAGGCCATTTGTCAGTTACACCTGCCCGCTTTCAATTAATAAAATAAAATGATGCAATTTATTCATAAACACTAAATATTACACTAAATAAAGCCTAAATATGTATATATTTAAATTATATAAAACAAATGTGTTCCTTTTCTTGTACTATCAGATCAGACGAGTACATGAGAACTGTCTTGTTTATAGTAAACCACCTCGTGGTAAAATATTGAACTGACCTAGTTATGGTTCATTTTTAAACATACCCCCAAACAGGAAGTCCTTTGGATCCCCACTTGTTCTCAGCCGCACTTTTGCAGTTTGGAGGAAAGTTTAATAATTTCATGGTGTTTTACCATAAAGCTGCATCACTTTGACTTGAATTTAGCATCTTTTTAGGTTTTTCCTGCTTTCAAACAGGGATTTTTAAAAACGTTTTTATTGTGAAAATCCATCATCACAAGAAAAACCACATACTGTTGTTTTTTCCATGTCAAAGTGGCCATAAAACAAACTGAGTCCAGACAAAATTTAAACAGAATGAGATTGTAACATTTTTGAAACTTTAATTAAGTCAGGCTAACTGTTTTGATACATTGTGGTTTCATATTTATATAGACTCAGATAACCCTTAACATGAAAGTGGTATTGCCCCTGTTGTATCTGACAGTGCAGATTTTTCTAAAAAACTGTTATTAATATTTGCTTTTTAGTCTTCGCAATTCTCCTTTTCTTAATTTCTGAAGTCTTTCATGTTATCGTGAATACCTAAATATCACTTTTAGGACTTTTTAGACAACCACGCGACATGTAATTGGATCATTTTGGGGGGATTAGGACCCAACACTGCTACACTGCATAGTAATGTTGTTAAATTATGGTTCTATCTCATTAAAATCTTTTAACTGTGATTTTGTGGTCTCAAACTCTCAGAGGGGAGCTGCTGATGCTCAGAAATATTGAGAAACTGCATAAGAAACCAAAAGCAGACAAGGAAACTCGACTGGCAACAGCTATGGTAAAATCTTCTAAAATACCCCTTTTTGTTTGTCAAATATTTTCTTTATTTTTGCACTAAAAGTAAAGAAAACTACATTAAAAACATAATTCATGGTTGTAAGTATCTGTAGGTCAAACTATTTCTATTTTGTAATTCCTTTATTTTTTGTAGGCGGGCAAAACAGACAGAAAAGATTTTGTCAAGAAGCGGAACCGACTCAACCCCCACGCCAGCACCAGCAATAAAGAAAAGAAGAAACACAAGAACTTCATGATGATGAGACACAGCCAGAACGTCAGAACCAAAGGAAAACGCTCCTTTAGAGAGAAACAGGTAGATTGCACTTAGAAAAAAACTGATATTATTATAGAATGTAAATGAAATGTTAGCTGTGAAACCGAAAAAAACATGTTGCTTCTTTTTTAGATTGCTCTACGGGAAGCCCTCCTGAAAAAGAGGAAGCAGTACAAGTAGCGGGCTGATGGGCATCCCTAATGTGATGTGTTACATGTTGCTGTACATTCATTCTATAGCATGTGTTATGTGAATGCTTGCTTTCTGAAAATAAAAATGCGCAATTTTTCCATTTTCAGAAATAAATCTTTTTATCAAACATGTAAGTCTGTTTTTTATTTGTGTAATTTAATTTTGACTTTGTTTTTAATTAAAACGCGATTACAAATGGAAGCCAAAAAGACGGAAATAAAAAAAAAAAAAAATTCTGTCACAATTTTTTAAACATCTTGAATATAATCATGAACTTGGTTGTTATAAAGTACTGATACTTCACCCAGAGTGCAAAGGTATTGTAAATGTGTAATTTTTAGGAGTGATTTTATTGTACAGTATAGTTATGTAAACACTGTAATTAGAGTTTAACATTTCCTTGTTTTGTAAACCATTCACCAGGATAATATTTTGACAAGATAGGACTCCTTTACCTTAAACTGGTAGCAGAGGTCGAAGAATGTGCCTCATTGTGCTTTATGGGTTAAGAAATCTCACACATTTTGCAAAATGCACAAGAAATTGTGCAAACTTTTATTTTGAAGTTTTTTAAAAAATGAAACAATAATGCTGATTATTATTATTTAATTAATAATTCAATATGGACTCATGGTCCAAATGACAAGATCATAAAAAAAAACAAAATTCATAAAAGATACAAAAGAACTATTATTTTTATTACTAACATAATCACTTGTCTATTATGTCTGTTTTGACAGATACAGCTACAAATCCGTATTATCTATTCCATCCAAGTAAACTACGTTACCCATAAAACACTGCGATCCGTCTACTTGTAACATTTTCCACTTAAAGACGCCGGCATTTTATTCCTGCTCCGAAATGAGGTACTGACATCTGACTAAGTATATTAACTAACACAGTGTTCTGTGATTTAATGTAGTAGCGACTAAGGTTCGTTGGATTAATGTTTCTTGACAGGTAACGTTTTCATCTTACACTTGTTCGTTTTTGGCAAACAAGCTAATATCAATCTCTAGTTAGCCCAGCTAGCAGGGTTAATCCATTTGAGTTAATGTGAGACATTTGGATTCTAAAATATAAGTAAACTCATATTTTATGTGTGTTTTATGTTTTTGATGTATAACTCTCTTTAAAAGGCGTTTGTTTTACAATTGTTGGCGTTAAATGCAGCGTTTGTAGTGATTCATTTCGTCCCGAGTACAAATTTAGCTCATTCCAAGCATAGATATGACTCAATAGACGCTGTACTCAAAATTACATATCTATAATTTCTGTTGAAGGATGCTGGTTGTGATAGTTCACACCTTAGTATGGCGTTGGTTTGGTAAAAAAAAATTAAGTCGAAGCTATAACTAAAACCAACATTTTTCCTTTTATTTATCATGTCTTAAAGCATAGTCTACACATTTAAAAACAGTCTTGCATTTATTTACATTTAGAAGGCCATCAACTGATTTATTTTTAAAACTTAAAACAAGGCTAGTTTTTGCTGCGTATAGCGGCATCTAATTCTATGCTGTTTTTCTCTGATATATATAGACAAGCATTTAAAAATGTAGTATTTTTATGTTTTTTAAAGAAGAAAAATGTGTTTTATTTTTTAAGGCACTTTTTGTAGAAGCTGTCTCTAGGACATTTAAATTGGTTTAAACTGTGTTCCACTATTTTCTTTCTTTTTTTCCTCCCCTTCTGGCTGCCTAAAAGCTCAGTCAGTGTTTTTTTTAACTTTTCACCTTGTGACGTTTCTAAATATTTTTGGTTGGTGACAGGTCTGGACTGGAGTCAGAGTAGTTAAAAAAAAAATGGGATGCTTTACTGCAGAGGCATGATATTAGGAATGGAGTGTAGTATTTCAGACAAAGCACAAGCCCCCCACCCACACGCACACTTTTGTACAAATCGGAATGGAAAGAGGTTGCAGAAAAATACAAAATTTCTTCTTGGCTTACAGGTTAGAATCTAAGATAAGGATTAAGGGTAGCTTTACAAGTTAACTCAGCAATATATAGTCAAAATATATATTCATTTGGGATATTCAATTTTGTTTTTTAACGTTAGTTGTTGGCATTAAACAAAAAAAAACATTCATTAGATTTTCTTTTAGTGGTTGTTTTCTTTGTGCTCCTCAGCTTGAAAAAATTGACGGCGTTACATACTTAAATTTTTTAAAGGCTGTACTCTTCTACAGTTCTTCTACAATAAAGTCTTTGAAGTCCCACTCGGATCTTCTTTTAATCTAGTGCAAAAACGTTCCCAGTGGTCTTTTGGTTATAATTATGCCGTTTTTAGGCAAATTCAAAAAAACCTTTGTCGTTTTCTAGAAGAGTTTCTGCAGAGCATCAGTAGTTAATCAGGAATTTCCAGGACTGTTGGTAGGGAGTTAGCCTGCTCTGACTTCCCATCATCCCTTTGTTTACACTTTCTCCTGCTAGCTTACAAACCCTCGCATTCCCTATTCTAACTTTACTGGTGCTACAAAAATGGCGAGCAATATTGCAGCTATCCAGCCGTACAGCATCAAAATGGAGCAGAGCAATGTTAAGCTCAAAATTCTATAGATATGTTCTTTATCATAAGAAAAATGCTACAAAAACATGTTAAAAACATAGAAAACATTCTTTTGAGTGGGTCTTTAAAACCCTATAAATGGAATTGCTTTTCGTCCTCAGGAGTCGGTTAAAAAGTGGATTTAAAAGGGATTTGTCTGGATTGGCTTTCTCAAATGGGAAGTGGTGGTTGCTCTGTAGAGACCTGTATTTATGTGTTGTACATATGCAGATGCATGTTTTTGTTTAGGTTCAATGTAGCCACATGAAATTTTGAGCATTTTTTAATTTGTCTCTGATCCAGAGTTTGCTTTACATCTCTCACCTAATTAATATAATCAGATTTTATTAAATTAACTGGGATTTAGTTAGACTGTTAAAAAAGTGATAAAAATCTGATAAAAGGTGCATATGATAAATATTCTGACAAACTAGAGATTTTTTGTTATCTGCTTGTGCAAGTGAGCGGACTAGTGATGAGCAGTGGTACACTGACGCTATTCAGTGGTAGACATAAGACTTGAGTGGGAGGAGTTTTGGTTTGGTTATTTGGTCTTACTCTCACAACTAGACAAAGTAGAGACATGTAGAATTGATTTTCCCTCTGACTCAGCAGTAAGTGTGCATTTTAAATTGATTTGTTTAGTTTTTTTTTATGTTTTGTGTTGCATCATTATCAGTGGGTTTTTTTTCTCAGTTTTTCTTTTTTTGTAATTTGCAGAAATTTCTACACCTCTGTTTTTTCTGTCAAGAGGCATTACTCTGTGTACATTATTAAGAAATAAAAGGAATTTTCCTGATTTTGGCAAATGGCAATTAAAATGACTGAAACATTTTAAAGGGATCGAATACTTTCTGTACCCACTCTAAGCTTGCAGAATCTGCAGACTTTGATCAATTTCCACTCAATAAATATTCTGTTTTTTGGTGTAAACTGCACATTTAAGCTCACATAAATAAACAGAAAGAAGAGATGTTTTAATTTTCAAAATTGTATGCTCTTATAAATGTCAGTTAAGAGGAATAAATATTTCCTATAAGATTTTTTATCTAATCCTGCACAAATGTAATGTAACCTTGCATGATCAAATGAAATATTGACAGCTTTAGCTCAACTTCATGTTTTTCTGTAGTTAAAGAAAGTCCTGCATATCGATATAATGTTCAAGCCTTCCTGACATTGTTGTTTTGCAATTCTGTTCAATTACAACCTTTAAAGTAATACTCATTATTTTATTTGTGCTGACAGTTTTGTGGCTACAGTGCTTGTATAACACTGATTACATGTTTAATCTTCTACTACCATAATAATACACTCACTAAAAATGCTTCTTTGTGTGTCACAATATGATCTTTAAGGCAACGCAAGTAAAATATTAATATTTTTGAAATGTTTTAATTTGTATTGTCTTTTTTTTTTTCTGATTCACCTTCCATCCAGGTGTTGTTTCCAGTAACCTGCCATGGCACCTGGAGACGTGGTGCCAGACCATGCCAAGCAGCTGAAATCAAAGGATAAGCGTTCAGGAAACCGGACGTTCAAAGGAGAATGTGAGCCTGATGGGTCATTTGTCTTTGAGGCTCACGAAGCCTGGAAGGAATTCCACAATTCTCTTAGGCATTTCTATGAAGTCGGGGAACTCTGTGATGTCACATTAAAGGTAGGCTGCTGCCTCTGGCTATTAATGTGCTTTTTATTAAATATCTTCATCAAATTCTTTTCTTTTTCCTTATAGGTTGGCAGTAAGTTGATACCATGTCACAAGCTGGTACTGGCATGCGTTATCCCTTACTTCAGGTAAGCCTGCCATATGCAGTATGTTTACACACATTTAAGGTATTACTACATTTAAATAAAATAGAATTTTGGGTCATTAGTCTTCAACATCTGCTTACAGTTTGTTTGCATTTTTACATTTTTTTTAGCTTAAATGTTTTTTGTTTCTTTCCTAGGGCCATGTTTTTGTCAGAAATGTCTGAGACTAAGCAAGATCTAATTGAAATAAAGGACTTTGATGGTGATGCCATTCACGACCTCGTGCATTTTGCCTATTCATCTAAAATCACCTTGACTGTGGACAATGTCCAGCCATTGCTTTATGCAGCCTGCATCCTTCAGGTACATGAATGCAGTTTGTGCTCTAGTGTGCTTCTGAACCTTTTAAGCAGTTGTGTCAATTCCTTTTAGGTTGAGTTGGTGGCCCGGGCTTGCTGCGAGTACATGAAGGCCCACTTTCACCCCACAAACTGCTTAGCTGTTCGAACCTTTGCTGAGAGCCACAATCGTGTGGATCTGATGGACATGGCTGACCGTTACGCCTGCGAACACTTTACTGAGGTGGTGGAGTGCGAGGACTTCACGTGTGTGTCCCCCCAGCACTTGCGTACGTTGCTGTCTTCTTCTGATCTCAACATCCACTCAGAGACCCAGGTGTATAACGCTGCAGTGAAGTGGCTGAAGGCAAACCCACAGCACCATGAGGTCTGGCTGGACCAGATCATGTCTCAGGTTGCAAAATGAAATCTTATTTCCTGCCATTGTGTTGTTGTGGCCTTCTTACAACAATAATTAAGGCTTTTTTCTGACCATGCAACTATGCTTCTTCCAGGTGCGCCTCCCTCTGCTGCCAGTGGAGTTTCTGATTGGAACTGTGGCAAAAGACGAGATGGTCAAAGGAAATCTGAACTGTCGGGATCTGATGGATGAAGCCAGGAATTACCACCTGCATCTCAGCAACAAACTGGTCCAGGACTTTGAGTATTCAGTCCGTACCATCCCCAGAAAGCACACTGCAGGTACAACTGATGTGGTCAAGGGTTACCAGGACTGGGCTTAGTGTTTTAAAGAAAATAACAATGGTATTTAAAAAAAATCTAAACATTTCCACTCAAATGACTTGTTAAATATTTTTGTTGAAAAAGATAAAAAATAGACAGAGGAGATAGAAAAACAAGTTTGCAAAAATGTTCCTATAATTGTAGCTCTATTTAGGTCATCACTTTATTGTAAAAAATAAAATAATCAGTCCAATCTTACATTAAGAGGTTATTCATTTTATGTATCCTTTTGGTGAAAGATGTTGTAGTTCAGTTTACAGCTGTAGAAGTCCAGCTTTAAAGCCCCACTCCAACTATATATTTTTTCTATCGGTGGTCTTTTATATATTAGTATGCAGTTTTTTGCCAAAATCAAAAAGCCTGTGTCATTTTTTTAAGACATTTTCTGCAGTGCAGCCAGAGTTCATTAGAAATTTGCCTCTTGGTTGTGGAAGGGACTGTTGGGGTGGAATTAGCTCTCCATTGATATCACAGCATGCCTTTGTTTACACTCTCTCCTGTTAGCTTAAAGCTCCTCACAAGCTAACATTAGCGTTGCAAAAAATGTGAGAGCAATATTGGAACTATCCAGCTGTAAACTAAAAAAATACCTTTCTATGAAATACTGATGTCCCAAAAAGGAAATGTAATTGTTTTTATCCTTAATTCAACTGGATGAACCACTCTACTGTGCATTTATGCTATGAATTAAATAAACACAAAAACAGTTTCTTCGATGGTGCACAACAAAAGAATCTTTTCCCCGATTCTAAATAAATACCAAACCTTTGAATTATTGAAACAGGAAAGCTTCACTATTTCAAAATTCTTTGGAAATACTCTGAGTTTTATTTTGAAATGTCACAGTTTCTTTTTTGCTCCGATCTTCTTTCTCAGGGGTTCTGTTCTGTGTGGGAGGGCGAGGCGGTTCTGGGGATCCGTTTCGCAGCATCGAGTGCTACTCCATTACTAAGAACAGCTGGTTTTTTGGTCCTGAAATGAACAGCAGACGACGGCACGTTGGTGTAATATCTGTTGGAGGTAATTTACCCAAAAACAAACTTTTATTCTGACATATATGAGCTTTTTATATCTATGTCTATATCATTGACTGTATAAGAGAGAACTGGACATAGTACGTTTGCTGTCACCCATAGAACATCACTTACTTCCAAGGAATTGAAGTCAATTCAGTCGACATTTTTCTCCAATACGGACTTTGCCATGTTGAAACCAGACAACGTTAGTAAGCAGTGATTGGTCCGATCCGGTCTGAGTCAACATTTCTTTGGCAACCACTCTCACTAATCAGGAGTGAGCTTGTTGGAAAGCCACCCCCCTTTCACTGAAAGCGGGCTCGGGAGAATCTGTCAAATGCTTTGAACGTTCGAGGTGGGGCCCAGCGGGAACCCCATGCTTTTATTGATACATCTGATTGGCCAGTTTTAGAACTTGCTATAAAAGAAAAATATTATGAGGGGAAAAAAAACAAAATTAGCAAGGTACCAGAGCAAGAAGGGTTATTTTAGCAAATAGAATGACTGAGTAATAACTGTTAATTTCTCAATAGAAGTCTATTGAATTTCAGCTTTTTGGAACCAGCGGGTACTTCCTATTTGGAACCCCAGGGAGATGGGTTACTCAGTCTAGTTCACATATACAGTCTACGGCTGGGATAGGCAACTCCAAGCCTCAAGGGCTGTAGTGTTTGCATGATTTCCAGATATCAAAGTCCTCATGACTGATGGGTTGGATGGGATATGTTGGAAAACATGCAGGAATGCGGCCCTCAAGGCCTAGAGTTGCCTATCCCTGGTGTACAGTATATATAATGAGTAAAACTTTAGTAAAATAACAAAAGTCAGAATGTTTTTCGCTTGTCAGCCAAACTTGGGTATGGGTTGATGCTTAGTTGCTGTGGATCTGCTCACCATGTTAAATGTTTTCTGCAGGGAAGGTTTACGCTGTGGGGGGTCATGATGGAAATGAACACCTGGGCAACATGGAAATGTTTGATCCTCTCACCAACAAGTGGATGATGAAAGCCTCGATGAACACAAAAAGGTAAATAGCAAATGGTTCATTCAAAAGCACTTATGAAAACATTTGGGTATTTTGTTTTGTTTGTTATACATTTTGTATTTTGTTTCACAGAAGATGCTTGTTTAGTAGCATGAAATTCGTTATTTTTAAGGATGATTTGTTTTACAGGAGAGGTATAGCTCTCGCTGCTCTCGGTGGGCCCATATACGCTATTGGAGGTCTGGATGACAACTCCTGCTTCAACGATGTGGAGCGTTACGACATCGAATGCGACAGCTGGAGCGCTGTTGCTCCAATGAACACACCCCGAGGGGGCGTTGGCTCTGTGGCAGTTGGGGTAAGTTAGCTGAAAACCAGCATTTCATGTGTTTTCCATGTTTCTCACAAATGTTTTTCCTCTTCTGTCAGAGTTATGTGTACGCTGTTGGAGGAAACGATGGGGTGGCTTCACTGTCCAGCGTGGAAAGGTACAACCCTCACCTCAACAAGTGGGTGGAGGTTTGCGAAATGGGTCAGCGACGTGCTGGAAACGGAGTCAGCAAACTCAACGGCTGCCTCTATGTTGTCGGTGAGAGGAATATGATAACCTCGGATGTTTGGGAGTGTGCCATAATGCTTGCTGCTGTCATAAAACAGAAGCTGTAAGATGTGCTTTTGAGATGTGCAGATTTTTTCTCCAACACTTTTAAGTGCACACCAAAGACACGAATCAAGGCAAAAGTTCACGTTTCGTAAATAATCCTTGGTAACTAATTAACTGAGCATAAAAGACAGATTTTTGCTGTTTGAGTTTGTGAAGTTTTGAGCCTTTTTGCTGAGTCATGAAACTTACTTAAACAATCACATCATTGCCTTGTAAATTTGCAGTTTTACATTTAATTTGACGTTCAATACTGGTTTCACCCTGAGCTCCTCAGATTTTCTTAGGTTACCAGTAAAGCCCAGACCCTTTTAAAAATTAATATAAAAAAATAAATAATACTGAAAGATTCAAATACATTTTGATTCCAAAGGTTAGATTTATCTAAATAAGTCATATTTGGTAGTGCTTAGAAGAATTTGTTAAAGAGATGAATGGAAAATCTAACCAATAGATTGATTAGTCATCTCTAAAGTAAGGAATGTGCATTACTAGAGTATAAATAAGATGGTGGATTATTATATTCCAACGAGAAGTAGGAGTTTCTATCAAATTTCACAGCACAAAGTGCAATGTTCCACCCAAAACCATCCAGCCAAAATAAAGAATGCTTAAAACGGGCACACGGGTAAATAAACTGCAGCTTCTTTTCTCTATCATTTATTCTTCTCTTGTCTTCCAGGTGGTTTTGATGACAACTCCCCGCTTAGCTCCGTGGAGCGCTTTGATCCTCGAATGCACCGCTGGGAGTATGTGTCTGAGCTTACCACGCCGCGCGGCGGAGTTGGGGTTGCTACCGTCATGGGAAGAGTGTTTGCAGTGGGTGGACATAATGGAAACATATACCTGAACACAGTGGAGGCTTTTGAGCCCCGAATGAACAGGTGAGTAGGCCGAACTAAAATATGACAGGGGGAAGTTAGCTTTTTACAGTTGTTGCTGTTAGAATAAAACCGATCCTACTATGTTTTTATCCGGTACTTTTTTCTTGTTCTTTGCACACAGCTAGCTGACAGTGCACCAATAATGTATAATTAGGATTAAGTCATCTTAAAGAATACAAGTGTGGAAAGTAATTTAATTGGCCTGGTAAGACTGAGATTGTAAAAAAATCTTCTACCTTACATTTTAGATTTGATTTTTTTGCACAACTAAAAAACAGTAAAACATTTGTGAAAAGAAACAGAAATACAATGTAGAGAGAGGCAAAAACCTTTATTTAAAATGTACACAAGGATTATGGAGAACTCAGATGTAAAGAAAAAAAAAACATCTTCTTTTTTGTTAGTTTATGTGGAAACTTTTAAAAAGGGAGTGTTGTAGTTTTTACATCAAAAACTACACTAAACTAATACAAGTTCTCTCACTTCCCAACAGCTTAATATTAAACTAGCGTAGAATATCTGAAAAGTCTGCCTTTAAAGGGCCACTCCGAGGACAATTGTGTTTTTGGTGTTTTTGACAGGTTTTTGTAGCATTTTTCTAATGGAGGATAAATATTATGAAAGTTAAACTTAAAAATTGCATTTCTGAATATTGTTATCCAAATTGTTGTGCTGTTGTATAAAACAACAGATTTTTAACATTTTGGCTAATAATGGTATGATCAGAGTTAAAAGACCGCCAGGAACGCTTTTACAAAAGATGAAAAGATGATCGGAGTGGGTCTTTAACCAGTAATTCCACACTTTTGTCTTTTTGGTGTGTCTGCTTTTGTAAAGGAATGGGAATTAAATGATATAGCAAGATAGAGATTTACGACCAATGAGATCTCTAGTATTACTACACCACAATTCTGTCATAATTGATGCATTTTAAGAGAACCCTTGTCAGACATCAGATGTAGGAAATTCCTCATTTGTGTTTTCAAATGGAAACATGGTTTCCTTTGATATCTTCCATTATTCTGCTGTTGTTTTCAGTTTTTCTCTTTTTGTTTTGAACTGGTCCAGATTTTAAAAATGTGCGTGTTCATTGAAAGCAGGGAAAGTTCTTGTACCTTAAGTTGAAGGTTTTTTAACCTCTGCTCTTTGTATTTATTTATCTTTTGACAATCAAATTAAACTTTATAACAAAAAGGACTTTTTGTGCCACACAGATCAAAGTGCTGTACAGGCAAAAACAAGCAGACAAACAGAAAAGATAACTGAATTAAAACCAATCCACTGCTTTGCCTTCCCCTGTCCCTCCATTGTCGCATACACCCCTTGACTCCACAGACAATGAATACATGCATGAAAACAGGACTGTAATTCATAATAAAACAAAAACTTTTGCTGGTGAAATGTCTTCAATTTAAAAAACTATGTCCAGAATATATATTTTTTAAACTTTTCTGCTTAAGAACCACCCTAAATAAGAGACAGTCTTTACAGATAATTATAATTTAACATTTATCTTAAATAAAATCTAGTTTATTTCCAAAGTGTTTTTTTGGAAAAATGAGAGTTTTTTTTTTAAGGATGTTATAGAATGGACATAGTTGTAGACGCAATAAAGTTAGGAAAAACTTTATTTTTCATCTCTGTTGTGAGAACCTCAAAGCTGTTTAAAATGTTCCGTTCCAGCGCTCTAACAGGCTTTGTCTCATGATCGCCGTTCAGGTGGGAGCTGGTAGCCTCCGTGTCTCACTGCCGCGCCGGTGCCGGTGTCGCTGTGTGCTCGTCCCACGTCAGCCTCATCAGAGACGTGGGCCAGGGCTCCAGCAACGTGGTCAACTGCATGTGACACTTCACACATTGTCAAACTGCTGCACAATCACACAACGCGAAGCACACGGACAGTCAGGTCAGGACTGTTTCCAGCGAACACCAGCTCACATTCTGTTCACACAACACATTATAACTGAGGTGTATTTGGCTGAAGAAGCAGAACTTAAAGTTGCACAATGATGCAGTCAGTTCGTATTTCCAATCTCTTGCTGGTGTTCTTTGCAATCATTAATGAAGTATTTTGTACTGTATGTTTTCTGTAGTTTGTTTTGACTTTGCTCTTTTAAAAGGGACTGTGCTAGCTGAGCCTTTGATTTCACCCTTAGGAATGATTAGTGTGCTCGGACGAAGCACTACAGCTGTAAAATTGACCCGTTTGAAAACTTTTATATCCCTTCTCTCCCACTTTTTCATAAAAATGATCAGATTTATATAAACGGACAAATCAATACTTTGTAAGACATTCAGACAGGATTCTTCACCAGCACTGTCCACCCAAAGCAAATGGGATGTAAATACAATTCAAATGGCATCAGACTGTGTTTGAATTATCCTTAAATTCTCTTTGGAACAAATGGGTTCAGGGAAAACCTGACACAGCTTGGAGACTCACACAGACTCCTGCAAGTGCCAAAACTAAAACCCTTCAGTTCTACTGCCTCTACACTCCATATGACTTCATTTACCTCTAATTCAGCACTGATAGGTGTACGGTGATGATACCTAACTGTTACGGGACGATCAGAGATGCTCTTTCTCGGCTAAACGAACACAACTTTGACTTGACGGGCTCAAACTCAAAGAATTGAGGACTGTTAGAATCCTCTTCACTTAGTTAAAAGATGTAAAAGAGATTCAGAGATTTGTGTCTGCAGTTATTATCATTTTATGTCAATAAATATGACCATTTTTGTAAAGTATACTGAGGTGTATCTTTAACATATTATGTAATCCATTGCTGTGCACTATTTTCTTAGAATAGAGTTGAAATCGGAGTATATTTTTGTCCAGAAATGGGGGGGAAACTTTATGGGATAAGTTTTCTTATTTAACTTGAAATTTACTGCCACAAATAAAGGATGAAACATTTATCTTCGTTATAAGTTTGCAGAGTATGCATAGAAATGACTGCCATGGACTCTTTGAACAAGATTATATATTGTTGCACATCCTATTTGCCAGTCTAAATGATCGCTTTTACACCAAAAAGGTAAACTTTGGCGTAAACATCTAGTGATGTTCTTGCTCCTTTTGACTGCTTTTGTCTTTCTGTATTGATATACATTCGTACAATAAAGTTTTGTGTCCTTGATCGCCATCGACTTTTTACTTGCTGTTGCTTCCAGTCAGGTTTTAAGATGCAGAAACAGCATCCTCCTTTGCAGGTGAGTTTTCAAAGCATTTGTGACAAAAACAAAACAACTCACCTATTTCCTGTTTCTCACAAGAGCAGTCAAATGCTTAAATGATTGGAATTCCATTCTATGTTTTGTGTAACATCCTGTTAAATGGTTAAAAAGTAACTGTTGGAGGCAGAGACTGCAGTTTATTGACAGCTGACATGTGGTTGCAGTAAATGATATTTTTCTGGACTTTGTGGTTTCGATGTCGACATTTTGTATTTTATTTGTTACTAATTTACAAATGAAGGTTCCTTTAGCATAAAAGGTTGCATAACTTATTTGGAATTTTTAAAAAATATTTTATGATGATTAGATTTATCTAATCGAATCAAGATTGTACAACATTATTTGAATACAGCCTATTACGCTTTAATCCACTGCTTTTTTTTTTTCTTAATAATGCCTCAATGTAAGCATTTCTTACACTAATTAGAAATTCTATATCATGATTCATTCATTAATTTACAGAGGAGAAAAGAAGTTTTGAACTTTAACGTTTACAAGAAATAATCTAACGTATGTAACACTAAATTTACTAACCTGACCTGATGCGTTTATTGCGGTGATCCCAACCCCTGAAGGTTTTATTGTTGCTAACGACCACGTTTTTCATGAAGAAAAGAACTGAAGAGGGCAGATTTTTTTTTTGTCTTCTCCGTTTTACTGCTGTCAGCCTTTGGACTCTGGACGAATGCTGAAAAGAGGTGAAGCTGTGAGAAGATGCTCAAAGGTGCAAACGCTCAGAGATCCTGCACATCACACAAACGCTGCCAGGCTTGCTGGAGAAGGTTCAGGAGGGGAACAAAACATTTTTAGGATGTGCTGGAACTTTGAGTGAAACTTAAACTAAACAGTTTTTAAAAATGGACAAAGGAGTTCTTCTGAAACTGCTCAGCTTTGCTGCCCTTTTTGCCTGTGGTAAGAAGTTTTGTTTTTCTGGTGTTTTTGTATGAATTACATGATACTTTGGCTAAAAGTCAATTAACAGCAAACAATGTTCCTTTTCTACATAAATGCTATGTCTTGATTGGTTTCAATCTGAAAATTAGTCTAACAAAAGAATGCAAAAAATGTTTTGAAAAAAGGCAGTGGCTTTGTAAACCAAATTATTGGGAAAAAAAACAGACATTAAAATAAAAAATGTTTTTAAATATAAAAAAAACATCTGAAGCAAAAGCTATTTTTCTTGTGAATGTAATCTTACAAAAATGTCTTTTAATTGGAAAAAAAATTGTTACTGTTCTTTAACCCTTTGACACCAACTGGTGCAAATGGACAAAAAAATTACCTTAATTTATCATTTACTTAGTTTAGTTTTTTTAATAGCTGAGAATAAATACAGGAATCAAGACAATAATTTATGAAAGTCTAAACTATTACAAATTTATTGGAATAAATGATAATATTTAAGATAAAAGTTCGTGCTCTGTGCACACCTAAATGGATTTGGATTTTAATTTCAGGATCAATTCTTCCTTTCTTACTTTGGTTGATAAAACTGCTTTTCTAGTCATGATTTGTTTTGTGGTCTTTCTTCTGATTAAAAGTAAAAGATGTGATTTCATTATGTTTATAAAGCAGTTAAAGTCAAACATTCACCCCAAAGGTTTGTGTGGGTTGTTCCGAGGTGACCGACATGTTTGAATTACCTATCTGTCATGCGACTTTTATGTTTAATGGTCTTTTAACGGCTTTTTTAAGACACCAAATGCCACATTAACTGGGCTTTTTATAGTTCCTGTCAAACATGAAGAGTAATATTATTTTACAGTAACTACTGTTCTCAATGCAAAGACATTATTATTCTTCAAGCAGTAAAGGAATGAGGAACTCGCAGTAATTAAGACCTAAATGATTGGATTTGTTAAAATGGGTATTTACTGAGTTAAAATACTAATAAATAACAAAACACTTTTTTTTAATGTATGAATCCAGAATTAATTAATTTTCAGATACATTTCACAATCTTATTTGTGCTTTGACTTCTCCCTTTTAAATAAATTATTGAAAATAAAACTCACCTGTTGGTTCATTTATTTTGCTGTTTTCCTTTCAGGCTACAGCCAGTGTCAACCAGGATGGAGGGAGAATTACGGCAAGTGTTATTTCTTTTCAACGGACACAAAGTCATGGTTTGACGCAAACACATATTGCATGGAGCAGAACAGCCACCTGTTGAGTATCCAAGATGTGGAAGAGCGGGTGAGACTCTAGAAACAGAAAATGTTCCTACAAGGGGAATTTTCTCTTTATTGTTCCTCCGTTTTTTTTTTTTTTTTGCGCAGTTGTGGGTGAGAACTCAAGTCGGCGCAGAGATCTACTGGATGGGCCTGAATGATGAAATAGTAGAGGGTGTCTGGGAGTGGAGTGACGGGAGTCCTTTCATAGAATATTTGTCGTAAGTTACACAAACTGTTAAAAAAAAAAAAAAAAAAAAAGCAGCTTCTAATTTTATTACAATTTGGGGACCTTTAAACGCCAGCTAATCCAGACGTATGGTTTCATTTACTTTCAGATTCTGGGGTCAAGGTCAGCCGGACAACTGGCAAGGCAACGAACACTGTGGCGAGGTGGTTGGATACAACACTGGACACTGGAATGATGAAAACTGTGACACTAAAAGAAGATACATTTGCAAACATATCAATTGTAAGTGAACGTGACCAAAAAATATGTTTTAATGGAAAATGAAACATCTCTAAAAGCTAACAATATTTCTCTGGTATATTTTTTAACGTAGATGATTTTTTTCCTCTCAAAGTTACAATCATTTTAATGTGGGGGTGTTTTTTTTTCCTTAAAAAAGGTCAGTCATTTACTTCTAGATTGAAGCTCATTTAAAAAACTAAAATGAAGAGAATAACAGGTCAGTTCTCAAAGTAACCACTAGGTGGCTTGCTTTACAAAACAGTCAGTCCTTCTTTATTTCATTATTAAATAATAAAACTTTACACCACAAAGCGCATACTTACAGCCAAGCTCAACTTTTTTTTAACAGTTCTATGACCATCATATATTTGAATATTCACTTATATTGGAATCTGAAAATATACTTTTTATTGTTTTTTTTTTTTTTATAAACAGAAATAAAACTCTCAGGCTTTGTGTATTTAAGTGTTGCAAAACAGAAATTGTCCTTCCATAAATGTTTCATTTTGCTCTTTGCATGTGTTTATTTGGTTTCAAACAGAAAAAGCGTTTTTTAGTCTGACTTTACACAAGCAAATGGGTTAACCTGACTCATCTGTCTTCACTGAATCTATTATACATTAGAGAGGACAAGAAAAAGAAAGGGAGCAACAAAAAACGAAAATTCAGAAACATCTTTAAGAACTGCAGCAACGTGAGAGGAGGAAGTGAACAAACACAAAATCCCTGAAACTTCTGTTTAGTACCAAAAAAATTTGCCATTGTAGGAACCAACCAAGTCTCTGTTGTAACACAAAAAAAATCATATTTTCAAAAATCATTTGATCAGATAGAAAGCTATTTTTTTTAAACCTTTCTTTTAAAAGTTTTTTTTTTTTCCCTTTTCAGCAAACACTTTACCGCAGTGTGATCTCGCCAACGGCTGGGTGCAGTTTGGCTCTAACTGCTACAAACTCAAATCAGATACTAGGAAGAGTTGGTCGGCAGCCAGGCATGATTGTGTGCAGGACGGAGGAGACCTGGTGTCCATAACATCAGAGGAGGAGAACACGTATGTAGTGGCAGCGATGGATCCAACACATCTGGACCTCTGGATTGGACTCTCCACTCTGGTAAGAGGAACATAAAGGGATGCTGAGAAACTTTAGACTTGATTTGAGCTCTTAAAGACGAGGATTATCTGATTTTTTTTTTTTTTTCTTCCAGAAATGCAACAAGATTTCTTGTCACTTTGAAAATGGGAACAGTGATTTTACTTGGTCGGATTCTGTCCCGCTGAGCTACACAAACTGGGGCGATGGTCAACCCACAGTGTGAGATGTCACAACAACAAAAAAAACGTGTAATCATACCTTAAATATAGTTTGACAAATTTTCTTCCAAACTTTGCTCTCCGACAGTGACACGCAGGCGGGTTCGTGTGCTGCAGTCATCAAGGATCACTCCAGTGATTTTGGGGACTGGAGGTCCCACGCATGCAGATATGAGCGCCCGTATATGTGCAAGCGTCCAGTCAACAGTAAGCTTTTGTCCCACCAGCCCTCCTCACGTTTGCCCCTGGCATGATTTAAATGGACTTCTCCTCTTCTTCACCTTCCAGCCACCTGCCCTCTTGGATGGAAAACCTTCGCAGGCAACTGCTACTGGATGGTCACTAATAAGAACCTCCTGACCTCCTGGCATGAGGCGCTCACCAGGTGCTCTCATATGGGGGCTCACCTCCTGATCATAAACAGGTATGACAGACATGGATGTGGTCATGTGACCAACTCTTTGGGCGCCCTCTTCCAGAAAAGTTCTTAAAGCTTGGTTGTGGACTTTTGGTGTCTTTTAAATGCATATAAACGCACCCAAATTTCAGCAAACTTTCTATCATTTTAAAGAAAATGTCACACTTGTCCCGTTCCTTATGCAGTGAAGAAGAACAGTTCTTCATAAACGGAAACCTTCCGGACTTTCACAACGTGGACATCCCTGACATCTGGATCGGCTTATCAGGTGCTGCACAAATCTGTATTCACAAACATTAAAATATTGGAATATTAACCCTGCTCATAATATATATACAATAAGATATGATCCAGGATGGGGTTTTCAAATGGGTGGATACAACAAACATCATGTTTTCAAACTACGGTCCTGGCTGGCCCAGAAACACTGAAGGCTCATGGGACTGTGGACAGATCTTCACAGGTAGAAGCTGCTCCCTGTAGTACACAGACCATGTCAACATGTTTATGACGCCAGAATGATCTAAGTTCCTGATGCTTTTAGGGAATTATCAGGGCAAATGGGAAACGACCAATTGCTTCAAGAGTCTGGGTTTCATCTGTGAGCTGACGGGTGGAGAGAGTCTGAAACCGACAGCAGCTCCGGGTCAGTCAGACCTTCTGCTTCCTTTAAAGAGCCACGTCTGGAAATGTGTCAGGAACTGCTCTGTGATTTGTTTCAGAATACCACTGTGACTCTGGGTACTTGCTGTTTGGAAACTACTGCTATCATTTGGAGGCGGAAGACGTGAAGAGCTGGCAAGATGCTGAAGATCACTGTAGCAGACAGCAGGGTCATCTGGCCAGCATTCACTTCCAGGAGGAGCTGAGCTTCCTGACAGGCGAGAGACGATCATGAAATGCGTCAGGCAGAGACTTTAAAGCCGTGAAGGTGTAATTTGTTGTGTTTGGTTTCTGCAGCTCACATGGTGGGCCAAGCGTGGGTAGGACTGAACGACATCACGGCTGAAAACCAGTATGTGTACACCGATGGGACGCCTGCAGTGAGTGGCACAGCCAGGAGGCAGAATCCTCGACCGTGCAGGCGCCTTTCATGATGCTGTATTCCTGTGCTCGCCAGGACTTCCTGCCTTGGGCGCCCGGTCAGCCAGACAACTGGCAGGACAATGAGGACTGCGTGCACCTGAGGGGGCACAATCATGCCAAGCCCGGATTGTTCAACGATGACTTCTGCACTTCCACACGGGAATTCATCTGCAAAAAAGGTGGAATATTCTCACGATCTTGGGCTTCTCGTTGGATTTTTCACTCATAACATTTGCTGATGTCTTCCTAGCTAAAGGACTTGGACCTCCTCCTCAGCCTCCCACATCTGGACCAGGTCAGCTTCATAAAGTCTCCTTCATAAAGATTTGTGTGTGTGAATCTGAACTGTTTTTTTTCTTCCCCTCAGGATGGAATGATAAATGTGGGTCATGGATGTTTGACCCATTTAACGACTTCTGCTACCTTTTCAACTACCTGTCCATGAGAACTTGGACCGAGGCTCGAACTGACTGCCTCAACCAAGGAGGAGATCTCATCAGCATCACAGATCCGTTCGAGCAAGCCTTCATCCAGGGTGACTCACTTTCTTCTAACTGGATTATAGAATACAACTTTACTACCACATATTAGAAATGACCATGTTACCATAGCTACTAAAGCTACATTGAAAAAAGAAAAAAGACAGTAAATAAAACTAAAAATACTATAAAAAATGTATCCAACAGTAATGAATGGGCAGTATCTATGTTAATCCTTCATGCAGTCATCTGAATTATATTACACAAATGCAACTAAAAGAAAAAAATAATACTAATAATAATAAAAAATAATATTTTAAGGAAAATGTAAATCCACTTTATTTTTGTTGTCTGAAATGTTTAAAAAAAGAAATCTGTGACAGACTTGCAAAAATGCAATAAAATTAATTTAATGGAAAACAAAAAAATTGTAGAAACTTTATTTAAAATAAGGAGAAGTTAAGTTAATGGACAAGTTCTTGATCTGCCAGATGATTAAAAAAATAGTTTGAGATGTACTACTTTGAGAGATTTTCAAAATTAAAAAAAGAAAATCAAATTAATCTGATAAAAAAAGAAATAATAACCATGACTAGTTTCAAATGTTATAAAGCTGATCCTGCTAAACCAACTTTCAGCTGAACTTTCTCTTCAGAATATTTAAAGTCTCACTCTGATCAGCTATTTTAACGGCATTCTTGGTGGTTTTTTTTTTACTATAACTATGCCATTTTAACCAAAATAAAAAAAACTGTCATTTTCTAGAACATAGTTTCTGCAGAGCGGCAGAAGTTCATTCGAAATTCACCTCTTAGTTGAGAGTGGGACTGTTGGTGCGTCATAAATAACCTCTTTCTGAAACCCCTTTTTTTAATTTATTTTTTTGCTTTTGAAACATGACAATTTGAATAAAAATGCTCAGAAATGCAATTTTAAGCAATTTAAGCTTTCATTTGCAATTATTTTTGACTTCCACACTTTAAATAAGGTTTTTCAAAAAGTTTATTTGGTGATTATAAAAAAAAGTGTGCAGAATTTTATGCACATGTGAAAAGCTGAAGACTAAATATCTGCAACCAAGGATAACGTAAAGCAGCATTTTACTAAAATGTGATTTTTCTGTTCTCTGCTGGTTGACAGGTGTGATCCAGCACGCTCCCACTGGCATCTCTTTGTGGATGGGGGGCCACGACTCGGTCACGGAGGGCGGCTGGGAGTGGACAGACGGTTCTCCCTTCAGATACATTCGCTGGAATGCAGGTCTGTCAAAGCAGTCATTCCTGAGATGTGAGGATAATACTATTGTTGATCTGTAAAATATATATGTATATGAAATTGGGTTTACCTGCTTACTCAGGCAATCCAGATGACTATTACGGCGAGGACTGCCTGTCTATACTTATCAACAATGGCTACTGGAATGACGACAACTGTCAGTATAACAGAGGCTATATCTGCAAGCGCAGAGGTGAGAAACATCACTTAGCGGTTGTTTCTAAAAAGAACCCATGTCATGTAGAGTGATTGCAACCTGTTTGCTCTCAGGAAACACCCCTGAGCCCCCTCCACCCCATGAGGGTAAAGTCATCTGCTCTGTTTGTCATGTTTATTCACTTCTGACAGAACAAGTTTTAAAAAAATGGTCCTAAATTGTAGGTTTTCTTACGGCTGTGGTCTGCGAGGGCTCCAGTGCTGTCCTTCACTGTCCACACGACAGCGTCATCAACATCCAGTCTGCCTTCTTTGGACGGAAGAGCGCTGACATCTGTCCTCACTTTGAAGGATCTGAAGGTGTTTGTGGAGCCAATCCCGTTCCTCCCTTTTTTTGTTTCAATTGGATCTAATCCATTATTATTGTTGATTTGTCTTCTAGGGAACTGCACTGTTCAGGGTATCCTCCCTCAGTACAGAAAGATTTGTGACAACCGGCCTTTCTGCTTTGCATACGCTCACGTGGAGCAGGACCCCTGCCCCACCATCTCCAAATATCTCGAGATCACCTACAGTTGTGAGCAGAAAGGTAGGTTCTCCTTCCTCCTCACGGTCGGCGTCTTCAGGCAGACGCTCACATCGGGTTCTGCTTCCAGTGTGTCTACACGGCTTGGGCGTGGAAGACGGGAGCATCCCTGACGCTCAACTCTCTGCTTCCTCTTCCATCGGGGCTTACACTCCCAGCAAGGCTCGGCTGAACGGAGATTTTTGCTGGAAGCCATCAGGAAGTGGTATGCATGCGTCAAAGCGCATTTGCTGTTGTATTTAGGTTAGAAAAGCACCAAACTTTGTTTGTCTTGCAGAAACCTCAAGCTGGATTCAAGTGAACCTGGGTCAGACCAGGAAAGTAACAGGGATTGTAGTCCAGGGTTGTTCTGATGGTGAAAACTGGGTTACCAAATTTAAAATCCAGCATAGTATGGATGGGATAAATTGGAAAGACTACACAGCTGATGGGGATGTAAGTTTAAAAACGTTGATAATCACAGCACAAACGAGTTCATCATTCAATTCGAAAAATTGAGATTTTTTTTGTTGTCTTGATTGAAATATTTGTGTTTTCATTTGAAATGTGCAGTTTTTCCTGGGTTCAGTGGACAAAAACACGCCTGAGACCCAGCTGCTGGGCACACCAGTGTCCACCCAGTTCATCCGCATCCTCCCGCTGGAGTTCAAAAACCAGGCAGGCCTGAGGTTTGAGGTGTTGGGATGCACACCTGACTGTGAGGAGAACACTTTACTCTTGCTTCTCCACAGCCTCATCACTGATGCTTCCGAATAATCCCAGAAATTATGTTCCAACAGATGCGATCACATGCGCCGATAAACCCAACTTCAACATGGCCAACGATCGAATGACGTGAGTTTCACTTTAAATACACTTTTACACGTCATTCAAATCTGTTTTTATTGTGGCTCCGCTGTCCTTCAGGGTTCATTGTCCAGCGGCGTGTGCAAAGTCTGATTACACAGTTTATGGCTCCATGGTCTATCGGGGTGTAAGTACATGCAGATCTGCCACTGTACGGCCTTTATGCACATTTGATCAATTCAAACTTTTCTTTTTTTTAATTCTTTTTCCAGGACTCAAACATCTGTGCAGCTGCCATCCATGCAGGAGTGGTCCTCAATGACAACGGAGGAGACTGCACTGTCCTAAAAGCTGCAGGACAAGACTTTTACGCCGGCTCCACCAGGAATGGAATCACAACCCGGCAGTGCGTACATTCCATCCCTTTTTCCTCACGATTCAGAGCGGCTTATTCAATAATAAATGTTGTTCCCACAGATCAAATACACACTACGACGTATCTTTCATCTTTGCGGATGGAGGTAAGTCAAGTAAACTGCATTTCATTTTTTGTTGTCATGCTTTTGACGATTTCTAGTAAGTTCTCCGTCTTTCTTTGACAGAGCTGAGATGTCCAGGACTTGACTGGTTTGAGTTTGGAGAGTTTTGCTACAAACCTTTTGGAGACAAGAGGACGTGGCAGGATGCTCAGAGTAAATGCAGAGATCTGGGAGCTGAACTGGTGTCCATCATGTCCATGAAGGAGCAGAGCTGGGTGGAAAGCTACTTGTACATGGGTAAGGCTTTAGGAAAGAGCATTTAGGAAAATGTTCCCCAAAAAACATTCATGTGACTTTAACCAACATCCTTTTTATTTATTTTAACTATTATAGCCACCGATAATCTGTGGACGGGTCTGAATGACCTCCTTGTGCCTGGTATGTTTACTTGGTCTGATGACTTTGAGGTGACCTTCACCTACTGGGCTCCAGGAGAACCAAACAACCATAACGGCTTCAGTGAGGACTGTGTGGAGATGCTGTACGAGGTGATTGGCAGCAAGCGTGGCAAAATATTTAAAACGTTTTGCTCCTAACTTTAACGTTTTTGGTGCACTTCTATTATATTCCAGACCGGCCGATGGAATGATAAATCCTGCTCAGAACTCAACAACTACATATGCAAAAAACCCAAAGCTCATTACCCGGCGCCTTCTGTCCAGCCCACCGAGTATGGGTGTCCTCAGGTGGGAGAGGCCAAATATTGTGATGTTCTTCTTGCTTTTTCACTAATGCTAGAAAACACTCACATGGCTTCTTGCATCTGCTCGGTTGCAGGGTTGGGATGCATATGGATACTCGTGCTACTGGATGGAGGAGACAGCCAGGACCTGGTCTGATGCTAAAGCCTTTTGCACGGAGCAAGACAGCTTCTTGTTGCACATTGGAGACATGTGAGTTTGATAAACACGCAAAGTGATGTCTGCTTTTTCTCCATGTATTTATTTTTTAGTTATATTTACTTAAAAATGCGATCAGGAACTGGAGGATCAGTCCCCTGTTAGATTTAGAACAAAAGAGAAGATGACAAAGTAGAGTTAAGGAACAAACAAAAAGAAACTCACATATAAACATTATGACACAGGTTCATTATGCAGACAACACACATATAAAACTGCTTTTACTTTGACATCCCAATACAGTTTTAACATTAAATTAAAATACAACAAAGTTGATGTTTAAATATACTAAGAAGGAAAAGAGAAAGAACTAAGGGGGAAAAAAAGAATTTCAAATCATTTAGGGTCATGGAAACAAAACAAGTAGGAAATGTTTAGAAAGAGATCTCCTAATTAAAGTTTGATCAAACTCATTTTTTTATTTTCCAGACCAGACAATGTTTTTCCTGATGGTTCTTGGTTGAAATATTTTTGATTTGATTTTTTTCCCCAAAGCATTGATTGTAGGCAATAAATCACACGGCTACATTAAACTCATTACAGAAATAATGAAATGCATTGATAAAACAAAAAAAAAGTCAATGTAAGAAGAAAATAAGTCAAGTAGAGTTCGCTTTATTGCTTAAGAAAAGAGTCAAGCAAATGTATAGAATACCACACTTTAATTTAGACTGAAAGCTTCTCATTTAAAAGATAGATCACTGGATTAGTTTTCTGGTAATCAGGTTTGTGAGATGATATTTTACCAGGGAAGGTCTAACCTGCAGGTTTTCAAGTTCACCCTCCTGTCTGTGTTCATCTACAGTTATGAGCAATCCCATTTTACAGTCGCACTGACGGGAAAGACTGGGGACTGGTGGATTGGTCTGCGAGCACATGGAGAAGGTGGAGGGGTGGACTATGTCTGGGACAACGGCTCACCTCTCACCTTCACTCACTGGGATAAAAACCAGCCAGGTACAGAGTGAACACTGAACTGAGCTGATCAGGAAAAGACCCCCCCCCCCCCAATCAGAAAACACAGTTCTTCTTCTCATCCGCAGATACTGGGAGTGGTACCTGTGTCACTATGACGACGGGCAAAATCAGTGGTTTCTGGGATGACAGGCAGTGCTTGGAGACACACTCCTTTGTCTGTGAAAAGCCCAGACCGGACATCTCCCCACCTACTAAGGCGCCAACTCCCCCGCCTTCACAGGGCTGTGCTGACGGCTGGTCGGCCCGGCCGCACTTCAGGAACTGCTACAAGGCTAGTTTGTCATTTTAATCATTGAAATTCTGACGGGAGATCACAATATGAGTGGTTTGTTTTTCCCCCGTTCTGACTCACTGCAGCTCTTCCACAAAGTGGACTGGTCCATGAAGAAGAGCTGGGGGGCGGCTTTGGAAGACTGCATCGCCAGAGGAGCCAATCTGGTGAGCATCCACAACCAGGAGGAAGAAGAGTTTCTGTCTCTGTACACCAAAGGCACCAGCAAGTGGATCGGTCTGAAGCACAACCCTATGGAGGGAGGTGAGTGACAAATTCAAAGAGTTGGCACCCTGGGGAAAAAAAAAACTAAAACCAGACAAAACAAACCTATCAATTCTTTCTGTGTCCTAGGATACTCCTGGACTGACGGCACACCTCTATCCCACACCAACTGGGGCCCCGGGGAGCCGAACAACCACGAGGGCCGCGAGGAATGCGTCGAGATGGTGAGCAGTACCAACGGGACCTTCTCCTGGTGGAACGATCTGAACTGCGACGCTCATCAGGACTGGATCTGCGAGATCTCCAAAGGAAAGAACCCCATCAACCCCCCAGAGCCCCCGCCCCCTTTGCCAGGTACGACTCTGACCCTGCAGACCACCGATTCACAGGAAGCCCAAAACAACGTGTGGTGGATGTGATTTCTCCACCTGCAGCTCCTGACTGCGGCTCCAACCCCGGCTGGAGGAAGAACAACAACATCTGCTACTATTACAACGACACAGACATTGTGAACTACCTCACAGCTGTGAGCCGCTGCTACCAGGAGAAGGCCACACTCGTCTCCATCCACGACAAGGACGAACAGGCTTATGTTAACAGCATGGTAACGCTGACTTTACCGTTTGCGGGACATTTCCCCTTTAAAAATCCCAACACGACAATTCCATGCTCTTTCAGGTGGGAACAGGGAAGGTGACTGCAGCCTGGATTGGGATGTTTCTGTTCGGCATTACGAATGGAGAGTACATGTATGGACGTCAAACTGTTAGGATTCAAAGCCTTTTCTTTGCATCGCAGCAATAGAACTGACACTTTTCTCCCCTCAGATGGGCTGACTCCACCCCGGTGACGTACACTCACTGGGCTCCGGGGGAGCCCAACAACGCCAACGGAGAAGAGCAGTGTGTTCAGATGAACAGACATCAAGGTATTTCATTCATTTTGTTTGTGTGTGCTTTTGTTTTGAATGACTTAAACCTTCATGTATGTAAACTGTAAAGGTGGATGGAATGATGCTAACTGTGGACGGGCTGGAGCAGGCTACGTTTGCAAGAAGCGTCCTGGGGATGTCCACACCCCTCCTCCTCCTACACAGCCCTGGGAGGGCAACTGCCCTGCAGGTAAAGGGGTTTAAATCCAATTCCAACAAAAAATTTACAGTTTTCTGTCAATATTCAGAAAAAAAATTGAAATGTGTTAAAAAGGTAAAGGCAAATCAACAAAGACCCACTTCAATGAATGTTTTTTAACATGTTCTTGTAGCATTTTTCTGATGATGGATGACATACAGAAAATTAGGCTTAAAATTGCATTTCTGAGTTTTTCTTGACTAAATAGAACAAAAGATGATCGGAGTAGGACTTTACTTTCAATTGTTTATAATTCACAATTTGCAGAGAAAGGTGGAGAGAAGCTGATAAAGTCAGAACGCACTGAAACAAAACCCTGAATCTGTGATCATTGTTCTTGTTTTCCTGCAGGTTGGCTGCGTTTTAAGAACAAGTGCTTCCTGTTCAAAGGGAAGAAAAATGATATTCAAGGGAACTGGTCTTATGCTCGGAACTGGTGCAGAGAACAAGGAGGGGAGTTGGCCATTATCGATGATCAATATGAAAATGGTAGGATCACTAGACGATTGTTACCGAACTTTTCTCAGCATCTATCTAGAGGCCAACTCTTTTCCAGACTTTGTGGCCAGTTACCTGAAAGACCTGGAGCACTCCGCCTGGATTGGTCTGTCTGATCTGTTGGTGGAGAACCAGTATGCCTGGAGTGATGGGGTCAGCCCAGTGCTGTACACACACTGGGATTCCAATGAGCCCAACAATGTAGGAGGAACGGTAAGCAGAGAGTACATTTAAGAGCCTTTCCGAAACTTCAAATTCATGTCAACTTGGACCTTTTTTCTGCTCAACAGGAACACTGCGTGATAATGACTCACACCATGCTGATGACCGGCAAATGGAACGACGACGGCTGTCATAAAAACCAAAGCTTTGTCTGCTACAGGAAGAAATGTCAGTAAACTCTTAAGGAATTTTATTCTGAAAACCATCAAAAGCTGTAATTCAACTGTTTTCATTAGCGAGCAGCATCCAGCCGCCACCTCCGACTAAAAACCCGTGCCCAGACGGCTACATCTCCTGGTACCTAAACTGCTACAAGCTGGTGGAGGAGCCGGCGATCTGGAGTGATGCTCAGGACGCCTGCAAGGAGCAGGGCGGCAACCTGGCCAGCATCGACATGAGCTACGACCAGGCCTTCGTTGCAGGGGTGGTCCTGCAGGGAAAAGCAGACGCCTGGATCGGACTCAGGCGCATGGTGCCAACTTAAACTATGCCATCTGAAAGCGTCACACAAATTTAAGTGCTAAAATCACCAGTGTATGGTTGTGTCGTAAACGCAGGGGGATGGATCGTACTCGTGGTCAGATGGATGGCCTGTTTTTTTCACTCAATGGGGACCAGGAGAGCCCACCAACCACAGGCAGGAGGGCTGCGTGAGCATGCAGGCTTCAAAGTGGTTCCACGGGACGTGGAACGACACCAAATGTGACCAAGCAAAGCCCTACATCTGCAAGATCTCCTCAGGTACCACCGTATGCCAAGCGCTGCCGTATCATTTCTGCACACGACTGCTGCTGCAACTAACAGATGTCTTCCTTCAGAGAAACCTCCTCCTACTCCCAGCCCTGGCGATGGAAAATGTCTGCCTTTCTGGGTCCCGTATGGCAGATATTGTTACTTTGTCTACAACGAGAAGGAGGGCTTCTCCTGGCCGGATTCTAGACATTTCTGCCAGTCAGCCAGAACAGAGCTGGTCTCCATTCACAGCAGAGCTGAGCTGGAGTTCATCAGGAACTTAAACTACACCAAAAATCACCACATCTGGCTTGGCCTCACCAGAGACCGAAACTGTGAGTCAGAAATGAACAATAACACATTTTAGAGCTGCATTTATTCCAGCTAAATGATGTGCGTTTCAGTCGGCTGGGGCTGGACAGATAACACACCTTTGGGCTATGTGAACTGGGCCCCTGGTGAGCCCAACGAGGCCTTTCACCCCGGGGAAGCTGCGGAGGAGAACTGCGTGGAGATGTACCCTGACGGACGATGGAACGATAACAACTGTATGCTAAAGAAAGGCTTTGCTTGCCGCCATCGCCAGTGTAAGCATCAATATGTCAGCAGATTTAGCGTTTAGGAACCTCACATTGAAGTTGAGCTAGAAATTCAATTCTAAAAGCTTTTCTCCCCCCCCCAGTCTATACAACGGATGACGATAACAATCCAGTTTTTCCAACTGATGCTACAGGAGGAGGTAAGTGATGGAATTATGATTGAAACTAACATGTGGAAAATATTTAGTCGAATTTGTTAAATATTTGCACTTAAAGCTGACTATAGTCAGAATATGTCGTTTTCAACATAGAACTGAACAATTCATGATAAAAATTGTATTGTAAGTTAATACAACAACATTTATCTCCAGAGTCTTAGCTCATCATAAATGCCTTCCATTTTAATTTATAAAATTCAACCATAGTAACAGACAGCATGAGATGATCTGTCTATCGTGTCTCTACAGATGCTGGGGTGATAGTCGGTGCTGTCATTGGCGCCATCGTGTTTTTCTGCTTGATCGTCGGGCTGCTGTACTACGTTTTTAGCGTCAGGGGGTACAAACTGAGCGACATGAGCCTACCAACAAAAACCAGCAGAGTCGACGTGGTAAGGCATTGTTTCTTTTTCTGATAGTTGAAATTTAAGGTTTTCTAAACACTTCCTCTCTGTTACAGCCTACATTCTCAAACCCCAACTTTGGAGGAGAGTCGGATACATAAACTCCAAACATAAAATCAGCTCTAAAAAACTTCAAATTATGTTTTTGAACATCTTTAAAACTTTTCTAGAACTAATTACTGTTGTATATACTGTAATAAAATACAAATTTACATGTTTACAAAATTCTCTGTGCACTTTTTAAAGTATTTGATAATTATGTGAATAATTTAAAAAATGTGGGCAAATACCAACTGTAATCTTATTTTAATAAAAGAACAAAACTGAATTAGATTCCAGTGTTTATTGAAGTTTGCACAATGCGACACAAGTCTCCTTGTTCCAAAGAAAATTGGATAAACTTTTTTCTTAACAATTATTTTAGTCAAATGATTTTTTTTTTTCTTTTTGCAAAAAAACCCAAAAACATTTAAACAAGTCCAGTCCAGGAAAATAAAATAAAAAACAAAACAAAAACAGATTGAGATGCAATCAATATTGAACGCCAGATTGTTTTTCTATGCATTGCATCCAAAATATAAAGATTGTTTTTACAGAAAGCACTTTGGAGATCAATACATAAAATTGTTAACTAAGGCACTGTCTACATTGACCTAAAAAATAGCACTGAGGGAAAAATCCTTTTGGAAGCACCTCATTAACCTTATTCAGACATTTATTATATAGCTGCACCTAAGACAGGTGTTCTGGTCTTCTTCATCACAAATACCTATTATTTCCTAATACCCTCCCCCGCTATAAATAAATAATTCACTGAAATTATTATACTTTAAATCAACAAATTTTCTTTGGTAAATTATTAATTTATTGTCACAACAGCTTCAGGCGCTGCCAACAGAGGGCGCTGTTGAGCACTAAAAGGAGAACTGCTACTTTTTAAAGTAAAAAATAAAAATTTATGAAAAAGTTTTGTTTCACTTCAGTCATTGGAACAGTTTTACTTTGGTTACTAGTTTAGAGGTGGAGGTAGTCTGGACAGGCAGCTTCTTTCTGCAAATGACTCTTCAGTTCTACTGGACTGCAAAGAGAACCTGACAAAGGTTAAGATCTGCAGAGTTAAAGATCTTTGCCATTTTGGGAACCTGTGTTTCAAGAGTGCTTGATCTTAAAGAGATGAACACAAACTGTTTTCCAGCTAGCTTTATTGGGTTAGCTTGGGAAAAATTGTAGTGTGAGAAGGTGATCAGCCTGCCCTTCAAAGTAAAAGTCTAGCTGAACTCATTTACGAACAGCATCTGCAAAAGGATTTTTACTTTGCAAGACAAAACGTAAAAAAAAAAAAAAAAAAAAGAACATTTTCTCTCAAAGAAGTCACATTTTTACCAGGTGTGAACTCAGTGTTCCCAAAAGACACAACACTCTGACCTTTTGCCAGCTAGAGGCAACAGGATTCAAATGAAAGATAATCCTAACCTTTTACTTTCAAAGAAAAATATGCAGACTCTTTCTGCCAAGAAATCTTCACCATAAAATCAACTTTGGTCAGCCAAAATAAAAGTCCAAGTCAAACTAGGAAGGTCATCAGGAGCAGTAACACTTTAGAAGAAGTACTTTTACCTGGTACAGAGCAATACTAGCCTTACGCGTGGGTCCTAAACTACTTTAAATGTTCTGCTCTCACTCAATATTTTTGCAAATGTGAATTTGAAATCTACTCAGTTCACCATGACAACAAACCAGCAGATTAATGGAATTTATGAATCATTATTCCACTTAGTAAAACTTAAACAGGTCCTAAAACCAGAGCAGATGACACAAAAACATATACTACTTTTCTGTACTATGAAAGTTGAACTCAAATGAATTTTTTCTTAGGAATTCAAACCCCGACCACATTAGTTCCTGTTCGTGTCTGAAATGACCAGGAAAATATATTTTATCTTTAAAGAAAGAAAAGAAACTGCATGTTGAGGAGTTTAAACCTGATTTAAGTGCCAAATCTTGAACAATAACAGTCAAAATAAGTGGTCATACACAACCAAAGTTTGTTAAGATCACTTCATTGCTTTGCCATTTCAAAATGTGACTGCCTGAGGCAGAATTATGAAACCCTAATGAGTCACACAGCTAACTTTGTGCCCCAAAATAAGATCATTTTCCTAGTTAAACCCCCAGATTCTGAAAAATAAACAAAAAAACCCCATGAAATTATCCCTTATAAAGTGTTAAGCAGATTTTTCATAATATCAAAGTGCTGATTGGGAGGGTCCATGTATTTTTTAATGCTTACTTTCAGAATGACATGCAATCACCTTTGGTGAGGGGAAAGTGAAGCCTGTGTGACGTACAAAAGAATCTGGCACAAACCTGAGAAACAGTGCAGGTCAGAATCTGGAAAAGTGATGGACAGACAGAGCAGCAGCTTGACGCGCATGCAGACATCTGCTCTCCCAGCTTTTAGCCGTCCAGCCTCAGCCAGTGAACTCCCTGTCTCGTATAACGAACCATGCAGTTCATATTTGAGGTTAGGTTCAGTGGGCCCATAACAGTGTCCAACTCTGCCAACAAACCTGAAACACACATCATTAAAAAGCATTAAATGTCACTAAATTTACAAGCCAAGACATCTGGAATGTATGCAGCTTCCATTTATAGCTGTGAAATTCTGTTTTAAAATCTATCAACCAATCAAGTTTGAGGACATCATCATTACAGTTCCATAATTTTGAACATTTCTGTTATGTTATTGTCTCCGTCACTGACAATTCATCTCAAGGACTGAGAAACACAGAAAGTACATTTGAGGAGACGTTTCTCTACCTAGAGGTGGAACCCTACCTCAAAATTTCAGACCTCTCGGATCAAACATTTCATTTCCTGAGTTGTATGAAAATTATTTTAAGCCACAGCTGTAAGCGCTGGTTTTTTGGCCAAAACCAAATTGCGTCCCTCTGGCTCCTCACTATTGCTCCAATTTTAGGGGCATTTGAAGCTGTAGTGGTGTCCAAAAGTTTTTTTTTCTTTTTAAAAGGTGGAATCGTAGGGACTCAGGGCTGGCTTACATCATCACCCTGTAGCAACATCCGAATTTAAATACACTATTTTTTCCATATCTATTCGCTTGAAGGGATGAATATAGGGATAGAGAGAAACTGCAGTGGTAGGGCAGAGCCTTTTTGTCATTTATGAGCACCTGTACCTCTTAATATTTGCCTTAGAAAGCGGTCTAAGGCAGTTTGAAGGTACCGCAACAGGGCCAAGCTCACAGCCCACCAGGAAGTTTGGCATAAGACTGAGGCAAGGACCTCTGATTTCTATTTCTGTTAGTCAAGGCAAAAAAAAAAAAAAAAAAAAAAAAGTTTTTCTGCTGGGGCTATGGTGCAGGGGAAGACCTCTGATCGGAAGATTGCAGGTTCGCTTCCTGCTCTGCACGCCCATATGCCCTTGGGCAAGACATAAACCCCACATTGCCTGGTGATTTTAGGTATGCCCCAGTATTTGGCAGTGGAGCCGCCATTGGTGTGTGAATTTTTTTAATACATCACATTTATTTCTGCAAATAAATTTCCTTTCTTCTGTTCTCACCACTGCCTTTGTGTGCCAGCTCCTCCGCCTGCTCCCACATGTCCTGAGCAGTTAGGAATAAAGCAGTGATGTGGACGTAGGTGAAGGTCACTTGTTCGATTTCCTGAGGAATAGTCACGGTGGCACCAGATGAGCCCACACCCAAAGTGCTGGGAGCTGAACTAGAAGATATGCTGGCTGGAGATGGTGTGCTGGAGGACGGGTTCTCTGTGATTCTGATGGAGAAGAGTAGAAAGATCTATGCTCTGTGCTGTGCAGTCTGTGGTGATTGAAAAATTAAAAACAGCAGATATCTTACTTTAATGAACACGCAGGAGAAACGTGGGACGCTTGAGCAAAGCTCTGAAAGAGAAATTCAAATGTGACATTTGGAAAACATAACAAAAAGCAAAACTGCCAGATTGAAAATTTTAACTTACCTGAAAATACTCCGAAAGAGTTTTTGAAAACTTTATAGCAGTTTTCTGTCTGTGTCGAAACATTGCCATCTGCAGGAGACACTGGCACTTCAAACTACAAGATACAAACATAATATTCTTAATTTACCATTTGCTGCAAAAGAAAAAGTTAAAAATAGAACAGAACAGATGAAATATTCTAAACTTTTTTTCCACGATTTGTATCTAGTTTGACTATAACACCAATGTGTTGTGCTTATAGTACCACTACAAAATATATCAATGTCCCATGGAGAAAGTAAACAACCAAACTTTAATGAGAATTAAACTTGGTAAAGGCTAAAGGAGAATCTCACCACAAAGCCAAGAAATCCATTTCAGATGGTGGAGTGGAGGCATCCACTGGGTTTTTAAGTTTCACCACATATCTGTGAGGATGAAGAACAGTGGAGGTAAAAAAGAAAAAAAAAATCAGCTGAAACATAAACAAACCCCAAACATGTCAGGATTTGCATTATAAAAATTAATGCATAAATAAAATCAGTTTTTGAATAGAAGCGACTTCTTACTTCAGAAGCTCCACAGTCTCTGCAAACATGGTGTAGGAAGACATGGAAATGTGTGGAACTTTCTCCATGGCGATGCCACTTTCAACAAAGAACATGGCAGCCTCCACGTAGTTCAAGGCTTTACTGACCTTATCAGTCTGAGGACCCAAAAACAGACTTTCAATGATCAGGCTGAATAATCAACATCATAACCGTGCTTTCATAAAAACGTACCTCTGCGTCTGCTTTGTGCTTTAATCTCTTGGCCTCTTTTATGTAGTGATCTACTGAATGCTGTCTAGAGGGGGAGCAACAACACAGGATCCAGTCAAAATGAATACTCAGTTCAAAACCAGTACGCTACAAACTTAGTGATCTCCGGTTTTGTCTGAAATCTTTCACCACTCACTACCTAATACTCTATATAAATTATATTAATTATATAATTATACTATTTTGTGGGGCTGTTAAAAATCCCAAATCCAGTGCCCTAGAAATTTCCCAGAAGTCTCAACGAAAAACCAGCGTGCATTAATGCTCACTAGATTGGTGGACATAGACCACAATGCATTGTGTTGGAACAATTGTTCAAGTGAAAAAAAATGTATTTTAATTCATTTTGTTTATAAACCATCCTAGTTTTAATCTTCAGAACACCGTGGATTCATAAATAGACTTTGTAAAAATGTTTATATTTGTTAGGTTTTTACTTCGGGAAATTGGTGACGTTCTTTTTTCCTTTAAACAAAAAAGTAGTGAGCATGTGTCTGAATTGCTATTAAAATCCAGGGCACTGTAGTCGCACACTATATAGTTTTTTAGTAGTTAAAGAATAGGGAGGGAATTCAGACATTGCCTCTGTTCTAAAACGGTTTGACGAGGATGTCATTGAAGATGACTGGAGAATAATTTTGGAAAGACTATTAATATCTGAACAAACTCCCTTTTTCAAACTATGTAAAACAAGATAGCAAAACAATCCAAATCAAATGAGAACACATCTGTTTCGTTTTAAGGAAAAAAAAAAAAGGAATTAAAATTACCTGCCGTCTACTCTTAATAAGGGCCGTTTAATCAAAGTTTGCTCGTGGCGTGGTGAACCCAGTGAGCCAACAATGCTCGTCTTTGTTGATTTCTGTAGAGATTTCAGGCCGGACATTTGGTTAAAACTGACTTTTAGGTCAAATAATCAAGTCTTTACAGTTACCTTGTCATGGCGCAGATGCTGTGCGTCTTCATTACTGCTTTTCTTGAGTTTTTTCTTTCCTCCCTCGATGCTAGGTTTGTGCACTTTGTCTAAAGATTTGCTTCCTAACTTCAAGATCTTTGCAGCCTCTTTGGATGTGGTTGGGTCATGAAGTTTCTTCTTTTGTTTTTGGACCTCAGTTAGATTTCTGAAACTTCTGTCAGAGACAACAATCATAAGGAAAGCAATCAAAACTAAAAAATGTATTCCTCTGCAGTGAATGAATTTGTTAGACCCACTCCAACTTCACAGATGAGGTGAGCTTCTTTTCAATCTTCAGTTTCTTTTTTGGAAGACTCCTGGTCTCCTTTCCAGCCTAAAAGAAGACATGTTAAGATAAAAATAGGGTTCTCTTGTGGGAATTCGCTGCAGTTATAAGGGCTCTCATCCTTACATTCTGCAGCTTTTTGCTGCTTCTGTTGTCTTTAGACATTTTAGAAACTGTGCTGCTCTCTTCTCGTTCTATCACTAGTGCAGGTCTCTTCGTACTGGTGGAAGTGCCTCCATGACTGTGGGCGGTCTGAGGGGCCCTTGATAGCAGATGTAGGTCTATTTTTACCAGCAGGGATTTGGGAGGATGCTCCACAGCATCCCATGGAGAACTCTTCTCATGGAGGAGTGACCTGTGAGGCAGCTTTGTGCCGCTCTGACAGATTTCAGTCTTGGGTTTGCTTTGGACTGGAGGGACAGGAAGCAGGTTGTGATTTTGGGAAAAACAAGAACAGGAGTTAGGATTGAGACCTCCACATGATAAACAGTGATTAGTCAGCACAAGTGGAACATCTAAACCTATCTTCTGCTCATGTTTTTTTGTGTGTTTAGTCCTTTTTTTGTCCCTTTCAGAGCCACTGTGGTCCTTTATAGAACACCCTAGTTTTGTCTTTACATTGGGTTTGAATGTGAAACAGGAGTCCTTTGTTTGAGTGTTTAAAACTTCCACAATTTTAGCATCAGACATTGCTGCAGCGTGATCCAAGAAGCGAGCTTGTATTGAATGTTTCTTGGAAGTTTTACAGTTCTTTGAATTTCCTGCGAGATAATTTTTGCTGCCCTGCGGACGACAGCGGTTATTCTGGGGGCTTTCAAGGCAAGTAACAACCGGGTTATGTGGGAACTCTTTATGGTGAGATGAAAGCTCCTCTTTCTTATTCCTGAAGTTCTGAGAAGGCAGCTTGTGAGAGGGGATCTGGGAGACAGGAGGGTCACAGTGACCCTCGCTGCAGGAGTTTTGTTGACTGGATCGGATCCAGTTCCCCAGCTGCCAATTAGCAAGGCTTGCTCCTGGAGGCTCAGGCTGTTGAGAGAGAGAGAGAAAGAGGATGATATTCTAAATGAAGTGCGACTTGGATTACTTGAACTACGGAAGCCGAAAACGGCCTACCCTACTTTTAAAAAAAAAAAAGTTTTCTCCTGATGACAACTATACTATCATGTTATCACATATGATAAAAGGCCAAGTCTTGAGTGACATGCAGTCCTTCCATCCTGCACCTCTCATGCATCATTCTGTAACCTTGTAGACAGCGTGATCCCCTCATCTGGTCACTAATGAAATGGACAACAATCACGCCAACCTCAATTGATGATGACTGATTTGAACATTGTTTTTGACCGACATCAGCACAATCACTGCCTGAGTTAGACCATGATTAATTCAATCAATTACAAATTGATCAGTTCTTCTGGTGTTCAACATTTTCTTGGAGAAAATGCTTGTTTTGCTGTGGATTGTAGAAAAATGAAAAAAAGTATTGTAGCGCACTGAGTTGGGCTGGGTGTCTGTTTGGGTTACGCTAATGTCTGGAGCTAAGGGAATGGACCAGGCAGAGACATTTATTGGCCTTGGGTTCTTTCATTCAACCTGTTGTCAGGAGTTTGGGCTTATAGGGTTCAGTTATTGGCTGAATAAAGGAAATAAAAGGAGAGGGGCTGGTGCATGAGACGAAATCAAGGTGTTTGAGGAGCGTAGCTCCACCATAAAAATCAAAGATTGACTAAAAAGAAAGTTTGGGGAGCGTTTCTTTTGCTGTCGAGAGTTGTTTGTGTAAGCTGTATGGGGTTGATTACGGCCTGCAATAACAAAATAAAGAGACTTAAAACAGATCATGTCTCGCCGTTTCAGTGCAGAAAGAGAGAGATGGCTGCTACAGTATATTCTTTGTTATCTTGACAAAACGAAATGTATTTTCTCGTGCTAACAAGATAGCAGATGCCATTCTCACAAAAAAAGAAAAAAGAAAGTAGGGTAGGTTGTGTTTGGCTTTTGTTTTTAAATGTAAAATGAAGACGTTACCCCAAGTGTCACTGAGCTGTTCTTTGGCTGGTGTGTAGACTCATCTGTGGTGCTTTCACTGTCCGACTGAGACGCTGGACTGCACTCAGAGTCGCTGGAGCTTGTCGTCTCCACACCACTAGAACGCGACACTTCAAATGAACTAGTACCACAGGGACAGTGGCATGGTGGCAAATTAGGTACCTGATAACACTGTGTGCAATGTTTACCTAACGTGCTTGTCAGACAATGTAAAATAATACAAATCTGCATCCAACTACTGTAAAATAGTTTTTCTAGACACTTTCAAATTCTCACTCTGACAATAAAAATAACTTTTTTAGTCTAAAAGAAGACACTCGTTATTCCAAATATGTATAGATAATATTCATGATCAAATAGCTCTTTGAAATGTTCACTTACATGGAGCAGGGCTGCTCTTGGATGATACGAGGCGGATTTATTGGTGAGGAATAGTGCTCTTCAAAAAAAGGAACAACTAAAGATTAGCTTCTAATAGAAAAAAAATAATAATAGTACTAGTAGTAAAGCCACCTGATTTTACCAAATGAAAAATGTTTTTAATTACTATCCCTTAAAAAAATCTAGCCAAAATAAATATTCAAAAAACTCAAATATTTAAGAAACACAGTGGCGCCAAAAAAGTTTCACAAATAGTTTAAAGCTGAGCTGCCACAAAGAAAGAAAAAAAATTTAATTCTTAAATAGACATAATACTGTGGTCAACCAAAGCCTGGTATGACAAATCCATTAACTAAAATTAAATTAAGTAGTTTTGGGAACAATTAGCAAAAAACAAAACAAAACAACAATTAACAAGCAACGAGAAAGTGTGTTAAAAACATCCAAATGTCTGTTTAGCAATGGAGTTAACAACAGCATTATTGCAGATATTCATTAAAGAAAGACACATTTTTACCAAATTTAAAGGAAGACACAAAAAACCAAACAAAATAAATAACATGCCCTTCTTCTATTTTAGATAGATATTGCTCATAAATTCAAGAATCTTTAAAAAAAGAGGCAGAAAAAAAACTACCTACCTTGCTTACTTTGCTCTGAATGTGAAGAGACCTGATCTACTTCCTGTGAAGACAAAGAGAAACATTTTGCTTTTAAAAGAGTTCTCATTTCTTTATCAACACTAAACACTTTCATCCAAGCAAAGTTGAGATTTAAGTAGCTAGAAGTCGTGCAGATAGGGACGAAGATGTTTAATCAATTTTAAAATGTATATAAAATATAAAAACATACTGGGATCTAAAGAAAACAAAGGGAGTGAAATGAATCCTTTTTTTTTGGCAATTTCAATAAGAACTCATAATTTGTCACTTAATTGATGATTAGATCTGCAGATTATCCAGATTATTTTGGGAAGCATAGAGTTGCTGTGTTAACCACTAAATTGTGTTTAAAGTTCACTGAAAAGCCGACCCTTTAAATTGTGTAAAACCAAAGAAATCATCATCATCATTCTGAATGTTAATGTATATATTTTCAGAAATTATTTTACGATTTAAACATATTTGATACAAAAAAATTAATGTAATACTTTAATAATTTGAAAAAGGTAACCTTTTCTAGAATGCAAATGGCAGTTAGCTTACTTCCTCGTTCTCTCTGAGTTTAGTTTTGACAACTAGTTAAAGGAGGTTAATAAATGAAGGGAAAACATTACATCAGTCATTTAACCTCTGCTGTAATGCTGACAGTGTCCATCAAATAAAAAAAAATTCTAATCACCTATGACTTTATTTTCTCACCTTAGCTGAAAATGGCGGCTTTGACAGTTCGGAGTAGGGTGTCAGTATAGATGATAACAGAGGAGGCAAAGGCTGAGTCATTTCCTATAAAGAAAACAACAAACACTCAGAACAAGGATTTTTTTAAATTAATAAAATAATAATTAAGAGTTTGGCATCCCAGCATTAAGCATAAAAACAAACATATTCACAGCTAAAGCTAAGAAACGTTTTTTTTTCCCAGTCCCAACAGAACTGCAGTTGAACACGGATGTGTCTTACACAAACTGGGTAATATTTTGATTTTCATTTTAGATTTTCACTTTGACTGTTGAAGATTTATGCTTGTCCTGGAAATCCCAGAATCCCCACATAATCTTATTTTAGCCCATTTTAAGCAATTGATTAAGTATGTCTTAGGGAAAACTTCAATTGTTATTATTAGTATTAATATACAGAAAACCTTTAGTTAAAAAATGAAGTCTTTTTTAAGTTTCTCTCTTTTTGAAGCATTTTTACTGATCCAAGTTAAGTTTATAAAAGTTTCCAAAAACTGGAGATGTGAAATAACTAAACTAAAATAAACTAAAGTAGCAGTGCTGTGTGGTATTAGGTCACTTTTAGAAATTACAAAAAAAAAACACTGATAAGTGGAAATGTCTTTTACCTTTACCATCCAAGAACAGAAAATATATATCAAATTAGTTTTTAAGGCCTGGTTTAAACTTCAGCAACACATCTTGACCATGATCACATCCTCAATGCACTCTGTTGTTGTTGTCCCTTTTTTAAAATTGATGCATGTAGAGAAGAATTGACAACACATAGTACACGGTCTCCATGAAGAATACAATTAAATCAGTTTTTTAAGAGAATAGTGTGGTCTTTTATTTTAAACATTAAATATTCATTACAGAAAAGTTGAACCTGATTGAACAAAAACCATAATGTGATGCTCTTCTTGATGATGCCCAGCAATTTTTCTTTTTTTTTTTTTACATTTTTTATTGGAAAGTGACACAAAATCACCAAATCCCTTCTGTTTAGGAGGTTGAGTCTGCTAAACAAACTAGGTTGATCACTGCCTTCTACCGCTCTCCCACTGTGATGCAACCTTTTAGTAGAACCCCCTATTCCAATCTTCAAATGTTAAGAAGAAAATGAGAAATTGGACTTACGGTAAGGATGTCTTCCACTGATTGACCTTCTTCTGTCACCTACAAGGAGAGAATCCGAAAATGTTAGCCAGAGAAAGAACAAAAGCAGACATGTTGATTAAAATTCTGTCTGGATCATTTAAAGACAAACTAAATCAGCATGTTGGTTATCTGCCACAGCCTAAAGATGACAACAGTTCCAGAGTCTGAAAAAACAGGCAGAAATTACTGATATTTTTAATAAGATGGCTAATTCTTTCACCATGTTCAATCAAGAACACATTTTGCAAATGTCTCACTGTGCAGAGGAGTGGAACCTGACTGAATACAGAGCAGCTGACTTAAGACTTTCAAAACTACAAGAGCTGATAACACAGTATTGAAAATATGGGCCAACCTCAAAATCATGTAAAAACTGGGTAAATATGAGAAAATGTGCAGTTTTCTCCTGAAAGGACAGAGAGTGAGACAGGGTCAGAGTGAATGGGCCCACAGAGCAGTTATGTAATGTACATATATTGTCTGGCTAAGGCCAAATGGAAATTCATTGGGGGAAGTTAAGGTTGTGTGCCTATCAACTGTACACTTGAATGTAATGTAGGGCACGCGCTTCTAAAGGCATGATAAGGTCAAAAGGTCAGGGATGAATGAATCTGTGTTCATTTGAAAGGCCTGAAGTCAAAAAATATAAGATGATCCAGATTCAGAGAGCAATCTGCTTTCAGCACAAACCTAATTCTCTTATCATTTAGAAATATAAACAAGTAAAACAACACTTGGTGTGAAAAAAATTCCTGCTACATTGCATCTGCAACACTTGCCAAATAAAACAGCAAAATACTTTAGAACGTGTGGTTGAAGGATGAAATCTCAAAAAATAAAAATAAAAGAACACATTTTATTGACTTCACAACAAGAAAGACATTCCAACTTCTTTGTAAGTGCAGCTAATTCATGTTTTCATCTCATCTTAGTAGTTTAATATCTTCTGACAGTTTACTTACCGCCAAAGATGGTGGTAATTGCTTGATTTTGTCCAGGTCGGATTTGCTGATTAACTCCGGCAGAGGGGAATAACGTTCTGGAGATTGTTTCAGTTGGGGGGACTCGCTGACCACCTGGTCCTGACCATCCATGGGGCGCACGTATGCGGTGGGCTTTTGGGTCATGGTTATCCCGGGCTGCTTGGACAACAGTAGTGAAGGAAATGTCTGGCAGGACAGTGTATTGCTCTTGGCTGTAGGAAGAGGTCTGAAAAGAGCGCCTTAGGCGACTGCTTCATATTCAGAGTGGAAACATCTATGGTATGGGAAGATCCCGCAGGATCATCCTGCGGGAGCTGGAGCAAAGGTTCCCCCTGTATCCATGTCAACATTATGGGTAGTGGAATGTGGAAGTGGCTGAGGCTTAACGCCACGAGGCTTGACTGACCTTTCCTGTACTGACTGTTCTATGTTTTGATGGCATCGATTTGGTTGTGGGAAGGATACACAACTAGGAATAGGAAACGCCTCCATGGAAATGGAACAAGTATTCACATCATCGTAACTGCCCAGCATTCTTCGGATTCGGTTTGAAAGCTCATCCCCTTTGTTTGTCTACAAAGACAAAAAAAAAACATTACGCTATTAGGATTTTGTGCTTTGGTCCACATTAGCACAAATACATTTCTTAAGATCCATTCCATATTCAAATGAGAACAAACATCAATCAGTACACTTTACATAACATTAACATTTAAAACATCATATTAAATCAGATTTGTTTTAAATTGCCATTACATGCTTAGGGAAGTATCAACAATGAGTGCGTGCTCCTTTTTGGTTTTCAGCTGCTCCCTTCAGGGTCCATTCAATCTTTTTTCCAGCATCCTCTACACTCACACCAACCGCCCTCATGTTTTCCTCAAATCATCCATAAAAATCTCTTTTTGGTCTTGCTCTAGACCTCTTTCTTGGTAGCTTCGACCACAGCCTCCTTTCACCAGCATAATCACTGTCCATTTGAAAGTGTCCAAAGGATCTCAACCTGCTTCCCTCCATTTATCTGCATAACATCTAACATGAGCTGACCCTCAGATGCATTGTTTCCTGATTCTATCCATCCTTGTCTCTGCCAAAAAAACCCTTAACATTTCCAGCTCTGCTTCATGTGTCTTTCTCAGAGCCACTGTTATAATTGTTATAATCTCGCCACAATCTTTTACACGTTTCCTATCATTCTTGCTAACACACATCACATATCACACTTGAAACACTCTTCTACCCGTTCCAACCTGCTTGCACACACCTCTTCATTCTGTTACTCTGGATTGTATTAATGGACAAGACCCAAAGTACTTGATATCCTCTACCTCCTACACATGTCATCTCTATAACCTCTCCGTTCCACCTGAGTTTCTCTCATTTACACACAGACACTCCATCTTGCTGCAGCTGACCATCTCCTTTCCAGAGCAAACCTCCACCTCTACAGATGTTCCTCCGCCTGCTCCCAGCTCTCACTACAGATCTGTGTCATCTGCAAACATCATGATCCACAGAGATTCTTGTCTAACCATATCTGTCAGTTGTATATCACCACAGCAAACGAAAAGAGGCTCAAAGCTGATCCTTGGCGCAGTCCCAACTCCACCATCACACTTATAGCACAGCTCCTCTCTCTGTATCCCTATCACAGGATTTCTCCAAATCTACTAAAAACTATTGGAGCACCTTCTGACCTTCTCTCTTCTTTTCCAGCAGCATCCTTAAAGAAACAATTGCATCTGTGGTTCTCTTTATTGGCATAAGATCGCGCTGTGGCTGACAAATGCTCACTTCTGCCTTCAGCTACTCTTTTCTATAAGTTAATTGTGTGACTCATTGTGAGACCACAACTATTCCTGTCTCCCTTGTTTCCTAAAACTGGGCACCAGAACACACCTCTATTCCTCAGGTATTCTCCCATTCTTTGATCTTGTTAAACAGCCCAGACAGAAGATTTACCATCACCTCTTCAACACCAATTTAGAGGATACTTTAACAAAAAATTGTTGCTATTATTTTTATCTAGTGCTACAGTAACACGAAATAAACTACATCAGTGCATGAAAAAAATCCATGCTGAACTTCTATTAAAGGCAGTTGTTTCATGTTTATGCTGAACACACTGATCCAACAGCCGCTGAAGTCTGTGTCTTGAATGATATTATAAGGACATCACAAGGGAAAAAAATTGAGATGTGCATCCGAGTCTCAATCAATTGGTACTGTGAGCTGACAAAAATAACCTTTATGAGAACCATCTAGTGTTTCTTTGACCTTAAGACCCGAGTTTTACTTTTCAGGCTGCAGAGAAGCTGTGCTATTTTAGTTGCACAGGTTATTAAGGTCCTTCACTGCTTTCTCAATGGGGTGTGGGGAGAGGGAGCTAGTTCTACACAACCATATTGATGCTTGAAATATTTCATTTAATAATTTTTGGAAACTACTTTAAAAAAGACAAAATTATTAAAACATACTTTATATTACCCACATTTGTGTTACAAAATATGGAAGAAAAATGGTTTTGTGAGACATAATTATCCTCTGTAGGATTTTATTTCAGGGAATACATGTGTGCCATCTGTGCTGATTAGCTTCTGTGTTTATGAATACAACTGCAACTGCTGTGCCTCAGCTCTTAAAAAGATTTTTTTTGAGCGCATCTTTGTGTCCTTTAAGACTGCGGTCCCCAACCCTTGTCTGTGTGTCACTTGGTACCGGGCCACAGACGAAAATAAATATAACAGTTTGTTTATTTTCTGATTTTAAAGGGAGTTTTATTTTGAAAAACTCCAAGATACTGTTTGGCACATCCATCTCGGTCCCGTTGTAGGTACTATATACAGTGGGTACGGGAAGTATTCAGACCCCCTTAAATTTTTCACTCTTTGTTACTGTTGCAGCCATTTGCTAAAATCATTTAAGCTATTTTTTTACTCATTAATGCACACACAGCACCCTATATTGACAAAAAACACAGCATTAAAAAAGAGAAACTGAAATATCCCATGGTCCTAAGTATTCAGACCCTTGGCACTCATATTTAACTCAGGTGCTGTCCATTTCTTCTGACCATCCTTGAGATGGTTCTACACCTTCATTTGAGTCCAGCTGTGTTTGATTATACTATTGGACTTTATTAGGAAAGCCACACACCTGTCTATATAAGACCTTACAGCTCACAGTGCATGTCAGAGCAAATGAGAATCATGAGGTCAAAGAAACTGCCTGAAAAGCTCAGAGACAGAATTGTGGCAAGGCACATATTGGCCAAGGTTACAAAAAATATCTGCTGTACTTTAGGTTAAGAGCACAGTGGCCTCCATAATCCTTAAATGGAAGATGTTCAGGACGACCAAAATCCTTCCTAGAGATGGCCGTCCGGCCAAACTGAGCTATCGCGGGAGAAGAGCCCAAAGATCACTGTGGCTGAGCTCCAGAGATGCAGTCAGCAGATGAGAGAAAGTTGTAGAAAGTCAACCATCACTCCACCAGGCGGGGCTTTATGGCAGAGTGACCTGACAGAAGCCTCTTCTCAGTGCAAGACACATGAAAGCCCGAATGGAGTTTGCTAAAGATATAAAAAAAAAAAAAAAAAAAAACACCCTAAGCCCTCAAAGATGGTGAGAAAAAATATTCTCTGGTCTGATGAGACCAAGATAGAATGTTTTGGCCTTAATTCTAAGCGGTATGTGTGGAGAAAACCAGGCACAGCTCATCACCTGCCCAATACAGTCCCAACAGTGAAGCATGGTGGTGGCAGTATCATGATGTGGGGGTGTTTTTCAGCTGCAGGGACAGGACGACTGGTTGCAATTGAGGGTAAGATGAATGCGGTCAAGTACAGGGATATCCTGGATGAAAACCTTCTCCAGAACGCTCAGGACCTCAGAATGGGCCGAAGGTTCACCTTCCAGCAAGACAATGACCCTAAGCATACAGCTAAAATAATTAATTCTGTGACTGTTCTTGAATGGCCCAGCCAGAGCCCTGACTTAAACCCAACTGAGTATCTCTGGAGAGACCTGAAAAAGGCTGTCCACCAACGTTTACCATCCAACCTGACAGAACTGGAGAGGATCTGCAAGGAGGAATGGCAGAGGATTCCCAAATCATTCATTCATTCATTCATTCATTCATTTTCCAATCCGCTTTATCCCTTTCGGGGTCACGGGGTTGCCGGAGCCTAACCCGGCTACTCATGGGCGAAGGCAGGGTACACCCCTGGACTGGTCGCCAGTCTGTCGCAGGGGCCACAAACACACACCCATACACACTCACATTCACACCTATGGACAATTTAGAGTGACCAATTAACCTATGAAGCATGTTTTTGGACGGTGGGAGGAAGCCGGAGTACCCGGAGAAAACCCACGCATGCAGAGAACATGCAAACTCCACACAGAAAGGTCCCCCAGCCAGGACTTGAACCGGGAACCTTCTTGCTGTGAGGCAGGAGCCCTAACCACTGCGCCACCGTGCAGCCCGATTCCCAAATCCAGGTGTGAAAAACTTTCCCAAAAAGACTCATGGCTGTATTAGATCAAAAGAGTGCTACAACTAAATACTGAGCAAAGGGTCTGAATACTTAGGACCATGTGCTATTTTAGTTTTTCTTTTTTAATAAATCTGCAAAAATGTCAAACATTCTGTGGTTGTTTTGTCAATATGGGGTGCTGTGTGTACATTAATGAGGAAAAAAATGAACTTAAATTATTTTAGCAAATGGTTGCAATATAACAAAGCATGATAAATTTAAGGGGGTCTGAATACCTTCCTTATCCACTGTATGTCACACCAAACTGAAAGTTGTGAATGCAAAAACAAAGATGGGGATAACGGAAGATGAGAGACAACACATCTAAAAACGTTTGTGTTGCAAGTGCAAAAATGTATTTTGAAAGCAAACATTTAATATTTTTATTCGGAACTTTGAAAGTTTTGTTTTTAAATGTAATATTTTGTTTGCAATTTAGAACATTTTCGTCTCAAAACTGTGACTTTTGATTGCAATGTGGTGGCACAAAAATCAATTCATATAAAAATCAAGATTAGTCAACTGCTTTAAAACACAACTGGAAAATCTAAATTACCTGGTGTCGGAATTGCTGTCCCTACAAAAACTGTAAGCTTATTAGGGCAAACCAGTCAGCTGGTTAACGAATCTGCATTGTGATGTCAGAGAATCTGTTCCTACCTTGTATGGCTCCGGAAAGAGTGGAACATTTTCTGGACAAAATTCTTTGGCTTGGCTGGTTTCTTGGTTCCTCTGTTCCCTTGCTCGGAGGCGCAGAAGATTTCTTTCATTACATACACTAAAACATTGCAAAAAGACAGGTTTTAACAGGATGCAACAGCACATACGTGCAAGAAATATACAGATGTGTATTGAACATTACAAAAAGAAAACGAACCATGAAACGTTTTAGACATTTTTTAATGCTTAAAGACCCACTCAGATCATAACCGTGTTGTTTGCATTTTTAAGATGTTCTTGTGGAACTTTTCTGATGATTGACATATATAAAGAAAAATAATTTTAACGGACCTACATCATGGAAAAATCTAATTGAGCTGTTAAGTGTACTAAAATGTTAATTCCTCACAAAAAACAACTCCAAAGCTCCATTCATGCATCAAACCCTGCACTCTGAGCACTAGCCCCTCCCAATCCTGAGAAGGACTGGGTCTCCACGATCATACCATTGACTGTCTATAAGAACTGGACAGAATATTCCCTCCCCCCTGGCGTTCCAAATAGTAAGAACCCGCTGTTCCCAGAAAGCCAAAATCCCATGGACTTCAACTGACAAATAAACAGCCAATACTCAGTCATTATACTTGCCAGAATAACCATTCTTGCTCTGCTACATCTTTTAAAAACGTTTAAATGTGACCCAGACCAATCATGTTTAAAAATGTTGTGTGGTTCCTGGTTCATACGTATGAATGTGGGGAAACAGCCCCTTTCAGGAAGAGTCTGTGCTACCAGCACCTTCCCCAGGCTAACATACACACCCACTTTCGTTAGTACATACATAAATACATGCATAATGAACGAAAAGCTTACAATGGTCACATAAATAACTTGAATCTGACAAAAGTACTAATAAATACAAATTTTATGAAATTTAACCAATGAAGGTCAGACATTGCTTTTCAACCATGCTTCAACAGAATTATTTACAAAAACAAAATCATGAAACAGGCCTGGACCAAAATTATAGTACCCCTAGAAAAGACTGAAAATATTGTGACCAAAGGGATATGTTAATCCAAGATGTGTCCACTAATTAGCATCATAGGGGTCTACAATCTTGTAACCAGTCAGTGGGCCTATATAAAAGGGCTACAGGTAGCCACTATGCTGTTTGGTGACATGGAGTGTACCACAATATTGCTTGTCATTTTTGTCGCACTGGTAACGTTAGGTTGGGGGTGTGAACAGATGAACTACTGCCGCTCTGCAGAAACTGTGCCCTAGAAAACGACACAGATCGTTTTTATTTTGTCTAAAAACAGAATAATCATAATTAAAAGACTACTGGGAACACTTTTAAAATAGATACAAATTTGATTGAGTGGGACTTTAATAATGGAGTGCATTTTATACTACTTAAAGAATTAATAGAACAGTAGACTGAAAGCACAGAAGCTGATCCTTACTATACTTTTTTTTTTTACTGATTATGTGTTTTTACTTATTTCACATCTGCACAAAGGTGTAATTAAACACAAGCACAATGAGAATTCACAATAGTTCTGTCAAGTCCCCAAAGACGACATGTTAATCATCAGTGAAAATTAGCATATTTAATATAAGAAATATTTAAAAAAAGTAGCACCAGCATAGATGACCATCAAATCATTTAAAATTATGAAAATGTCCAATAAATTGATCATTTAATTTTAAAGTTTTATTTATTTTTGCCAAAAGTGCATAGTACCCATCATATTTACTGACAGCACTCCTTCTGGGATGTTTCCACGGCAATAAGGAGGCTGCAAAGATTTGGGACTGAGCCAAACAGATGTGCACACACTCATTATTGTGAGCTAGCTAAACTCATAGGGTAGTGCACCCCAGCAGTGCCCTAACAAAGTCATACATCTCAAATACCCAGTGGTAACGGTATCACAGGTGTTGCATCAAAACAAACAAAAAAACAACAGGTTTTGTTGAGACTGGTGCAGTTTTCTGTTATCAGTTTCTGTCAAAAATAATCTAGTGACACTTAAGGAAAAAAACATTTTATTCTGTTTTTAGAGTGTTTCAAGGATATATTTGTTGCTTACTTTGACCTAAGTATGTTATTCTGAAGAACAACAATTTGTTTAAAACAATTGTATTAATAAGAGCACTCAGACTTAGCAGAAATTAATCAGTCTATTCTGATAAATGTGTCTGCAATGAAATATGTTTTTCTTTATAAAAAACACCAATAAAATAAATATTAAATTAAAATATATATTCATTTGTTTTTTTATTTTGTTGCTCAGTGGAGGAGCTGATCTTTGATTTCGATCTTATATTCAGTTTGTAGAAAAATGTGTATTTTTCAAATGTACTAAAGTGCAAAATATCAATAGGTGGATACAGAGAAAAATGTTACTAAAAGTTTACAGAAATAATCAAGACAACAATGCGTCGCTGAGCCGGCAGCAACTTTGAATTGCAGCGATAAAGGAAAGCCATGTATGTGCTGATCGTCACGATATTTTCAATAAAACATCAATTAAGAGAGAAAGCTTACCTCTCACCACTTGTTTTCATCCAGATCATTAAGGAAAAGTTTGTTTTAAAGAAGCCTGCACATATAGAACATTGTGACCGGAATTTCTTTTTTACGAGTGCATCCACACCCAGCAGCCAATCAGAATAGAGTATTCACCTGGACCATTTAAAGTGCAGAAACACAATGTTTGTTTCCTATGGGTGTATTTTAGCATCTGTGTTTTCTTGGAGTAATACTGCAGACATTAAAGTCTTTACAGTTCTGCTTGTAAGTACTGACACACTATGCTGTGTTTTGTGCACACAAATTGAAATTCTAAGTGAACACTACAAATTTAAAACATTTCAGAGAATAAAAATAAAGGGAAACATTTTCTCTGGTCTGTTTTTGTTTAAAAGCTGCATATTGGCATATAAAACTTAATTCGTAACACATTTAGCTTTTTGTACAACTTAAATGTGTGAAATGTGCATAAGCAGCCCTTTAAAATAATACATATATCTGAGAATAAAGGACATGACGATTACGAAACATGTTTGACTTTTACTTAAGTCAGGAAAACATTTTTGTGAAATGTTTCCTTGCTAGATTTCAGACCTCCAATCAACTTGGCTGTACACATTATTGTTTACAATAAACTCAGAAAAAAAAAGTCTTGTTTTCCAACTGCAAATTCACTTTGAAGTTTGAAAAAAAATTTACCCACTGAGTCAGAATCACTGAGAAATAATAGGTTAGGAATAATAGGTTATAGTTTAAATATTGCAAAGGGTTAATTGCCACTTTATGGTGAAATTAATTAACACTCAGTAAGCAAGCGAGACGCTGTTTGTCAAACTAACACAAACCCCAGATTTAACAGAGAAAGAACATTAGTTCAGCTGATACAACTGCACTAGCCTGCTGTTTCCAGCTGATTCCACCACTTCCCCGAACTGCTCACGCCGCGGGTCTTCTTTTGTTAGGTCCACATTATCTGCAGATAATTAACACCCCCACATACACCCTAAATGATTGTCTTTAGCTGTCAGAGCACTGCCACAAAGTTGCCGACCAATAATGGGAAAGTAACGTAAACTTAAAGCTAGCTAGCTGGTAGCAGCTAGCCGTGGATGGGTCTGCCTACCTCGGCTGAGATGCCATGGTACTGTGCGCCTCTTGCCACCGCCAAAGATGGTTCTCATGTGTTCCTCTCAGTCCTCGGAAAGATGGTGCTCTCTCTTGGTCACATTGTTTACCGGTGAGGTGGATTTTAGACTTTTAAATGACTGTCACACTGTGTTGTTTAGTGTTTTGTTAACTGAGAGTCAAGCTGGACTGTTCTATCTTCCACTCACGCCCGGGGGGTGTAGTTCAATTTTATACCCTCTGATTTGCCCAAAAAATAAAAAATAAAAATAAAAAAATGCGACTTTGTGCTTTGATCTATATATAAAATAAGTTGCTGAAGTGATTCAAATGTAATTTTCTACAAATTCTCTTTTTATGAAGAAATCGATCAAAGTTTAGACAGTGTTACCCCTGGGTTTACAGTCATTGCACATCCGCGTAGTGTTGACATGTGTTGTTTAAAATTAAGGCGAAAACTTTTTCCAACTTTTTTTAGACACCAGAATGATATTTTTTTAACCAAATATTATTTAGACACAGATTACATAAATGAAAACGAACAATCATTAACTCCTATGTGTCTGGTACTGCACAATACTTTTTAAAAAATCATTGTGTTTTAAATCTAAACGATGGATTAAAACAGTTTGTCAAAATATACCAAAAACATAATTGACACAGACTATTAAATCTATTAAGTATAGAACCTAATGTGTGATACATAGGTTGTGTTTTTTAAGCTAAATATTTGGAGGATTGTTTATAATATTTTTTCCAAAAAAACAAAAACAAAAACGTATTACTTCAAAACTACCAGGATTTAAACCACTTTGTGTTAACCCAGTAACCCTAGTTAAATCAATATTTTTTTCAGAAGTCAGACTGGCTGCCAAAAGTAGTCTTTGCTGTTTAAACTCAATTACCCATAACTTAACATCTGACAAAGAGCTAATTTTTCATCCAAAATCGACATCTTATAAGTAAACCATGTTGTGGTCATTTTTATTGATAAAGGAAGGGTTAATGGTACTGATTACTAAAATAATATCCCTCAATGTTAGTGTATGTGGTTTTCGGTCTCGGTGTGTGGCTCTGCAATGAAGGGGCAACCGGTCCAGGGTAGACCCTGCGTTTGACCTTAGATACTAGGAAAAGGAAGCTGTGTCACCTACAACCCTATAATGTAGAGGACACAGCTAAATGTATGACATTGATATGAAAAGCTATACAAACTATGCAACAAGTCTGCCATCAAGTGGGAGTTTGCATAAAAACTCAAGGCTCTTTAAGTCATTGATGAGAATTTTTACTGAAGTAAGTTATTTAAAAGAACACAAGACAATGGATTTAACAATTTCATCCACGAAGGGGTCAATTTTAGTTAAATATTGAAGGTATGTGTGACACATATTATAAATTGATTAGTCATCAATAATAATTAACATATTAATCAAATAAAATGTTATTTTACACATAATTTGTATGTACTTTTATACTATAACCCTTATTTACTGTAACACATAATATTTTGAGAAGAGGATTCTTGCTTTCATCTGTTGCAGGCAAGCAAAACTTCTTTTCTGATTGCTCAGTTTATTTTATGACTTTAAAGCAGATATTTTCTTCTGCTGCACAGAAATGGTTAGTAGCTGTCCAGCGGAGAGTTACTAAAATAAGTATATTTGTATTTTCTTTATATACTTTTTCTACTGGATCATAAACCAATGACTTTATGATTGTGTTTACATCAACAGAAATAAGTAGGAAAAGGAAGGTAAAGTAGAACTAAGTTATAGCAAGAGAAAATGCCCTTTTTGTCTTGCATTGTTTAAATCAGGGATAAGCAACTCCAAGGCCTTGAGGACCACAGTGTCTCCATGATTTCCATATATCCTACTCGTGACTGATTACCGGGTTCAGGTGTGTTCAGCCAATTAGAACATAACAGAGCGTGGTATGTTGGAAAATATGCAGGAGTGTGGCCCTCAATGCCTGGAGTTGCCTATCCCTGGTTTAAAACTTTTCTAAGTAGAATTGCTCCACTGGAATGATCCTGTTTGGCAAAGGAAGTCAAATTTTGAAAGGAAGTAATTTTTCTGTCAAAATTAAAAAGTATTCACATTTTTAGAGGATCCTAGTTTTTTTTATATATTTCTGTTCTTTTCATGTCAAGAAAGACATAGCATTCCTACTTGTTAAAAAAAACAATGTAACCAATGCAAAGCAGTATCAATTTTTTCTAAAGTGTAAAATCAGACTTTACGGTTCCTGATAGGTTTTTATTAATAAGAATCAGGCCCAAATTGATCGTTGACTGTAAAACTTGCAGACCCTTGATCTAGAGTCAGAACCAAACTGTGTACTATTAGTTACTATAATGCCCTACAGTGAAGTCAACTTCCAGTTGATATTAGATCTCTTCCATCTGAAACAATATTTATGTCCAAACTTTAAAATTTGTAGTTGCCTAATTTTCTTAAAGTGGAATCCTTACTTTTTCAATAAATATGTTTTTTATAAAAATTCACTTAGTTTTTATTTGCTTTTTTGTCTGCTGTCAAAGCTTTTACATCTCTGTAAAGTGCTTCTGTGTATGAAAAAAATCTATACACTAGATCTGCTTTGTCTTTATCAGATCAAACACATGTAAAAATGACTGTAAACAAACATGTTACATATTTTCAAAAGATCTTTTATTTCACTGAAATTGAACTTTTTCATCATTGCACTTGCTTTAAATGACAGATCATTGAGCTTTTACCAAACTTTGGGTATACAGGTTCAGTGGCCTGTCAATAGACATCAGCAGTATTTGCCATAAAAGAAGAAATTAACATATTAAAATACATCTAAAGTATAGATAAACATTTATTGTTGTTCTAAATTGTCTACTTAAATCAATAAACAATGCAATAACATAAAAAAAGAAGTCAAGTATTTAGTTTGGAGGTCTATGAAAACTTAAAATAGACCTTAAGCAAACCACAGCAGAAAGTGAAAAATGTTTATTTTGTGAAAAAGACAGATTAGTCATCAAATAATTGTTTTTTTTTTAAATGTATTTATGCTGTAAATATTTAAAGTACATCACATTATATTTACAAATACAGTGGGGCATCACTAAGGTAAGATTCACAACTGTCCATACATTTTATCATCATATATTTCTCCATCCAACTTATCCATGAGTAAAATAATCATTATTCACTTTTTTTGTAAACAAACAATCAGCAAATTTACAAAGCCCAACAAAAACATCAATAAGAACCAAAGACAGATTGGGGGGGGGCAAAATCGTATATATTTTTTTACATTCAACTCCCTACCACACTTAAATAAGTCATTCACCTATCTCTTTTGCTGTATATACATTTGATCACTTTTAAAATTGATTGAGATCTTATCCAAATAATTTACGTTGTATATCAGTGCTTTTGCAAATACAAATAACAGACATTTGAAAATAAGTCTGGGAGACTTTATTCACACAAAAATATATTCTTGCTACTTTATGGTAATTTAATTGAATCAAATTTTTTGGTGACATTTTCAAATGAGGTCAGAATAAATAACCTAATAAAGTTTTATTCACACAAAAGTGAAAGAACAAAACTTTTCTTTTCTGCAAATTTTCCAATTAGTCCAATTAAATGCTTGTATATGACTTTGACAAATATCACGTGGGCTTCAAAAGTAAAAGATCTGAGTACCTTTATGTTTACTTTATACATCACCTTGTTGCTTAGACTGATTTGGGTTTCTCTGCCAGAAGGTAACTAAATAAGGAGGGCATCTTAGTAATCTGTCCCCTAAGTCATTTTCCTGGGTCACTATTTGCACACAGAATGATGTGTCCGTATTTGCTGTGCTGAAGTGCTCCGTGACCTCGTATTGAAACCCGCAGCCGTCTGCAATTGTGGTTGGGCTGCTGTGTATGTGAAGCGTGCTGCTGCTCGGAGAAGATGTTCTGACTTGCAGCTGCTCGTGTCTCGTCGTAGACAAATCTACAGGCAGCACTACATAGGCACGCACAAAGCTCTCTCCAATGGTGCACTTTAACTCGGAAGACCAGCAGTATTCCCCAAGTTCTCCTGTGAAGACAGACAGATCTGTAATGAGACCCAAACACAGCTGATCTCTGATAAATATTTTTTGTTGAGTCCTTTGTTACATTCTGTAGCATCCGATAATTTTATGGTAAGATAATAACAAACCCAACTAATAAATATTTGTTAAAATATTAAAAGATTTGCTCTATAGATTAATTTAGATTTAAAAAGGTTTTTTGTTGTAAAATGCACAAATCCACACCATACTATGATTACAATTTAAGTGTATCTTCTGAAGCTTGATGCATTTTTACAATTTAAATATTGTTTAAAATCATTCAAAAAAACCTTACCTTCAGTTGAATCTGTAATCCGTATATTATGATCATCCTGAAGTTGTAATTTGTTGATGTAGGTCATTGAACTGCACTCGATTAAGCATTCAGTTGGCAGTTTCATGGTACTTGGCTTCGGCTTTATCTCCGGTGCTTCCTTTTCTGTGCATTCAATTGCTCCTCTAGTTAACAATAGTCGGGACAATATTCCCAAACACAGGCATGCACTGATGTACGTAGGCATTCTGTCCAGCACTGATTCAAAACAGAAGAAAAGCTTCCGTGGTCCCAAGTCAGAGAATGAGAACGGGGAGAGAAAGCATTGAGGACTATTCAGAAGTCTGCATGCTGTTGCTCTGCCCCTCACCACTAACTGGCCCTCAGGAGCGCAGTGTCAACATTTTTTCATCTCCTATTTCCCTCCCTCTATACTAAACATCACGAGTTACTGCCTGTCTGGCAGAAACAACTTCCCAGCAAAGGGAACATTTTTATTAAACAAAATTATTTTTCAAAGCTGCACAGTAATGCCAACAAATATTGGACAAAAAAAACCCATTGTTTTCAATCACCTTTATTCAAATAATTGAGAGCAAAGAAAACAGAAATTGTACCAATCGCTGCATCATTACAAATAATTAATTTTGTAAAGCGTATGGTCTAAAACAAAGCATTAACATAGACTATATAAAGTTGTGGATTAAACAAAGTAGGAACACACATGTGGAGCCACACTACAAAATTTTAAATGTGAGGTAATCTTGTAAGTGAGAATACAAAAAAATGTGTTCAAGAAGTTATTATTCTACAAGTGAGAATAATAACTCATGTGAGAACAAAAATCTCTTTTTAAATCTTTCAAAAAGTGTTTTTTACATGAAAATCAAAATAGTAAAACTCATTCATTCATTTTCCAATCCGCTTTATCCCTTTCGGGGTCACGGGGTTGCCGGAGCCTAACCCGGCTACTCATGGGCGAAGGCAGGGTACACCCCTGGACTGGTCGCCAGTCTGTCGCAGGGGAATAGTAAAACTGAAAATTAAATTGTTAAAATCCAACAATGTAAAAGGCAAAATATAGATAAAAAAAAAACAAAGAAAGTCTGTGTTTTCATCCCTTTGTGAGTTGCCCTGTCTCTTTGCATCTTTCTGTCCTGTTTGGTTCTGGAGGTGGAACCCTGCCAATGATGCAACAGGGGCAACCACTGTACATATGTTATTGTCATCCAGGAGATACTGATCCGTGGTTTCATACGCAGTTTGTTTATCATATGTTTGAATGCAATCATCCAAAGGTTTTTTTGAAAAAGATTTAGAAAGTTCAACTCTGACCCAAAAGAAAACAATTTCTGCAAATACTTTTTAAGAATTGAAACTGTCAATGTTTTAGGGTTTTTGAATAGTTTAAATATGCCTGGAAAAACTGCAAAATGTTTGCCGAATGCTTTAAAATAGAATAAAATGAGACCATTTCCAGATTTTTCCACAAAGGCCCAGGGGCTGCTTTTTCTATTCCTCTCAATGTTTTATTTGTTTTCTGACTAAATTGGAGACTTGCGGAGGAATTCTTAAAAACACTGTTTGATTTAAGGCTTTAATTCATGTGACAGCAAATCTGTGTATAATTGGTAACCTCAGTTGACCAAGTTTTGACCACATCTTTCCTTTTTTCAACATCCAAAAGAGGACATAACAGTCTGACAAATCAGAGAAAGACTACTGGCCTGTGAGAGCATTTGGCACTGGGAAGATTACACATTTTTGGAGGGAACACTCAGTAACAGTTAGACGCTATAAATAGCAATCTGTACTCTTGAGATTTATTTAAGGACAGACTCGAAGCATCTTTTACAGAACTGTCATCTGCTTTTCTTTAAGTGAGTTGAAGCACCTATTCAAGGACTCTGGGTTTGTTTTGCTGACCAAATTTCAAGCAGGAGAACATACAGGTCTATTCTAAATGAGGGCATTGAGGTTTTATGACTGGCAGGCTCAATAGATTGGTGGCTGCCACAGCGGTGCAGCAGGAATGCAAAGCTGAGACTTTGCTTTGGTTCCCACAATCAGGTTTAAACAAAAAAACTAACAGTCTAAGACAAGAGAAACAATCAGCTCCACAGGTGTTTGTTAGAGAAGATAGGCTTGCATACAGCTACACTTTGAACATGCCAGGTGGCTCAGCTTCACACAATTTTGACAAATCCCTGCCTACTTTTTGCCAGGTTGCTGGGCGTTGCCTGGTCCGCAGCCGCAGCTGCGAGCCAGCTGCACCGAGGAGATGACAATGGTGCCGGTTTCATCCATGAAGACGATGGGTACCATTTCCAGGGATGTAGGCTTGCAGCAGCTCATCTGGTCCTGAAGGAGAGGAACGTGGGATCAGTGGATGTTGTTATTACCAAAAAGTACTTTGGAAGACTAAACAAAGCTGTTGAACCAATCTAAGCATTTTTTTCTTTTACTTGTGAGAAGCATTTGCATCGAATGAAATTTGAATAAACCAGTAGATAGATGGCCGATGGCTAAAAAAAAACCAAGTAGTACTGTACTTTTTTTTTTTTTTTCCAAAGAAAAAGATTTGGCAAGAATTTTGCATTGTATGTATAGAAAATGCTGCATGGTGGCGCAGTGGTTAGCGCTCCTGCCTCACAGCAAGAAGGTTCCCGGTTCAAGCCCTGGCTGGGGGACCTTTCTGTGTGGAGTTTGCATGTTCTCCCCGTGCATGCGTGGGTTTTCTCCGGGGACTCCGGCTTCCTCCCACCGTCCAAAAAAAAAAAAAAAAACATGCTTCACAGGTTAATTGGTTACTCTAAAATGTCCGTAGGTGTGAATGTGAGTGTGCATGGGTGTGGCCCCTGCGACAGACTGGTGACCAGTCCAGGGGTGTACCCTGCCTTCGCCCATGAGTAGCCGGGTTAGGCTCCGGCAACCCCGTGACCCCGAAAGGGATAAAGCAGATTGGAAAATGAATGAATGTATAGAAAATGTCTTTTTTAAAATTATGAGGAAAACAAAATAACCAAAATGTAAATATAAAATTGAAATATATTTATATTTTAAGTGTTTTTTTTTTTTTTGGGATCATCTCCTGCAGCCACTCCCTGCATGCGTTCTGCTTGGTCTGCTCTGTGGAATGCCTTGGTGGTTAAAGTGAATCTATTTTGGCAGGGAGAAGAAAAAAATGGCCAATTTCTGAACACACCAAGACAATCAAAGCTCTGTTCTCTTGGTAGCTCCCAGGCCAATGGGTGTAAAAACAAATGAGTGCACAGAAGTCAAGAAAAAGAGAACGTTGCCCCTACCTTTGGTATTTTTTGTGTTTTTTGGATACAGAAAATAATATTCACTTTTTTGGAGAATACCTGTGAGTCTCTAGTCTGGACTCCGTCATGGGGTGCTGGACACTGCACTGTTTTATCTGAGGAATTGCAGACAGCACACCGGACGACGGTCACGCTCAGAGGATGGATAACCCAATTGTCCCAGCCCAGATCTGGAAAGTAAATGAATGACATATAACATTTTATTCTGTAAATCTTTGTGTGTGTTGCTACATATGAGGTCACTGTGTTGCAAACCTTTCATGAAGACCTCGGTAGCCATGGAGCAGCACTCATAGCTGGTGTCGTTTTCACTGTCAGGTGACACAGAGAAGCTGGAGAGCACTGGAGCTGGAGGGACATTAGAAACTTAGAATCCTATTGACCACCAATGAGATTTAACTTCAGACTGTTCCTGATATGGGTGGACATTTCTTGGAATCATGAATTCCACATGCCTGCAGTGTCCTGGACACTTCGAGAGATGGCGGCGTTGAAGGTTCTCTGCCACTGCTCACGAACAGCGTCCAGCCCGCCAGCTGGCAGGCGTGGCTCCGTCTGCAGGCTGAGAGCTTCAAGGAGACTCTTCCTGAAGGACTGCAATGACTCATCCTGACACCTGCATACAAAATATTTTTTACACTTAACCACAACATTAAAGGCAGTAAAAAAAAGATGTAATATATCATAAGGTTTAAAAAATATGTATACAAATATAAATTTGGTACATTTGATTCATCTATACAACTAGAACCGGTTTTTTGCTGATCATACTCTTAAGTGAGGTTGAGAATCCTGTCACCCTGAATGACATTTGAAGGTACTTCACAGATATTTGGCCAAGACATGAGTGGTGTCCTGTGTGACAGAGAGACTCATTTCACTGATGACTGATCAGAACACACTGTTAGGTCTCTGCTTGCACGTAGTTCCATGACAGTCAGAAAGTCATGAAAGTCAGCAAAGCTACACTGTAGTGTATTTCTCATCAAAATTCCACTTATTTTAGATTTTCATTATGACCAACGTTTGCAGAGATTGCTGAAAAGGATCATTGTAATTTGCAAAGACAACACAAGGCAAGTGGGATCATCGCAATCGTGTCAAAACTAACCTGTGGTGGGAAACAGCAGAGGCAGGAGAGGCTGCAGGTTCTTCTCTTGGTGGATGCAAGACAAATGCAATCACCACTGAAGAGCCATGAAGCATCAACAAGACAATAAGGGCCAAAGACATGGTGGATGAGCAGTAAGATCACTCTGCAAGAAGGTATAGGACTGAGTCAGGCTGTCCGTCAAGAACGCTGGTATTGGTCCTATACGTTTGGAGAAGGAGGAGTGGTGGAACTGATGCTGCGCTAGGTACTGCAAGCCCAGCCTGGGAACCTCCGTTTTTATCTTGTTGCACCTCATTGTGGCCTTGAGATACTTAACATTGTTGTCTTTTCCCCTGCTCTGTGTGAAAAAAATACAAGGAGAATGATCCGGCAGAGGAAGACAGAGAGACAGATTCAAGGCAAAATTTCATAAAGAAGTGAGCAGTTGACACACAACGTGCGTATGATCCGAGCAACAAATGCAAAAAAAAAATACATGTCACTTTTTAATGTTAATCAGGGTTTCAAGATTTTTTAATAGGATAAAGAATGCAGATTTAAATATTAGCATCATAGCATTATAGCATTATAACCCTTGTCATACCTTTCACAGCTTGAAGCGCTTCATAATAAATAACAAAAACATAGACACTGAAAATTAAAGCAAAAACTCAACCCACCCTTCGCCCTCCCTTTCATGAAAACATACATCCCATGATCCCTCACACAATGAATACTTATAAAAGTAACTTATAAAAGAAACTTCAGACTTGCTGTGAGTAAACAGCCAATTGGGAATCTATCCAGGAGCTCACTTATCCACAGGAACATTGCCACAGTGCCCACCCAGACCAAGACAGCAATGGGGTCCACTCCACAGCTGTGAGGCTGCAACGTTGGACCTTAACCACTTGAGCAAATGCAACAATTGCAGCAACAATCTGACCAAACCGGCAAGCCCTGGCACAAAAGGATCCCCATAGAGAAACACTGGGATTAAAACTGTAATAAGAACAATGTTAAAATTGAATACCTTACGATGTATGTAAAACATAAAATGGAAAATAAAATAAATTTATTAAATAATATCTAATAAAACTAATAAATAATTACTAAATAAACAAAAAAGACGATTTAAAAGCAAAATTCAAAGGTGGGTCCTGAGACTCGTCTTAAAAACCTCTATGGTCTTTGCAGCCCTGAGGGATCCAGCAGGCTGTTTCAGAGGACCGTAGTGGCAGAACAAAGCATCACTGTAAGCTCCCCTTGGAAACAACTATAAGGCCAGTGTCAGAGGACCTCAGGGTCCGCAGGGGCTCATAAAGAAAATCTTTGAGATGAGAAGATCTAAGACCATTAAAACATTTATAAACCATTAAAAAAAATCTTAAAATCAATCCTGAAAAACACAGGGAGCTAATGTAGTGATTTTAAAATGGATGTTTTCTCTAAGACTTGCATCAGTTTTTGCTATGAATAAAAAACTGACATGTATATGGACTAAATGGGTTTTTATACACTGAAAAATGTTTAATCTTACAAATAACAGTAATTTAGATTATTTATAGTCAAATTAATTTACATCACTTGAAATGAGGCACAATGAATCAACAGGTAATGTTCAGTAAAGTAGAATAATCATTCTTCTTAGATACAGTAAGGCAAAAACTTTTTTAGATATCCTGTGATTTTGCCAGTTCCCCCACTTAGAAATCATTGCGGGGTTTGAAATTTTCACCTTAGGTGCCTATCCACTGTGACAGACATAATCTAAAAACATTATAATATAGAAATCAAATAACATGATTTTTGTTTTTTATTATTTGTATTCTGACCCCCCAGAGCCTGCAGGAGACAGTGCTGCGGGCCGTCCGACCCAGGGGACCCTGGACAGACAAAATGAAGCATATCAAGAAAAGAACACAGTCCCAACTGTGAAACATTGAGGAGACTCTGTTGTGTTCTGGGGATGCTTTGCTGCATCTGGCACAGGGTGTCTTGAATCTGTGGAGGGTACAATGAAATCTCAAGACTATCAAGGGATTCTAGGAAGAAATGTACTGGCCTGTGTCATAAAGCTTGGACTCAGTCACAGGTCATGGGTCTTCCAACAGGACAATGACCCAAAACACACAGCTAAAAACACCCATGAATGGCTTAGACGAAAACATTGGGCTATTCTAAAGCGGCCTTCTATGAGCCCTGACCTAAGTTCTATTGAGCATCTTTGGAAGGAGCTGAAACATGCCGTCTGGAAAAGACATCCTTCAAACCTGAGACAACTGGAGCAGTTTGCTCACGAGGAGTGGGCCAAAACACCTGTTAACAGGTGCAGAAGTCTCATTTACAATTACAGGAACTGTCTGATTGCAGTGATTGCCTCAAAAAATGGTGCAACCAGATATTAAGTTAAGGGTACCATCATTTTTGTCCAGGCTTGTTTCATGATTTGCGAATATTTCTGTTGAAGCATGGTTGAAAAGCAATGTCGGATTTTTGTTGGTACAATTTCATAAAATTTGTATTTATTATTACTTTTGTCAGATTGTGAGCTTTTCTTTCATTTATTGAAGGGTGCCAACAGTTTTGTCCATGTGTGTAAACTCAGCGGAAGGGGGGAACTGTTTTTTTTAAAATTGAAAAGAAATATTAATTTAATAATAATCTTCTTGCAATTCTTCAATTTCTTTTTTCTTCCTTATTTATTTATTTGCTAAATTCCTTTTTCCCTTCACTTTCTAATTTCTTTAAATTCTTCAATTTCTTAATTCTTTCTTTGTGGCTTCTATTCCTGAGAAAAAGCTAATACTTGTGCAGATTTGGAACCTTTACTTAACCGTTACTTACACAAAAAAATTGGTAACAGGGTTGCTCCAAGTTTTGTAAACGGCAAATATATGATGTAACAAAAATTGCACAGCTGAGTTACTAATTTTAAAACCCAAATGTCCTCTAATTCTGGAATGACCCATGCAGCCAACGTCCTTACAAGACTGATTTGAACCTTTCATTCATTCATCCAATTGATTTGACTGATTTGAACCCTTATTCAAAAATCTCCATGACATTCTATGCAAAAACATTTTAAAAGTGCCACATATTTTTTATGACATCACATCCTTTGCAAACATATTTAACATGTGGAGCAGTAGTTTATAAAGATGGCAGATAGGTTTCTTTTTTTAAATGTGGGTCTTGTGCATGAACGGTGATCATGAGAACAGTTCTGTCCCGAAACTTTCCTTGTATCGTGTGGTGATCAGTCCTCTGTTCTTTTTACTACGGTTAATATGATAATTATTAGTTTACTATTACTCTGAGTTATTAGTATTAGTTATTATTGGTCAACACACCATTTTAATTTTAACTTTTATAGCTTTTTCATTATCTTTAAAGTTGCAAAAGTTGTTTCTAAGACATGTTGCGGAAAACTTGAGACTTTTTTGTTGCTTGTTTGTATTTTCAATAATACTTACTAATGTGCATCAACACATATTAGTGATGTGCAAAATAAAAAAAAAATGTACAAAAGAAAATGCAATGTTTACCAGACCAGCCAAAAGGTGATAGTTGTTTCTTCGTGAGGGTAATTATCTGCTTACACAAAGCCTCCTACTGTTTGGCTCTTTTGAAAACAGAATGTCACCTCTGATAAACTTATTGAAATATTTTTCCAGGTCCGTTGTTTTTCAAGGATAGCATCCAGAGGATAAAAATGTAACAAAAAGTAGGAAATATTCCTGCAGGTGATGTTACTGTCAGAAAGCCAAAAAGGGAGGAAAAACACCCCAAAACAATGGTCATCGGTGTTCAAACACAGATGGACCGCATCTGTGGAGGAGCAGTTTTATGTTCTCCCATCAGATGCTCAGGCCTAGACAGTCCCAGGAAAACTTTCTCATGAAGCCTGAAATAGGACATCTTATCTGCAGCTCTTAATATCAAATCATCATTCCTCCTTTCTGCCAGGGAATGTTTGGTACAAGCAGATACAAGACTTGCAATTCTTTTTTTTTAACAAACCTGACATGACAGGGTGAGTTTGAGGGGAGGCTCAGCATGCTCACTTCATGCACGAGATTTACCCTTTGCGCTGTGATTTCTGTGAGAGTTAGTATAAGCTTTATTCAGTCTATCTGAATGCAGTGCAGTACATGTCTAGAACAATAATGCAAATAATTTGTTGTGCTTAACAAAAACTGTTCAAAAATAAATTTGGCACAGCGGGAGAGCTGTTCTCTGGCTGGGGCTTGCGCTGTCTGTGCTGCTGTGCCCCCCTGCTCTCTGGTACTGGGGTGCCCTGTGGCCCTGTTCAGTGTGGCTTACCCGGTCGGTGGATTTCCTCAATCTGCTATCCAATGCAGGCGTCTGGGGGGCCTTCAGTGGGGGTCTTGGTGTGGGGATGAACAGGCGCTTCCCTTCTTTTTACATTTCATTCTCCACCACAGCAGAACACAAACACTCACCTGAGCACAAGTACCAGCTCGCCTTTGCACAAACAGTATGCATGACGAAATGATATGTTTAATATGTGTTTGTTTGTATGTATTAGTATATGTGTGCGTGAGCTGCATTTGTAGTAAGTACTTGTTAACATGTATGAGAAGGTTTTTGGAGCCAAAAGGTACATTTTTGAATATCTGAGAATGTTGATTGTCAGGCCACGCCCTTTTGACTAACATCTACACCTGACAGATAGAAAAGTCTGAATGTAGGAGCAACTGAGCTGAATATATGTGACAGAATCGCACAGGGCAAAGCAACCAGAAGAAGTATAGTTGCACATCTGGCAATGCAGAAGAATCTGAAGGACTCTCACTTGGATGTGAGCTTTCAGAGGATGTTTTTGTCATCACTGCTACGCTCTTGTAACTGTTTTATGAATATAGATCCCACAAGAACATTTTATTTGTTTTGGCTCTACATGGCCCTGCCTTTTCCAGACCTTTTCCCCTCTGTTTTAACATGCGGTTTAGCAGCTCGAATACTTTGTTTGATAACGTTATCCCAAAAATTAAATTAGCCAAAAATTAAGAATGAAAAATGTGTGTGTGTGTGAGATATATATATATATATAATAATATATATTTATAAACTTGCTTAAAATGTGATGGAAAAGCTATTCATTGCTTCTGGGTGTAGGTTTTTAATTCTTTTCTTATCGCTAATTGTTTCGTAATCTGTATTTTTTTTATCGTCATTGTGAAAACATGAGGTAGTGTCTTATGTAAGATGCTCCACAAGTCACAACAGTCTCTCTTGCGTAAAAGCAGGCCCTATGGAAGAAATATTATCTCATCAGAATCCTTTTTTTTTTTACACTGATTTTTTAACACTGAATATTTATCCTGCAGAATTGTGTATATGAATATGTTTTTACTTTAAATTTGCCAGAAAAAAATTTCACTTACCTAAATTCTCCTGGAAAAAAAAATCAACTGTCAAAAATTCCCCTGCAGAATTTCACCTGCAAATGAGGAGAACTCTTTATGACCCAGACCAAAGCAATCAGAACGGGTTGGGCGGCTCTTGTCCAATCAAATAAAGCGTATTCGATCACATGACGCTATTAGCAACAGTACGAATTCAATGTAATACAGTTCAGTGTTAAAAAGTATATGTAAAAAAAAAAAGAGTTGGTTTCTCATGAGACTATATTTCTTCCATATGCCTGAAACTTGTTGCTGCTCCCCTTAAGAAGATAAGAGGGGGTTCTCTTAGAGTGTTTGCAAGTATTCAATTTTTTCTTTCATCTCTATTGCACACAAACGCACACATGTTTATTTTTTACACGTTCAGATGCATGTTTAGTAACACACAAACTGTCATGGGCAAAAGAGGTTACCCCTGTTTTATTGTTCTGTAAATGTAAATGTACTAAAAATAAATAAACATTTAAGCTGAGAATCATGTGTTTGGACAGTGGGAGGAAGCTGGAGTTCTGGGAGAAAACCCATGCATACACGGGAGCATGGTAACTTCACACACAAGGGTCCCAGGATTGGTATATAAAATGGGCAGTAGGTACACACAGTTATTGGGGCTTTATTAAATGCTGTGCAACCTTTTGTTGCTTTTACAGTTGTAAATCTTCGAAGAAGAGCTTTGTTTCATGCTTAGGAGAGTGAATGAGATCCTTTGATCTTTCTCCAAGATCATTTGTGGGATGCGTGTCTGACATTTTCTTGTGTTTATGTGCATATACGTCAATCTGTGTACGTAATCTATGTGTATGTGTAAAAGTATAGTCATAAAAATGGTAAATGTACTTTCTGACTTTGACAGAGAAACTCATAAAATCAAAGAAAAACATTGAATTAATAAATCAAATTATGTAGCGTGCCTGTGACTTCCACTGACATACTAAAAACTCATTCCAACAATAATTGTGTCCTCAGTTGAACTTGTTTTTAAGTTACAATTCAATTATTTTCCTGATTCTTCCAAGAAGAAGTCCTTCGGACTGATTTAGAACTCTGCAACATCTGTAAAAACTCACAGGCTCATCCACACACACACTCCAGAGGTCGTTCTGGAACGGCAGAGTTTTGGACCACACTCAACCACCGTCCTTGAGCACCACACATCTCCCCCCACTTCCCTGCTGCAGTTCTGTGGGGTGTTACACCACCGCATGCTGCCTCTGGTTGGGTTCACAGAAAGCCTTCTTTCACAGGATGAGTGTTGGCCGTGATAAATGTTAGTGCTGACATCCAAGAAGACATTCCCTGTTCTAAGCTTTTTAAAGATACCTTCCTCTAATTAATGAATCAATTTTAACTATTGTAAATACCTCTCTAGAAACAGGTTATGTGCCACAGTCTTTTAAATATGCAGTTGTTAAATCTCTTCTGAAAAAGCCCAGTTTGGATCCTGGAATTCTGGCCAACCATAGACCAATATCAAATCTCCATTTTATATTTCAAAAATCTTACAAAGAGTTGTAGTTAAGCAGCTGTATCGCCACCTATACGACAATAGCCACTTTGAAGATTTTTAGTCAGGGTTCTTCAGACCACACCAAAGCATCGAAAATGTGCTAGTTAGAGTTACTAATGACTTGTTATCGGCCTCAGAAAAAGGACTAATCTCTATTCTAGTTCTGTTAGACCTCAGCGCAGCCTTTAACACTACAGACCACAGCATCTTACTTCAAAGGCTAGAACATTAAATAGAGATCATAGGATCTTCCCTTTAAGTGTTTTGAATCCTACTTATCTGATAGGTACCAGTTTGTTAATGTCAATGGACATTCCCCTCGTTGTACTCGAGTTAGCTATGGAGTCCCACAGGGCTCAGTTCTAGGACCCATCCTGTTTATGCTTTTCATGCTACCCTTAGCAAACATAATCAGGAAACACCGTATTGACTTTCACTGTTTCAATGATACACGGTTGAATTTATCCATTAAACCTGTCCAGAATGACAATCTATAGAATCTTAATGCCTGCATTAGAGACATCAAGACCTGGATGACAAATAATTACCTCCTCCTAAACCCAGAAAAAAAAAAGATACAAGTATACTAGGTCCTAAATACCTAAGAGATGCTCTATGTGATCAGATAGTCTCCCTGGAAGGTGTAAAGATAGCCTCCAACTCCACAATTAGAAACCTAGAGGTTTTATTTGACCAGGATTTATCATTCAAGGCTCACATATCACAGGCTTGTAAGATTGCATTTTTTCACCTACGTAATATATCTAGGATCAGAAATATATTATGAAGAAGTGCTGCTGAAAAACTCATCCATGCATTGGTTATATCTAAGCTGGATTACTGTAACTCTTTGCTAGCAGGGTGTCCTAAAGTTCTCTAAAAAGTCTTCAGCTTGTTCAAAATGCAGCAGCTAGATTGTTAGCAGGACCCAGCAGAAGAGAACATATTTCTCCTGTGTTAGCTTCACTTCACTGGCTCCCAGTTGAATTTAGAATCAAGTTCAAAATCCTTCTGCTAACTTATAAGGCCTTGAATGGTATAGCCTCATCCTATATTAAACACCTCCTAGTGCCTTACCAACCAAACAGAACACTTCGCTCACAAAATGCAGGGCTGCTTGTGGTTCCTAGAATTTCTAGAATTTTTGTGGCAGGGGCAAAATTTTTACTCAAATGCACCGTAGGAAAGAAGCGTTGCGAAAACAATAGGATACTTGCAATTCAGGACTGCTGCAGTCCATAACTAAACATTACAGTTTTGTATGCAACAGATTGTTCGTGAGTTAACAGATTTGACATTAAGATGAGTAAAAACCTTAAATAAATAAAACAATGGCAATGTACACTGTGCCTAAAAAATGTTATGCAATGGAAACATGTAAAGACGAAAAAGGATTAGACCAAAACATGTGCCTGGTGGTACACCAATATTGATTGGCTTGTGAGAACAACAGATCATTTAGACAAACAAAACTAGAGGGCTATGTCTAATTTCCCTTGCTACTCTCTAACCCCTAGAAGACTATATAGTGCGAGATTATCCAGTGCACTAGATTTTAACACAATTTGCACACACGCTTACTACTTTTTTTCCTTTAAACGGCAAATGATGTCACCCATTTGCCGGAGTAAAAACCTAATAACTATTTACATTTTATGAAAACTATATGAATTCACTGTGTTCTGATGAAGAAAACTTGAATGATTTATATAAAAACAAACAACTTATTTTTCAAATGACAAATTGTTCAGACATAGTCTACATTGCTAATCTAGTGAGCATAGATGCACGCTAGTTTTTTTACAGAGACGTCTGGGAACTTTCCAGGGTACTGGATTTTGTGATGGGAGATTTGGACATCCCGAAAAGATGACGAATGCTCCTATAGTGCACTAAGTAGTGAGGTAATTTGTACACAACTTTAGTAACAAACATGACCTGAGCCAGTTTCATCCAGTTTATTAAATTCTCATCTGTTCTAAAAAAATAACTTCGGATAATTAAGAATAAATCTTTGCATGTTAAAAATAAATGTCCCTATTTAGTGCTTAGGTCCTATTTTAAAGCATCTGTATGGTTTTGACCTGGCAAAACATTCCCTCCTTTCAGAAAGCACAGTGCCCTTTAACAGAGCCTTCATCTGTTTATTCAGCGTAGATGAGTGCTGTAGTAAGATTTAACCCTAATCCACTTGCATCTTGTTTTGAGTAAGTGGTGTTGATAGTCACAACTGCTCTGTGCTCCTGATAGCTAAGAGTGTATAGCTGCTGAGTTTTGCGCTATAACACTTCAGTCCAGGGGAGATGAAAAACAGCCAAGAGATGATTCACTCCCAAAGTTTTCAGCTGGTAAAACACTGAGAAAGAGGGCTTCTTCACAAATGCAGAGAAAGCCAGGAAAGGTAATGAAAGACATGAGAAGTTAAAGGTGAGTTTTCTTTAGAAGTTATTTCTGCTCTTGATACTGTTCGTGTTAGATTTGGAAAAGGGAATTTGCAGGTGAGTGGTAAAAAATTTTATTTAAAAAAATGTTATTTTGTTTACAGAAAAACAATATTGCACTAGACCTAGGATACAAAACACAAGGTCAGATATTTGAGACTCACACATAAAAGAATCATTGTCTCCAACAGTGAAAATAGCAAGGGGTCATGGGATGTGGCATGGGAAAATCAAGTCTCCAGCAGAAGAAATGCAGCAGTGGTGAGTTGATTTAGGACTATTTTTCAAGAATGTACTGTACCTACATGTGTGGAAATTTTCATTTTCTGCCTTTTTTTTTTGCTATTTTCAGTGAGCATTTACTCAGTCCCAGGTAATTCACATTTCATTTATTGTGACAACATTTGAGTCCAGGCTGGTTTGTGTTTAACCTGTCCAAACCCACATTTCATGCACCTGTGAAGCTGCCACAGGTCAGTCACACACACTCACTGAAGCTGCCTTGGAATAGTTTGAACTATTTCCTGTAAGAAAAAGCACCAACCCCTTTGTAAATATCAACAAATATCTGAGAAGCTTCTTTAGTTATAGTTGAAATGCTGGTGGCACCATAGCAGTTGTGATTAGAATCTTTAAAATGAAAGCAGCTTTTCGGGGCTAAAAACAACCTGACCACTTTAAACCCCCCCCCCATTCTTTAGCTATAAGAGCGGCTCTGTTGATCCAGCGTTGGTACCGGCAGTACGTGGCTCGACTGGAGATGAGACGCAGGTGTACATGGAACATTTTCCAGTCTATTGAATATGCAGGAGAACAAGACCAGATAAAGGTGGCGTCACACAGCTTGTTGCATCTTGATTAACACAGGTTTTTCTTTACAGTTTTAACTTTTCTCCCAGTAACTAATATAATTAGAAAGTTTATCTCTAATAATAATGGTAACTCCTCTTGCAAGTCAGTTGTCTTATACTTTTTGATAGATAAAAAGTACTTTTACTTGTAGTCATTTTTGTGGTTCTCCTAAAAGGAAATAGTTAAATTGAAGAAAATCTCTACAGTCTTGTGGATGAACACTGATGGCCTATTTTCATCAGGGTCCTATTATAACATTTAGTTTAAAATGTATCTCTGATTATAACAAATATCTAAAAAAAAAATAAAGGTCCCAAATAGTTAAAATTAACCTCCATTGTAAATTTTTTTTGCTAAAGTTGTTTCAGTTCTTTCTTGGATGTGTACACGTCTACATACACATAACGATTCTTTTATTTTGCCATAGTTTTGTACTATAAAAAATGCAAGACTTCTTGGCATATTGCACTAGATATGTGCTTTTTTTCTAAATGATTTTTGATCCACTAAAACTGACAGATCAACTGCCACAGCCTAACCTGGCCACTTGTGGGCGAAGGCAGGGTACACCCTGGACAGGTCGCCAGTCTGTTGCAGGGCCACAATCACACACCCATACACACTCACAGTCACATCTAGGGACAATTTAGAGCAGCGATAGACAACTCCAGGCCTTGAGGGCTGCATTCCTGGATGTTTTCCAACATACCAGGCTCTGGCATGTTCTAATTTGCTGGACACACCTGAACCAGGTCATCAGTCATGAGTAGGGCTTGAATATCAGGAAATCATGCAGACACTGCGGCTCTTGAGGCCTGGAGTTGCTTACTCCTGACTTAGAGTAGCCAATTAACCTATGATGCATGTTTTTGGACGGTGGGAGGAAGCAAGAGTCCCTGGAGAAAACCCACACATACACGGGAAGAACATGGAAAATCCACACAGAAAGGTGTTAAGGTTTATGCAAGAGAGCTAACCACTTCACCACCATGCAGCCCTCACAAACAAACTCACAGGGGAAAAAAATAAACTGCATCCACTGTTAAAATCATTTTCGGGAAGGAAAAAAACATCTTTATAGCAAAAAAAACAAAACAAAACCCACACTTCTTAATAGTCTAAGAAATGTTGATTCTATTTGTTTGAAGCAGCAGACACACGCTATGACACACCAGTCCTCTGTTAGGAACCTGTCAAACTGAAACAAGGTTCATTTTGGGGGTAGAAAGACAGTGTAACTGCTTTTGTCACTGGCAATGTTAGTCTCAGGATTTAAATTTTTTTTACATTTTTTCTAAGGTAAATATGTATTTATTTATTTCTCACTGTAAAAAAAACTTTAAAATATTGACAGATCTACTTTATGGCATTAGCTTCTTACTTGTCCACACCACAGCTGGAAATTTGTATTCAATTAACCAATAATATTAATTAAAAAGCTTTTTGGGGGGACTTTCCCATGACACATTCACCAATCTGTGCTTTGACCTAATCATTCAGTCACTGAGAAATCCTAATCTAAAGTATTTTGTGACCTTTATGCAGATTTAGTATTATTTTTGGAACATTTTTGTGAATGCCACATTGAAAATAATCAAGAAAAAAAGCATAAATGCTTCCATATATTTAATTACTTCCTACTGTCTTTCAGCTGTACAGTTTCTTTGGCTTTTTGATGGATCACTTCACTCCAGCTTGTAGTGAAAGTAAGATAAACATTTTCCTTTTAATGACGAATCTTCACCAGTAAGTCAGTCTAAGCTCTCTTCTTCTGCTTTCCCAAATCTGTTCTTTATTGAAGGAAACCTAATATCTCACATTTTTCATGAGAATGAGATCTGCCGTGACACAGAGTGGGAAAGATACTTTTGCTACAAAGACATCGAGGTACCTGATAGCTACACTGGCCCCCATCTGACCTTCCCCATGACGTTCTGTGGTGTGTCCAAGCTGGTGGAGGCTTTTAAGCAGAAACAAGTATGAACAACCAGTTATGTTTGAAGCAAAAAAAAGGAAAAACTGAAGAGTTGTTTGATATTTTCTCTGGAAACGTGTGTCAGTTTGTTCACGCATGTTTTTTTCTCCTAGTAGCAGCTCCACGCTCGATATGTTCTGCAGGTTCTTGGAGAAACTTGGAGACTTCTAAGAATCCTTCCAAACATCAATCATGTCTCTGTCTGCCAAACCAAAGAGATCACAATCTGTGGTAAAACCTGCTGGTCTTTTATTTTGCCCATGTGTTTTCTCAGCACTTCTTTTTTTCTTTGTGACCAAACAAATCATGTTTTAAGCTGAATTTCCTCTTTTGCAGGAGATCTGCATGGGCAACTTGAAGATCTGCTGCTGATATTTTATAAGGTACTTAAGACAAACAAGATTTCATGTTTTTATCTATAATTCTTTTGTACCCGATTACCTGAATTTGATGTGTGCAGAATGGTCTACCGTCCAGCGAGAAGCCATACATCTTCAATGGAGACTTTGTGGATCGTGGGAAGAACTCTTTGGAGATTTTGCTCATCCTATTTGGGTTTTTGCTCGTCTACCCAAATGATCTGCACTTGAACAGAGGAAACCATGAGGACCACATTGTTAATTTAAGGTCAGCAAGTCTGTGTGGACTCTGGTAACTGTGTATTATAGGATGATAGGATGAGCTAAACAGCCTTTTTACTTTTTTATCACGCATGGATAAATCTATGTCTTTGATTCCGCAATTCAAGAAAAAATTAAATTGTGAATTTCTTTAGAAGTTATCAACTTTTTTATGCATTGATCCTGCAAAATAAACAAACCCTTTAACATTGTTTATTGGTTTTCTGACTTGTTCACATAATTTATGTTTACTTTAACATATTCCAATTTCATCTGACACACAGATACTGCTGATGTTAAACTTTAATCTAAAAACATGTCTTCATTTAACCCAATGGTCAATTCATCTTAGTTTTATTTTTAAGAAAATCAAAGTGTTTTGGATGCAAACTGCTCTTCTTATTTGGTCATAATATTGAAATGCTTTTTTTGTAATTTACTTCATTGAACACTTCTTTCATTTAATCCAAAGTTTACCCTTCTTCAAAAACCTTCCAGTTTTTCTACCATTTTTTTTAACAAATCCAATGACAAAAAATCTCTACTTTTTGTTCCTCACGTGTTTGAAATCATTAAAATCTGGAACTAATTTGATCCATTTTGTTTTTCCAGATATGGTTTTACCAAGGAGATTTTGGGAAAATACAGGGTAAACCTCAACCTTTTTGAACTAATCTATTCTAATAATTTAAACAAAACTGATTATTAATCTTCGGTTGTCTTTCAGGTGCATGGCAAGAAGATTCTAAAGCTTCTCCAAAAGATTTTTAGCTGGCTTCCTCTAGCCACAGTGATTAATAACAAGGTTCTGGTGGTTCATGGTGGGATTTCCAACTTCACCGATCTCAATGTGGTCAGCAGAGTGGACAGACATCGAGTGAGAACAGCTCAAATTTCTGTTTATTTTGTGTGAGCCAAGACACCCTAAAACTCTCTATCATGTTTTTTAAAACCTGCAGTATGTGTCAGTCCTGAGGCCTCCTAAGACTGTCCACCAAACCATCAATGGCAACAGGAATGAAAATGACAAGGAACCAGCTGAGGGCCGGCGCAGAGTTCGCTCTCTGACTAACCACAGCTCTATCTTGCCTCAGAGGAACAACCGTCCTCGTCACTCGCTGCAAAATACGTCCATCAGCCATCAGCTGAGTTCTTCTGTGGACGATGAGCTGAAGAGGCAGCGGAGACTGGCGGGATTTGACCAAACCTATAAGAATGCAAACGAGTCGGATTCTGATTCTGATCCAGACTTTGCAGAAGCACCAGAAGCAAATGGGCATGATTGGAAACAAGTAAGATGAAAACACAAGTGTCAACCATCTAGTGCTTTTTAAGTGGCCTAAAATTCCAACAAAAGCGTCATAACATTAGACTGTAGGAGATTTTTAGATCAAGAATTTCCAATTTCATTTTAGTTTTTCAAACATAAACCATTCATTTTTAAATAATTTTCTATATTCAGTTTTATTGTTTTGTACGCCCCTTCAATAGTTGTTAATAATGTCCCTCCTTACTCCTCAAAAAAACTTACATGATCATCCCTTTATAGAGGGAAAACCTTTGGTTTCACACCAAAATAAAATACCCAAATTTTACAACTAATACACCTACTTTAATTTTTTTTAGTTCCTATGAGTGGATTGTAGTAATGGAGTTGCTTTTTTTATTTTAAAAAATGTACAAAAAAATGCCAGCTTCAGAACAGCTTTACTAAGCAACCAATGACTGCTGTTTAAATGATCAGGTAACCTGTTGGTTTTCACTGCTTTCATTGGAAACCAGTAATTCTGCTCTACAGTCTTCCATATTTTGACTAACTATGACATTGCCAAATCCCCAAAAGCAAAAAAACAAAAAGAAAAGAAAGGAATAAATGTTGAAAAACTAAGAGTAAAGCTGTTGTAAAACTGAGGACAGACTAGTTTTTTAACAAGTCCCTAGTGGTTATTAGAAAAACGTGTTTCATTTATATGTATTTATTTTTGAATGTACTTCAGTCTTAAAGTCCATCTAAGGTTTCAAAAGCTGTCAGGCTCTTTTTTTGTCTTGCCAAATTGCACCATTTTGATGTGTTGCCACTAAATCTGGCAGAGAAGCAACAAAGTGGGCAAAAGGTCACCACACCTACAAGCCATCTCCTAACCTCATATGAAGAAGAACTTCAGCTGTTGTGAATGCAAGCCCTGCTGAGTTTGTTTGATATTCAGATGATTTTGTTCTTTTATTGCGGCAGATAACAACCTGACAACCTGAATTTCTGTCATAATTAGGAATTTTGTTCTCTTTTGCTTTCTGTAGTTGAAATATTGATATATTTTAAAATCTTGTTATCCACAATTGGATTTGAAATGCAAATGTAAATCTGTAAATTAGCACTTCAATAAGTGATGGAAAAGATGCTTTCATCTACACTGCAAAGACAGACCCCCTCAAAAAATTCATAAAATTATTTTTTTTTATTAAATAGCAAAAGAAAAATCTGCTAATGGGGTAATGAATGGTCAAACCAAGAATTCTTACTTTAGGAATAAAAATCTAGTTACTATGACATGCTTCCTTAAGCTTCTTGATTTGAAAACACTTTTTTTTCCTTTTGCAAAAATAAGACACTTTTTCTTGAAACAATGATTTTATGATTACTCCCTTAGCGTTCAGTGGCTTTTTTTTATAAGTCTTATTTGTGCAGGTGCTGCAGCACAATAGATAACAAACCACAATCTAGTAGAAAATTTCCTTGAAGTTTCTTTTGCATTGCTATAACCAAACATTTGCAGACCTGGGATTAATAAAAAAAAGAGAACTTTTTGATGAGAAAGTTTTAAGGGTGGTGTTTAACTCATTCAGTTTTTCACACAAAGAAATGTCAGCCTGCATACCATGACTGAATACAAAGTCTAAAACTTTCTCCCAGATAGTGAACTTGCTGTGGAGTGATCCCATGCCCCAAAACGGATGCATTTCCAATGAGGTGCGCGGTGGGGGCTGCTACTGGGGCCCTGATGTTACAGAGGAGGTGCTGGGAAGACACAACCTGCAGCTTCTCATCCGTTCCCACGAGTGCAAACAGGATGGCTATGAGTTTTGCCACAACCGCAGGGTGAGCACAAAGAGGCCACTTTTGGGAGGAGAGTTCAGAGTAAAGCAATCATCCGACACTCTGTTTCTTCTTTCTCATTCAGGTGCTCACAATATTTTCAGCCTCCAACTACTATGAAGTGGGCAGTAACAGAGGGGCTTACATCAGAATGGGAGCTGATCTGGTTCCGCACTTTATTCAGTACCAGGCCAGCAGGACGTGCAGAGAACTCACCCTGAGACAGAGGTACACATGTTCAATCCAGTTCACCTGTTTTTACAATAAAGGCACATATTAAACTACTTTTTTGCACAACGAATCAATAAAAAAGTATCATGGGTTACACTTGAAAATATGTCTGATTGAGGCTAAACCAAAATGTTCCTTATCTGCCAGTGTGGGGTGGACGGAGAGATCAGCCCTTAGAGCTCTGAGGGAGCAGCTGTTTGTGCACAAATCAGATCTCATCAGGGCTTACCATGAGTTTGATCCTCATCGCACAGGTACAGCCACAATAGGGCCCCTCTGGGTGCATTCAGTCCCTCTGACTCAAACTGGCCATTCACTGGGTTTTATTTGCTCTCCTGTGTCTTCATACGATGTTTGACCTCAGGGAAGATCTCTATGAGACACTGGGCGAGCGCTACAGAGAGCGTGCTGAAGCTGGGTTTGCCCTGGAGGGTGCTGCGCTCTCAGCTTGTCAGCAGAACCCACTATGGCATGGTGGATTACCAACAGTGGATAAAGGAGCTGTCCATCACTGAGCCCAAACTAGAGGTGTTTATTCCTTTTTTTTTTTAACTTCACTTTAATTCTTTAAATTGAATGTTGATAATTGATCTGCGTATGCTATGATCTAGTTTAAATAGTGTTATTTCTACTTACATAATCATGATTTATTGTTACCGGTGCTTAAGGATTCTTAATGTCCTGAATCTGTGTTGGTAAGGTATAAATATCTGATCATAAGTTAAGAAAAGGATGTTGATAATTCACATAAAGAAAATGGTAAGGTCAAGCCTGGGGTGGGATCAAATAAAAACAAAAATCAGAATTCAGTTTAGTTTTAGTTTACAGCTGATCTTACTTCAATAAGCTACACAAAAAGTGAAAAATGATAAAGTAGAAATAATTACAATTGTGATAATCAAATTAATTTCAAACGTACTTCAGTTTTATTCAAATTAAATATTCAGGTAGATCACGCTTCTTTGTGTTGCTGAATTTTTTAGAAAAAACATCAAGTTCATCCTCTTTGCAGGTGTCAGACACCAGTATCCTGGAGACGATGTACAAAAACCACTCCAATTTGGAAACCATCTTCCGCATCATAGACACAGATCACTCAGGTGACAAAGCAACACAACATTAATTGTATTTTACCAGCTGATTTAACCATACCTCAAGCTGTGACAAAATAATCTATGATGGCCCCCTGGACCCTTTTCTCCTTCAGGTTTGATCTCCCTGGAGGAGTTCCGTCAGACTTGGAAGCTCCTGAGTTCTCATCTGAAGATGGAGATCAGCGACAAAGCAATCACAGACTTGGCTCACAGCATCGACTTCAACAAGGACGGCAGCATCGACATCAACGAGTTCATGGAGGCCTTCCGGTTGGTGGACCTGTCCGCACATAGCTGAAAGCCTGAAACAGGAGCAGCATTGAACTGGACTCCCAAAACTGAATCCATAAACCTGGATTAGAAGAATGTATCTGTAGAACATTAGTAGATTGAGTGGATCTGGTGTTATCTAGAAGTTTTCTACATCAAAGTTGTTTTTTTTTACTGTCTCTATTTTTTAAAATCTGAGTGAAAATTTTTCCTTGATAAATAATACACTTTGTGTGTACAAGGCATTAATTAAGTTTGTTTCAATCTGCCCAATCAACACATTCAAGCTTCTTTGCTAGTCATAATGTAGCAAAAAACGTCATGCTCTAGAAGAGGGGTGGACTTTTTTGACTAATGGGCCAAAAAGGGTTCTAAAATTTGACAGAAGAGCTGTACCAGGAGCAGAAGTGTCATTAAAGGAAAGAAATAACATGGAATCTGGACCACCCCTGCTCTAAAATGAGGTCTGGAAAAAGATACTCTGATTTAATCAGTTAAATTGAACTTTATAAACAGTGCGAGTAGGTCAACTGTTTTGCAGTGGCTACAATCTATGCCTTTTCAATGTTTTTGAAATAGATTTCATTAAAAATTAGGTGTCTGAGAGTTTTAACTAAACAGTATTAGAAGTGAAATTTGCTTTACATAAAACATATTTATAAACAAAGACAAAAGAAGGGTTACACAGCATATTTTGACAGAAACCAATAAAACTCTCAAAGCTTAACAGTTTCTCAATATCGTGCAGAATAATTGTTCTGTTATTGCAGGAAATTCTGCATTTGATCCCACTTCTTGGTAAAACCTGTAAACCATCTCTGTAGTTCAAATCTTTGGGATCCATGGGTGACCCGACTGCATGTGGGGGTTCTAATCAGCTTGAAAGCTGTCTAACCAGTTCAGCTGCCAATCAGTCTTTTCATCCCTCCAGGGATGCAAATCCTGGATGTAAATCCTATCAACTCAAGCCCTGCTTTGATGAGATATAGAAAAGTGGATGTCTGCAGGTAAACAAGGGAGTATCAGGTGTCCCAAAGTTTAAATGCAGGTAACTAGAAATGCAAGGAAGTAGATAAACATTCAACTTCTGTTAAAGTATATAGTCACAACAAAGAAAAAAGGCTGCTAAAGGTTTAGAATTTAAATTTATTAGTATTCTAACAGTTAAAAAAAGATACAAAGATGTATTTACATCTTGACACACTCAACCCCTCTTTGTTTTCAAAGCACTGGCAGTCACATGTGATAATCTGATTGACATGGCTATTATTAGACACTGATCAGTCCATTGAGCTGTCTATTTCAATCCAGATTACGTAATCATTGTTTTGCTGTACTGATGGGAGAGCACATGACACAACTGCCACAAAAATGGAGAATTCAATCGTTTTTGATAAGAATTGTTTTTTGCTATGAGCAAAGTTGAAGATTACAAAGCAGGTTGGTCTTGAAGAAAGAGATTTTCCAAATAAAAGATCTGAGTGTGTAAGGAGGCTTGAGAAGTTGGAATCAGCTCAGGATGCCCCCTCTCATGTGTCCACTGTCACTCAGCCCATGCTCTATTAGTTTGATGTCTTCCAGGTCGTCTTTAATGACACTGATCAGATGACTCAGACCTTCCTGTTGCTGTTTCAAGTGCTGCAAGAGGGAAATAGGAGAATGCTTAGTAACAAATTGTAGACAGTTGTACATGCAAATGAGCGTCAGAATCTCACTTGTTTGATTTCTCTGAGCAGGTCTGCATCCACACTGTAGCGCTCTTCAGACCTCACAGCTCCAAAATGGTTCTGCATTCGGATTTGGGACATTAATTCGTTCAGCCGACCCTTAAAGACGAGAAGAAAACTTATTATTACTGGATTTTCACAAGAACAGTTTGATCTTGAACAGTATTTTAGATTTAATGACTAAAACTAACATGACTAAAACTAAATAGATGAGCAAAGTGAACTCTTGAGAAAGTAATAAATGGCTGTCCTCCATTTTTTAGCCATTTATACTCATTTTTTGTCCACTACACTACCAAAGAAAACCAAAAAAGCAAAATTGAAAGATAAACTGAAACTATTTAAGATTAATGAATCATATTGATTGTAAAATGCAGATTTATAAAGCTATAAAACAATTTTGTAAAATCTAGCATTTTCCGTCTACTTTCTCTGCATTCTGGACCAAAACCTTTCGTGAGAGTAACTTCCAGCTTGAGTTTGCAGGAACTTGCCTTGAACTGTGTGGGGGCATTGAGTTCTGACTGAATGGTGTCCAGCTGCACTCGGAGATGCTCCTCGTCCACTTGGATCGCGTAGCCACTTTTCCTTTGAATCTCCTGTTTGATCAAAACCTTCCAGGAAAACATGGCAAAGATACATAGGACAGTGTTACCGAGTGGAGATAAATGCAAATCAGTGCCTAAACATTCAAATCTGATGGAATCTACATATGGGGTTCATCACAGTTCTACTTCACTTGGATCATCACCAAAACCTTCAGAAAGAAAGAATGTAAGAAAGAGGGCCTTCGAGCCTCCACACAAACACTTCTCTCAGCTTTATGGAGCATATTCCAGGAATGCCAGTTCAGTGGGAATTCACCTGATTTTCAACAACTGCAAGATTACAGACTTGAAGAAAGATTTATTACTAAGCCTCTGCAGCAGATGAACAAAAAAGTCCAAAAAGTGGCTCTTAAACCATTCTAGGTCAACTTCTATCAATTTAAAAATCAATTTTCAACCCTTCCAAGAACCTTACTATAGCTAAAGTTTTTATCAGAAAAGGTAGATTATACAACTGCTGAAAAATAGTAAATAAGCTCATAACTGTCATCCCTTATTCCACATTATATCATAACAGCAAGACAGCGAAAAAGACGAGTGATTTTTGAAAACTGGGATGAAGCAGAGGAGAAAGAGAATCTATGGAGATGAGAATAGAGGAGGAATTAAACTATTAAGACTTTGCTTCTTTGAAACAAACTTTTGCTTTATCATCTGAACAAAAACAAGTGATAGGAGGTAAATTCTCTCTGAACTGATGTTTTATTTAAACCTGTAATGACGATCAGCATGTATATTGCATTCCTTTCCGCCGAGGTCGGTGCTGTTACCATGACGTGTTACACAATGTACCAAATAGTCAATTTTTTATGAAAAGGGATTTAAACAAAACAAAACAAAAAAAAAAAAGAATAAAGTACTAAAAATTGATTTAATATGCATTTATTTTTAAAGTGACCATGGTGTAAGCGGGATAATGGGTTTGCAAGTCTCCGTTATCAGAAATGTACGCACCTTGCAGAAGCACCTATTCCAAATAAATACTTTACCAGAAGTCTGTATGTCATGAACGGACCCAGACTTGTTATTGCCATAAATCACGGCAAAGATTCGGCACAAGTTTGAGCCGGGGGCTCACAAAAACAGTTTGGTCAAGTTAGTGATATATTTACAGACTCTGACTTGCAGGCTAAATACCATTCTAACCCTTGTTGTGCTATCTGTTAACGTTGGGAGTGGGGTCATCTGGAACCCACAAGACAGCGCAATAAACTTTTTTCTCTCCAATGATTTTAAATTTTCACTTGTGTTCATGGGAGACATGAAATCCTTTCCACCTTTATCAGAGCAGGGATAACATGGAAATATAAGAAGTGGAGATCTGGAGAACTTCTAGAGCCCTTAAAAAAACAAAACTATAAATAAAATATTTTTAGTCAGTCTGACACAGACATTTAAAAAGCCATAAAGGCACATGTCAGTGATTACAACATTTAATGTCATGTGAACGCTACCTGCAGCACCCTGTGAGACAGATCCATCAGTTTCCTCTTGTACTGAGCGATTTTGGCCACAGTTGTAGCCTGGTTCTTCTGCAGTTCACTGATGTCATTCGATATAATCTGCAAATTCAAACAAAAATGTATTTACATTTTTGTGCCTAAATAGTTATTAATGCTAAAAAAACACTTTTTGCAACACATCTGGGGTTATTCTTACAGCTTCTCAAAGTTTCTGGACTCAACTGAACTTCAAACATATTTCCTCAAGTTTGATCAGTTTTTAAAGGATTCAAATTAAACTATCACAAAGTAATGTGTATGTATTTAAAACATTACATTTTTAACCCTCCTTGGTGAAAACACTTGCAGCTGTATTTGTAAGAATAACTCCAAAATAAAAACAAACAGTTGGCAGTGAGTGCTGACTGAACATCTGCGCTTGGTCCTTGACCACAGTTTCAGAAGTCCTGAGCTGATATTTCTAAAACGGGAATCAGGGAAAACTATTTTTCATCTCACTCACATCCACTCTAGTCTGGTGCTGTTTTGTCATCTGTTCTTGGATCTGCAACCTGCCCAACAGTTCCTTAAATCCAACCATGGGCACCGGGATTAACCTGAAAGAAGGGAGGAATGTCAAGAAACAGCTTCCCTATCTGAACAAAAAGTAGAAAATAAACCTGTTAGAATCATGTTTCCATCATTTTATTAATCAACTTTATAAAGCACTATTCATGTCCACATTTCCAATACAAAGCATATTACATGCTCTAAAAGCAATATAATACACTCACACTATAAAACTAGAAAATAAAAAAATAAAAAACAGGTAAAATGACTTGAAATACTGTCATTTATATTTCCATCCAGCTATTTTCTAAACCCGATACATCCCTTACAAGACTTTAAACCTGTCTGAAACTTCTTAAATGTGCAGTTTAATAACAATGAAATCCTACAGTTTGTTAAAAAAAAAAGTTTTCTTTAAAATTGTAGTTAAAAGTGACAGCTTGGACACTGTTCTGTTGTCATTAGAATAAAAAAAAATAAACTAAACTGCTCTTCTGGGTCTCAGTACAGCTGTCATTAAGAAAATCTGAAGAGAGTCTTTTATTAAGTCTAACAGCAAAGAAGCTGCTTAATGAAAAATAACCCAAACTGGTAAAAACATCAAGATTTGCAAAACAGCATTTCTCAAGTCAGACAGACATTCCGAATACCAACGCACTTCTCCGGGTCAGGATTGTCCACCTTCGCCTGTTCCCAAATGATGGGATCCACACCTGCACAAAAAGGACAGCATGTGTAGTTACTGCTCAGAAGACTGCTTTGAAAAGCTCCACCATAACTTTTGAAACGTGTCTTTAGCCAGGAGGAAATTTACCAGGTTTTCAAATAAGGAAGTTCAGTAAAAAAATAACTTTTACACTAAAATTATATTTTATAATTCAAAAAAGTATTTCTTTTATACATCTAAAAGTTTTTTTTGGCAGAACAAAAACTTCTGCCCTTGATATTAATCATTGTAATTTGTAGATTATATTATGTGATAATCGGATTAGTGCTCTACCAGATGACTGGCAGCCATTAAAGGGTAAAGAAAATGAGAACTCCCATCTTCCAATGCTTTTTACTGCTAAAACTAAAAATGCATACAGTATGATCATATTCCATTTTATCTGAAAAAAAATCTGGTTATTGCATCAGTGTCATTTTTGGAATGTTGTTCACCTTTTGGTTTATCCCATCAGTGAATAAGAGCTGATATAAGACTGTAATCTTAATGTGCATGTAAACATGTCTGACATAGTGACATCCAAACAGGTAAGGACTCCAGAAGCAGGAGACAGTTTATTTTTATTAGTTTCTCCATTTTACAAGTGTAACTAAGTAAAAATGTAGTCACATGGCCTCCAACTGAATGTTTACTTGTGAGGTATTTTAAATAAAGCATTTACTGGATGACCTAATTTAATGAATAAAAAATAAGATTTGGTAAAGAACCCGATGTTGCTTATTTGTTTTACCCATGTCTGTACCTGCAGGGGCATTTTGCAGCAGCTGTTTGAGCTGTGCTGGGGACAGCTCCGTGCGTGTGACAGACATGGCAACCCCGATCTGCGTCAGCTGGGCCTTGATGTTCCCTTGCTCCAGAAAATTGAAAAGTGTAGACGCTGGGATGCGCTTGGAGGTGCCATTCGGCGAACGTTCCACAACGTAAACGATCACCTCTGTCCTGTAAGAGAGTCAGCACCGGGATCAACTGTCTGTAATCCACTGCAATCACTGACAGATCCAAGAAAAAAAAAAAAAGGTTTTCACTGAATGTTTTTAACTCACTGGTCATTTGGCAGGGATTTCACTCCCTCTACATTGACTGTTAGAGTCTGGTTGCTTCCTAGGATCTTGTGGAGGGATTCGACCAGCTGCTGCTGTTGGACTCGCACATCAGCTTCTTTTTTATTGAGGATCAAGACAACTAAACCATCCTCGTCCTTACTCACTGGGATGCAGCTATATCCCACTGCCTGGGGAGTACAAGAGATACTGTTTTAGTACTTAAATGTCGAAGCAAGAGCAAACAGTTCACTCTAAAGCAGCTGCCATCACCTTGAACCTGCAGAAAGGGTTCTCTTGGGTAAATTCCACGGGTGGGTTGTTGTTGCTGTAATAGCCCTTCCCTGTACCCCAGTAGGCCTGCAGTTGGTTCCATTTAGCAAGTATGGAGTCACGCTCATCTCCAAGTAAAGTGGGGGCTGACAGAGCGGTGACCTGCTGGAACAGCTGGGTGTGCTGAGGCTGACCCTGCTGCTGGCTAAACAAGCCTCCATATCAAGGGATGAGGAATATAAGTTACACACCGAAGCAAAACCTGATGAACAATTTTCAATCCTGAAAACATCTACTCTTACTTTGTTGCTGCTGGGTCGACTGAATATTAAAACCTCCAAATCCACCCAGGCCAGTTGCCCCTAACCCAGTTCCAAACCCTGATGTTCCGGTTGCGGTTCCAGTTCCAAGTCCAGTTGGGAACCCAAACCCTTTGTTCTGTGTGTTCCCAAACAAGCTTCCTACAACAGAACAGTTTGCCCACATGACAACAAAGTTAAAATAATACACTGTTAGGGTTTTACCATTAAAAGTTGTGAAGAAGAATTGGTGCAGAAAAGACAGGTCATTCTTTTGAAGGAGAGTGACACCTTGTGGCAAGAAGGTCCAACATGAAACCCTTACTAAACATTTCTCCAGTTTCTCCTCATCTTGATCCACATTAGGGCTGGGTTTCACTGTCAAACCACACATTCAATTTCAGATAAAGTCCCACTCCAAATATATTTATTTCTATGGTAAAATCGCTCCCAGTGATCTCTTAATTATGATTTTGCAGTTTTTAGCTAAAATCAAAAAGCCTGTGACATTTTTTGAATTTATCTTCTGCAGAGCAGCAGGAGCGCATTAAAAATTTGTTTTTGGGTTTTGAGCAGGACTGCTGGTGCAGAAGTTTGCCTCCGCTAATTTCCCAGCATGCCTTTATTTACACTCTCTCCCACTAGCATAACAAGCCCAAGCTAACATTAGCGTAGCAAAAAAACTTAGCTATCTAGCGATCAGATTTGAGCCAGATGCCAGCACAGGCAATTAAATTAAAATGAACATGAATCTATTTGTCTGCAAGTGGAGGATTTAGAATTGGAGCAGTGAAAGCGAGACTTGTCCCATCCATGACAGTAGCTGCATCATAAGTTGAAGCTTTTTCAAACATCAGGTTTTCATCTGCATCCAATGCGATCTGAATTAAAATAAAATAAATACATCGAAATCCTCAAATACACTGTTTTAATCCTAAATTCTTTTATACGTGTCCTCCTTTATAAGAAAAAATGCGACAAGAACATGTCAAAAACACCAAAATCACGGTTTTCATTGGAGTGGGTCTTTATCAGAATCTTATTACATTTTGGATTCAACCAAAATTGATTAAAAATAATTATTTGTTTGCTAAATTTCCACAACAAAAGGAAATATATTTTGTAATAAAACATTTTATATAACTAGTTATTTAAACAAAAGTGGAACATCTATTATGAATTTCTAAATTAATAACTAAAAAGAAAGCGTAACATTTACCCTTTTATTCAAAAGGGAATGATTCATGCTCATCATTAATGAGACGAGCAGAGTTAATACATTTTTGAACCTTTTCAGGAAGTAGCTTTGAGGCTGACCTGTTGTGTTGGAGGGAGTGACAAAACTAAAAGAGGATCCCGGTGCAGGAGCAGTCGTTGTGGTTGCCCCAAAGCCCCCAAATGCGCCTGGGAGATGAAGAAAGTAAAGACAAATGTAAAACAAAGACCCTTAAGAATAAACAAAAATGAATGAATAGAGCCATGATGAGCATTATCACAGCAAAATAGTTTTTAAGAAAAAAAAAACAGCATCACTCTGGAAACCAACACATTGATGACGTCTGTCAAATAGAAATCATATGGGATGAACAGCTAATAGTTCAACAAATCTCATGAACAGTGAACAGCAATCCATAAAGCATCAAGTGAAATGCAGGGGGGGAAGTGAACAAATGAGTGAAGATGTGCTTTTTAACAGACACACAATGAACTGAATCACAAAAGTCATCTACCTGTGCTAGCCAGGCTATTACCAAAATTGAAAACAGTGCCAGTGGTGGTTGCTGTACCAAAGCACCCCACATTAAAGCTCACTGCAGCTGGGTTGGCATTTAAACCAAACCCCCCAAAACTAAACCCACCAGCCGTACTGCCTCCGGCTCCCAGCCCCCCAAATCCTGCAGCCGGGGAAAGCAGGCAGCAAGAAAGAGAGAGCGACACGGAGGGGTTAAGTGACATTAAGCCAAGCACGGCATACATTTGGAAAAAGAAGAGGAAGAATTATAGTAAAAAGTTTGACAAGTAACACACAAGCTCTTTCTGTCCAACATCTTACCGGTGTTGGTGGAGCCAAAACTGAATCCTGTGGCTGGTGCAGTGGTTGTGGTGGCTACCCCAAAACCAGGAGCTGTAAGAGCTATGAAACAAACAAAACTGCTCATCAAGGATATGAAACATGCCCTAAAATATGTACAAAATAAAAAATTGTGTAAAATTAAACTCTCAAATGAAGTTTACTTGTCCTATATGACCCAACTAGCCCATGAGCATGTTTATTATTTGACAACATGTCCATCTGGATCTATTTATTAACTTGTTTCACTAATTAGAAACAGCTACATTATTAAAAAGTGATGTTTTTTTTAGAGATGTCAAATTATCGCATTAACCACGATTCATTTCAGACATTTTAATGCATTGTTTTTTTCCCCTTTTTTTTATTGTGTAAATCACTTGCTTCCGTGACATCCCTTTATGTATAGAATGCACATCTGGAAGAACATTACCCCGCTCATACCACGACCATTGACAAAAAAAAAAAAAAAATAGTGAATACATTTTTAGAACTTCACTCCTGTTGTTTTTTCAATTTTAAATTGTTTTTCACAAAAAGCGGACTATTTAAAAGCGGTGCGTCGCATTGCCATGGTAACAGTTCAAGCATGGAATAGTGTTGTGATTGGCGAGTGTGATCTGCACTCTTGCTCTTCCCTCCCTGATGAAAGCAACCATTACGAGAAAATAAACCGCATCATTTCAGAGGGACAGTTCACCTCTTACCGCATACCAGTATTTTTATCCGGATGATAAAGCAAAAAATGTGTTTCAAAGAACAAAATCTAATTAGTTCAATTCTCCTGATGTTTCACGCCCGCGTGTCTCTTCCTCCTTCTCTTCTCGCTCTTTTCTGCTTCATCTCAGTATTCAAAATGATCAAATTCATCAAACAGGTTAAAGGAAACTTTAAAATCACTCGTTATTTCTACTGTCTTGCTGTTGTGATAAACCATGGAATAAAGTTAGCACTAATTTTTTTTGCTTCAGTTTTCTTAATGTATGTAATGAAATTTGAACATTGAGTTTTTATTAGGGCTGTAAACGTTAACGCAAACAATTAATACAAAATAAATTGTATGTGTTAAAACTGCAGACAAAGTCTTTACAATTCTGCTTATCATATTGTTTATCTGTAAAACTTCTGAATTAACACTTGATAAATGTAAACATTTCAAACAATAAAAAGAAGGAAAAATGTTCTCTCTGGCCTTTTTTGTTATTTGAAAGCTGCATATTGTATAAAAAATTTACAGAGTAAAACATTGTGATTAATCATGATTAATCACAATTCAAAAGTGTGATTAATCCAATTATTTTTTTAGTTGATTGACAGCACTAGTTTTTATCTGGTTTTCAATTTACCGCAAATAAATACATCATGATCAGAGTTTGTTCTGGCTTGTTTTAGGACATTTTTAGACCTTTGGACTTGGTGATACTACCACATCATGCTTTAATCATCTTTCAACTTCCTTAACCCCTCTTTCTCCCCTTTTTTGTACCCATATCCCCCATCTCTAACATCCCAATCGCTCTTTCTCCCCTCTTTTTCCATCTGGTTCAACAAGCAATGCATACAAACAAAATCATCATAAATTTTAGCCTCAAATACAAAAGGGGTTTATAATACACACCTTGTGTGTCTGAAGTACATAATCCCCTATTTTAACAGTAAAATCTGTCCAATACAAAAAGGCATTTAGCTCTTAACTGATTGCTTAGCTGATGGACAGGACAAGTTGTAAAAAATAAAATACCGGTAATAATAATAATAATTTTCTGTATGCATGTCCTCCTACAAGAAACAAATGCCAGGAGAACCCGTAAAAAACACGATTTTCATTAGAGTGGGTCTTTAAAACAACAGATTACGCTATTACTAATCCACTTTACTGAATATTATTAAATTGAACAATAACAACAAAAGCTCCAGTCCCTATTACAATGTATAAAGGTAATGTTCCAAAATGAGTTTAAGGCGCAGACTTACTGCCAAACCCGGAGGAGGCGGTGGTAGTGATGGCTGTCGGATTGAACCCAAATGTTGTGGATGCTGTTGTCTTGGCCCCAAAAGAACCAAATGAAAACCCGGACGTACCTTTGCAATGAATGACACAGACCGCTATAAAGGCTCTCACAGACAAACAAGACAGCTAGCGACATGAATTATACAATTCTCAACAAAACCATGTTATATATATATATATATTTTACCAAACGTAATGTTAAAATCACGTTTAAAACATTGACATATTATCAAGTCTATGTAGATTAAAATGAGAAAAGCATGAAGCTACTAGCTAGCACAGCACGTATAATTGAAGTAAATGCAAAAAACCCATGACAGCATAGGTTTAAAAAATACATCTAAAATTACTTTTAACTAAATAAATATGACAAAACTTCCCAAACAACAGACATACTTGGTGCTGCATTGCTCGTGGTACCGCCAAAACTGAACGCCATGTTGACTGCTTTGCGAACGGTCTTCTTCTTCTTCGTCAAAAAGATTGGTAAAGCATGTAACAAAGCAGCTCAGTACTGCCGCCTAGTGACCAGGACCAGCAACGGCTAAAACAAAATGTCGGATTCTCTGCTAAATTTACGGTTGCTTGGTAAGATGCAATCATTTCACATTTAAAATTGTATTTAGGAAAATATATGTAATGCCAGAAATAAGTTTTACAACTTAACTTGATAAGCATTTACAAAGAAAATTGTATGTTTGTAGTGATCTTCTAACTAGTGGTAATATTTGCAACTGGAAATCCTAAATACAAATTATTATTTGGGATAGTTGGACATTTAGACTGTCTTAAATGTCATATTTGGTCATCATAAAATAATCTTTATTATTTAGACTGCCAACCATATAGATAACAGTTAAAGTCCAGCGTTTTTTTTTTTTTTTTTTTTGCATAGGAAAACCACAGAAAATTGTAGGTTTATTCCCTCCTCATTTATTATTCTACACAATATATCATAAAGTGAAATTATTTTCAAAACTGCAGGCTTAAAAATATGCTAAATATGAGAAAAATACAAGGACACATCTACTCAGGCTACTTTTTATTTCTGTGTGCAGATCAAAAGTAACATTTAAAAACAGGTGAACAGTCAATATACTTGAAGGTTACAGCGGCAGCAATACTTTCAAAGATGACAATGTTGATTGAAATGTGACAGTAAAGAATTCCTGTCCTAAGAATGTAAGGATTTTCTGTTTTGGTTTCATCATTGTAACATAATAATGTATTCCCTTCAAAAACAACTACAGACATTGCACAACACTGTCTTTTAACGAATGAGCTGGAAGCCACCAATTTATTTACTTGTTTCATGAATAGAAAACAACTACATTTTAAAAGCTCATTGATTTGTTTTAGCCCTAAGTGTAATTATTTTACATGGTGAATTTTAGTTTGCACGAGAAGGTAAAACAATAAGCTGAAAGGAGAAAAAAATCTCAACAGTCTGATATATACAGATAGATTATTACAAAGCCTGTAAAAATCTAAGTCACAGATGAAGTGCTATTCAGTATTGGCACCTGCACAGAATAAACGGAGCAATTCTGCAGATTTTTTTTAATTTTAGGAATACAGGATATGGCACATAAAGACACTTTGACACTGCAGACTATGCAAAAAAAAAAAAAAAAAAAAAAACTTCAGTCACATTTTTTTTTCTTGGCATCTGGATGGAAGCTGAAATGTTTCATCACAAAAATAACGTAAAGCAGTAACACTGGTTCATGTTAAAAAAAAAAAAACATGTTCTGAATATGTATTCTGTATCAGTTAGTGGAAGGATATTAAGGTCACACGTCATGTCTTATTATAAACTACAAAGTGTTAGACTCAAACTTCTCTTTAGCGTCGCTACATAAACATTTACAAAAGACTCCAAAGGAAAAAAAAAAAATCTAAATATACATTATTTTGCTTGACATTCATCCTCATCATGCATAGTTTACACACTCAAACGAATACCAAGACTGCTAATGGACAACAAACAAACAAAATGATTTTGCAACATTAAATTTAGCCTGAAATTCTTAGGAGCTGTAATACTAAATGGATTTAAAAAGATGAAAATTTTAATTATTTTATCTTTGCTGGTTTTACAAAGTTTAACAGCAAACACAGGCACCCTGAGAGTGATGTATTACATCTAAAAAATAATAATTAAAATCCTCTGTGCCTAGTTTACTAAACGTGCTAGTCTGTGGGGGAATTAGGCTTTTTAAAAAACAAAATTAATTGAATTTAAGTCAAAACTTCACCAGGCTCAGATATGTTCTGCTCCAAAGGCATGTGTTAAACATCTGGAGCTCTAGGCACTCTGAATTCACACTGCAAATATTTAAAAATCAAAAGAACACTGCAGGTGCAGAAAATGCTTGAGTGGGAATTGAAGAAGCTAAAAGTGGGGGACAGTACATTTGCAAAGGTTTATCAGTGTGCACAAATTACAGAATGTTTGCATTTAATATGGAATCACAATTTTCCAATTAGAATAGTATCTGAAAGTCAAAAATGAATACTATTTCTTTGACATAAAAAAACAACACATTAAAGATAATGTTGCCCTATGCAATTTAAATGCAATGAGCTTAAAGCAAGCTGACTAAATAAGATGACAGGACATTGTATTTATGCCACATTGCACACGTCATCTCTACTGCAATCCCTTGTTGGGTTGTTTTATATTGAAATGAAATGACAAACAGCAAGATGCAGCCACCAGGAGGTAGCATTTGACAGCAAAAAGGCCAAAAAAAGCCTAGAAAAAAATCTTAAATAAATCAAAATTTGACATTTAAAGCCCTTCCCATCACCTGTTTTGCTGCTTTACTTATTGACATGATAGGAAATAACCAAAAGGAGAGGCCTGCATTTAATCTCAAAGTTATTTTGCAGTAAATGTGTCCAGAAAAAGCTGCTGCAAAAATACTTTCCTCAACTTTATGAGGAGCCTTACCTGGACATCTTTCCCTCTGATGCTGCGTTCACTTCGATGCAAACGCATAAATACTCTCTGGTCACTTCAAGCAGTTAGATCAAGCCTAACAAAAAGGCACAACTGGAACATACCGCTGCACTTACGAACATTTTTCACATCTTTCACTAACAGCAGGTAGTACAAAAATCTGTGAAACTAAGAACATTTCCCCCATCCATGACCCCACCCCAAGCCGCAAAGCTCCAATGCTCCTCTTCCTCAGCTTCAGGCGTCAACTTTTTCTGTCAAACCGATGTAGGTTCCATTTTGGGGATCTTCGTTTTCTTTGTCACCGACGGGGCAGTAGGATGTGTCATCTTGAGTCGAAGGCTGCTAAGTAAGGATTGAAAAAAAAACACATCACTTCCGCCCCTTCAATTAAAGTCCTTTCTTATGCCATTTGACGAAGCGAATGTAACGTTAAAGTTTTAGTACCGCCCAATGTTAATGCATTAAAACCAAAAGTGTAAGCTTTGTCGTGTGCAAAGAGAAATATTAAATGAAATGGTGCAACAAGCTCAATGAACAGAGCAAATATATGTAAAAGCTGCAAAACAACCTCAAAGACTTACAGCATAGTGAGCCTTGGTAAACACAATGCGGTTTACGTCATTCTGCAGAGATATACAGTGATAAATGCATGCACAATGCCATTAGTGCATGGTTAAAACACTGGTTAAATTAAGAGAATTAAAACTAATTTCTTATTAGATCAAGCAAACAGCAAGTTGTTAAGAGTAAAATAATTGAAAAAATGGGGTTCATACCTTCTTTTGATGAGCTCGAAACAGAAGGAGAATCAGGATGATGAGCATGATGCCTCCTAGTCCCACAATAAAAAGCGCGAAGTTGGACACTACTTCAGAAATTACAAGCAGCTTTTTAAGTTTGGCTGCTGATGCATCATCAATCACCACACTCTGTTCAAAAGACAAAGGCAGAAGTCTGTTAGATTTCAAGCTGTGGTCTCTGCAGTGTTAAGTTCCACTCAATCATCTTTAGATCCATTTTCAAAGCATTCCCAGTAGTGTAATAATTTTAATTATGATGATGTCGTTTTTAGGCAAAATAATAAAAAAAAAACCCTGCGTTCGTTTCTAGGACATGGTTTCTGCAGAGAGGCAGGAGTTCATTAAAAATTTGCATTGAATGAAAAAGTACTCAGAAATGCAGTTTTAATCTACATTTTTTGTATATATGTCCATATTGTCATATTGAATCCATGTGTCATAATGCATTTGGACCTCTTTAAACTCTACTGCTAACAGCGTAAATGACCAGAAACCCACTCCTTGTGGGTCGAGAATCTTCTTCTAAAGAGATCTAGTTTCCTGCAAATTCTTTTCAAAAGTCCCAATACTTAAAATAAGTCAATATTCACTCACTAAAAGGCAGTATTTTCTTATTTGTGAAACCAATGCTGAAGAAACCACTTACAATGCGCTCTACGTCTCTCATATCAAAAAACCATTATAGTTTTTTTGTTGTTGTTTACATTTTCTTAGTAAACTCATAAACTTATACATTTAATTTAGTGAATTCCCAACTTACAACTTATTACATTTATTTTACACTTATTTTTTTATTTTTATGGTGGCTCTATTACTCCGTCGTAAATGTTTGGAACAACTTAGATTTTTTTTTTTTAATAATCTAAGACATCTCTAAAAATGTCTTTATAAGAATATGTCATGAAATTCTTAACTTTGTGAAGAATAAATATTTAAAAATGGTCAAACAAAAGCTGTGGATCTTTTACAAAAAGTTTGTTTCTCTAAAATGTTAAACTACACATTCTTTAAATTTATAGTCAATATTGTAAGTGCGTCTAGTCTTGAGTGTGTCTCACCTCATTGAGAAACATAACAGGAACGACGGTATCATTCAGGTTTCTTGTATCCCTGGACAGAATACAGTGAAGGAATTAGAATCAGGACAGACCTACTGAAAATACATTCTAAAGAGAATGTGAAAACAGATACTCACGGGAATCCACTGATTCTGCTCATCAAGATGTTAACCTGTGCTCTTTTGCTCGCACGTACAATCACTCCAGTGGTCTGTCATGCAAGTGTAAGGAAATTGTATTAATTGGGGCTCCTCATTGTGTTGACATTTGTGCCTAAATCTACAATGACCACTCGAGTTCCACTAGATGGTGCTGCGGTACAACTCTTTTAGCTTTTTAATATCTGTCACGTACATGGCAGTAGAAGTGAGTATTTATTGCCACTGATAGGTGTTTGATTAGCTCACCGGGTTGAGGTCTAAAAACGTCTGGTGATGCTCCCTGTTAGGAGACATTCCGTTAATGCCGTTAATATATTTGTCTTCGGCCAGATAGAAGTGAGGAAAAGAGGCAACCACGGGGGCACCTGCCAAAGGAAGGGACAACAATTCAGTGTAACTGTGGTAGTACATAAAAATCAAGATGTTTAGTGTTTGCTTGTCTCTATGAAGTTTTTTTTTGTCTCAGTCACTCGGTTATAAGTATTCAAATGTAAGTAGGTAAGGACTCAGTTGAGTCAACTGAATTTAAGAGTTGTGACAAAAACATAAAACACAATGGCTTGTAACTTGTGTTAAATGTTTTTTGGGTGTCAACATCAAGTAGTCCTCAGCCACAATTACAAAAGAAGCTTAGTATTTAAAGTCCAACTCCTACCATATCTTTTTATTTCGTAACATTGTTCCCAGCAGTCTTTTAATCTGTGCAGTTTTTAGCCAAAATCAGAAAGCATGTATTGTTTTTTAAGACATGTTTTCTGCAGAGCAGCAGGAGTTAATCAGAAATTTGCCTCTGGGTTGCAGGACTGTGCAGGAAGTTAGCATATGCTAATTTCCCATCAGGCCTTTGTTTACACTTTCTCCTGTTAGCTTATGGCACCTCACACAATGCGTTATATATAGGCTGGAGATGACCCGCTAGCTTCTTGCATACATAAAGTTCTCAACCATGCATCAGCATTGCGTTTCCTATATAATTATGAATTTATTTATAGAAACTTTTGAAAAGTCATTGATCTGTTGCAATTTGTTCAAAAATATTAATACCACCTCCTGGGTCTTATTTTTCTGATGATCTTAGATTTTTTTCTTTTAAAAATTTGACCAAAACTAAGCATTTTATGGTCATTTTACTTTATCTGCTAAGGCGTGTCGGATTGTTTTTATACCATTTCAATATGGGATCGCTCTTTACGTATCTTGGACAATGGTAACAGGTCAGCGTCTTCACAAGAGAAAAGGGAAGCTACCTTTTTCTCAGTGTGCTCAGTGAACACGCCTTTTTATCTGTCTCAGTCAATAATTTTTCGTGGGACAGTCCTTCAGTGCTTGAAGTCCCACTTGTCAGGACTTTTCCACAACAATGAATGACTTCTTCCACCTATGCTCTTCTGACCTCTTGAGTCTCCCAAGGTTCCATTCTAGGGCCAATACTGTTCTTATTTATGCTTTTAGTCAGTGGGTTCACTTATTGAAAAACTCCATGTTTTTATGCTTGGTGTTCTAGGCTCTTTTTAACAGTTTTTCTATATGACCCGAATGCCCTTCTGTTTGTGACTCTTTCGTTGACATTAAGCAGTGGGTGAGAATTTTCCAAACTTGCATGACAGCAAAACTGAGTGGATTATATTTAGCCCCAATCCACTTGACATTGTACTTGATCTTGGCCATCTTGTCCACTACAGTAAATCCTTTTGGAGTAAGATTGGACAGCGGAATTTGGATTGACGATCAGGTCAACTCTTTTTTGCTTTATCTATTTAATAATCCGATTGTTTTATACTTCAGAATTGTTTTGACATTTTTCTGAGAAGCACTTTTCACCAGCAAAGGTTGCTGTAACCTGCTGTAAGTGCAATATGAGTTAGGTTTGATCAGCTTTTCTGGCTCCTCAAAAAACAACCAAATCAATGTTAGGAACTTTAAAAGACTATAAAAATGTTTGACCTTCTTTTTCAACTGTTTAAGTGTACTAGTTTATCTACTCTGTAAGATCTCTTTTCCAGTTTGATCAATAGACTGTTTTTACACATTGAGTAGAAAATAGAGCATTTTGATAAAGAAAACAAACTTATAACTCATGTCAAATCTAACCAGGCTATGATTAACATCTTGAAAATTACCCTTGAAGAGGAAACGTGGTGTAGAGACGTAATCTTAAGATCTACAGCCCACAGAACACAAACAATACAAGTCAACAGATCAGCAGAAAGTTCACTAATGCAAACAACAAAGGAAAGTCAAGATAAAGAATTTTTCAATTGTAGAAAGTTCCTTCCGCATGTTGTAAACAGGAGCCACTTGGCTAATGATGCCTTGATAAGGAAGCATGAGCCGAGGGGAGCATCTCTGAAACAAGTCAGGATTTATAGACAAAAACAAGAAACAAAAAACAGAAAATCAGTGTTTGAGATGGTAATGAAGTGGGGCAGAGGTGACAGATTTCCTTGTGGTGTTTGGCAACAGACGTTGGACGAAAGCACCCACAGTCACCTGAGAGGCTGCCCACATGACAGCCTGCAGGGTTGCTGGAGGACAAACACGCTCACACATTTATAACATTGTGGTTTGAGGTGACCTTAACCACACTGATTTCTCCCTGAACACCTTGTTCCATTGTGTTAAAACTGTTCTGGTTGTTTTGGCTTTACTGCTTTTTCATTGTGAGGAAAAAGTCACCTCAATGTATCATTAATAGACAATAAATTAGTCACAATACTTTATAGTGTCTTGCTGACTTGCAAAGTTTAACTAATTTAATATATTTTTTTAAAACATAACTGTTATAACTTCACTGCTTGCAATAAAAGAAAAGGCTGAACTGTTAGGAAATAATATGCAAAAATTAGTCAAAGCAGGTCGCTGCTCTCCTATTTAAAACATGCAAATCTTTCAAAAAGGCAAAGATTAGGAGACATGAGGGGCAACTGGGCTGGGAACCCAGGTGCTGTGATAAAGCCTGAACAAAGTCAAGGGCAGAGTCAGGTGATAGGAATTACAGCCACTCTCCCCCGCCCTCCTTTGTTCAGTTGTGGTCAGATGACGCCTGAGGTGGGAGCTAGAGAGCTCTGTCACATGGGTCATTCAGGGTGGTTTTAGTAATACTGAGGGAGTTTTGAGGAAAAACGTGAATGGCATGATAATTGGTAGTGTCATTGAGTGATCTTTTGGATAGAAAGATCAGGAAGCAAACAATATATTACCTTTGCGACATGGGCTGACTTTGAGGACCCCAGTTCCCAGGCACTCCTTTGAAGTGACGCAGAAACCTTCATTGGCTGAGTTCTCCTCCTTGCTGGCAAAAACAGAGCGTGGTGGGGTGAAGCGGTACGCCGGGATTCCTTTCACCTCGACCTCTTTCTCAAAGTCCATGTAGATTGTCCTGCAGGTCCAACAAGCAAAAACAAATTAAAAACAATATCACAATACTTTCATTTTTTACTAATAATTTGGTTTTAGCTGAGGCTTTCAGAATGACAAAACCTTTAAATCAGCTTGGAAAATACATTCATCCAATGCATAAAGTAAAGGGGAACTGAGTTTACAAAACAATAATTTTAAAGGATGTATCAAAAATAGTTTGAGCTAATATTAGTGCTGTCAATCAACTAAAAAAATAATAAAATTAATCACGTTTTACAAGGTACATTTTCTACAAAAATATGCGACTTTTTAACAAATAAAAGGCCAGAGAGAACATTTTTCCTTCATTTTTATTGTCTGATTTATTTTTATTTGTAAAGGAGCAGGCTTTAATAAGCAATGCTTCTGCCTGCTACCTTTCAAACATGGTTGTAATGTGTGTTATACTCATAGTCAAATGGATAACTACTGATGAGATAGTGACATTTAACTTTATGTAAAACTAACATGTTTGAATAAACTATTGAGAAAGGTGTTCAGATATCAGGTACTCAGATATTCCAGAAATGTAATTTGTGTATACAAAATACATCAACAGTAAGATAAGCATAACTTTAAAGACTTTTATGTCTGCAGTATTACTCACAAAAACAAGTGTGCTGATATACAGCCATAAGGAACAAACATTGGGTTTCTGCACTTTAAATAGTGCAGGTAAATACTAAAATCTGATTGGCTGCTGGGTGTTGACGCACATCTAAAAAAAGAAGTTTCAGTCACATAGCCCAAGTGTTCTATATCACTGAACAGGCTTTTTTAAAACAACTTTTGGCTTCATTTAGTGGACAAAAACAAGTAGTAAGAAATTAACTTTCTCTCTGCAGTGATCCTTTATTTAACCTATCGTGATGATCAAGGTCAGCGACACTTTGCTGTGTTACCGTAACAACGGGCCGCACCACCAATCAAATAGTCCGCTTTTTGTGAAAAGGCGATCTAAACAGAAAAAAATAACAAGAATAAAGTGCAAAAATCGATTGAATATTTATTTCTTTTGCAAGTGACCATGGTATAAATGGGATGACGCTCAACAAAGTGTTCCTTTTTTCAGAAATTGACGCACACCGTGGAAGCCTGAATCACCTGACACAAAGCAGAAGACGGTAACTTCTGACATGTAATTAATTTGCATTAATAAATATTGACATGTTAATTTGTTTTCATTAATTGTGTGCGGTGACGTTGACAGCCCTAGTTTATATATATTTGTGTCATTGTCATCATTTAATCAGCAAAAGCAAGTGAACTTTCCTCCCTTAAAAACTGCTTTTAAATCCTGCGGAAAGGTACCGAAAAACTACATTAATTATTAACATCAACAAAGCCTGAAATGTTTTCTCTCCTTTTTTTTTTGTTATTATAATGTGTTCTTTCCCTAAAACCTGATAATGAAAAGTTTGTCTTGTTCTCTGCTGTGCCTTCATTTTGAACGGGTTAAAGAAATCATAAACCTGGGCAGTTTTTCACGGACAGTATGCACCTAAACAACATAGTAACTTTAGCACTGTGATACATTTTCAAAGCATCAACGCCACACAGCATCCAAAGGTGGACAAGCCACAAGAAAATATGTCTCCATAAAAGTCTGACAAATTCTCCACAACACAATTTCTTTTCTTGTTCAGGACGATTGCAGGAACTGAGAATATTATATCATGATGTTTGGGGTTAGTTCTTTGTCTTGTAATGTTCGCATGTATGAAATTATGCAATCATGTTGCCATTTTGCTTTGCTCTAATCCATCTATCTTTCCATTTGTCTTAATACAGATTATGTGTGGCTTCAAAACAAAACAGTAAATTAGAAACAGCTTTCTCTAGAAATTCTTTAAAAAAAGAAACAAAACAAGATTACGCCATTTTTAGCAAAATAAAAAAGACCGTGGGCATTTTCTTGGACATAGTTTCTGCAAAGTAGCAATAGCTCATCAGAAGTTAGCCTCTGAATTGTGGATGAGACTGTTGGTGCAGAGAAAGCCTGTCCCCACTTCCTATCATCCATGTTATTAGCGTCTGCTCCAGATTCACAAAAATCTTAATAAAGAAATACTCAGATATGAGTACAGAGTACAGTGTGAGTGCAGATATGCAATTTTAATCTTAGTTTTCTTTATATATGTCCTACATCATGTTAAAAGCGCCTAAAACACTATATTTTTAATGGGTCTTTAAGGAGCAGAGAGAAATAAGCAGAAAAGTCAAACCATGATGCTACAATAGTAGAGTGCTCCAAATTAGAAATGTACACAGTAACCTTAAAACTATTCTCATGCTAAATTATATCTTCTAACCGTGAATTTTTCCATTCCTTGAGCTTGAGATACGATCTTAGCTTTTTTTTATTTTTTTAAGGAAGGAAGAGGGATCTCATTGAGGTTTTCCACCATGAGGAAAACTCATTATAGCAGCAAAAACATTGTCCTTTTAGCCCCTTATTGTTATTTTAACACAGACAGGAAATTGGTAAAGCTGCAGCTTAGGAGCCTTTCAAAAATGTCTGTTCATACGTTAATACTATTTTGCATTTTATCGTAAAATGCAGATTTGAGGGTGCATTTCAAGTTTCTTTTGAAAGTACACCAATCGCAAAAACTTCTATAATTATCTTCTAATGTTTGTTCTGCATCAAGAGCTCCCTGGGGCATTGTGAGAGAATTATTTTTGGTCTGGGGATATGCTGTTTGGCCAAACAGCAGATTCAAGGCAAAGTTCCACGGAGAAACGCCTTGCTGACCAAAAACAACACAAATGATTTTCTCACAAAAAAGAAATTGCTTTCATTTTAACAAACATATACGAAAAGACTATAAAAACAAATTAGGCAGAAGTTTCAAAAAGGTGCACGTCCTTGTACATTAATGGGTAAGGGCAAGGGAATTCCAACAATTCTAACAAAGAACAAAGCAATCTGTAGACTGTCTGCCAACTTTCAGGGAGAATATGCAGCCCACCAGTTAAGGATCGGCACTATGAGGACCTTTCCCTTGACCTTCGTGAGAGGAGCCAAGAAAGGGCCTTATATAGCGCAACAATCTAACAAATGGTGAAGAATCTGAATTTTACTGCTTGTGATGTTAAACCTATATGACCTTTAAGAACAGATGGCCTGTGCAAGACTTTGTTTTGCTGATATAAGAACATTTCATAGCACTTTCAGCCAAGCCTAGCAGTCTATGTACAATGCCCCCACCCTACATTTACAAACCCCGTATGGTAAGTCTTTCTTATATGAAGAGATTCTAGGAAAAGTAAAAAAAATGAAGTCCCTGACATGTAAGAGTCTGGAAAGAATCACAAACCCATTCTTTGGCTGATGACACCACTTTCTAAGGCTTCAGAGAATCATGGTGTGGGCCAGTATAAGCAAATGGAGAAGCCTTGAGTCATTGGAGAACCACTGGTGAACAACTCATGACAAAGGTTGTTAAGGTTCAAGAACAACTCCTAAAGAATTAAAAGCATAACTTCTTTAACTCAAAACCAAAAAAAAAAAAATAATGATTGAATTGAAATTATTCATGTGATTGAAATTCTTCTCACCAAAAAGAGCAGATATACTTGTCTCTGATTTTTAAAATAATCTTGATGATGCCCAAAACTCTCTGGATAAGGTGTGGAACCTATTGTATTTGGAATTAAGCTAACACAGCAGTACATTATGGAAAACTGTGCTGTCAGTCAAACACGGTGGGTGTTTTTAACCAACAAATACATTCCATTTACCGGTATAAGCTAAATTGTTGCTTTTTATCTTTAGAATTCACAAATCAGTGGTCTGGACATTTGTGTATGAAAGGGAAATAAATTTAATTGTTTCCTTTGTAAAGTAATGGTAAAAGCACAGGAAACAAGGGAGGCAGTCTCCTCTATGGTCACAATAGCAAAGAAGTGATGACACCACTGGCGACTGAGTAAGTGGGGGAAAGGGTTTGGTAAATATTTAGGTGAAAGGTTTTGGCATATACCCAGATAGTGTTAAAGGTACTCCAAAACTTTGTAGGCAGATTTCTTTAAAACTCTTGAAAAAGGGAGTCTATAAGTGCGAGCATTAATTTTTTTATATGTTAATTTCCATGATATTAATAAAGACAAAATACTTGTTTTCTGATAAACAGTGATTAAAAATTGAAAAAAAAAAATCCAACTGTACAGGACCAAAGCATAGCTCTGATTGCATAACAAGCTATCTCACACGCTGACATCTTCACATCTTCTGTCTGCTTAAGCCTTTTTCCCTGTAAATGATGCTTCACACACAGCTCAGGCTGAAGAAGGACCGCGGTAAATATACATCACCCCTGGTAGGGTTTGTTGGTGGTCAGAATCTTTAGATAAGAATTCAAGATATGCTGAGACTGTGACTATTGTTTACAACAGATGTGACACCCTGAACTCCTGACTGTTTGGACATGGGCTGAAAATAGAGAGCAGCCGGAGCCTGGCTAATTTACAGGAGACCTATCTTCATTTCTGTGCTTTTTGAGCTAAAATTCCTACTACAATGTTTCCTGTTTATATGAAACATGAAATCAAAATCCAAATTTAAAATGTTTCTGACATGTATTTTTTATCCTGTTTTCATTCTTTGGAACAACATTCTTAGTCCATCTTGTTAAAATCCCGTGTTCTTTATACTGAAGGACATGTGCTGCTTAAATCACAGCTTCTTAGATTTGTTAAAATGCTTTCATGCAAAGTTCAAAGAAGACTGAGTCTTCTTTATTTTCTCACCACACAAAGTAGTTCATACCATGCAGCAGTGGATGCAGTTTATATTTTTTGGAACAGAAACATAATTGTGAAACTGTTGCCCTACTTCACTCAAGACATGCTGTGAATAAAACTCAGTAAAGCTGGATTTAGCTTGTTCTTAAAGACCCACTCCAATCATCTTTTCAATTATCTTTAAATCTTTTCCAGCATTCTTGTAATTATGATTATGCTGTTTTCAGCCAAAAAAAAAAAAAAAAACTGTGTTTTTTAAAAACCCTGGGTTTTCTGTTTTTCAGGAACTGTTGGTGCAGAGTAGGCCCTCTCCCATTTCCCATCATCCACACCAAGGGTGTCAAACTCTAGGCCTCAAGGGCCAGCCTCCTGCTGATTTTTCAGAGCTCTTGAGGCCTGAAGTTTGACACCCGTGGTTTACACGTTCTCCCACCTGCTTACAGCCCCTCACAACCCCAAAATAACATTATCAGAGCAACATAAATGGCGAGCAATATCAGTGCTGTCCAGATGTTTAAGTTTGAGCCAGATGCCAGCTCAGACAAGGAAAACAAAGACGTACATGGATCTACTGTATTTGTCTGCAAGTGGATGCATCAGAATGGAGTAGAGCGAGGAGACTGTGGCCCAACGACTGTAGCACCTACATTACTGCTATAGTTTTTTTACAATAACATTTTTCTGTGAGCTTCCGATTCACAACGATTTGAATAAAAAAATACTCAGAAATTGAATTTTATGCTTAATTTTCTTTGTGCACAGCTTTCATCATCAGAAAAATGCCACAAGAACATCATGTAAGTTCCAAAGGAAACTGACTGTACAAAAGGACAATTTACACATATAGTGGAACCGTGGTCAGCACTTTAGACCTCACAGCAAGAAGGCCTTGGTTCAAATCCCAGCTGAAACCTTTTTGTGTGAAGTTTGCATGTTTTCCCTGTGCATACATGGATTTTCTCTTGACACTCCAGCTTCCTCCCACAGTCCAAAAACATGTTCTTTAGGTTAATTGTTGACTCTAAATTGCAGCTAAGTGTGAGTGTGAGGCCCTGCAACAGGCTGGTGACCTGCTCAGGGTGCCTTTGACCAACAGATGCTGGTTTGGCTCTAGCAGCCCCGTGACCCCAAAGGGGATTCAGCAGGTTCTGAAGATGGATGGCTGATTTGTGTCAATAAGTGTTCCATCTCAAGGGTTTTCATAAAATTCTCCATTTTGTAGTTTTCGTGACATTTTACAAGTCCAAAAAACACACTTATAATGGAGTCAGGGAATCAGAAAAAAACATCAAAATTCATTCTCCAGAGATCATTTTGCTTTGGACTTTGTGTCAATCTAAATAGCCAGAATTTTAGCAATCACGCATGAGGCAGTACAGGAATGGTTTTTCATTTGGTAAAAACCTGTAAAGGTTAAAAACATGAAACAGTCTGAATAAAATCCAGAGGAAGAATAACATTTAAGAAAAAAACCAAAACATAGCAGAAATAAAGTCCTATTAAATAGGAGACAGAAACAACAAGAAGGTCCTGCAGCTCTGAGCCATACCTGCAGAGATCTGGAGTGAAGATGTAAATGCGTTCATCCTTCTTAAGTAGAGGATGGAAACAACTTCCATCTGTTCCTTGAATACGGTTACTTTCGTCACTTGTCCAGAAAGACAGCTTGCTGCAAAGTATCATTTTGAACATATAAAACATGTTATTGCAATGCCTTTTTATTCCAAGCACATACACATTTTTTTAATTCTTTCAAAAGTATTTCTTCCACTTTGTTTCTTCTAACAAAATATTTCCAACTAATACATTAAGCCTCTAAAAGCAATATGAAAAAGTTTAATTATAGTCATCTAATCAAACATAGATAATTTTTCATTTTACATGGACTAAAAACAAGCTGATCCTCCACTTATAATACTAGAATATAAGAAACTTTAAAGGAAACTTTAAAAACAGTTTCCTTTTAAATTTCAGAGTAACTATGGAATCCAGAGAAGAAAAAACAAATCAAATTGAAATGACAGGGTCTATAAAGAACCCAAAATATTCAGGATTTACAGTGTCTGTGCTGATGGAAGCCGTGTTAAAAGACGACACAGATACAGTATTTTTCAGAGTATAGGTCACATTTTTTTGCATGGTTTGACCTGGGGTGCTACTTAAATCCAAGTGCAACTTAAATGCGATTTTTTCTTCGTTATTGTGTTTTTTTTTTTGTTTTTTTGTTTTTGCTGCTGCGACTTATACTCTGGAGCAATTTATAGTCTGAAAAATACGGTACAATACGCTACTATTTATGGCTGCAAAACATTTCAGAGGTCAACTGATTGATTGAAAGATTTCTCAATAAAAGACCATGACAGTAGGAGAAAAAGGGCAAGATGTTTTCTGAGGGCAAAAACTCTACCTTTGACCTTTCCATGTTTTGACCAGGCCATAATCCAAGTAGTTCTGCTCTCCGGTGTGGTAAATGAATTCCCCATTATGACTGCCATTTTTCTGATTGATTCAATAAAAAAGTGTTTAATATATTTTAGAAGTTTAAAAATGAAGTCAAAACCTTTCTTTTCTGGGAAACTAAAAAGTGAAAACTCTCATCTTCTCAGTTTTCCTTTTTTGTTGAAGCAGTACTTGCCTTGTACATGAGGCCAAATGCCTTATCCAAACCAGGACTGTAGGCTGCAGCCTTTTGTAACAGAGGATCTTCATAGCCCCAAAGCAATTCATGAACTGTGCGAGAGGTAAAAGGACCACTTCCAAGATTTTTCATGAACATGGAAACCATGGTCCTAAACCAGCTTTCCTTCATCTTTTCCATTACAGCCTGAACAGAAATTGAACGAGACAGGACTTGAAAAACAATGTAAGTGAGCATCCCTGAGAAGGGAAACATTTAACAAAGTGCAGAAAGAATCTAGAATCCTCTACTCTTCAACTCATTCGTATTTTTCCTGTTTTAATATTTAGTTCATAACTCACCCAAGAAGGAATGTTGACCGTGGTGATGTTATCCACTGCTGGGTCACCCACTGATCTCTCTCTCAGGAACACAAACTTCTTCATGGTATATGCAGACACCATTGTGTCATTTTCCACCATAGTCACATTGTCTTTATACCTGTATTCCCTGTGAAAATCCAATGAGAAGTTTGTCTTTTCTTTTGTTTTTTTATATCATTATTGGAACAACCAGAATCAGACTTGCATTGTAAACAAATCTCAGGTCAACAGCCTTAAAAGCACTCTGACTCATTTCAGGCTGGCTGGACTTAGGTTTCAAATGTCCTACATACTGTAGTAGAACAAAACAAGGAAATTCCACACCTTGATATGTTCTTGATGTGATTTTTTTTTTATTTTTTAACAATGCAAATGCATGTATTTAAAAGATACTTTTACTATTGTAGGAAATACATTTACATTCCATTTGTTGGATCAGCTAACACTTTGCAAAAATAAACAAATGGGCCTTGTATTGATTTTAGAAGTAAAATTAAAAAAAAATTGACTTCTGTATGTCCATATTTCAAGAGTTTCATGGCTACTCCAAGGAAATTTGAATAAATACGAGCTAAGCCAAAATACACTCTGGATCGGTTTGCAAAAATAAAATAGATGGTTCACAAATCATGGTGGTAACCGGCAGTTGTATCCCACCTGTATGTATAGGGTCCGATCTGTGTGACTTCTGGCTTGGCACCCCTGAGGCAATCTTCAGCATTGGTCAAATTAAAGAAGAAGAACTCCATGAAAACAGGGGGGGGGGGACTTTTCCATGACTCAAACACACGGCTGCCCTCCACTAACACAATCTCCTGTTGAGAAAAAAAAAATGAGGTTAGATTAAAAATAGATTAATTAGATTGATTAATTACAGTTCATGATAGATTAATCACACAAAAAAATGAACGCATGACAGGAGCAGGTTAAACACAACACGTGTACATGAATAAACCTAACAATGTGTTCTGATGACCTTTATATTGTGCTCAAGTTATATTTGGATTTTCAACTCAGGATTCAATCCACCAACAAACTGGGTTTGCACATTAAACCAAGCTTTGATGAACATACACCCTACTTTACTTCCACATACTCAAATTCCTAACAAATATTTGCTGATCATCTTGACCTTTGGGATTCTGAATGTCCGTGGGGTCTAATTATTAGACGATCATTTTTCTTCAGTCAAGTCCAGCTGTTCTGTGTCACAGTTGTAAGAAACAAAATTAACACAAAAATAGAAGTCGACTGCAGTTGGTAGTTGTAAATCAGGAGGTTTGTAGCTGTCCCTCAGCTGTAAGGTTGGTGGTTTGATTCCTGGATTCTCCATTCAAGTGTCAAAGTGTCCTTGGGCAAAACATAGAATCTTGAATTACCTTTGAGGGGAATAACTTCACTTTTATTGGTGTGTACATATGTGAGCACTAGTGTGATGAAAACTTGTGACCTTGTACCATTTGAGTTGCTGCTAGTAATAGTTCATACTTTTTTGGAATATAAAACAAGATGGTGATAGGTCTTAAATCAGCCTCATTAACACAATGAAACCACTTCCTGTTTGATCATAAATCAATACATACTACAAGTGGATTCCCTTTTCCTTAGCAAGTGCTTTATTTATCTTGATGAAGTTTAAAACTCCAGGTAAAGTTTTTTTTCTTGGTAAAAATGGTGCAATCATCCGTGGATTATGAGTATAGTAAGTCAGCCAACAAAGATGAGGTGAAACAATCTCCTCAAATGTTGTTCTCTAGAAGAGACCTTTCTATTAATACAAACGTGACGCAGTCAACCATCTGGTTTCTGTTTGTCAAGTTTCAACCCAGTCCTTGCATTATGTCAACAACCAACAATCAAAGTGAGAAAGCACAGCGCCAAATCATTGTTTACCTACACAGCAGGTAGTCCTCACAGAATTAGCAGACTTGCTACTTCCCTTTGTGATAAACATTACGGTCAACATCGTGGTCAAAAGTACACAAGCATGATAGATAGAAAGAAAAAAAAACGATGTTGTTTAGCATCAATGAGGTGTGAACAGCTTAGCAAATCGGGCACTTTTAATGGAGAAGGCAGCTCTACCCCACAAGATTTAGACCCCAGCAGTGGGCCTCGCAAAAACACTGCTTTGGAAAAACTCGAAGCACACTGAGGAGGGATTCTGAGGTGTCCACCAAGCCTCCTATCTCCCCAGATGCCAATCTTATGGGATGTAATGACATCTGTGGGAAGCAAGTCCAATCCAGAAAGACTCCACCCAACTTCCAACAGGGTGTAAAGGATCTCTTGTTAATGCTCTGGGCTAAACACCCCAGGAAAGCCTTGGTGTTTTTTGTCCACTCCCTACCTGCTCGGAGGCTCTATGACTGGACCTACACAAAATCATGAAGGGAGTCAAAAGGTTGCAGCACATATGACCCTAAAATCACATTTGTGCTTGTTGCATACTTACAAGTAAATTACTACAGAAAAATACACATCCTAAAACATTCCTGAAGCACTCAAAGATAACTGCTCCAAAATCGTGTATAAATTCAAAAAATTCCACCCTTGTGCTTTAAATAAAAGCAAGTCAGAATAAAAACAACTTGAAAGGGTGTCGCGGGGGGGGGGTTGCTGCTGTCTGAGCATCGGACAAGAGCATTGGCTGGGTGCATGAATGGCATGAGGGGAGACCCTCGCGCCACTCCATTATCAAGGGTTGCCCCTGGCAACTAGCAGCCCGAGAGCCTCCAACAGATCATGTGACACACAGAGCTGGTTCTCCACTGGTAGTGCAGTACAGCAACCTTAATGATCTCAGCCACATTCCTTATGTTCAAGATGAGGCCCTGGAGGTGCAGCACTGACAACAACTCAGTTTGATACCCTATGCATTATAATAGGAATCTTTTGATTCTTTTTTTTTTTTTTATCTACAGACAAAATTCCCTTGGTGGGAAGTAGGAAAGTAATGTCAACTCTTTGGGATAAGTACATATGTAGGAGTTCAACATGTAGTTTCATTACTTGGGGTAGCAAAGACCCCCTTATCCTGTAGAGGTCATTTTTACTTGCGTTCAGAGACAAAAGTTTTAGGCGAGTAGCCAAGGACAATAAATCTGTCCCTTTACATTGAGGAAGAAAGAGCATAGTCCTCCGGTGTTGTTTTTTTCATGCATTCAACAACCAATATAGTAACCCTCAGCATGCCGCATAACATACAAAGAAAACAGGAACAGGACAACATTCTTATCCCAGCACCTACCACTGCTTCTTTTACACCACTCCCCGAATGAAAACACATGTGGCAGGTGAATACACAAACAGTCCAAAACACTGTTGCTTTGATGTGGAGACATTGTGGATCCAAGAAACTCTGAGGACCAGCAAGAGGCCATTCATTTAATCCTCCAGTCACAGTAAACAAGCTATACATTCTCTGGAAAAAAAAAACTGTCTAGCTCTATTGTCTAGCTCTATTGTTGTCGAACGTCTCATAACCATGTTAGGTTTAGGAGAGAGTACCGCATCTTAAAAACAAGATAACTAAAATACACACTAAAAAAACTTGGACAAAGTAAACGTAGCAGTTTTTAAATACATTTTTTCAAAAAAATCCAACAGAAATTTCTACATGAGAACACGCCATTTACTGTTGTGGACAAACTCTTGTACAAAAAATGATAAACTCAAGAAAGGTACATTATAAAAATTGGACAAAAAAATCCTAAAATCCATAATTTACTATTAAAGTGTGTCATTTCAAGAGTAATTCAAGTCTAGTGTGCAAAAAGAAATCAAAACCAATGTTACACTCCAACTGTATAAATTCTTTTTTAAAAATGTCTTATTGAAGGGTACTAAATCAAAAACAGACTTTATAGAAACCTCAAACTTCAGTGCTTCTTTCATTTTATCTAGTTTATGGAAATAAACAATTTCACCCTTTAGGATGGCCATTCCACACTGACCCCGTCTTTCTTAAATGGGAGCCTTGGCGCTCTCAGCTCCCAAAAATTCCAGAATTGTGAAAGAGCCTGACCACACCAAGTCGGTCAATTGCTGGAAGGGTCACCAGTGGAACAGATGCTTTACGTTGGTTCAACTGGTGCGAAGGTGAAAGCCGATATAGCAGAATCAGTTTTAGAGATGATTATGTGGATGAGTTCCCACTAAGTGTGTCTGACTGCTGCTGAGACTTCTTTTTCTAACCAAAGTTTAAACTCACAAAGTCAAGTTCACAGATTTTTAATAGTTTGTGCAAGAAAACTAAGAGTAAAAGCTATAACGTGCAAACCTTTGAGGACCAATTAAGAACTCAACTTGATTGCAGGATGGATGAATGGTGGGAAATGCTGTTTAATTGCAGCAGATTTCACTTCTTAAACTAATTCCAACACAAGAACAAAAACGTCAGTCTGTGAAAAAGTCACAACCACAGATTAGTCCTTACTTAAACATATTTTACAAGAAAATATCAAAATTCAGGTTTACAGACGGCTGATCAAAATAGATCAACTAAAATAAATCTGTAGCTCGCTGTTGGTACAAGCCGTGCTTTGATTTTTTTCTTACCTTATTTACCTGTATTTTTATTATTTTGTGGTCTACTTTTTTGGACATGATGCAAGGAATACAGGGTTCCCTTGCTATGTTGCTGATTTTTTTTCAGTACAATTTTGCGTGTTTTTGGTTTTTTTTGTTAACAGCACACTGTTCTGCATCCTGATTGGCTGTAGACTTTATCAATCGGTACCCCCTCTTGCTGTGTCTGCTGTACAGAATGCTTTCAGTTTGACAAATCTACATAAATCTTCAATTGCGAGCAGATGTTTTCATTCTATGACACTGGACTTATTTTTCTGGGAAGGTTTGAACTTTGAGAGTTAAAACGAGAGAGAAAAGTGTGAAAATGTTGATGTCTGTCTGAGAAAAGTACATAAAGTGTGTATTGAGGGGTTTTGATAGCTTGAAACATCTGTTATCCTACTTGGCAGATTCTACCTATTGTGGGTTATTTGTAGAACATTTCTCCGGAATAAACAATCTTAGATTTATTCCCAAAACTAATCAATTGAACATTGTAATATCACGACATGTTCAAAGTGTTACACAGGATCTAATTGTCATGTCAAACTACTTCTAAATCGCTCTCCATTAGAGAAACTAGTCATTTTTGTCTGGACAGCTAACATAAGTAACAACATTAAAGCTTTAGTTATGGTTCCTAATGTATAAAGCCAACACTAAGCCACACAACAACAAAAAATAGATATAAAAAAGTAAAAATTTTGGCATAAAACAGGATAAAGGCATACAATGTGATTACACCGCCAGCAGGGGTGACAGTATTATCATGCTTTGCCTGTTATCTCAGTAAAGTGACCCTCCTGGGAAGGCTTCTCTGAACTTTTTGTAAATCAAAGCACCTCTGAACTCCAAAGATATGGGGAAATGTAATCATAAACAAGCAAAAAATAAAATCAGATGTTTGAAATGTGTTTATGAACCTAAGAAGATGTGGAGTTTTATTTTGTGTAAAGGGATCTTGTGCAGAAGAAATGGCAACAGTCTTTTCAACTTTTACACCAACATCTTTCAACATTTTAAAAACTTTTACCCCACCCAACTAAGTGGGTTAGCTGGAGTTCTTATAAATTATAGTGTTGGGAGGAATTTTTATGCTGACTTTTGCAGTGTTAAAATGAATGCTGATGTGTTAATTATAGAAATTGCCCTATGTGGGTGCTGAGAAGAATTTCTATACATGTCACTGACCCTATACACTAACAAGTTGTTTTGGTAAATTCCAGTACACTTACCAATCTAGAATAGGTTGAACATGTAGTTCAGGATTTAATACAAGAGCATTGGCTTTTTCTACACCACATATTGGAATTGTGTATTTTGTTTTAAAAGTAAGTTTTTTAAAATAATTGTACTTTAGTTTGTTTGAGAGTAACACTAAGGAGCTTTTCCCAAATCAATTCTAGGTCAAGCTTTAAAGGACAACTTTTCCTGAGCCTTTATGAATTTAAAAATAGCTTTTATTTGTTCTTTGAGGTTCATTTTTATATTTTTAGGGAATTGTGCAAACAAAAAGTGTGCACTTCAGCTGGAATTATGTCCATAATTCCAAAACAAATCAAACAATGCAAATATTTTTTTTTTAACTATGAAAAAGAGAAATGTATACATTTCATTGATGGGTAAATATTTTAGACCATAAAATTGTTTTAGTTCTGTCTTAGTGCCAATACAGGGAAACACCAGACTTTCACTTAGCACACTTTTTCTTTCTTTCATCAGCTCGAAAGCTTTTGTGAAGATTGTAAAGCGTTTCTCCAGCCAAGAAACAACAAACACAATGCCTCTGGTGTTGCTGATATTTAGATACAGTCCATTAAATCCTGTACTTTTGAGAAAGAAGATAAACGGCGCTGGAATGTGTTAACTCCAAAGCTGAAAAAGATTGTTTAAATTAGAGGTTTGAAGAGTTGATAACATGATAGTATGATGAGGATGTACTTTTTTTTTTATCTTAAAACAACGTCCCTTCTTTGGATACTGAATGAGAAACCCTTATCACATCCTGTTATTGACTGAATAATTAAGAATCTTCCTCTTGAAACTTTGATACAACTGAAACCTCAAAGTTAAGAAAACACCAGCGAATGCATGATAGAATCATACCGTAATATGTTGTTCCAAATGAACTAATGACAAATTGAGAGTTTCCCAGGAGAGGCACACTCAAAGTAAAGGTTTTTTTCTTCCAAATTACGTTATAAATTATATTTTAAGCTTTACAAAACAAAACAAAAAAAACATCTTTAATGTTTCTTTATCTTGGTGGATCAGGTTTAACAGTTAATTTGGGTTTGTCAGGGAAAGCCTGTTTATCAGTTTCCTTCCAATTCAACATTTTCCTGCAACAAAGCGTAGGGAAACAGCACAAATGTTGCTGTGACAAGTCAAAGCTGGTCTTAATTTAATAGCATCTTGCTGCCACTTTGGGCCTAGTCAAAAAACAACAACATTTTGCTATTGGAAGTTTAGACCATCCATGCTTCTCAGTCTGTTCTTGTAACAAAACAGTGGCGCTTCCTTAAAGTCTAGTCAGGCTGCCCAGAAGACTGAAACTGTTTCAAAATGCATTTAACATTCAAGACAAGTCTGAGAAATGTGCTCACAAAACAGCAGCATCAAAGTGGAACAGACGAGTAGCTGATTCTTCTTTCTTGTTTTAGTAAAATCAGCAATTTAACACACTATGTGCAAAAAAAAAAAAAAAAGCAAAACTTTACTGCATTTGTATTTTTTAAATAGAAAAATAAATACTAACCTCAACTTTTTATTAAATGTTATGTTTATGTTAAATCAAATGCCTGTTTGGCATTTGTACCCAGATTACATCTAATCTATATACACAAGGCTCTTTACTGGGGGAAAAGTTATGACCAGATTATAATTTATTGAATCTGTTTTTTAAAAAAATATATAAATTCACCACTTAGGCACTCATTTTTAAGGCATGATTTGGAAATTCGGCTTGACAGTGACATGAAAACACCCCGTGCCCTTTGACTTTGATGGAAGTCCATTTATATCAGCCAATGCAAACAAAACAACGTTACCAACAAACATGACTTTTTATATATTAGTTCCAAAAAAATACCAAATTAACTGTAAACATGCAAAACATAGAAATGAAATCACTAGAAATCTTACGCCAATAATACCTCTGCAATAAATCCACAAAATCTAATAGCAAATGACAGAAGTGCACAGTTTTATTTATGTATTTATTGCTTAAACAGCAATCCACTTCTAGTATGTTCCCAGTAGAGCTGAAATGATTTGTAGATTGTGGATGTTAGAAAGTGGGCTGCCGCAATTCTACTGAGCAAAGATACTTTGAATTGTGTTTTTGAGGGTTAAGGAGAAAAAGTTAATTTCCTTTTGCAACTTAGTTCTGATTGCATGCCATTCTTAGACTCAACTAGTAACTAATATTGTAATAACATATGGTTAGTAACAGATCAGCTTTTATGCTTGTTTTGTGTGATTATTCGTGATTTCTGCAGATCATGGGTGAATGCAGTCAAACAAAAGCTGTGCAAACTGTGTTGTAGTAAATAGTCGAGCCAAAACAATCTCCTTATTGTTTTCATTCTCATTAGATCCAGATTTCACACAGAAATCCGTCCAGAGCAGCAGCCTGGAGGCGGAGTGGAGAAAGACACTTTCAAGCTGCTCTTAAAGACACGTGGTATAGAGTTCTGAAGTTCCAAGCAAGCGTTACCTTTTTCAGTCGATTTTCCATTAACTTGGGAAAGACTCTACCCACGAGCAGGCCGATCCCAACGGCCAGCAGGGTTCCGCAGATGCCTCCCACGGCGTACAGTGCGTAGGATCTCCGTGTCATGCTTGCCGGTGCAGGTGCCACAGATTAGACTTTTAAGGGTGACGTAAACGCTCCACGTCTAACTGCTTTTCTTCATACAGCAAAAGTAAATTCCGACGTTGTTATTGTTGCTTTTTTTTCTTTAGTAAAGGCTGGACAGGACGTATAACAACGTTACTAACCCACTCACAACTGAATAACGGGAACTTAATCCACACGGTTCTTTTGAACTGAAGTTAAAACGAGGCCACGCCCTCCGCCGCGCCCCTTTGCAAAAAGGAAGACTCTGATTGGTTCTGTAGATTTCCAGGAAGCTGAGCGCACATGTGTGAGTGGGTGTGCTATAAAATGTGTCTCATGGCGGTGTGACCAAGAATAACCTTCAAACCACTTTTACTAACGAAGTGTTTCATATGAGCTAAGTCAGCTAACTTCTTCCTAACCACACCACAGTTACGTGCCAACCATTATAAGTGCACGTGCTCACATATAACCTACATCCCTTTTACCCCAGTGAGGCAGACTAACCATTTCTGCATGCTCCCTCAAGTCTATTTATATGCATTTTGATTATTACTCATTTTAAGCAAAATACACATTTAAAAGCATAAAATAGATACATTTTTCACATAAAAGCAACAGAAAAACGTCTTAAAAGTTATTAAAAAATTTTTAAAGAAAATTGTGTTTTTGACATGTTTAACACATTCTTGTTGCAATTTTTTTTTAATGATGGAGGACATTTTTATATTTCTCTGTATTTTTTTTTTAAATCGTGAAACAGGAGCAGAAGAAAAAATGCTATTTGAAAAACCACAATCTGCAGGCCACAAGCTCTGTGCTCCGCTCCATTCCGATGCATCCTCTTGCAGACAAATAGATCCATAAACGTCTTCATTTTCCTCGTCAAAACTATATGGCTTGATAGCTCCAATATTGTTTGCCATTTTTGTTGCACCTGTACTGCACCCTGACATGATGTGTCGAAAGGTGAACTACAACATAATGTTAGGTTGGGGTTGTGATGGGGCTATGAGCTGGCAGGAGAAATCAGGAGAAGCAAAAATGAATACACCTTGAATCAATAACTTCTACATGTAGTATTTTGTATGAGCAATGTGATTTTTAAGGACAGCACCAACTTCTAGGTAAAGTTGGAGACATTGCAACATCTATCTTTATCCATTCATCATGAAAATAACCTCTTTTAGGGCCTGGATGCTGGATCCTTCAGTATTGAACAGTACATTGTTGAGTTTATGATACCATCAATGAAATGCAGCTCCCCAACACCAGCAGCACTCATGTAGCCCCACATAAGGACACTGCCACCACCAGGTTTCACTGTAGGCACCATGAATTTTTCTTTGAAATCCTCACCTTTGTGACACCACACAGTTGTCAAAACATTAGTTCCAAAAACAGTGTTCTCTAATCACTTCAGTTTGGCTTTCTACTGCTTTAGCTAACTGCAGTGAACTTGCATGGTGATTTTCTTCAACCCTTTTCATCAGAAGTTCTCCTGTCGAGATGTTAACTTCCATGAATGGCCTGGGCGTCGCTGTAAGATGGTTGCACTTCCATCTTTCTTACACTTTTGGATCACTTTTGCTACAGTAATTTGTAATATCTGGGATAGTTTTTGCAGAGTGGTAGAAATTAATCAGAACTTTGCCTCTGAGTGGTGGGCTGACTGTTAGCGTGGAGTAAGCCTTCTCTGACTTCCCGTCATCCCTTTGTTTCCACTCTCCCCAGCTAGTTAACACACCTTCAACCTAACATTACCGGTGCAACATAAATGGCTAGCAATATCGGAGCTATCCACAGCTTTGAGTCAGATGCCAGCTTGGACGAGGAAAACGAAGCCATACATGGAGCATATTTGTCTGCTTGTGGCCTGCAGACTGGAGCACCTATGTCATAGCTACAATAAGCTTTTGTCCAACTGTATTTTTTATCAGGCGGCACATCAGAAATAACACTTTACATTCTTCAAAATTGGATAAAAATTCAACAAGAGTTTTGATTCTACAAAAACATGACTGGGGGGGGGGGTCACAACAACAACATTAGATTGATTGATTTTATATGATTGTTCAAGATGAACTGAATTATGCAAAAAAAAAAAAATAGAGGTTAAAAATTATTAACAACAATCTCTTTAGAATGCAACCATTGTTACCATCTCAAATGGTAACAATGGTTGCATTCTGGTCATGATCATGATCATAAAAGTACAGAACAGTTTCCTTTTGTCCAGTTGAACCAACGTCTTTTAGGTCATGAGCTTCAAAGGCAAATTTTGAAAGCCCAGCAAAAAGTTAAATTGTAAATTAAAGTGCTGCATTTAATTCTTCTATTAAGTTTAGAAGGTGTTGCCAGGAAGGATCTGATCAATTTAAACTGGCACTTCCACTGCCAAGGGTAAAGGTTATGTCTCACATTTTTCCCTGTTGTCTCAATGCCCTTTGGTGTGACTTCTCATTTCCCCAAATTTGAACAATGGACAAATGAGTACTATTTTAGCACCCCACCCTCCACCCCGCACGGGGGGAAAAGCTGAACAGATTTACTCAAACATGAACAAGAAAAGCAGAAGATGCAAATCCAGCAAAACTTTGCAAAAAAAAAAAAAAAAATGTTGTCACTCAAATTTTTCCACAAAAAGATAATTGCAGCTTCGACCATTTGCAGCTCTTTTTTTTTTTTGCAATAGACAGACTATTTTAATAGACTGTATTAAAAAAAGGGCCCGTTGACAAAAATAACTGACTGATTGTAATAAAAGTTGGTAAACTTTCCATGGTGTATCTCGCCTTTGCCTGATAGTAGCTGTGTGGGCTCCAGCAACCCTGTGACCATGACCAAGACAATGAGGGCTCAGAAGATAGATGGTTGTAAGTAACAGATCTGTTACATTTACATCCTCCTGTCATCCTCCTATTGTGGCTTAGTTGGTCACTTTGTTAGTGTTGTGATTCTTAATCTCAAATGAAACACTTATGGAGGTAGGCTCCATGGAGCAGTGGTCAGCACTCTTGCTGGTTCTGGTTCCAATCTCGGCTGGGTTGTATGTTCTCCCCTGTGCATGTGTGGGTTTTCTCTGGGTACTCCGGCGTCCTCCCACATTCCAAAAACATGCTTTGTAGGTTAATTGGTTTCTGTAAATTGTCCCTTGGTGTGCATGTGAGTATGTAACAAACTGGCAACCTTTCCAGGGTGGACCCCACCTTCACTCAGGCACTGGAACAGGCTCCAGTAACCCTGTGACCCCAAAAGGGATAAAGCAGGAGGAGGAAAAATGAAAAACTACATATCTAGACTTTGTTTGATTAGGATACAACAAAAACTGGGCCCCAGGGATCTCATAAAAAAGGATAATTTATTTTCAGAGATTTAGATGTCAACAGCACTGACGGTTAACAAGAAGGTGATGTTGTTGATGAAGGTGATCAGGTAGTGGAACAGCAGGATATAAAGGCGGGGAAACAACTTAGAGGAATAAGTTTCATTGCAGACAGGGAATTGAAATGAGCTGGAAATTTGCATTATGCTTCATAAACCTTTTTTCATGGCTTCCTGTTATTTTCAACAATACCCATTTCCTTTTTGAAAAGTTATCACATGGTTTTGTGGGAGCTGCAATAAGCAAAACAATCACATGCACGCTAAAGTTGTTCTTCACACACAGTTTTTTCTACCACGAGGAATTGATGACACTTTTTTCTTTTTTAACTTCGTTTTTTTTTTTTTTTTTTTTTTTTTTTTAAAAAAAAAAACATTTTTGGAAAAGGGCTATTTATTTCTGCAGTTTTATAACATTCTGTTAGCGCTTGCAGACAATTTTTGGTTAACAGTTTTCCTTTGTGGTTTGTTTGTAACATTGCATTTGAAGTCTGAATTGTTTGGTCAAAAACATTTGGAAATTTAAATTTAGTTGAGCAGAGAGTGCTCCAACCCCAAGGCAGACCTTGGCTGGAGAGATCAGTTGGAGGTGTTGTAAGCAACGGTGTAGGAGGGGAGGTCGCTGCAACTGCTGCTAATGCCTCAAACCCCAATTGGGCGGAGGCAGGTGAGGAAGCTCCTGCAGCCGTAGCCAGTGCAGGGGAAGACCATTTGTATTGCTCCAGGCTGGGGTTGCCATTGAGGGCTTGAAACTCCTTTGGATGAAGAAGGTAAAATGTATACATTTTAATACATTGTACATGTTATCAAATCAGCTTTTTATACCCATAGAATGTTGAAATGGATGCCACATTAAAAAAGACTTTCCTTTTAGAATTTGTTGGTTTTGATAGGCACACTGGACTTGGTAAGAGTATTATGCCTATCACCCCAATACAATTGCTTCTCTATCCTGAATATTTCTGAAGTGAGTCAAACACCATGGATGCAACATCCACTGAGTGCGAAACAACATCCCTAACTTATTGTGAGTAATGTAAATTGCAATGTAGTGATGTAATGGATCAGAGGGAAAAGGCCAAACTGAATAGGAAAAGAAACTCAAAAACCACTTGTTACACTCAGATTGTGAATGATCTCTGAGCTCAGTTCATGTTAAATTTTGATGAAGACACCATGTATCGCACTCATTAGATAGAAAGAAAAAAACAATGGACACAATTTACACCAACAACAAGATCAGAAAAGTGGAAAAAAAAAGTCACTTCCTTTGAGTATTCTGCATTCCTGCTTTGATATTTGAATGTGAAATACTAAAACACCATGTCTTGTACCAATATGTCTTTATTGCTACATTTAAATTGTCTTATATACCTGATTCCCTGAATATTCTTTCTGATCTTCACCAGTTTGTCTACAAGTGTGTGTATTTGTAAGGGTTTGCTTTACATCAAACAACAGGAAAAACTCTTGAAAACTCAGTGAAGATTCTGTTTCATCTCCTGACCTAATTTTATAAATAGACTTCACAAAATGACCATTGTCCACTAGTGTCCCCCTGTAGTTTGCATTGTGTAGCTTGTCTACCTCACTTTGAAATGACTGCTTTAAAATTGGCTAATAAAATGAATGATATGCATCAAAATAAGAAAAATCTTCATAGGAATGGTTGACACCTCTGAAAGGGTGTCAGGATTATATTGCTTTAAAGGGTCATCATTTGCTACACAGACAACCTATTATTCTATGAAGGGCTAGCGGTTCGATCCCTTTTTCCTCCCCCAGCCAACTGTGGTTGTGTCCTTGGGCAACACACTTCATCCTCCCTGCCTCCAGCATGGCTCCACTGGCGGGTGAATGGGTATGATTGTTTTTGGTGATGGTCGCTTACTGGTATCCACGCCTCTGTCAGACTGGCCCAGGGCAGCTGTGGATACATCAATGGTTTATCACCACCAAGAATGAATGAAGAGTGAATGAATAATGGATACACATTGTAAGTTCTTTAAGCATCTGGAAAAGCGCAGAAAAATTCAATTCATTATTATTACTATAATTATTTGTGATGCCAATAGGTTTAAAATCACATTCCTACTTTTTTGAAGGGGATGAGGGTTTCCAAGACGCATGAATGAAGCTGTGATGGATTTATATAGGAAATTCTTTCACCCTCCACGGGTGGTTTCTCACCCAAGCTTGGGTCTTCTACCAGAGGCCTCTCACTGGCTCCTTCCCCACCTCCTGCCCAGCTGTTTCCTCCCTGTGGGCTTTAACTCCATCTTTGTTTCTTTTTCTTCAGCTTCTGTCTCCTTCTGGCTCACAGTTTCCATTAGTCTCCCTGTTTTCAGTGGAACAATATCTTCTTCTTTCTCTTTTTCTACCCCGCTTGACCTTTTGTAAACAACTGTAAACAATTGTAAACAAAAAAGACAACAAGCTGCTCAAAGTTTTCATACATTTTTTTACATTTCGATGTTTTCTAAATGGGTTGGTTCTGTCCACAGGCGCACTCATCCACACTCATGCGCTATATTAATGTGATATATATTTTTTTAAATCAAAGGGCATAACAGAATTTAAGTAAGACATAAACCTTAAGAAGATTACAGACGATATAAATTAGACTTAGCACATGATCAGCATCATGCTAAATCCTAAAAGAATGTGGTTACATAAATGAACAATATTCATAGTTTAGCCTAATTGGAAGTTACAAGTACCAATAAGATCTGACTTTGAGAACTCACCCTCCCAAAAAAATGTTTCCTTTTCTTTCAACTTGCACATTCCTACTGCTTATCACAACAAAAACACTATGAATATGTATTTATTTTTATTTAAATTATAAATTAGATTGGTTTCTTAGCAACTCTGTTTCACTTGCTGAAGTCCTCAATCTACAAATAGACTTTGAAAACAACTTTTACAGCAAAAAAACGAGAAGCTGTGGGGCTGAATGAACATTTTAGTTTGTACCAGATAAGCCCCACAGCTTAAATATTTATCTCAAGATAAGGTAAAAGATTACACAGCATGTCTTTTCATGTCCTGGATCTTTCAGTGTACTTTTTTATCTTGATAGTTGAAATCAAATTTGCATTCAAAAGCACTGCAGGTGACAGTTGGCTTTAGAATGACAGATTGGGTGGGTTAAAGTCAAAATAAAATACATTAACCATCTCTTGTCACAATGTTTTTCTTATGATTTGCTTTGTAATTTTTATAAAAAATTACTGATATATGTGACTTCATCAGCGGGACTAACTTTTTTTTTTTTACCATTTTGGTACCCCCCTCTCCCACACACACACAGACACACAAACACACTAAAGTTTGTTTAAAAGGATCAACCTTTCCATACCATAAGGGTGATTACAAAAAATTATTTTTCTGCAAAATAATAGGTGTAAAACATGACAAACTTCATCTTCATAAAGAATCATCTGAGCTTAGTTACATCTCTTTTTGCAAAGAGATTGCCAGATATGGTGAAATGAAGGTGTGTCAGGGCCAACCATTTGACCTGGATTTTTTTAATCCTTATAATAAGATAAATGGAACTTTATAAAAATTGTATTGTAATGTGATGCTTTTCATTTCATTACTTAAAACAGAAATGTAAACAAAATTATAATAACTATTGTTTTACCAAAATCACAATAAATGTCATATTGCAAGACCCGAAATAAAATAAAGAAAAATGTTTTTCTGGAAAAAAAAAGCTTTTTGTTTAAATTAATGGATCCACATGAAATGTTACACAGTCATGATTAAATGCTCACTGTAGACTTCTAAATTCAAACCACATGAACAGGAAATTGTAAAAAAAAAAAAAAAAGCTATCTTATTCAGTACAAACCACTGTGGTTTAGATCATAGAAACAAATAAATTCATTTTCATTTATTCTAACTTTGGACATGCTTGATCTAAACAATCATGAAAATATCCAAGAACGGGAAGATATAGTAGAAAACTGGAACTTCTCATAACTGTTCTGGATGACTTTTTAATCAAATCTTTTAAATTCACTTGATCTGCTTCTAATTTAGAGTTTCAACATGCATTTTGTGTTGTGCCATTGTTGCTTCTGCCTTCAGATTTATTATCACTCATTAAAGTACATTTTGGCTAAGCGGATTAAATAAAGCTGAAGTGGTTAGTTCAAACCCAGAGAACATTTAGGCATGAAGATACTTGACAAAGTTCAATGGAGTTCTATTTACTCCGATAGATTATTTAACCGCTACACTTGAACATTTCACTGTTCAGACAAGTTTCAATGATTAACAGTAACACAAAAAACATTTTATTATAGTACCCTATTGTGCAGCTTCACTGGGAACGCTGCAGAAAAAGAATGGGGTGACATGCAAAGGTTGATAGAGGTGAAACTGAACCTCAACACCTAATTCCCCGGTTCAAACATGTATTTTTCTGCTAACTTTCTCATGCAGACAAAACAAATTTTAAATTATCTCTTGGAAAGAGAGTATCCTCTATGTGACCTTGGCAACGTGGCCACACATGCATCCTTTTTTCCGAAGACAAAAGCAAATGAAAGACTGGGGAATATCTAGAGAAATTAGTAATTTTTTTGCACCAGACATTGCCACTGCCCAAATTTAGGAGTATTTTTCAGTAAATACTTGCGAATATCAGATTCGAATGGATTGTTTGTAAACCAAAGGGTCAACATTTATGCAATCATACAAATTTAACTTAAAAGCACTCTCCAAGATTGTTAAAGTCTTTTAGCCAAAGAGGACTAGATGACATGTTGAGATTTGTTTCACACGACATGTAACAAGTGGTTTCAAAATGAAAAAAAAAAAAAGAAAAGAAAAGAAAAACATCCTTGTAAATCCCCTCGTATTCCTACAGAAGACATTAGTTCTATTTATGTTGTTTTTGGCCCTGTGTCCCGGCCCTGAGGGAAAATCTGTCATGTGATAACCAAAGCAAAGGTTTTCCGTCTTTATCCAAGTTGGAAAGAGGGTATTGCTCTCCTTCCTCTTTCAGGAATCTTGGCATGGATATGTCCAACCCCCTTAACAATCAGCTCAGAGAAAGGCAGAAAACAAAAGGGAAAAGTGAAGGGAGATGAAATCTCTGGGTTTCACAATAGCATTGTTTTATTATGAAATAGCTGGAGTGATATTTTCTTCCAAGAAACATCCAAGCAGGCTGACATGAAGCGCAAAAGTAGAATCCAACTTCTGGACCCTAGGTCACAGGCCCCACCCCTCTCATTTCTAGTTCACAATAAGATTTAAAAATAAACATGCAAATTCAAACTTAGAGTCATTTGACTTTTTCTTGAAGACCTTTCATTTTTAGGATTTTTTTTAATGTTCATGATGTCTAGTAAAATATTTTTTGATAATAAATGAAAAAAAGAAGATCAAGTTTGAAAATACAACAGTAAGAGTAAGGTCAGGCCATGACAAACAGTTGCAGGAAAAAATAAGAAAGTATACTATTTTGTTTAGACTTTATTGTTGTATTAAAGAAATACAAGCAGAAGAAAGAAAACAGAGTTTTTTAACACAAACTAATTTGAATTTTCAGTAGCAATCCTATCAGGTGGTAGCCTTCATTATCATATTCCTTCATTGTTTAGTTCATAAAATTACCTTATTATAAGAAGACTATTATTTGCAGTTGTGTTTATATTTCACAGCTTAATACTTTTAGAATAAAATTTTATTTTTATTCCTTTTCCTTCGCCCTCTATAAAAATGACAGATGTGGTGTCAAACACTAATAGAGAAAACAACTTCAGTTCGTTTTTAAAGATAAAGGACAGGAAGTTTTCGTGTGAACAACATAGCACTCCACCCACAACACACACAGGAGCCTGATAATGAAACAAGCATGTGCTCAGATTTTCTCCTTTTAAACAGATATTTTTAATGCTAGGCTACTCATGATGTAACATCTTAAATCCCTATTAGGTACACCATGTTTTCTTACAAGGTTTTTTTTTTTTTTTCCACGGATGACAATTGTCTTAACTCCTTCACCTTTGGCTGACACTGCACTGAAATGCACCAAACAGATGACACCATTGTTTTTGAGGGTCTGTGTTTGAAGGTCATATTTAAGTGTGTGTAATGACCGGTCAAGTTGTTCTCTGCTCATTAAAAAACAATAACGTGACCATGTCAACGGTATGTCACGCATCAAGCTTCAAGTAGCGGCTTCCTGATACAAAGTTTTTTTTTCTCCATGTGTCCATAATTAAAGAGCACTAGCTATGTCCTTAAAAGATGAAATACAAGCTCAACCTGTGTCACCACTAAAGTGCAGACTTTAAATTTAGAATTAATTCTTAATTTGTTTTTTTATTTTATGGTGCAACGGCATAGCAACAAAATAAACAAAAAGATTATGATAACAAAATGTATTTTTTTGTGATTTTAACATGTTCTTGTGGCATTTCTCTGATGATGGAGGACATACATAAAGAAAATTCAACTTAAAATTGCATTTCTGATTATTTTTTATTCATATAGTTGAGAATCAGGAGTAGATGAAAAAAAATGCAGTTTTAAAAAGAGCTCATTTGTGACATAGAAAATACATGGGGTGGGCCACAAGCTCTCTGCTCCGCTTCGCAACAGGGAGAGGAACGGGGTTGTTCCACACAAACAGTACCGCCCACAACTCAAAAGGAAATTCTAATGAACTACTGCTGCTCTACAGAAACTATGCCCAAGAAAACCACACAGGTTTCTTGATTTTTGGCTGCATAATCATAATTAAATTAAAGGATACCAATGGAACGTTCTTTCAAACATGATTAAAATGTTGAATTAGTGCAGCTTCTTAAATAAAAGGAAACAAAGCAAAGTCTTTGTTGCTTTCATTACAGTTTGTGTGCAGCATCATTAACCTACCAACCTTTATTTATAAAGACAAATAATTTCAAAACACAAAAGACATTCTAAAAACATTCATGTACACACAGTTATCATAATATTCACAATCCCATACACCATACACCAATCATATCCACATATTCATCCTAAAACCAACCAAGCCGATTCAACCTCAGCCCCACCTCCCACCCATACAACTTCCCAGCATGAATCTCCACCCCGTTAATTTAAAAAAAAAAAAAAAAAACAGGACTAACAACTGTGTAAATGAAACACATGGCTTAGCACTGCTGTAAGGAAACAATATTGTGGGGATCCATCTATACCAAGGGCCAGCCGCCCACATAGGGCATCACCACTGCACCCACCCAGCCCAAGAATGCAGACGGCCCACACCACAGCTTTGAAACCATAGTGCATGACCCCACCCATCCCAGTCCAGATGAACACCTTGATAATCAGACCCCACAAAAAGCTAACCAAACCCTAGAATAAAGGATCCACCGAGGAAGCACTGGTGTTTTAAAAAGCCATAAATAGATGAAATAATTAATTACAAGTATGAAATAATGAATAAAATTTTGATAAGTAAATAAATAACGAAAAATAATAATACTGAAGAAAAAAAGAAAAGCATGTGTGTGATACAATATGGTTTTGACAAAAAATCAAAACAATAAATTCAATTAAAAGCCAAGTTAAAAAGGTGTGTTTTGAGCCTCTTCTTATAAACATCAATTGTCTCTGTCCTGAGACTCTACAGCAGGCTGTTCCACAAGCGAGGACCTAAATGGTGGAACGAGGCCTCACCATAAGTCACGGTCCTCACCGTAGGAACAACCAAAAGTCCAGTGCCGGAGCACCTCAGTATGCTCGAGGGTTCATACCGTATAAGAAGATTGCTAAGATAAGAAGGCCCAAGACAATTAAGACTTATAGACATCAATAAGAGAATTTTTATATTGATCCTGACATGCACAGGGAGCCAATGCAGTGATTTTAAAATTGGAGTGATGTGCTACCGCCCTCTGGTCCTCGTCAGAACTCCTTAATCCTCTCTGGCGTTTCCAAAAATGGTAAAGTATATGTGGAAGGAAGGTAATGTTAACAAGTTCCAAACCTGAAAAACAAAACAACATTTTTAACATTTATTTGGAATAAAATATGATCAACTTAAAGAAGTCAGCACTCCAGTCATGGATGAAGCTCCTCTACACTGTTCTCCAACTCCTTCTTCACCGATGCTTTGGGATGGTTGGGCCCTCAACCACCAACACATCTGGGCCCCAGGGTCTATTAATCTATCCCAACACACAAGAGGTAATTGACCCAGAGCCCAACCATCAAATATATGCAGACTTATTTGTTTCAGCTCATTTTTCTTAATAACAAATAAATGATTAATCCTCATATTGTGTTCAGGTCAAAACTGACCCATTTTCATTTTTGAAAACGAGTCAGTTTTGACCCGACCGCATTAAAGGGGTCAATCTAATTCCTAAGATTTCTCCTTACTGAGGAAACTTATATTACTTTGACATGAAGCTTAAGAATGGACATAAATAAAAACCATCTAAACACAAGAGGAGGAATTTTCCAACAAGTACATGAAAACAGTTATGACTGAAGATCTTTACAAGTGACTGAAGGTTTATGGGCTGTCTGTAGACAGAGGAAGGGCCTACGAAGTGTCACTGTAGGGAGTGGCCAGAGTGGATATATGTATCTGAATTTGCAGGGATTTAACTGAAAATGGGCTGCACGGTGGCGCAGTGGTTAGCGCTCCTGCCTCACAGCAAGAAGGTTCCCGGTTCAAGTCCTGGCTGGGGGACCTTTCTGTGTGGAGTTTGCATGTTCTCCCCGTGCATGCGTGGGTTTTCTCCGGATACTCCGGCTTCCTCCCACTGTCCAAAAACATGCTTCATAGGTTAATTGGTTACTCTAAATTGTCCCTAGGTGTGAATGTGAGTGTGTATGGGTGTGTGATTGTGGCCCCTGCGACAGACTGGCGACCAGTCCAGGGGTGTACCCTGCCTTCGCCCATGAGTAGCCGGGTTAGGCTCTGGCAACCCCGTGACCCCGAAAGGGATAAAGCGGATTGGAAAATGAATGAATTAACTGAAAATGTCCTAAATTATTTGCAGGGATATGATGGATGTTACTAGAAAATAGTTTGGCATTAAACAATTCTTTACCTGGAAGATTCCAAGGAACAAAATGTTTAGTCCTGAGATGTTTTTTAAAGAGACCTTTTATGATTAAAGTAAAACAAGTTAATGAATAATATTCTGTCTTAGTCACCATGTAATCTGTCACATCCAGGTTTTATTGTATTACTCATGCTTCTGTTGTTAATTGAACACTTATCTTAAAGTTAAGCTTGCTCCATTGAACTTTTTTTTGTTTCTGTTTGCTTCTTGAAAAATCTTATATTTTCTTCTAAACATAAAAAAATGATTACACACAAAACTAAATAACATCTAACCATGAAAAAAAAACCTAAATTATTTACGCACACAAACACATACACACTAAATAACAGTCTAAATTAACAAAAAATGGAAATTGTTTTTGAAGTTTTGCCTTATATTTTCTGAAGGCATGAAACAAAAAGATGTTTATGACAATAAGCAACATAACTCTTGGCTTAAAAGAAAACTGAAGTGCACCTAAATTTTCCCTATACATTTCAAATGGATACATTTTTCTTTGTTGTTCCTTTTTTTATCATTTGGTGCACTTTCTAACCCATTAAGTGATTCACTCTTAAATGCAGTTTGTTCACTTCCCTTTGTTACAAATCATTAATAAGTCAGAGCAAAAAATATTGCTTTTCTTGCTATCTTCTTTTTTAGTTTGCACTTTTTAAAAAATTGTATAAAAATCTGATATTTATATTAATGTAGGAACATTAAACAATATAGTTGTTTTTTTTACTGTTTTTATCAGATATTAAGCATGGAGTGCAGCAATTGAATAAGTTGTGTACACATAAGAAAAGAGCATGCTGCATCTGTCATAAAGCAAATCTATGCACATGGGTTTATCATGCTGCACAAGACTAGGGGATAGTAAATATTATTTTAGGAGAAACAGTTCATGTGAATTGTGCACAGGAAGGAAAGCCCTCCCGTTGCGGTCAGATTAGCAGTAAGCAGCATTAGTCTGCAATCAAACGTCCTCCCCTGGCTGACCAAAAAACAATAGTAAAGGAACATTTGGCCTTACCCTGCTTTCTTCAGGAATGTAACTAAGCTCCTCTCTTAGCCTGTTAAGTTTGTCTTTACTTTTGTTCAAAAAGACACTAAAACCTCTACATATACACAGTATATTGACAACTTTTAAAAACTTCTGAAGACCTCTATTTTACAACCAGAAATGCTGTTTATTTACAATGAAACTCTGTTAATGCCTTCACAATAAAGCTAAAGTCAGCTTTATTTTGGAGTTCACACCTATGTTTTAGAGCTTGCTGTTTATTTTTAGATAAATGTGTGTCTGAAACATTTTTGTCTACAAGAAAATATGGCTTTAAGGATCACAGCTGCAAGAATTTTTTTTTTTTCACTATTCATTTCCACATGTTCTTTTCTCATAACCCTGGAAGAATGCCAGTTGACATGTTCATATTTCCCTGTGGCTTCTCTTTACAGCTAAAGCAAACAAGAACCAACTTAGAACTGACTAGAACTGGCACTAAAAGCTCAGAAAAGACAGGACTGGCAGGCTTATGCTAATGCCAAGGCCATTTTGACACATTTTTATCAGACGATTAAAAAGTGTGCATACTTTCAATCCTCAAACAATGCCAGAAGTCACTTCCTGTATTTTTATTTGGTATACCATAAGGAATGATCACAGAAAAAATGTTGACATTTTTGTTGGATCATGGAAGGAGGGATAAAATTTTGTAGGATGATCAGGATGACTTTCAGATAACAGACATGTTGACAGTATGAAGAAACTTGCCACAACACAATACTGCACAGAAACAGGATTGCCCATTGGACTTCATCATCTAATTGTCTCAATTCTTCATTTTTTTCTGTCAGGCCCTCCTATAAGCCTCATTTTTCACATCATGGAACACACACAGCACAGCATAACGGTTATAGAAGGTTGAGATAAAATTCATGTTGAGGAATAAAGTAAATCTGTTTTTTTTTAGATTTTATGAGCTCACACATCTTTAGGAAAATTCATGTTGATTTGGAAATTAAATACTGACTTTTTCCAGCACACAAATCTCTTCTTAACTGTAGATGAAGTTTTAAAACAAAGTTGATTTTGCATCACATTACATCACATTTGTGCACACAGTGAAAAGGTCAGAAAACCCAGCTTTCACAGATGTGTCACATATATCACACATTTGCAGGTGCATATAAACAACATGGAAATAACACTTCTTTCATGTGTGTAATGTGAAGTCAACAACAGGAGAGGTTCCTGAAAAGGAAGTGATGGCTCTTCCTGAGGAAAATGACCTGAAGATAGATAACATCAGAGATGAGGTTATGATGGGGCTATGATGAGGGGGTGCTTTCAGAGACTTAAAGCCAATAATCCAAAGAATAAATCTAAAGACTTTGTATGTGCACTGTCAGGAGACAACCTGTCCAATCTTGCAACCTGCAACCACCTCTGATGCATTGGAGCAGGAAGATGTGGACTTAGCAGCAGCAGGTAAAATTATTGATGGGCTGGCCCTACCTTTGGCAGGTAAATATAATTTTCTTTCAACTATTTATAAGGGAGAAAACAATTCATTTTCTCATCAGCTACGGGAGATTCCAATTCAGGCATTGACCCACTTTTCTGCTATGGAATTCAGTCCAAACCTTCTCTGTTTGTCCACATCACATAACATTGATTTAACCAGATGTGGAACAATTTTGCCGACATACAGAAAAGGAAAGCATGCCATATCTATCTCCAAACATTTTTTAAGATAAAGATTAGAGAACCAGACAATATTTTTATGCTCTGTAAATAATTAACAAAATCCACTGACCAATCAATTTTAAAATAATGGAGGGATTTTGGGAAACAAAAATAAAAATTTGCCTTAAAAAACTGTGGACAAAATCTCTCTCAGACAGTCACATTCAATACTATTTCACAGAGTTGAAAAACAGTCATAAATAGGTGTAAGTTCAAATCTAAATTTAGTGGCTGTGAAGTTTTTTTTGGTCTGCTATGTCCAAAGTACATGTTGACAGAGACTGTGATTCAACTGCTACTGTTTTTAATCTTGCATGAAGAAACTGCTGATCTTTGCAATGCTCAGATACCAAGAGGCATCAAACCAAAACAGCAACATCCGGTTTCCTAAAGTTCACATCAAACTGGTCAAAAAGCCAAATTACTTCTTTCTTAATGTGATGTTTTAATCATAAAAAAAATTGGTATTTCTAGTTATTTTCCAAGTGAGATGTGTTTCTTAAATTTCTCTTAGCATGGCGGTTGGCCCTCAATCTATCATCTCTGTCTCCCTGTGGCTTGCACAATTATCATGAACAGTTTTGTGGCTCAAAGTGCCCTACATTTGTGCAATGGTTGCAAACACATACAAATGCATGACTCACAAATGTGTAAGCATACATTGTGTAACTCCTGTTACAGGACTGCAACACTAATAGTCGGCCCTTGAATAACCCCTTGAATGATTACCATATGTTTTTTGTACAAGGCTTCAGACTCATGTCTGACGTCTGGCTGTTCTCAGACTGAACAGCTGTTGTGAGACTAAAGTTACTTTCATTTTTTTCTATTAGCGTGCTGCTTGCTCTAGTGGAGCCGGTATTAAAATAAAGGTGCATTTTTTTTTGTGGGATAGGCACCAAATTTGGCCTGGATGTATCTTGGGATCCCCTCATTCAGAAAAGCATGTTAGCCATGAGAAAATCCAATATTTTTATTTTTATTATTTTTGTTTTATTTTGTGTGACTCTTTTATTAACAAGTTGAGTTGTGAAACGACAAGAAAATCAAGACATTGAGGAGGTTAGAAATAATGATATTTATTTGAAATCGTTTTTTTCCATCAGACTTTGTTTTCATCCCAGAATCCTCCATTTGCAGCAATTCCAGCATTGCAGATCTTTGGCATTCTAGCTGTTAGTTTGTTAGGTAATCTGGAGAAAATGTACCCCATTCTTCTAAAAGCCCTTCCCATTGGCTGGATTGGCACTTCTTGCGTACAATACAGTCGAGCTGCTCCTACAGCAGCTCAATGGGGTTTAGACCTGGTTACTGCGCTGGGCACTCCATTACAGACAGAATACCAGCTGCCTGCTTCTTCTCTAAATATTTCTTGCACAATTTAGAAGTGGGCTTTGGGTCATTGCCTTGTAGTAGGATGAAACTTGATCCAATCAGGAACTGTTCACAGGGTAAGGCATGGCGTTGAAAATGGAGTGATAACCTTCCTCACTTAAAGTCCCTTTTACCCTGATGAAATCTCCCACTTTACCAGCGCCAAAGCAACCCCAGACCATCATGTTACCCCCACCTTGCTTGACAGATGACTGTTCCAGGGTCCTTTCAGTTGTTCTGTGTCTCACAAATATTCTTCTTCTCTGTCCAATGTCTGTGTTCTTTTGTCCATATCCATCTTTTTCTTTTGTTAGCCAGTCTCATTTGCGGCTTGTTCTTTCTGTCCTAAAAGCCAGCTCCACAAACTTCCCTCTTCACTGTAGATGTTGACACTGGTGTTTTGCGGGTTCTATTTAATGAAGCTGCCAGCTGTGCAGCAGGGTCTCCCTCTTCTTTTTCTATTCTGGTTAGTGTCTGTTTGTGTCGTTCCCTGAGGAGAGTAGTACACATCATTGAAGGAAATCTTCCCTTTTTTGGCAATTTCTTTCATGAAATGGCCTTCATTTCTAAGAACAACAATAGACTGTCAAGTTTGACATGAAAATTTGCTTTTTCTGGGCATTTTGAGCGTTTTATCAACCCCACAAATGTGATGCTCCAGATACTCAACCTACTCAAAGGAATGTGTGTTTTATAGCTTCTCTAACCAGCTGAACTGTTTTGAGCAGTGCTTACATGATTGCACAAGAAGTTTCTAATCATCTGTTAGTCTTCTGGCAACACACACATTGTATCATTAGAACACTGGAATGATGGCTGCTGGAAAGGGGCCTATAGTCACCTTTGTAGATAATGCACCAAAAATCAAACAATTGCTGCTACACTAGTCATTTTTAAATCATTTACCACAATAATAATATACAGAGTGTATTTCTTGCTAGTTTAAAATGATCTTCTTTAAAAAAGTAGTGCTTTTTGAAAAATAGGAACATTTCTGAATGATCCGAAACTTCTGAACGATTGGTTGTAATGCAGTATTCATGTAATAGTATTCTGTAGGCACTTTTCAAGTTTAAAGACTGTGCATGAACAGCCCATATGGTTGAGACTGTGGCAAATAGACATTAAATGTTTTTGTAGCAATCGAGTGTACGACCACCATCTCTACAAATGGCTGCTGTTTTGGATTTTTTTTCATGGCTGACATGCTTCTGAAAGAGGGATTCTAAGTTACACTCGTACCAAATTTAGTGCTCGTGCCACAAAAAGTGATGCAACAAAGCATATCTATCAAATAGAACAACGAAAAACATTGAAATAAAGATATTTTGTAAATTAATTTTTGCTTTTTGTAATGTCATTTTTACAATTTTTAAAACAAACTTTAAACCACAAGTACACTGTTTTCTGGACAAGGTGTTCCAAACAAGATTTTCTCTCATTTTTGATACTATTAAGACAAGAAAAAGTAATTCCATTTTGTAATGTGATAATTAAGAGGGCGTAGGTCGCACTGTGACAACCTGGTTTCACCTCTTTCTGAAAATAAACTGAATGATACATGAAATCAGAGAAACCCCACATATTTTCTGTGATAAAAAAAAAGCTAAAAGAAAGATAATTGAATCCATACCGGGCTGCACGGTGGCGCAGTGGTTAGCGCTTCTGCCTCACAGCAAGAAGGTTCCCGGTTCAAGTCCTGGCTGGGGGACCTTTCTGTGTGGAGTTTGCATGTTCTCCCCGTGCATGCGTGGGTTTTCTCCGGGGACTCCGGCTTCCTCCCACCGTCCAAAAACATGCTTCATAGGTTAATTGGTTACTCTAAATTGTCCCTAGGTGTGAGTGTGCATGGGTGTGTGATTGTGGCCCCTGCAACAGATTGAGATTGCGACCAGTCCAGGGGTGTACCCTGCCTTCGCCCATGAGTAGCCGGGTTAGGCTCCGGCAACCCCGTGACCCCGAAAGGGATAAAGCAGATTGGAAAATGAATGAATGAATCCACACCTTCAAAATCTGCTTGGTATCACATTGCAGACACATTTCACAGAGAGCTTTGAAGTTCACCTGCACAGCTAGAACCATTATAGAGATAAATTACCACAACTATTGCTCAGCGGTTGCTGCAACATGTTCTGCTTGATAGAAACAATAACACGCCTGCTGGGCTCTTCTTCAGTTGTCACACTTTTTTAACACCTTAAAATTGAATATTTTATCTGATGAACCAACAGAGGGCAGCAGAGTCCTGCACTTTTTTGACGATTTTGTCTTTTCTCCCACATCTTGATTTGTAGTTGCAGGAGATGGATGATGTTTCAGAAATTTCTATTTAAAAGGAGTACTTTCATATGTCAGGGCTAAGATCCAGGAATCGAAGAAACGATACTACTACTAGAGCAAAGGTTAGAGCTGATGCACAAGAACTACAGGCCCTTATTTTTCTCTGTGAGTGGTGAGTGTGAGTAATTGGATGGCCACTTTTCAGATCTTGCACTCAACGTTTCAGGCTTCCTTCAATCCACTTTTTGAAATTCAAAATCCTACTTTACCACAAAAGAGAAGGTCCAATCATCCTGAGCCCATGGCTGTGTCAAAAACACATTTCAGCTCACATAGGCTTGAGGAGAATCATATTTCAGCATTCACGTTTGGTCTTTTAGACTTGAATATTCCTGTTTTTAATTCCAGACAGCTTCAACTGTGATTGTTCTCTTAGAGCGCCTTCGTTTCTATTTGTTCCCTTACAACCTGAACACAACTGTTTTTGTATTTGGCTGACATAATTCCTGTTTTTTTTGTAACTCTTTATGGTTGAATAACCAAGAAGTCCTCTTGAGAACATTTTAACTGAAAATGTTTATTATTTCTACAATTAAATAAGTGTTTTTCTTGTGATTTTCTTGCTTACATATTTGTTAGTCATATTTTAAAACATAGTAATGTAATCTTACAGTATTGGGATTTTACAAATCTCAAAAATATAATTTATACTTTTTGACATTATTGTTGCTTTACCATTATTTTACTTCCCATTTAAATATAATATAATATTATATGACATGGTACAATCCAATCCAATATGTCATATCCGTATGAAACGATTTGCTTTCTTCTTAGAAAGCCCAAGATGCTTTACAGTCACAGTCCAATGCCAACATACCATCACAGCTGATGTTGGACGCAGTATAGTGTTTTGAACATTTTTTTAAAGACATCCTGAGGGTAATGGAACGAAAAGTCAAGTAGCAGACCCAAAAAAAAAATAAGCTGGAACATCCAAAGGCTGTCCACCAGGACATGGAATGGTCCTTGAATCTAAATTAAGACCTTTAGTGTCGCTCTGTTGCCCAGGAATGATCAGAAAGCATCTGCTTGAGAAGAGTTTAAAAACAAAAACCGTCTTCTAAGGCAACGTCTCCATCAATACCACAAAATTGCCTGGTTGGACATTGCAAGAGAACTTCAAAGTTCTCCTCCCTGATGAGAAAAAATATAACCTTGAGGGTCCTGCTGGCTTCTAACGTTACTGGCATGACAAAGAGATCACACTTGAAATGTTTTTTATGCTGTACAGTGGAGGAGGAGCCACCCACACCACCACGAGCGCTTTTTTGTTCAACAGTAGGAACAGAGGTCGTGAAGTGCATCAAACCGCAGCAGGCTATGTGGAGATGCTGCAGAGGCATCCCCCCATGAATGAGGGCTATCGTCTAATGTGGTGATGACTGGATGACTGTGGTGATGCGGCTCACAATGCCCGACTGAGAATGGACTTTTTTCAGCTCACTATTTTGGAACATCCTGCAAGTTCTCCTGGTTTAAATCCAGTTCAGAACATTTGGGATGGATGATAAAGGAAGTTTACATTCCTTGCAGACAGTGAATGCCCTTCATGAAGCCATCATCACCACTTAGCACAACCTTCCCGAAAGCCTTTTAGAAACACTCTCATCAAGCAAATCAAAACACATTTTTGAGGTGATCAACAAGAATGGTGGAGCTACTCATTACTGAGTGTTTTGTTTGGACCCTTTAGTTTCTGTTTTGAGGATATAACAGAGTTTTTGTGCTTTACTTCAAAACTTTTGATCATCTGATGAACAGCAAATTTCAGTTAAACTGTTGTCTTCATTAAATTGTCTGTTTAACATCTTTGGTCTCTTGTTCTCATTTCTTATTTTTACTTTTTGAAGCTCCAGTTAGAACCTTCTATGGAAAAAGCAAACTCGTGCAGTCTCTCAAATGGTTTTAAGATACTAAAAAGGAGTATGTACAAAAAAGTATACATACTTTTTTGATAAAGGTTAGATCTCTAAATAAATTGGTCAGATTTAAACATTGAAACAAGATGGCTATTTAAGTGCAATAACAAAACTACTGTGGAAGTACAAAAAGAACAGCACCATTTCCTGTAAAATATATGTAAAATGTAGATTTTCTTTTTCTCTGACTTACTGTGCTACAACTCCTTGTTAGTTTGGAGAAGAACTAGAAGATTACCTCACAAAAATGTGACTTTTTAAAGTTCTGCTTGGATTCACCTAAGAGGATGTTTTACATTTGTTGGTCCTAATCCTAAATGTATCATTTCATTTGCTTTAATCACAAGATCAGACTGTGGAATAGAATTTCTGCTCATCCAGCACCCTTCGTGTATTATCACACACTGCTGCCTCTTCCAAAGCCCAAGTAATCAACACATTGATTCCCAATTGGAGCCGGATCTTTGGAGTTACCACAGAGGCTGTCCAGCTTGCATGGCTGGCATTTTAGTAGCTTCGTTAAAAATGTTACTGACTACATGGATTTGCGTTTGGATTGTGCATTTTCTTATAATAAGATGTACAAGTATTAAAAAAAGGCATTTGTGTTTTTGCATCTATACAATTTCATTTCTATGAATCTGTGTAATTTAAAGCTGCCTGAGCCTTGAAATTGGTTTGTGTAGGAAAATCTCTGACAGAGAGCACATCAGGTGACGACAACTTGTGCACTGGTCCTTCTGCGATAACACTATTACCAATAGAAGTTTCTTTTTGCTGGAGCTGATTCAGGGAACATTGCATCCAAAGACTTCAATCTGCAGCTCACGTAGTTTGATTTCACCTTTTTAGATTGTCAGAGCTTGATACCATCTCGTCTGCTACTCTTATTTCCTGGTCTGTTCTCCAGAAATTATCAGTTCAATAAAAGCATATTAAAAAACTGTAGCTATGCAAGTTAAAACTGTGGAAGTGACTAAATTGCATAGAATAATGAGTGAGTGGATAAGATGAAAAATGCTACTGTCAAGGAGCAGAGTGGTTCAAAACATGTGGCAGGGAATAAAAGGCTGCAAAGGGCTGCTTTATTTCTCTTTCTAAATGCGAAATGTCAACTGATTAGCTGGAAGGTCCAAAGAAATGGATGTGCTCACAGAATCCAGCGAGACAAATGTAAGTGCTTGATAATATGTACAAGTGACTTAGAGTTTAGGGGGATGGCAAATCTTTACACTGTGTATCTTTTGCTGGTTAGGTAATAGTGATGTAAACCGCTAGACCACAAAACAAACAAATAAAAAAAAAAAATTCGCATTGTAGAATACATTTTTGCTTAATCCATTAATCTCAGTGCCAGCATAGATTTAATTTTTCAACAAAGGCCTGCTTGTCTTTTCTAGCTCCTTGTTTGGTGGAGAAAATGAAGTAGTTTATGTGGCTGATGGCACATAAACCTGAGTTTTTAATTTACAGTTGGTTCACATTGCAGTCTAAACCTCTAAACTTTTCTATTTTAAATCCACTAGATAAATGTTGAGTTGCTAAAAGCTAAAATGTAAAAAAAGGACTTGTTAGGATAAAAAGTAAAGGTAAAACAGGAACCTTAGTTTGATAAAGAAGCAACCTTCACCCACACAAACGGCTATATTTACAGAAGAGCAAGTCTGGTCAAATTTATTTTTTTTGATATTTTTTTTCAATAAATAAATGAACTAAACCTTGGAGTAGAGCTGAGCTTCAACCACTTGAAGTGAAACTATCATTTTTTCTACCTATAACTATAATCTGTAATCATCTCACAGTTCCAGCTGAATCATCAAGCACTATTTGTTTTCATTCACCTTCCTTCTTTAAACCCTCTCATTCATTACTTCTTTTTTACCCTATGCTTTTATTCATCTTTCCTTCCTTTCTTTTGCCAGTTTGCTCATCCCATCCATTCATTACTTTCCCACACTTCCTCCACACCCACCCAAAAAAAAAAAAAATCACTTACTTAAACACAAACGTACCCACACCCACCCAACGTATTTATCCAGACATCACTCTTGCCTGTATCAATAATTCATTCATTCATTTTCCAATCTGCTTTATCCCTTTCGGGGTCACGGGGTTGCCGGAGCCTAACCCGGCTACTCATGAGCGAAGGCAGGGTACACCCCTGGACTGGTCGCCAGTCTGTCGCAGGGGCCACAATCACACACCCATACACACTCGCATCCACACCTAGGGACAATTTACAGTAACCAATTAACCTGTGAAGCATGTTTTTGGACGGTGGGAAGAAGCCGGAGTATCCGGAGAAAACCCACGCATGCACGGGGAGAACATGCAAACTCCACACAGAAAGGTCCCCCAGCCAGGACTTGAACCGGGAACCTTCTTGCTGTGAGGCAGGAGCGCTAACCACTGCGCCACTGTGCAGCCCGTATCAATAATATATATAAATATATATATATATCTTTTCATTAAAGTTGTGTTTAAACTCCATTCAGCTAGTTTATAATAGGTCATTCTTCCTCCACCCTTTTTACTTGCTCTCCTCGCCATTCTTTCATTTTGCTTGCATGCCGCTCTCATCATTCATCCATTTCCCATATGCTTTCATTCAATCTCTCTTTAAGTTTTATATACGGTCTTCAGTCAGAACAAACTCTATAAGACATTAAATGAAACCTCCTTCATGATTTCTCTCAAGCAATTTATTTGAATACTTTTTCACTGTTAACATCAGCAACTCATTACTAAAACTTACTTGTGTTTTATTTATGTAACACTATTGTAAATGATAGGATTTGCTTGTAACTCTATGTTTCTTTTTTATGACGTAAAGTTTTACTTCTATGCTGTTAAAAACTTGCTTTATTTAAATATTTTTTTCATCAATTTCTGCAAAGAGAAGGATAAAATTCCCGAGTGTGGACCAAAAGAGCTTTAAGGGGTTCACTTGTTGGTCATTTAAGACAACTTTACAACTTTTGTAGTTTTGTTTTTGAAAAAACATTGATCACTGTCAGTGGCAGTTCCCCCACTAAATGCCTTGACTGCCCACCCCTGAATGGAACACTGTAGAATGTTTTTTTTAATAACTTGACATAAAGTCAGACACAAAGGGGTTAAATATTATTAACATCTCCATATAACCTTTAAATATTTTGAAATTCATTTTAACCATAATGCACCAAAAAACATGTAAAATAGAAACATATTTGTGTATCTTCAAAATTATATGAACATTTTTTGCATGTTTTTAAACCATTTGCTTTGCTTTAACAGTAAATTTGTTAAAGTCCCTCTCCAAAAACTTGCCTCTGAGTTGTATAGGCGAGACAATTGATGTAAAGTAAGCCCTCCCCTACTTCCCATCATCTATCTGTTTACACTCACTCCCGCTAGCTTACAGCCCTTTACAACCTCAACCGTAACCACCAAAAATGGCAAACAATATCAGAGCTATCCAGCCGTACAGTTTTGAGCCAGAGACTAGCTCAGATGAGAAAAACGAAGATGTATGTTGATCTAGTTGCTTACAAATGGGTGCATAAGAATGGAGAGGAGCCAGGAGCTTGGCTTGCTGTAGTAGCTTCTACTTCACATCTTCAAACTTTTTCCAGTGACATTTTTGCTCCTGATTTAGCATGATTTGAAAAAAGAAATACTCAGAAACGCAATTTTAAGCTAAGTTATCATTATATACATCTACCATTATCCAAAAAAATCCCCAACATTTTAGAAACACCAAAAACTGTATTTTAATTGGAATGGGTCTTTAAGGCTACTCACTTTTTTGCATGTAGATGGCCTAAAGAGAGAGTAAAAATGATTTTAAATTATATGATGTCAGTCTTAAAGCCAGGAGTGAAAAATCAAAAAATTTCTATATAATATAATTAAGGTATCAACCATCCTGTCAACAAAGTCAAACATTAGAAAGTCATTGTGCTTCCCTAAGACACTTTACAGGGTTTGGTCACCTTGATGCGCCATATTAAACTGCATTTTTTAGTATGCTTAAATATGATTCATTTTGTTTGCTTTTGAAGAAACTAAGCAAGAAAATGTTTGAACTCAATGAACAATGGTTTCCTTCAACACATGAATTACAAATGTGCAAGATCTGAACAAAAAAAAAGTTCAATGTAGAAGCAGAGATCTTCTTCTAGACATTTTTCAGCACATTGTGACCCTGGAGAGCTCCAAGAAAGATATGCCCGCCTTGTTGGGGCAATTCTTGCTCCCTGTAGAGAAATCAATAGCTCTTCTTCCATAATTGATCATTCTCTGCTGTACCAAATGTGGCATGGCTTCAAATGATCTTTTATTTTGCCTTGAAGTTTCAGCTATTGTGTTAGAGTAAGCTGCATTTTTGTCTGAGGTCAGTGGGTTTTACCACCATTAGACTGTACAACACACTGCAGCAAGACAGAGTCTAGGTACGGAGACGAAAATGTGACTAACCTCACAAAAGCTTGCCCCAAGCAAGATATAGAATGCAACTTTAAGTAGACCTGCAGACTGTGAGTACATTGATTTTTCTTGCACTGAATCTTCCAAACTGGATCATTGTTGCCATGTCATTGTTAGTGGTGCATCCTTGTGTCTCCAGTGTATCCAAGTTTGGATCTTTTCTTGATTGTTTTTTTTTCTTTACATCATATAAATATTATGTTATTGCTGCTTTTTTAAAGTTATTTATACCATGATCTTCATCCAGCTGTTTATTTTCTGTTCCAGTTGAACGTATTTTTTTTGTTTCAGTTGTATTTTCAAAATCTCACACTTAGAGGTTTGACTTTGTTTGATTGTTGGCATCTTTTTTTGGGTAAATATTAGTAAAATGTCTAATTGCTTGCTCATATTGAAAGCTCCATTTCCTCCTCAAGCTGGGTTCATGAATGGTTTGTTTAACAAGCAAGATCACGGCAGAACAATTTTGCATATTTATTCAAAAAGGCCATATCATACTGTTTTAAAGCTATCCGATCTTAATCTTGAATATCTTTGCAAGATTTGCAAGATGATTAAAACAAGCACAATTATCCCCCACGTTGCACCCAGTATACACAAAACCATGCACACATGCACAAATGCAGCATAGTGAAAGTAACCATTTTATTTTCCAGCGGACTGGCTTGTAAAAACATTCAACGTCATACTGAGATCTGGTCATGAAATTGTTCTCTTTAAAATTGTGTGAACAAAGAAACTCTCACAATCATGCTTTTGTCTTGGAAAAGAAGGAGCCAGTGCTATCTGGTGTCAAATCGTAAAATAATATTGAATTCAAACGCCAGAAAGCTTTAGTGATACTGTTTTTAAGCATCACTGCAAACCTGTGCTGTCACACCTGTTCATTTCCTCCTATTCTCTTAAGAAATAGAAGAAGTACTAACACTGTGGAGATGTACTGTTCCCTTTGAGTCTACCTTGGCCAGTGAAGCATCTTCTGTCATCACAAATTCAGAATAGAATAATCAAATGAAAGCGTAGGCAGCTTTTGAATTTTGACAGATTGTTACTCCTATATAATGTCATAGCAAGATATTTGTCTCAAAAACTCCAAAATCAACAAAGAAGCTTCATCACATGGATCCCACTAAAATATGTTCATCTACTGTTGAACACTTAAAAGAAATCATTTTAGCGTAAAAAAAAAAATGTGTGAGAATCTCTTATCTGAAACATGGCAATTGAGAAGGTGGAATTGATTAACCTGTTCAATGCGAGAAGTCTCCATTGCCTGCAAATTAGACACGCTATCTCAAAATCTTTAAAGACAGCAATTATATTTTCTGAAGAAACAGAAAGAACCAAATTGATTTCAAACCCTTTTATCCACTCTTTTATTTGGAAAGTTCTTCAACACCTTTTAGAAACTGACAGAAAGAAAAAAAAATCACAAAAGCTTTGGAAGACAGTCAAGGCTCACCCATTCTCACATGGTGTTCTGATGAGAAGACGGTTTCAAAGTCTTCACACGCAATACTGTACTTTGTCACTAAGAAGTCCACGGAAGGCCCATTTCTGCCCTGAATTGAATGTGATAAAGAACAGATACGTAAATACTAGTTCATCAAATGTTCAAAAAATCTAAGTTTCTTGAACAGATTTATTTCATCAACCATTTTAGTCAGTCTTGAACTTCCTCCAGTGCATACTATCTGAAAAGATTAAAACAAATTATACTTATTGTAGCATCCAGACTGAAATATTGTGTTTTGAAATTAATCAATCCATCACTGAAGTGTTTTGAAATGAAGATGGGCTGTGTGATGGTTAACATTGCACGAAAGCTGAGAATGTTTTTTTTTTTTTTAAATATCTACTATCTCATTGTCATAACATAACATAACAGAACAAATCCCCCCAGCCTGAACCTGTCAAGCATCATTCTGTAACTGTGCAGCTGTCTGCGCAGCTGCAGTCAGGCTATCCGTCTCCTCAAATGACAATGACCGATTTGGATGTTGGTCATGAGAACTTCAGCAAAATCAGTAAAATCTCTGCTTGATTTATAAAGTACCCAATTATAAGTTATTTAATTCTTCAAATGAATTCTTCTGGTGTTCAACATTTGATCTGACCTGATCTGGTTTTATTTTGCTGCGGATTCTAGAAAATTGAGAAAAGTATATTCTTCGTTATCACAACATAACCACATTTATTACCGACATCTATTATCTCATTATCATGACAAAACAGGTAAAAAAAAGAAAAGGAGAACGTTCTCATCTTCCATATTATTGTCCCCTCTCAGCAAGAAAAACCTTGGTTATTATGGTGGGTCCCTTCTGTTTGTAATTTATTTTATTTTTTTTCCCTCATTGTGTATGTGAAGGATTTCTATGGCTCCTCCAGGTTTCACACAAAATTCAAAAGCATGCTTCATAGGTTGATTGTTGACTCACGATTTGCTTCATGGAGGTGAGAGTGAGTGGGTTTTTTATGTGTGTGTTGCCTTGTGATGGACTGGTGTTCTGTCCAAGGTGCTTTAAGGTAAGAAATCTGCTACTATTTTTAGTCATTACTTTACGCCTGAAAATCCTCTGATACTCAGTTAAAATGTTATTTTTGTCCATTTTAGTGCTAAAAAATTGTTTGAAGTAACAAACACAACTTTCACTTAAGCAACTTTAACAAAATTGACCTCAGTTTGTGGTCATGTAACTGTGGATTTATACTACTCTTACCCACCATTTAAAACTGATAAAGACTTTGGAAGAAACCATAAAAAAATAAAAAAATTTACATATTGATAACTTTTTTTTTTTTTGGGGGGGGGGGGTATCTTATGCTGTTCTTGGTGTTTTTGCACTTTGTTATGATAATAGAATTTAAAACTAAAAGTTGTGTAATGTAAAAGTTGCCATTGTGATCAGTTGATGATTAGTCTCAAGAGTTACCAGATCTATTATTATTTTTTTAAATATCAAATTTAAAAAAGATTTGATAACTTAGTCTATATATAATGTTATGTAGACTATATTTATTTTTCATTTTTGATATTTAGCACACTTAGAAGAAACAACAAAACAAAAAAAAGTCACTAAAGATATTTGCAGCCATTTGTGTGCACCAGTTGTGTTTTTTTTGGTCATGTCATTTTTAACAGAAAAGCTCTAGATCAAAATTATTATATACCTATGAAAAAAATAGTATTGACAAATGTTAAAATGTTTCTTTTGGTTTGCTTTTTTTAACCATAGAAATCTATTTCTTTCAGCTTTTCCCTTCAATCATCGCCACAGCCAATCAGGTTCCTCCATCTAGCCCTGTCTTCTGCATTCTCTACTCTAACATCAACTACTCATGTCTTCGTTCACTGCATCCATAGACCTCCTCTTTGGTCTTCCTCTAGACCTCTTGCCTGGCAGCTTTAGAGTCAGCATCCTTCCACCGATATATTTGCTGTCTTTCCTCTGACCGAACCATCTCAGTCTGGCCTCTCTGACTTTATCTTTAATTTTTAATTGTAGAAATAATAAACGAGAAATATAAACATTGGAACTGAGGTCAAAATGTTTTTTTATTATACAACAGGAGACAAATAAAACCCTACTGAGATGTATGAATATGACTTTGAACAACATAAATGAAGAGTTTGGTAAAATTTAACACTTGAAACACCTGGGTTACACAGAGCAGAAATTATCTGCTGGATTCCGAACAATCTTTATAATTTAAAAATAATGAAGATTGTTTAGTTGCAAAATGTGTCTAATGCAGTGTAAGAATGGGCCTTTATAGTGTTTCTCAGCATTACTCGTTTATACTACAAAGAAGTGGTTGTTGCTTAATCGCACTAGGTAATTGCTGCGTTACATCAAACCCCCTAACTTAAAATTGCCCTTTTGTGAGAAAGCTGTCTGTGTTATTTTGGAATAAACACTCTGCTAAATGCCCCTATATTTATAATCATAAACAATTATCTGCCTCCTATGCAAAAGATGCTCCAAGTCTTCAGAAGAGTGCTTTTATTCCTCGGTACAACATCTGGGTAGATAATTATGTTCTTTCAAAGTATTTGGCACACTCTCATTGCTCTGTTTTTCAGATAAAAAAGTGAAGTGTTGCTGATGAGGATCAAAAGAAATGATAGATTAATCCTGTGTAGTTTTTTTTCTTTGATGGCTAATGAATTTCTCACAGTACAGATGGCATCATTTAAAACGGTACAGGATAAAAATGGTGCCCAACAGGAAGCAGTTCATCAGGAAGCTGTAATTATCTGTTGTGTAGTATCTGAATGTAGATAATTTTCTTTCAAGTTTGTTTTTCTTTTTGTTCCTTGCTCTTTTTTTAATTTTTAGTGTTATATTTATCCCTTTACTTTTAATAGATTTCAAACTTGAACATTTATTTTTTTTCTATGATCTTTTACATATTCTTAATCCTAATTAAAAAAAAACAACAACAACAAAAAGATCGATTCTTGCAGAATATGTTTTTCCGTTTGAACCTTTTTTGACTTTAGCTTTTTTTATTCTTGTTGAGTTGACATTCACTCTGTTTTATCTTTCTTTCATTTTTATTTTCTCTTGATTACCCCTCACATACATTTATAGCTGAAGCTTTCATCCAAAGTCACACCCAAATTAAATATATGATAAGCACATATACAGTGAGATTCAACATTTGCCAACTCAAGCTCTTTAAGGGAAAAAAATGCTTTGAGAAAAGTCATAGAAATAAAGTTTTTGTTCTGTATTGCTCCTAATTTCTCTGAACCTGTTTCTTCTGCTCTTGGGTCCTGTTTACTTGTAAATCTTTGCCTATTATTTAATATCTGCTGTTTTAAGGTATCATATTTTAATTAATTATTTAACATTATCAACATAAAACTTTTCATTAAAGAATATAACATGAATCACCACAGTATGAGTGGGAAGAATTTGCGGTTTTGAGAGTCATTGAATTTAATTTTTTTTATAATTTCTTAGTCTCGACCCACTTGTGCAAATTTAACAAGCAGCTCTACCTAATTTTCTTCTTGAAAGGTCATTTTGGGATTTTGTTTACATGGAATCCCTGTGTTGTACTGGTAAGAAAAACAATTTTCACAATCGTTTTTCACAGTTTGTAAAAGCTTTTTAAAATAATGTATCTGATACGAATACTAGTGATTTAGGTAAACGAAATGATAACATAATATTCTATCTAATCCATCCATTCATAACTACAACTTCATTAACCAGAAATGCAGACCCATGCGCTATTGGCGTGATGACGTAACCAGGAAGCACAGGTCAAGGGGGAAAACGGTTCGCTTATTTTTAGTACCGGAGTAAGGCGACACGAACCTGACAACGCAAAGGTAGTGGACATTCTTTACAACAACGTTCTGTTTTGTGTCCCATTTCTGCTTTGTGTTCCTTTAAACAGTCTGCTTCACAAAACATCGAGTAGCTACACTGTTGGCGCGATTCGGTTCTTTGAGATCAGCGGTGAACTGAGGCATGCCTTCTTCCCGTATATTTAAAATATTTATAATGAAAACTTAGTCTGTTTAACCTAAATATCTTATATAGCCTATGCTCAATTATTGATGCAAATGTATACATATTTCAAAGTGATTGTGTAGCTAGTGCTCCACCGCCGTAAGTGTTGAACATTTCAAACGTACCCCTGCAAATCTCCAGCCCCCTTTACCCTTAACCGTGAACTAAGGTAAGCCAAACAAACACACGTTTTGATAGCGCGGTTTAACCGTTTAGATATGGTACAGCTACTTGTTATTGTTTCAATAGTCTTAACTACACAAAACATTGTCTTCCAAAAAGAAAGACGTATTTAACATCACTGCTAGTTTTTGTTTGAAGAAGTTTGAATTGAACTTTTGGACCTCAGGATTGGGAAACTACTAAGAGATACGCGTAAAGGTGTGTCAACAGTAAAAATGAAGTGAATGTACGAATGTTTTATTCATTTTTTCCCCCTGAAACTGTTGTAGGCTACTTTCATAGTACATTTGGGTCAAAGGTTTTACCGGAAACTTTGCAGTACCTCGTTAAAAAAAAAGAGTTATTTTTCATTTTTCTTGTTTATTATTATAAGGATTAATGTTAATTATTTTTCTATTTATGTAATTACTATTTTTTATAACTATTCATAATTATAAATGTGTAGGATCAGTTTATTGTCATTATTATTGTGTAGTATCATATTTCCAGAGAGACATGTCTCTGGATTAACTTCTTAAGAGACACATTTTAGTGCAACAACATTTCAGTACAAATGATAAAATATATATTTTTTCCTTTTAGTGCCTTAATAAGTTATTAGGATTATTTAAAGTTTTTTGACAATGTAGAAACTTCCCTGGCATATCGTGTGCTATAAATGCACGTTTTATATATTTTTTAATAAGTGCTGACTTTGTGGTTGACACTACAACACATGTTTAACAACAAAAAACAAAAAAAAAAAAGTTGTTTATTGCTGCAGAGCCACAATAGTAAAAACCTGAACTATCATCAACTTTTGGTAAAAAAAAAAAAAAAAATCTGGCATCATTTTCAAATTTAGGATGGTACTTTTAATGCTAAATACGAAGCAAAAAAAGACAAACATGTTGGCAAAAATGTCTTATTTTGCTTTTACTGTAGGCCTTTTGGTCATGGCACTGGCTGGAGTGAGAGTTATTGAGCTAGCGGGTCTGGCCCCTGCTCCGTTCTGCGGCATGATCCTGGCAGATTTTGGAGCCAAGGTGATCCGCGTGGATCGCACCAAGACCCTGACGAGTCTGGACACCCTGGCACGGGGGAAGCAGTCTGTGGCCATCAACCTAAAAACATCAGAGGGCATTTCCCTTCTCAAAAATCTCTGTGTTCAGTCGGATGTGGTGCTTGAGCCGTATCGGAAAGGTCAGAATACTTCAACTACGTCACAAGGCCTGTCTCCTATCTGAAAAAGCTCAGCAAATCTTCATAATTATAATGATCAAATTTTTAACCTAGGGTTAAAAAATATCTTTACATACTGTTTACATTATATTTGTTTATTATATTATTTATAAATTGGATTTGGCTGCTTTAGAAATATTGGAAAAGTTTGTTTCTTTTCAGGCGTCATGGAGAAACTGGGTCTCGGTCCACACGAGCTGCTGAAACAAAATCCTCGTCTGATCTATGCCAGATTGACCGGCTATGGCCAGAGCGGCTGCTTTGCTTCAGCGGCGGGACATGACATCAACTATGTTGCAATGTCAGGTAATGGCACCCAAAGGTGTTAATGTTCTTGAGTGTACACGTCTTCTGCTTAGAATCTGTGTAAATGCATCAAGAATGAATAATTCTGGTAGAAGGTCAGTGAGTGTTCCTGTGTGAGACAGCTCTGCCTTTGTTTTCCCCGATTTCCCAAGTCAGACAGTCTCTTGCTGACTTGGTGCACCTGTGTGTTTGCAGAAGAGCAAAACAGTAAAACAGAGTATGTTTTTTGTAAAGAAAATAAAGTCTTTTCGTGTGGAACAATTTCCCCTCCCTGTTGCTCTCAGTTTACATGCTCTCCCTCTAGCTTGCTTATTTATTTATTGGACTGTGACTGTAAAGCGCTTTGGGCCCTTAAGGAAGGTAGAAAAGCGTTATATAAGTATACGGCATTCACCGTTCACAGCCCCTCACACCCCCACTTTACATTAGACAACTTGTTAACTCCAAATACTCCACTATTTCCATGTAAACAACATAAACGAAAATGACTGAGCAGTCAAGGGCCGAACGCAGAAGTAGGTCGTGCATAGAGCCCATTAAAATACCCTTTTATTTTGGGGTGTTTTGCTAGAAAGATGAACAATGTGCTGAACAAATTTACAGTGACTCTGGGTAGCTCCAAAAGACATCTTGTTAACTCCAAATACTCCACTACTTCCACGTAAACAACATAACCGAAAATGATTTAGCAGTCAAGGGCCGTACGCGGCAGAAGGTCATGCATAGAGCCCATTAAAATACCTTTTTATTTTTGGGGAAATCTTGCAAAGTCATCATTTCTTTTTTTTCACTGAATTTTTATAACTGTTATGCTGAGTAAAAACATAGCGACTATCTAATAGTCTTTTTTTTAATTAGTATTTACTTTAGACTACAAAGGACAATAAGATAAAGTGTATTTTTTTGTTACCTTTAAATACAATCTGTGAACCTTTCTTCTAAATTGTTTTGTTTTTAAGGAGTCTTTTTTATGTTACAACTCTAATTAATTTTTCCTCTTAATCCCTTCACAGGCCTTTTATCTCGACTGGGTCGCAGTGGAGAGAAGCCCCACGCTCCTCTAAATCTTTTAGCAGACTTTGCTGGTGGTGGCCTCACCTGCGCTCTGGGGATAGTCTTAGCGCTGTTTGAACGGACAAAGTCAGGGAAAGGACAGATCATTGATGCCAGCATGGTGAGTACTAACAGCCAGCTTTTCTTGGATTGTCTCAAAACTGGAGCCACAGCTTTGGTTGCTAAGGCTGAGTCACATGCAGCTTGACTCTTGAAAGACAGCTAAATTTAAAAACTAACATTGGTTCTTACCTTATTTTTATTTAAATAGTCCAAGTCTGGTTTAAGCATCTTGCATGTCTGTGCAGCCTCCTGCCAACTGATAGTACACTGCCCACAGTGAAATAGCAAATCAAAGCCTCTGAATCTCGCTGTGTCCCCCATTCAATGTATGTATAGCTAGAAGGTCTCAAAGCAGAACCACTCTAATGAACTTCTTGAAGGCAATGTACAAATAACATTTTTGTTTTTGTTTTTCGTCTTTGCTTTAGAGAACATGCTTGGGTGTGTGAAGTGGATACCAACATAAGAACTTTGTCATAACGTGTGCTCATTGTTGTGTTTGAAGTCTAGAAAGTATTTTCCTCAGTGAGCCGTCACAGGCGCAGATCAGAGGTACAGTTTTATTTCTTGTGTTCTGATTCACTCTGATGAAACAGTACTGCCTCGGTGGTCTTTCTCTTCCTTGTCATATCAAACATAGCTGTAGCCTTTTTTTTTTTAAACTAAAAACAAACTAAAATGTCTGATCTGGGATCACACATCCTGCTATCTATTCAAGGTTGGCTCATTGCAGTTTTAGGTTGGTGACTGAGGTAAGTAAAAGTAGCTTTACCTCAAGGGACTCTTGTTACTCTAATGACTTTTTAAAAAATTACATCAAGATAGAATATAACAAAGAAAATTTAAAAATACCAGTGTAAGTGAAATGACTGTGCAATGTATGTTAATACGTAGTAATACATTTTCCTAAAAATAATTTACCTTGAGTTAATTTTTTTTTTTTTAAGTTACTAGCGAGTTTCTTTGATAAAGTCTCAGGTAATATTTACTCAAGAAAGTTATATAATTGTAACTTGGGTAAAGACGTTGGCAAGATACTGTACCACATTTCTATTTCACAAAATTCGTGCAAAATATGGGAAAACTTGTGTGGGGCACGCAGGTTGCTTGCATAAAATATCAAGGTTGTAAACTGCTCGATAGGCCTGTAGAGTGAAAATCTTCATGCACATACATGTGACTAAGGCTTTAAACCATTGCCTCTTTCCCTAATTTTCTTTGCTTTCAGTGACATAAAAAATAAAAATACAGCTGTTTTATCTTCATATGTTGTTCTGTGGTTATGTCCTGTCAAATATAATGTTGTACGCCTTGCTTTTGAATTGGAAAAAAAGGCAGAGAACATGGCAGAGATCATGGTTCTCTGCCATAATTATCTCCAGGAAATGTCTGAAAGAAAAAGCTATAGACATTTGAAATTTCAGTCTGCTGAAGGAAAGCTCTGACATTTCCCTACATAAGATCCTAAATTTCTGTTTTTTTAGGGGGAGTAACATGGGCATGGAAGTCTTTGCCGAATCACCCCTGCTTAGCGAGAGCACCAAAAGCCTGCAACCAGCAAACAGCTGCAATGTGAGATAACGGGGCAATTAAATGCAGAAAAAAAGAAGGACTTGGGTGGGTTTGACTTTATAAGAAAGATCTGTGCTTAAGGAGGAGTTGTTTCAGGAGAACAAGTCTACACATAAATGAGAGCAGAGGCAGCTGGACTTTGAATCACAACTGGAAGTTAAAGTCCAGCTGATAATCTGAAAGCCATTTGAGCTTTTTTTAATATTTTCAGGCTATTTCAAGAATCTAAGACAACAACACCTTCTGTGCAATAAACCACAGCCCTGCTGTCTATGCAGAAAGAAAGATTTTATCAGTGTTGATTCTTTTCCAATAACATTTTCAAATGATGTACCCCCAAAATAACCTCAACCAATGAAAATTTCCAAAATAAAAGCAAAAAGTGCCTCTAAATCTCTCACATCTGTCATGGTACATATACAATATCAATAGGAAGCACTGAAAGACTCTAGATGCTAAGAAAAAACTGAAAGGGTTTCAATAATGTTGCTATAACAGGGCTCTGGTATTTGTTTTTACATTGCAGCTGTTTAATAAGAGCCACTCGTGGTGTTCCTCTGACAGCAATAAGAGCCTGTTGCAGCCGTTAAGACTTTGTCTGTTTGATGAAGAGGCGGTCACAGTGAACGGCAGCAGAAGAGGCTGTCCCTGCTGCTTCAAAACACGCTTTGATACAAGGAAACACCACAGCTGCCTTTTCATCCACCGTGCGTTTCTGTCAGGTGGATTTTGAGATGAGGCGGGCTTTATAAAGCCTGTCATGTTTGCTGTCCTGTTATTTTCTCTGTACAATGATCTGAGTGGGACAAGCTGCAGGGATTCAGCTGGAAATATGAGATTCGGCAGGGAGGTTTGTCACCTATTGCTGTGAATCATTGCTGCGTTGCTTGTCAACCCTCAGGTCACAAGCAACATTTACACTTGTTTCATGTGAGCTATGCTGCATAGAAGAGTGAGTGAAGTATTGGCTGTGACTTCAAAAATGAGGAAAGAACATGTTTTACTGCTTTTATTTATTTATTAGTTTTTTGTTTTAGCTCACGCTGTTTTTTCTGAGTATTTGGGGAAAAAAAAGGTACCTTGATTTATGTATGTGAGGTTTGCTTCATTGAAAAGAAAATAAATTTAAGTCCAGTTGGCATTTGTATTATATTCTCTGTCTTTTTGTACTATTATCAATAGACACTTTCATTCTTTTACCCCATGTCTACTTTTTGTATTTCTTCTGCTGTTTTTGCCTTATACGTCAGACTTTAGATTTTAGCTGCTTGTTAAATTCAATGCTTTCGAGCTTTGCGGCACAGACTCCCAAAAGACAGTTGGGAGAGTGCTTTAAAGGTTTTCCTCAGAAAGTTATTTGTGAAATCATTAGCCGAAAGTGCATTGTGACGTAAGAAGCAAAGCTTCAGTTGCACATGTGTACTTTTCCCCAAAAGTCCTTGTCCTTGTTTGACTTCGAGATTTGCACAATGCAAATATTCTAGAAGATACTCTTAGGCCTACTATTTCAAAACTTTGGATCAAGGTTGAAAGGGATCCGGATTACCAAATCATCTGCTCTGACTCTACGGATCAGAGATTTTATACTGGTATTTCAAAACTTTGCTGGATCAGATCAAATTTACTCCTATCTGTTTGAAAGGAGATTTCCAGATACCCTAACTGCCCACAGAATCAGAAACGAGTACCTGGAAAAGGCGACACTTTCTCCCGCAAGCAGGAAGAGTCTGTAGGACTTCTGCGACCAAATGTGACTAATATTTGATCATTGTGAAGCAGTTATAAACACAATTAAAAAGAAAAAACAGACAAAGGATCAGCCCCAGATCCTGCTCTCAACTGGGATCAGAGTAATTCTCATTTTCAGAATGAAACTGGTCCAGGATTCAATCAAAAGTTTTGAAATACTCGGCGGAATCCTTTAATACTGATTAAAAGCAGGATCTGAAATTCACAAATTCCAATCAGGGTCAAATTTGGTTTGAAATACCCAATTTTAGTTTAGGATCAAATCCCGGAGGTTTAATCCTGTGGGATTATGCTGGGCCTTAGAGAAGCAGAACCATAATGACCCACTCTGATGAAAATTCTGCTTTAGGTGATTTTAACGGGTTCTTTTGGCATTTTTCTGATGAGGACATGCAGTGATCCAAAAAAAGTATATGAACACACTGGAATTTAGTTAATTGTCCCACAAAAAAATGATGGAGGGATCTGAAATTTTCATCTTAGATACATGTCCACTGTGAGAGACATAATCTAAAAAGTGCAAAAATATTTAGCCCTCCTGACTCAATACTTTGTGAAACCCCCTTTTGCTGCAATTTACAGCTGCAAGTCTTTTGGGGTTTGTCTCTACCAGCTTTGCACATCTATAGACTGAAATCTTTGCCCTTTCTTCCTTGCAAAACAATTCAAGCTGAGTCAGATTAGATGGAGAGCGTTTGTGAACAGCAGTTTTCAGATCTTGCACAGATTCTGAATTGGATTTAGGTCTGGCCTTTGACTGGATCATTCCAACACATGAATACGATTCATTTTAAGACATTCCCCCCTGCGACAGACTGGCGACCAGTCCAGGGGTGTACCCTGCCTTCGCCCATGAGTAGCCGGGTTAGGCTCCGGCAACCCCGTGACCCCGAAAGGGATAAAGCGGATTGGAAAATGAATGAATGAAGACATTCCATTGAAACTTTGGCTTTGTGTTTAGGTGGTTTTCCTGTTTGTGCAGTGTTAGATTTCCGCCACACATAGTGCTTTGCATTTAGGCCAAAAAGTTCCATTTTGGTCTCATCTGACCAGAGCATCTTCTGACTGATCTATGGAAAGATTCCCCCACCTGAGCTGTAGATCTCTGCAGTTCCAGAGTCACCATGGGCCTCCTGGCTGCATCTCTGATCAGTGCTCTCCTTGTTTGTCCTGTTTGTTTAGGTGGATGACCATGTCTAGGTAGGTTTGCGGTTGTGCCATACTCTTTCCATTTGCAGATGATGGACTGAACAGTGGTTCGTGGGATGTTCAAAGCTTGGGAAATCTTTTTCTAGCCTAACCCTGCTTTAAATTTCTCCACAACTTTCTACCTGACCTGTCAGGTGTGTTCCTTACACTTCATGATGCTGTTTTCTCCCCAATATTCTCTTGACAAACCACAGAGACTGTCACAAAACAGCTGGATTTGTATACTGAGAAGAAGCCATTAAGTCAACATTTGATCATTCACCAATCATCAAGCAACTTCTGAAGGCAATTGGATGCACTCAGAGAAAGGGGGCTGAATACTTTTGCACGCTGCACTTTTCAATTTTTTATTTGTAAAAAAAAACAAACAAACAAAAAAAAAAACACTTGTATAATTTTCTTTCCACTTCACAAGTGCGTGCCACTTTGTGTTGGTCTTTCACCTAAAATTCCAATAAAATATATTTATGTTTGTGGTCATAATGTGAGAAAATGTGGAGAAGTTCAAGGTATATGAAAACTTTTGCAAGCCACTGAATGGAGGCCCAGAAGAGACGATATGAAATGAACAAATACGCCATTAAATCGTTAAATAAAAGTGGCGTTATTTGGCATTAGATAAATAAAATTGGAAACCAATAAATACATTTTTAAATATATGTGGCATTAAAATATTAAAATTGCCATTAAAAAGAAGCACATTTAAATATGAACAGATAAAATGTTTGAAACCTTCATACATTTTCTTTTATTCACTTAAACCTTTGCGTTGTCTGACATTCTAGCCAAGAGGGGAAAAAATGCAGCTCACAGGAACATTTTACAGTTTAAAGAAAAGGTTTGTAAATTTTATCATCTCTTGTGGGCCAATACCAAAGAGTAGTAGCATCATTAAAAATGGACACCTAAACATTTGTTGCATCTGGTTGAAGCAGCCAAAGTTTAGGACTTGAAATGATGCACATTGGCAGTTTAAAAAAAAAAAAAATCATTTTAGCAACTTGACAGAACTAAAAAAATAAGGTTAGCTTTTGGGTCACGACAATTTAAATAAAAAAAGTTAGCAAATAATAAAAAAAACTAGTTAAATATCAACAACCCTGCTGAAATAATATTCTTGATTAAATTTAGCTCTGATTTTTTTTTAATATAAGCAAATAAATCTAAAAAGAAACATCAGTATTTACTTTTTTAAACTTGATGTGGTACTTTTTAAGAATCAAACTTTATATGAAAAAACAGGGATTTTTTAGCGGTGTTTTGTTCTTGTTAAACATGTTAATCAGCTATTTATGGACATGGTTCACCAAGAGTTTAAACTTTTTAAAAAATAGTTTAAGCTTTATATATTTGTACATGAGTTGATCCAGATTGATTGATCTTTATCAGAAATGCATAAACTGTAGTGTTCTTGGCAGATTAAGTTTTTTTTGTATCATTATTGATTTTTTTCCCATCTCTAAGAACTTTAACAGCCAACATTGAGTATAACAGAGCTCATTTGTGGTGACCTGGTGGATGGCAGAAACAGGCATGAACTTCAGGAAGGTTTTTGTAAACTTTTTCCTATGGCTTGGTCAATAAATGAATGCAGTGCAATATTTCCTAATGTTCCCACCATTAATAGCTGCTATGTTTAGTCTGTGTGAGTTTTTAGCAATTTTGTGCACCAAACTGCTGCCAAGAGTTTCTTTTTCAGTGCTGCCAACTAATGAAATGATGCTGGATTGATGAACCTGTAAACCTTTTGGGAACTGAGCTAAAAGACATGTCCTAAAAGAAACCCTATTAAGCGAAGTAAGGCCAGGGAGTTGGTGACAGAACCTCCTGCCAAGGTTTAGGACTAAAAAGGGGTAACTGCAGGGAAAGTTTTCTCACATAGCATTCAGTTGAGCAGTCAGTTTTCTCTTATTTCCTCTCTTTTTAACTTGATTTAAAGCTGTAATTTTAAATGAAATTAGAAATATTTTTGTGTCTGATAGCTAAATCTTAGGGAAACCATGCATGTTTTCAATGTTTTTTAAAACTAAAACTCTAGCTAGAATGTGATAGATTTACATCATAATTGTCTTATTGTCAAAATATAAACTAAATGGGGTTCTAAGTATGATTTTGTAGCAGTTTTCCTCTGTAAATTTCCCATAATTACCTTATTTTTATTTTGCACATCACTTCTAGATGACGTTTTAAACCCTTGATGATGCCCCTGATAATTAGTCGCACAGGTTGTTATGTTATATTATGGGATTCTGTTCGTGTGCACTCCCATTTGGAACTGGAGAGTTTCCAAACGTCGTCCAGATCAATCCTTTAAAGTCCAGAACAGAATCCTGTGAATCCAAGAAAATCTGTAATAGTTTAGGAAAGCCACAGAGGGGCAGTATAACAGCTACAGGGTTGGTTGTTTTAGCATCCACTTACAAAATGATTCTGTTTTGCTTCCTAAAATGAGTAATGTCAAGTTCTCTTTAATTTATAAAGAAACGTACTACTTGCTAACTGCAATTTCCAAGCGTTGTGAGAGCACTGATATTCTGTCCTGAAATTAAATTAAATTAGAATTGACTCATTTTGGTCTGGACACACAAATTAATTTGGGAATTAAAGAAATGCTCTGAGTGCAGAAGTCATGGACATACATGGTTAAGATTCCAGTTGAACTGCTTTTTTTTGAATAAATACTGGATGATTTCTCATAACTTACTTTTTTCCCAGTCTAAAAAGCCTGGATTAATGAATATTAAAATTGCTTTTGATTAAAAGAAACTGTCTCACTAAGGAAGACACAACTGTAGTAAGAAAGAGATAGGAATTAGAGTTGTTCCAAGAGAGCTTAAACTAGCTCAAAAGAACAAAAACGAACTAAACAAAAGGGTCTTCAAGACTTTTTCTTATTGATATTAAGTCTTCACTTTAGAGGAGAAAGACATAGAGTATTGACATAATAAGCCCAGTGTCAAGTTGGTTGAAGAGATTAACATTATTTAAGTTTTAAATCTTTGATCTTAATGAAGAGAGTTTTTTTTGGCTTTGCAAGTCTTTCTGGCTTTGAAAGGTAGGATCAAGGAGAAGTTGGTATGCAGATTGCTAGCTTGTCTTCTGCACAGCAAAAGCAGAGCTCTTCATCACATAGGTGGGAAATTCTTCACAGCTGTGAATGTAGGAAATTGGTATTTTTCCATATATTAGTATAATCTGTTGTCTGGAAAGGTTCTCATTACTAAAGTGATATTGACTTTAAGTTGAGTCATTCCATGTGAACTTAAAATTGTCTTCATTGAAATGTTCCACTCATCCAAGTGGCTTCAAGTTTATACATTGTAAATTCCCCATTAAAGACATTTAATCCCATCAATATGTTATGCTCACTTGTTTATTTAAAAATATGTGTATATTATGTATTAACACCAGGGCTTGTAGATCAGCATTACAGTTCATTCCAGAAAATAGTATGAGTTTGTTTTGATGGTTTGAAAGCTTAACTAAAGTCCACCCAAAATTGGTCCGGATGCCTCCCTGGGGAGGTGTTCTGGGCATGTCCCACTGGGTGGAGACTCCAGGGAAAACCCAAAGCAGACTACAGAGAGACTACATCTCTAGGCTGGCCTTAGAACGCCTTAAGGACCCCCCAGAGGAGCTGGAGGAAGTAGCCAGGGAGAGGGAAGTCTGGGCATATTTACTTAGACTGTTGGCCCCACGACCTGGTCCTGGATAAGCGGAAGAACACGTTTTTTCCTACTTTATGCTTTGTTTTTTTCTAGATGGTGCGGAAGTTGATAAAAACCACCAAAAAAGGAGCATGTGAAGTATCTACTCAAACTTGGTCAGCCACCAACAGTTTAATACAAAAGCAAAATCTAATTATTTTTCTGTAGCTTCTCTCCAGTCACACTAAGTCTGTTTGGACCTTGTGGGAAGTATTCATCCTGCCAAATTAAATAACAAATAAATGGAAGCATTTAAATAAAAAAAGCAATTATTTCCACACGGCACATAGGCAGTGTTACTGTCAGCATCCATCTTACTTTAAAACTTTTGTTTTGCAAGTCAGAAAAAATCTCTTCTCAGAAAAACAGAGGGAGCTACAATAACAGGAACCCAGCAGCTAACGTATGCAGAAGAGATCAGCAGTGAGGGGTTGTAAAGGGCAGAGTCTGCTTCAAAGCAACAAAGCAGACACCAGAAAAAAAACGTTTTAATACTAATAACTTGAAAAAACTTGATTTCTCAAATGCTATTCTAAAAGAAACAACTGAAAGGAATGCGATTGGATTGGCCACAAGCTGATTTGGAAAGAAAGGCAAAAAGCGGGTGTCTTTCTCAAGTTCTCTAGTTCCCTGATGTTAATCAAGAATATTATTTCATTAGATTCTGCAGTATGACAATATTTGAACATGGCCCAAATGATAGTTCAAAAAATCCAAAAATAAATTCACTTTAACAAACTATTGAGGACGTTTTGACAATCATGATGGCTGCTTCCCCTTTTATAGGAAGATCCCAGAGTTTTGAACAGTTCACTGAAAAACTGACTTTAAACTGAATGAAGTTCCCTTTATAATTCCATCTTGGCCTGTTTTTCAAAGTCCATCAGGTTCAAGCACACAACTGTTCTTGCAAAACATTTTTTACGTCTTTATTCATTCATCCATTTTCACTACCAAGGACAAGACGCAAAAGAAATTGGTACAGCAAGAGAAAGATGGAACAAAACGCATCAGAAACCAGCGTCCCCTGGCCTTGCCGGAAGAAGGTTTTATCCTTGAGTAACATCAAGGTCAATACAGATTTTTCTGTTAACTCCCAAAGGTGGAGCATTGCCTTCATCTTTTCCCCTTATGTACAGCATTCCGTTCTTAACCCCATACTCTTTTCCTGCCTTCTCTCCCCCCTCTGGAGTTCACAGACCAGATGAAAGAGCTGGTCACTACTGGGAACAAACTTACTCTCTCACGCCTCCTGGGAACTTTTGGACAACAACTCCCTGCAGTGCCAGTGTGCTTTTAAATCGCCTGCCAGCTTCAATGAGTGTCATGGATGTGACACTTAGCACCTCGTCCTCCTCTTCGGTGGCATGAGAGTCGTCCTCAGCCTCCCCAGTCCAACGAAGGCTCCTTAAAACTCAACCATTGTTGAAGGTCGTAATTTTTCTATGTCAATACAAAAAAAGGAGGGTATCGATTGGGCTCATTTATTGTTTTAACTTTAAAAACGTACCTGCCAATCATTTTGAAAATAATTTCATTTGCAGCTATCCCTGTCAGCTAAGCAAACCTAATTCTAAAAAAAATAATCAAGAAAGTATTGTAAAGTTTGATTTCTGATACATTTGATCTACTTCATTTAAAAAAAAAACTTTTTTTTGCGTTTTAAGAGGCCAGATGTAACTACAAAGAAAAAAAAATCCACAAATGGAACAAATTTCACCTTGATACCATAACGTCATTGTCAGTGTTGTGAGATTGTAGAAGCTCCTAGTGTGGCCTCTTGGGTTATGTGACCATGTTATTAATATTAAGGCTCTTGGTGTGACTGAGCCAAACTGAAAAAGCAAACTCTCATATATTTTTAAACATCTCACTCTTCTAAATCTGTAATATCACCCACGTGGTTTCAGTCATATTACAGTCCATTAAGCCACACTCTTGTAACATTTTATTCCTTGAGGAGTGTGTGGGCTGAAGTCAATCATAGCGTGCACTGAACTGTACTAGAGGCAGTAAAGAGGCCACTCCGCATTGGCAATCTGTCTGGCAAACTGGCACTGCCTCGTTGGCCTGAACTTTCTTCCACAAGTTTCACTAAAGTGTTGACTCAATTTTCTGCCCTCTGGCCATTATAAACTCACATTCTCACTCTCATCCTGATTCACCACTTTTTTCCCAGCTGACTCCCCCAAGCACAGGAACAGTGTCTCCCCAAGATAGTCCTCAGATGAGTAACAATTTCCAACCAGAGCAGTTCTGCTTCACGTGCTTACAATGGAGCTCCAGGCTCTCACTTGGTCTTAAGGTACCTTCATTAATTTTGCTAAAATTGTATTGTTTTGGAGTATATTGATCTTGATTATGTTCATTATCCCCTAATCCTTGTCTGATACTAAGAGCAATTTGTCTTTATATTATTTGTTGTCAACCTGCCACATGCTTTATTGGTTTTTTCATTAAAAAAATATCAAAGTTATCATCCTCAACTAAGCAGAATAATAACCAAAATAATTTATGTAGCTTAAAATTACATGTCACCCCAAAAATGGTGGATGTGAGGAGACGGGATCAACTTCACTATCAAAAACGGAACGTGCCAAAGAGAAATTAATTAAAAAATTACATAAACTATAGACTTAAAAGGCAAAACAAATGTGAAAAAAAGATTTACATAAATGATGGGAAAAATTTTCTTTCAAGGTTTATGTTGTGTAACAGATTGTGGAATTCATAGATGCTTTACTTAACAAAACCTTTCAGGTTCAGATCCTGTCCCAGATCTCATTAACCTCCTTTATCAAGCCCTTCTTTCTATATGCAAAACCTATGAGGGCTCATCTGGTTTCAATTAGTCAATCACAGTAATGAGCTTTATAAAATGTGCCCATGCATAAGGACATTCACACCTTTTTTATACAGTAAACCTTTTGCATAAATGTAGATAGTCAGTCTTTCAAGTGTGATTATGCATCTGACATAAGTAATAGCTACTTCTTCACAGTAAAAAAACAAAAACAGTTTTTAGTCTGTCTTTAGTCTTTGGTTTTTTTACTTCTTGACAAATAAAAAGAAGCAAGAGGATTGTTTTACTGGAACTGCACTGCTTCTGACTTGTCAACAGAATTCTCAATTTGGGTTTCTATGAGGACTGTCATGCAGGCTTCAGCATGAACACGTGCACCTTAATCTCTTCCTGAAAACCAAAATTTGTAGCTGCTGTCCGTTTCAAACCAAGATAATGATGGATCCTGTCTTTGTTCTGTGTGGCAGTGCATTATGTCACAGCTGGTTTCTGCCTTGAATTTTCAGCCACACACTTGTGATGTTGACAGATTTTACAAAGGCTATATTTTTCTTTTCCACGAAAAGGCACAAGACTTGTTTGGCTGTTTAGAAATGGAGGCTGCTCTTACAGTGGTTGTTTGATGCTGCTCAAGATTAGATCACCAGGACACAAAAAGAAGGACAGACAAATTAGAAACCTGCCACAACACTGTCTTTCCTTCCTGGAACTTTTCCCCTCAGTTGAAAATTCACTCCCAACCAACTGTTTCGTTGTATATATGACTTTTCTTATACTTTATCACACAAGCACATGGCAAAGATGTGTATGTCATCAAGGACTTGATTTACTATAGTAAATCTAGTGTGGTGGTACCAGCAGTGCTCACAAGTCCGTTTTTGCACGTTCAAGACAAATCTAAAGGTTTAGGAGTAAGTTTGAGTCAACTCCAAAGTCTTTGGTAGCAAATCCAATTCAAGTCCTAAGTCTTTAGCTGTAATTTCTATTTGAGACATACAGTAAGTCTTAAAACTGACACTTGTTTTTTCCAGATGACGAAGTGAAAGATTGTTTTAAAGAAACAAAGTTGTTGCTGTCATGTCTTCATGTTTCTTTTCCTCCTTCCTATATTCTCATCTCTATTTCTCTTCTGCTGCATCTCAGTCTTCAAAATAATCAAATTCATCAAAAAGATTATAGAAAACTAAAAAAAAAAATCGCTCATGTCTTTTCTACTGTCTTGCTGTTGAAATAAACTGTAGAATAAAGTATGTCAACATGTAAATTATGATATTAATAAGAAGTTTGAAGTCTATATTTTTTTGGATTGCTCAGAAATGTGTTCCTATTGTTTTTTGATGTTTGTAATTGGATCACTCTGGACTTAATGTTTTCTTTTTATTGTTTGAGATTAAAAACAAAACTGCCCTTGGTGGTGTAAAAGTAAAGATGGAAGTCAGTTATAATAAATACATTCATAGATAACTTAATAGAACCACATTTTTTGTTGTATTTTGATCTTTTACTGCAACACAATCTCACAAATTTAAATGGAAAACCTCAAAATGAGGCTTTTCACAGCAATTATTAGGTAAAGGCTGGTAGGTAATTAGCTGTAAAAGGCAGCTATTTTTTTAGGGTTACTCTGATGTACTCAAGTAAAGAATCAAGTGCTTGAGGTCAAGTCTTGAGTCAAGTCTTAAGCCACTGCATGTGAGACTTAAGTGCAACTCGAGTGTAAGTCCCCATCGCTGCTGGGTCCTTTCTGTGGGAGTTTGCATGTTCTCCTGAATAAATGGCATGAATGGGTTTTTCTATAGGCGCTCCAAGTTCCTCCCACAGTCCAAAAACATGCTTCATCTGTTGATAGATGACTCTAAAGGACCCTCACTCACTCTCACTCACTCTAAATTGTCAGATAACACAGTGGCTGTGTTATCCTTCTCAATGTGTGAGTCTAAGTGTGGCCCTGCAAGGGACAAACAACAGTCAATGGTATACTCCACCTTTGCCTCTTCAAAGTCCCTCTCTGATCATCATGTGATCCATTGCAAAAGCAATTAATTTTAGCCTAAATTTATAAAAAAATTTTGTTTTCTGGATATAATTTTCTGCAGAGAAGCAATAGTTCATCAGAAATTTGTTTTGGGATGATCTTCTGTAAGCCTTCCCCCACTTCCCAACATCCATCTATTTACACTCTTACCCGCTAGCTTACAGCCCCTCACAACCCCATACTAACATTAGCGATGAGATGCAACAAAAATGACAAGCGCTACTGGAAGAATCCAGCCGTACAGCTTTGAGCCAAATGCCTGCTCAGATGAGTAAAACAAAGGTGTACATGTATACATTTATCTGCAAATGGAGCAGGGAGTTTAGTAGCTGTCGAAGTAGCTTTTCTTTATGCATGTCCTCCATCATGAAAAAATGCCACAAGAACATGTCAAAAACACCAAAAACAAGATTTTCATCAGAGTGAGTCTTTAAAGTAGCTTGAATAGGCTCCTGAGTCCTCTGTCGCTCTGCACAGGACTAACTAGTATAGAAAATGAATCTACGAGTTGATGAATACAGCTTTACCTGAACAGTAAGGACATTTTCTTTTTGCTTTACTCGTTCTAGACAACTTTTATGTCCACAAACTTCACTACAACTGCTTCAAACTGGCAGAATATTTAAAGACCTATGAAACCTCTGCACGTGTATTGAAATATTTTTTATTAGTGTTAACACCACACGTCTCCAATAAAAATAGTCAATAAGTTGATCTATGCAAATAAAGATTTTTTTTTTTAACGCAATTCCTGATTTTTATGTAAAGATATTTTAATGTATTTGGACTGCACATCTTCACCACACAGAGTAAGACTATAGTTCCAGGAAATGTGCACAGGTGGTTTAAGTGTTCATCCCACCACAAAAGAGACTCCATGTATGTGTATATATAATTATTACTTACGCAAGTTAAGATTACTATTATTTCAATGTATTGATAGCTATTATTTTTCATTTCTTTTTGATCAAAGTAACCTCTCTGTTTTGCACTGACCTGGTTGTGCATGATTAAGGCTACATAACTCACAAGCTTTCTTGAGGCAAAGATCTATGAGCTGCTTAAGCAGACACTCTCGTTCCTTATGGAGAAGCTTTTTGTGTCGCATGTGAGCTGATGTATGAGTGCAACATTTCCCTTAGGAACTGAAATTATATAGTCAATATTAGCTCTATTCACCTCACAGGGATTCTAAAATACCACTTTTATGCTATCATGTTAAGTTCTAAAAGTGCCGAAATTAGTTTCTGCTACAGTGCTGCAGAAAGCTATCGGGTAGTCTGTTCACAAAATTTGTCATCTTTTGTTCAAAGGTATTTCAAAGTGGAGTGAACAAGAAGACAGTGAATTAAAGTGGCTGGAATGTAGTCAGTTATGAATAACTGGGCTGTACAAACAGATGGAGAAAGGGATTTATATGTATATATTAATCGTATTTTAATATTTTCACATCTGTTGGTATGAGACTCCCAAGAAAATATACACCCAAACAGAATTAATTTTATTTTCACGTTCTTGTATCTATTGTCTTATTTCATTGTTATGCAGAAATTTATTTTTCATGACCACAGCCCATCAAAAGAGGAATATAGATTCAGGTAGTTATCCCAGCTTCCACACAGACTTAATATTTCATGCATGAGTCTGGGTTTTGGCATACAATAATTTTGATGGCATTGAAGCCCTGACCAGTGACAGAGCACCCTTTTTCTCAGCTGTGATTAGTTTCTTCACTGAGAAGAAGATTGACAGTAAATAAATTGCACTTGAAAGATCAGTCCCTTTCAAGTTTCGCCACATTTTTCATGTCTTTGACTTCTTAAAATTAGTCAGCTTCTTCAAGCTGCACAAATCCACAGTGAAAATGAAAAAAAATGTTTTTGCATCACTCTTGTATTACTGTTTCATGCAAAAAGAGTGTAGACATTCAACATTACATGGCCTTCCTCCGTGTTCTCTTTTGAAGTTGTGATCATGAGTCATGGGAGGAAGAGTGTATTTTACAAAGGGTCACACAATCAATTGGAATACAAGTAACAAGGATTTCATGTTAATGTTCTTGACAGTAATTTATTCCATTAAAGCTGTGAAAAACACATTAAAAGCATTTCTGCATTGAACTCTTTGTAATGTTCTTATTTTCACCGGCTTTGGCATAATGGTCAAGACTCATTTGTTAAAATTTACACTTTTTATCGATTTTGCACCTCAGTCATGCTTCTTTATTTGTATTTGTTAAAGTGGAGCTGTAATCTGTGCATTAAAGAGGCTCATTTTGCAGCAGGGATTAATAAACGTACACTCAGTAGTACTCTGTCCAACCCTCAACTAGCTACAGCTGTATGTCTTGATTTGGGTCACAGAGGTCCTAGAGTCTATTACAGCTCAATGAAAGCTCAGTACTACCTGGACAGGTCCATTGGAAGCAACTGCTCTTTACAATGAAGTATCCAGGGTGTGGTACTCAAGTTTTTGTTCTTTTAGTTTGGTTTAATTTCTTTGTTTTGTTAGTTATGTTCTAAATTGCTTCGATTCCTATACTTTTCAGCCCTCTCCTTACATGAGATCACACCAGGTTATGGTTGTTAATCACCACAGATGTTTAAATCCCCTAAAGGCTCTTTGCCTGATCCTTTTCGGTTTCCAAATGTTTTAGGCTATTTATTTTGACAAGTTTAGGTTCTGTTGTTTTTCTTTTTTTCCATTGTTGAAGTTTTATCACATTTAGGTTGTGACCAAATTCCTACGGTGACCTACACGACTTACATAAATTCAAAAGACACAACGCAATGACAAAAGCAGAAGCATGACAACAAATCTCACAACACGACGACAGAAAGCCAACAACACGTCTAAAAAATGCCACAACACAACAGAAGTGTAATACAATGGAAATGAAAAACAGACTTTTTTTAAGTTTCATTCAATTTCTATTGGCGCCTCTTGAGAGGTAAGTGATTTGTTTGTAATCTACATTTGTCTGAAGTTGTTAATTTAGTCTGCTTATGTTGTCCTATTTGAGCCATGTCGGCTCCTGTAAAACTCATACAAATCACCTACCTCTCATGAGCCAATAGCTTAAAACTGATTGGATTTGTGAACAATTTTCGTAAAAGGTTCACATTTATTGGGTATTTACTTCGGGAAATCAGTGACCGTTTGAAAAAAAAAAAAAAAAAAAGTAGTGATCATGGTGTCCAAAATGTTTTTAAAATCCAGTGCACTAGATAGTCCCACACCATATAGTTTTTTTTAGTTGTGAAGGAATTCGGACGCAGCCTTAGTTTTTTTTATTCAAGAGATTTATACATTCAATAGATTACCTAAATAGAAGATGCATTTAGACTCTTTTTACATTTGCTATATCTCACGCTGACAGACCACTTCCTGCCATTCTCGCCAACAAATTTATTTGTAAGCATAGTCCAGCCAACCTGCTCTTTGTGGAATGAACAAACTGTCCAGAAAACCACCCACAAACCACATCCAGTTGAACCAAGAAAATAAGCAAAAACACAGAACAAAGGAAAGCTCAAATCCAATGCAGGCTGTATGCCTGCAGAGTTCTGCTCTTTTGTTTTTCATAGAGACCTCAGCCTTTACACCTGCTGCCAACTGGACTTACATTTACAGATTTAAAATGTAAATGTTGTCAGTTCCCATTAATATTAGGTGGTTTAGTAATTTTGCAGCTTAGGTTTTAAAAAGGGTGTCAGCTTAAACTTACAACCTACCAAGGAGGAAAGATGCATGCTCAAGATGTCCAGAAAATATCTGAATTGTTAGCGATACACAAACGTAGACTTTTGAACCATCAAATGTGAATGTTAAATGTCTTCTCTGGGTGTTGAGGATAAAAAAATGTACCCCCATGGTGTCTGTGTGATTTGTTTCTGGACATAAAACTTTTCTTCAGTAACCGGTAGTTTAGTTTTTGGATGATCCCTAGTGCTTCACTTTGTTTAATTTGATTATGCAAATGAGTCATCCCCCTTTCCAAATGACGTTATGCAGTAATAAAAGTGTTCTGCCCTATTTTCATAAATTTGCCAATGAAAATGTTTGTCTTTTAGTAAATGATTTTATAGAAAAATGTAAAGCTGAAAATGTTCTTGCCTTCTCTTCAGCTCCTCTTTTCTGCTTTTCATAGGTCGAAGGAGCTGCCTACACTGGCTCATTTGTATGGAAATCCCAAAGTATTGGTTTATGGGAACGTGACAGAGGGCAGAATATGCTGGACAGTGGCGCTCCATTCTACGATACTTACAGAACTTTGGATGGGAAGTACATTGCTGTAGGTGCCTTGGAACCCCAGTTCTACGAACAGCTTCTTAAAGGTTTGTAGTGTTGAATAAACAGATAAACAATATTTTATCTATGGATGGTAAATCTTAGAAGTCCCACTCTGATCATCTTTTGATCTATTGTAAAAGCGTTCCCGTAGGAAGAAGTTCATGGATTTATTTGTTTGCAAGTGGATCCATCGGAATGGAGCAGAGCAAGGAGCTTGTGGCCTGCCCATTATATTTTCTTTCTAACAAATACAATCTTTTTCAAACAGAATATTTTTTCATCTGCTTCTGCTTCACCATGATTTGAATAAAGAAATACTCAGAAATGCAATTTTAATTTCCTTTCTACATGACCTCCATGAGAAAATCCCACTTTAAGTATTTACATTATAGCTGTTTTCTTCTTCTCTAATGACATGAAAGCATTGGTCACCCCTTCTTTGATATATTTGTTTCTGATGTCTCTGTTACGTTGAGATATTTGTTTCAAAATTGTTTTCTTTATTCTTTTTTGTTTTCTTTTCTTTTGCCTCAGGCTTAGAGTTGGAGGATGAAGAATTGCCTCCCCAGATGAGTGTCAGTGACTGGCCAGAGCTCAGGCGGACTTTCACTGAGCGTTTTGGCTCAAAGACCCAGGCAGAATGGTTGAGGATTTTTGACAAGCTTGATGCTTGTGTTACGCCTGTGTTGTCTTTCGACGAGGTCAGCTCACACCCCCACAATCAGGAAAGAGGTTCTTTCATGAAGGACTCCGGGGGGGCAGAGTTCCCCCGGCCAGCTCCAGTTCTGTCCCGGACTCCTGCTGAACCTGTCTGCACATCCAACCCAGGGGTTGGAGAACACACTGTTAAGGTCTTGGAGGAGTACAGTTTCACATCAGCAGAGATAAAAAAGCTGTTGGCTGCAGGAGTTATAGAGTGTAATGCTGGCAAAGCAAAACTCTAGAAAATAATGAAAGTGGGAGAAATCATTCACTGTTTTTCTAATAAAACATCTAAATTGGAAAGTATTTTCAGAAACAAATTATTGAGCAGATTTTTTATCATGTTTTGGGAAGCAAAAAAAGTTTTGTTCTTACTTTGAGAGAAATTCCCAATCAAATGAAATGTTCTGAATTCTCAGAAGTACATAGTTAGATTTTGGGCTCATCAGTTGGTTGAACATCTTTTATGCTATAGTTTTTGCCAAATAAAGAATCCTTGATTAATTTAGTCTAAAAAAATCTTTTTAAGTGGAAAACTAACTGACCATCTCTGGTGGGTGCGGATCACCCAGCTCATAGAACACACTGAAACAGCTTGAAAACTCACCAAGTAGTCCCAGCACATTTAAAATGACCCTTTTATCTGTTCTCTTTGTAATCAAAGCCTAAATGTCTGTCATTGTAATGTCTAATGTTCATTGGATCTGCCTCTTTTGTGCTCAGCCTTAGCTCTGTAATGGATCCATTGTCCAGCAACATGTCCTTCAGAGACATAGTCAGTCCCTTAAGACATTTAGCAGAAGTGATTACACAGCATCAACTTTTGGTAAAAGTTGAATAAATTTGCTTTTAAAAGTAATCGTTTGAACATCGTATATTAATCCAAGTTATGCATTTTATTTTAGTATTGAAATATAATAATAATGCTTTCAAGTTGTTTTAAAAATTGTTTACATAATTTCGTACTTAACTGTGTTGCTCAGAAATAAAGTGTCTTTAAACTGTTTTCGTTACCCCTCATTCTAGCAGTGATCACTCATTAAAATGCAGCAGCCTTTTCTGCATTTGTCTAGCTGCAATTATTTTTATGGCTATACTGCTATTGCTATATAAAAATTGATTTTATTCTTCCTACTTTATCAGTTGCCAAAGAAATTATACAAATATTAGTAAAACATACTGAGCTTAGTTGCAATAAAATTCAGAAGATCTGCAGTTTATTTCCTATTACCTTAATATGTTTTTGATTTTTAAAACAACTCCCTAAAGTTTGTATCTTGTTTGGTGAAGGAAAACAAAATATTGTCAGTGGTAATTAAAAACATGAATGTCTTAAGAAACTTCAGAAAACATCAACAGAGTCAACAAGTTGAGCTAACTTTAATTTTTTACGTCCAACTTCACATGTTCAAGTTAACTGTCACCATTGAAACAAAAAAACTCAACTTTTTTTATATGAAAGTGAGGGATAAACACTAGCTCAGTGTTCTGTGTTGCCCAGTTGTACCATACTCCATCATCACTAAAGCTTAAGTTTGTTAGGTGTCAAATTATCACGTAAATCACGATTAATTAATTACAGATAAATTAGCATGTTAAATTTTTTATCACGTTAAGCTAATTTTTAATTCATAACTATTGTCTTGTTCTCCAATTTTAAAAAACAAAAGTCCAGTTGTTTACTTGCATGAACGTTTTATTTGAACTCAGCTGCAAATGCCTTACATTGCTCCCATTTATCACAGCATGAAATGTGTTTTATTGATGCATTGAGCTTTTTCAGTCACAAACGCACTATTTCCAGCCAAGTCTTCCCAGAGTCTTTACAATAAATGCAGCATGTTATATTATAGGCTTGTATCTGAGTCAAGGGAAACTGGTTAAGTTAATCACCAAAGAATATTTTAGGATTACACCCTCCAGCACTCCAATGTGTCCATATAGTTTACTAAATTATTACCAAAACAGTAGATTTTGGTTTGATCATTAGCTCCATGATAATTTTTTTTTCTTTAGTCTGAAGTTGTCTTTTGTTCTCTTCTTCTATATTCTTTCTTTACTGTCTGCACAGAAATTTGGATTATAACAATTATTCAGTTGTTGCAAAATAAAGGAAAAACAGCTTAAAGACAGAATGTTGTATTTTCGCACAATCCCTTTTGATGAACCTGGAGTTCTACCAACCTCTTAAGAAGTAGCTTGTTAATGCTGGGGATCCACTGATCTACAAGGCTATTTCATTTATAAAGCTATCCTTTATTTTGAAGTTCAGTTGAAAATAAAAATAAAAAATTACCTTTTTTCAACTTTATTATGCAGTCTTTCCTATTGCTACAAGATAATTTTTCCTATTAGATAATAAATGATCTTGCTTTGCATCCTATTACTTTCTGTACAGACTTTTCAGCCATAGTTCACACTTAATGTAACCTTTAACAAGACCTGACACAAAGACTGCAGAGGAAAAACTTGTTGTACATGAAGCACTGCACACATTGAGCCCACATAGTGTTTTTCCCTCCATATTGTGTTACATGGACGAGCCAGGGTTCTCAAAGAAAACAAATTAAAGAAGATGATTGATTGATGCTTTAACAGAAAGATGAAGCTTGTACAATGACAAATTTTTCATGTTTAGGCTGAAAGAACATTTCCAGTGCAATTTTTACAAGAATAAAACTAATGATAGCTTTTTTTAATTAACTACAGTCTGATCTGGTTTAAGTTGTACCTCTTTAAATAAAAAATAAAAAAATCTCTGAGTTTTAATACTAATACATTTTCGTCTGTGATCCAGTGTTTGTTGAATCATTGGTAATATAGTGATGGTTTGTTTGGGGCTTGTGTTAGAGCCCCAAAGCTGTCCATGCTTGAGCAGTTTTGATCATTGCCACCTTTTTTTTTATAACACAATTGTTAAGATTGCCCCGAAGGTAAAAGCCTTAATCAGATAAACAGTTAAAGCTTCATCTTTCCATGTTAACCTGTTTATAAATCTTTTTAGCCATCATGCAGGCAGCTAATTTCCCCCATCCCTTTAATGCAGTTTAGGCATTGTCCTTTTATGTTTAAACTGAAATTTGAAATAATTAATTATGCAATTGCTGCCTGTGAAATTTACTTATGCAGCAGCTGTTCATGTGGGAAAAGCAGCCATTTTTAAAAGAGACCCCCACCCCTTTGAATAAAATTAAATATGCAGTAAGTAAATGAACAGAAAACAACTTTGAGCCTCAGAGACAACTTATTATTTTGAGAAAGAAGCCTTAATGAGTGTGCGCTTCCACCATTTCTCCAGACTCTTTCGCTCTTTTCTCCAGGCTCAGAAAGATTAAGAGCATGAGGGTGAGATTCATGAATCCTCAAATGTCCACAAGAGTTTGACTTGAATAATAAATATCTTGAACATTATTTCTTTTCCACATCGTCGATCATAACCCCCCGTGCTGCCATTATGGCCTGAGCAGGTTGACTGAAAATGTTAAATGATGGCCCTGACTCTTGTAGGCCCACACTGAAATGTGGCCAACCTGGGGAACTCGTAATACAATAAGGTAATAAAAAGTTAATTCAACTTTAGGATGGGCGAGGTCAAAACAGGCTTAATGGTTCCAGGTCAGAGCAGACTAAAAACACAAAGAATAACCCAGTTAGAACAAGAGGAACCGGCCAGGGAAGCAGACTCAGCTATGGGCTCAATACAGGTACATACACAGCTACAAAAGTACAATTCAGGTAAGCAGACTGACTGGCAGGAGGAACCGGTCTTAAATGCTGCTGGGGTGATGTGTTGCAGGTGTGCCAGGATGCCCTGCCTCATTCTGGACACCTGTGGAGGAGAGATGGGTAGCAACAGAACCAAAAAAAAGGAAAAAACTACCAAAAAGAAGCAGGAGAGGGCAGCGAAGAAACAGGAAACTGTCAGGGCCTGACAAAACAATTGGATTTGCTGATACCCAAGGGGTTAAACATTCAGTATTAAAAAAAAAAAACAGTCATTGATTTCTACTAATGACCTGAAACATCTAAGCTTTAGCTTTAGCTAATTTCACAACTCAGCTCTTTGCATCCATAGTACCTTGACTTTAAAGGTACTAGGTACTGACTAAAAATGTAAAAATCACACTTCGTGTAACAACATTCACTGGTTTGAATTAGACTGATTCAAAACCGGTTTCTGAGCTTTACTGCTCCACCTCACCTGAAAATAGCACCAGAGAATAGCAGTTTAATAGTCGTTGGAAAACTCCCAGAGTGTGTTAACTTTACCCTTAGATATCAATGTAAGGGTATATTCAGATTGGACACATTTGGTTCATTTGAAGTGAGTAAAGTGGCCGCCATATGGGCTTTATGTGGGGAACTATTATACTGGGTTTCGCTAGAAACATACACTTATTACGTAAAAAGCAATTTATGGTCCCTTGCACTCTCTGCAAGATTTGAAGGGGTATTGTGGAAAAATCAATACGACACACCTTCATCTCATCTACTTTAACTTTACTTTACCCTCACATGTTATATAAGTGTTCGCTACCCCCTGTCACTCAAAGCATACCTGTAGTGCACCAACATTTAACTCTACCAGTTCATTGAGCAATCACCTTGTCATTTTGTCTGGGGCACCTTCGTGCCCCGTACCGGTTTGTCCATTTTCTCCTGTGGACAGCCTGTATCCACCAGATTGGACAGTTGTGACTAAGCCATACCTTTCTTTTTATGAGATTAACACAGGAAGTGAAAGTGTCTTTTTTTTCAATTCATTTTTAAACCAGAGTGTCATCAATTCTTTTTTTTTCATGCAGAAATATTCATGTATTTTTTATTTTTTTTGTAAATTTAACACAAAAGTCATTGGATATACTAAAGTTCAAGTTCAAAAAGTTTTTCTTCTTTTCAGCTAAGATATTTTTTAATAAAGTTCTAGTTCAAATCCAAGGCTGTTTCAATGCGCTGCATAGAAACCAAAAGAACTCATCAGACTGTCAGTCATATCACATTCGGTCCAGGTACCCTCCATTAGACCATATCTTTTTATTTGTGTGCTAATGGTTTAAAAATGACTAATATTTCACACTGAGGGGTTGTCCGTGTTACTGACCGAGCTAAAGGTGTTTGTCAGTGTAGATGCTAATATGGACACCTATAGCTGGCTGCACTTAGGAAATATAGAACCAAAGCAAATCACTTATGGTGTGATCAACTGCTTCTGGAGAGAACTACTGTTTGCTTTGGTTTATCCAGCAGGAAAGATCACAAAATATATTGTTTTTGACATTTTTGGTCTACGCCACTGATATTTAGACAAAAGTTATTTGCCACAAATGTCAATTTATTTGCATGGTTGTTTAAACAATTTTAAAAAAGTGTAAGTGGCCAGGCGTATTTCAAAACCAAACTGGGATGGTGCACAAAAAGTTTATAGGGGCACCATATATGAAAAACTGTGATCATATATACCGTCTGTGTTTAAAAAAAACACTGTGTAAAAGCACAAATGAGTCATTTTGAGAACTTAATTATATCATCATCTAACGCTGTTAACCTGAGATCACTTGTTCTTCAAAAAGCAGCAAACTTGTGTTTCACAGTGAGAATATAGTTTGAAATCAGGAATTCTCTTCAGAAAACACAGCAGGAGAATGTGCTCAGTATTGCCCGTCTTCACAAACAAGTCAATCAAGTTGTGTAAGCTGCATGGGAGGCCTTTTTTCCAGATGAGCAGCCGTTCACAGGCAAACATTATTTTCTGTGATTTTTCATCCCAGTGCTTTTAATCAACATGATTTTCTATCACAATGTGCATCTAGTCCACACAACAAGGGGAATGCATGAACAAGGTCAGTAACATCCTTGCTGGAGATCTTCACTGGTTCAAAAAATATATTAAACATTGTTGTCTCTAAGTGTTTGGTAAGTTTTAGACTAAATTATAGTCGGGGAAGCTTTTAGACACCATGATGAAAAGGTGTCTCTACCTCCAGTTCTCACTTCATTTTTGAGCATTCACATTGATTTAATGATGGCTTTAATTAACCTGAAGTAACTCTTTTCACACGTATTTCTGCATCAAAGCAAAAATGAGCTCAGTTATCTGTCATGACTATATGAAGTTAATCAATGATGCATGAAGTTATTGCACAGTCAGTTTTTAGTCTACAGGGACAACTGTATAGAATCTGCAGCATTGTTGTGCCAAGCCCCCACCCTCTGTTTCAAAATGTGATGCAAACCAGAAAAGTTTCAAATGTTGCAATTCCTCAAAAGACCACTAGAGGCTGGTTTCAGGCGGGATCTATCCTAATGACTAATGTTTAAATGTTCAACTTTACATTTAAGATAAATATATATATATATATATATATATATATATATATATGTCCATTTGTGGAAGCTAAACCTTTTTAAAAATCAGTTATTGTGATTCTATTAGAGGTTACATTTGCACATATTCAGCAGTTTATTTATTTTATTATTTTTTTGATTAACCAATGGGTCAGTTAAGGTGAGCTTAAAACGTAACTTTAACCTGCCAGGTAGCTGTTTTTTGAACAATGACTTGTGCAAAGTAGATCCCCGTCAATGCGCTCTTCAAACTTCAGATCTCACTTTGGCCAAGCAGAGTCCAACAGGCGACATCACAGATTTTCCATCAATTTCATAAATGTCTATATATTTTCCTGTCTACATATACAGCTGACAATTCTTCCTTTTTTCAGTTTGGGACTTTCTGAAACCCATAAACTATGAGGCTAAAAACTAATGCTGTCATCGATTGAAAAAATTAATCAGATTAATTGCACTTCTGGGTTGTGATAAATCACGATTAATCACAATGTTTTACGAGTTTAATTTTATACGACAATATGCTGCTTTATAAATAAGACTTTATTTATGAGATTAACTGTTAAAATAGTTATTAGAAAATTGAAGAAATACAAGATCATTGAAAGTCTCCCTACAACTGGAGTTCCATGCAATATGACGAAACATCACAAGGGGAACTGGTCAATGACCTGAAGACCTGTTCCACAGTAACACGCAACATTGTCATGGATTCAAATCCTGGAGTACTCCAAAGGTTCCCCTGCTGAACCCGGCACATGTCCAGAGCCGTCTAAAGTTTACCAGAAATAGTCTGGACGATCCAGCGGAGGATTGAGAGAATGTCATGTGATCAAATGAGACCAAAACTCTTCAGGATAAATGCCACTCTCCGCGTTTGGAGGAGAAAGAGTGCTGAGTGGTATCCCAAGAACACCAAACCACTGTGAAGCATGGAGGTGGGAAACTCATGCTTTGGGGACAAGATGACAGGATGAACGATCTGTATAACGGAAAGGATGAATGAGGCCATGTGTAATGAAAATTTGGGCAAAAGCGTCCTTCCTTAAGGGAGAGAATTGGAACACGGCTAGATCTTCCAACATGTCAATAATCCCAAATACTGTACATCGACATGGAAGAGGGGCATCAGAAAAGCATTTCAAGATTCTGGAGTGGCCTAGCCAGTCTCTTGAGCTCTTTACATTAGAGGATCCGTGGAAGGTTTTGAATGTCTGTGTTGCCCAGCTCTTGAGAAGATTTGCATGGAAGAATGGACCAAAATAGCAGCTACAGTGCAAACTTAGTGAAGACCTTCAGGAAACATTTGACTTCTGCCAACCAGACAAAGCATTTTTTTATTGACCAAATACTTATTTTCTGTCATTACACACAAAATGAATACATACATAAATAAATAATCATATAATGTGATTTGATGTGACTGCCTGCCATAATGGTGATAATAATAAATTATGTCCTACAATATTTTTATTGGGTTCAAATGAGGCTGATCCCAAAACCTTGATTGCCTAAACACGTTTGACATTCATCTGCTCCACAGCCTCTGCTGAAAAGTTGGTTTTGAACTTTGATCTCAACACAAATCTGCAAAACAAAAGTACACTCAAATGGAAAAAAAAATTGGTCTTGAAAGATCAATAAATCACCCGATTTATAATCTATACATGTAAAAGTTATTTTATCTTGTGGTTTCAGAGTTGTGTGTCGTTTCCAAGAATACTGATTGAACTCTAGATTAAAAGTGGATCCTCTGCTTTTTGGATCAGAAGGGTGAAATTTTTAAAAAGAAACATCAGAAAGTTGTCTTTTCACTGACTGTGTGCCCATTAGATTAAGTTCTTTCTCAAAAAAAAAAAAAAAAAAGAAAAGAGGAACTCTTTTCTGTATGATCAGAATAAGTAATATGTATGTTTTTATCTGCGACTCATCTTGTTGTCACTAAGCAACTTGTTGATATTCATAGAAAGGTCTACAGAGTATCATCTTTGCTACTGCTTTTTCTCATTAGAAAACTAAATTTATCTTTTGGTAACACCCAGCTTTGATTGCTATAACAGGTTTAAGCAGAGGCTTTAAAACAATAGAAAAAAAAAATCTCATACTCTGTTGGACTGTAAGATCTTGAGGCTCAGAAGCATGTAAGGAATGTCTGTGATATGATTCCAGACATCTGTCTGTGAGAGGTCAAACTGATCATGAGATTATTTAAAAAAAAAAAGACAATAAAGTGAACAAAAGTTTGCAAGTTGTAAGTAAGTTTATATTTTCAAAAATGAACTTTAAACTTTAGGAAAAGAAACTTTTCTTTTGGCTCCCTTTGTATCACGGCTCAGTGCTCTGATCATGTCCCGCTTTCTTCATAAACGCCTCGTGCTGCTTCCATAATCACAAGAATGGAGACTTTGAGGGAGCTTTGTTAGTGCAGATAGTCTTTATGTTAGCAGTCGCTCTCTTATCATAAAAATAGATCTTAACGTTTCAATGCTAAAATGATGAACTGTCCTGTGCGTCTCTGCATTATGGAAGGTACCATTCTGGTCCAGTTAGATCAGTTTTGATACCACTTACAGTACTTTTAGTCAAAATGTACCCCCCAGCACACAAACAGTCTCCCCATTGTTTGAATGCTGTGTGCAGGTTTACAAAGATGCAGTAAACTACATTCAAAAACATATCCTCAACATTTACTTTAATTCTGTTTTCATAGGTTTGGCGAGGCATGACAGACACCTGATCACCTGTAGCAAAATTAATGCAAATTGAGCCTCTGTAAATACAATTTAAACACTTTTTATTTCAGTCAAATGTAAAACACTAATTTTACTACTCCCATTTATTAAGGATTGCTTTTACTTTTAATCATTGCATGTTATTTTTTAGACATCATGGCCACTCATAGTTTTCAACCCCCATGTAACCATTTATTCTTTTATTTACTTGTTTCATTAAGCTAAAATAATTTCTTGTTTGTATCGCAACGTGTCTGAACAGAGTATTTAGTCTTCATCATGTCAAAGCAGAGCCCAGTAAAGATAAAAGGCATGTCTTTGTTGTGTCATTTACAAAGAAATTCCATTTGAAGTTCATCTTTAAAAAGCTAAAACTTATTTTGGAAAATTTTGTTTTTTTCTTGTGATTTTTCATTTTTCTAATTTAGATTTGGTGTTTTTTGTAAGTCTACTACAGATTAATTTGGGGTTATATCACACTTTTAAGATTCAACACCAGTGTTCAGGGTAATGCATTACAAAGTAATGAATTGTAATTGAACTGTAATTTAATTACTTTTCCCAGTAACAGAGTAATGTAGCAAATTACAGTTCAAATTTTAGTAATGATATTACAATTATTAGACCGCAGAAACTCTCACTTCTTTACTCACATTTTGGTGCAGCAAAACCATAGGTAACAAAAAACAAATTAATTTGTGCAAACTTGATTTTGACATTGTCTCTTGGTTAAATGAAAGGAAACAAATACTAATTGAAAAAAGAAACTGTTACCCACATGTGCTAATGCAGAGTTGGAGATTGGTCGGAGTAAGATGAAGAGAGTGTAAATACGGATTTGGACAAATTTGTAGGGGCATTCAGCAGCTGGAGATGTTAAAATTATTTCCAAGGACTCCAAGGCATTCCCAGAGACATAGTCTTCCCAGCATGTCCTGGGTTTTCCCCGGGGCCTCCGCCAAGTGGGACATGCCCGGAGGCATCAGGAGGCATCCAAACCAGATGCCCGAACCACCTCAACTGCCTCCTCTCAATGTGGAGGAGCAGCGGCTCTACTCTGAGCTCCTTCCGGGTGACCGAGCTTCTCACCCTATCTCTAAGGGAGAATCTAGGAGAATCGTTCATTGAGCGCTAAAGTTTCTTCTTTCAAAGTGTAGAACCATGCAATTGTATTAATTTTGTCTAGTATCATTTTTATGAATATTAGTTTGCTATTTTCCATCAGTGTTTACCAAAGTTGAAGATTCGGCAGGAAGCCTCTTTTTTCCAGTTTATCCTAATGCTGGGTTCTGTGTGGTTTCACAAGACCTCATAGAAGTATGTTCTACAATGCAACATTGCTGTCTGCAGATAATGTCTCCTGTGAATCTTTTCTCCTAGTGGTTTCTCCATCAAATCAGGAAAAAACAATAAATTAAAGCCCATTTTGCAAAGGACTCTAGCAGGCAACAACTTTTTTGCATGCTGCTGTGACAGCCATTGTAGAAAACATTCAGCTTTTATAGAAAAAAAAAGGAAATGTTACATAATAATTTAGTTCTTGGAGGATGTAAAGTGATACCATCAGTAAAAACACGTTTGGTCATATTCGTTTTTAACTAGATTTGTTTAAATCAAAATTTTAAGACATTTTTTTTATATTTTTATAAAAATAAAAAAAAATGCATAGCTATCAAATTTGTTTGGGTAAAAAAAACAACAAGTGCTGAAAAATCTTCCTTTATTTGAGTTTTTTTAAACTTGTTTTTCAGTTAAGTAAACCTAATTTGAAGACCTGGTAAGAAAGTATTTTTTTTTCAGTTTGCCTTGCTTGGTTCTTGCGTGATTTCACATGACCTTATATAAGTATGCCCTAACATGTGATGTTGCAGAGAATGTTCTCATGTCTTTGTAATCTACACGTTTTTTTTTCTGCACACCCTTGATGAGGGTTGAAACAACCTTTTTTTCCTTTGCTTCCTCCTTCCTCGTTTTCAGATCAGCATCCGTCCCTCCAGGGATCACATGCATCATCACTTGATTTGCTTAGAAATTCGGCCACAAAAGAGCCCTTGTGATCTCATGGCTGCAGAGGATTTGTCTGCTGGGGTGGCTGATCAGAGCAATGAGATTCTCAGTATTATTTACCGTATATTCTGATTGTCTCAGGATGCCAGAGAACTACTGAGTGTGTTTGGGCTTTTAGCACATGTAAGATGTTAACATACAGCTTGCTTAAGTTGAGAAAAAAAACATTAAAGAACACATTGTCTTGTATATTTGTTTTCTGCGTTTTTGACAAATAAGTCTTTCGTGTTACATTTTATATAGTTAAAAAGTACGTTTGGTGTCTGGTTTTTACTTCTCAAATGCCTTTTTGTCACAAAACCAACAAAGAAAGTGAAGCTAGACTTTTCACCTCTTCTCCAAAAGACACCTTACTGAGTGGGGAAGTTAAAGCTTTTAGGCTTAAAAAATGACTAAATTACTTTAGGACGCAAGAAAAGAAATCCACTTATCTTTTATTCGGAAATGGAAAAACACAGCGACTTCGGTGACTGAGAAAAATGTACAGACAGAAACACTTATTTTCCATTTGAATCTTACTGTGGAGACATGGCTCACACAAACTGTAGAAGTGATTTGGAGGAATTTGTCAGGGTTTTAATGGTTTAGAAGACCCAATATTGTAAATCAGAGACAGGTTTGGCAGTAATCTAAGCGGATCAATTCCTAACTCACTTGAAGAATGATAGAATAATCCAAACCTAAAATACTCAACTTGTCTCAAAATAACAACATTTTTTTCCTTGAGAGAATTTAAAGCAGAAACTAAGCTTTGGGCAAAAGAAACAGCCAATTGAGAAAAATCAAGAAACCAAAACTAATATAAGCGGTCAGTGTTCCCCACCAACCTTGTAAAGCCCAGAAAGAATGGCCAGAAAATTCAAATCATTTGGAATAAAGATGTTTTTAAAATCCTTTGAGGTAATCCACTTTTCTTTGCTTTCTGTTTTGCAATTTTGTTTTTTGGGAGATATATAGGTTGTATCAATTATGATATGCTGGGCGGTTAAGTAAGTTTTTGCTCACAACAATAATAGTTGAAGATGCAAAAATATTGATACAAGTGCTCTGGAAAAAAGCCAATTATTTACCCGCTGTCTCAAATTTGATCTGCACATTTTTTAAAATGGTGTAACTGAATTACGGAGAATTAATTATCAATACATTTTGGAATATTTAAATACAGCAACTTGCCTTTTAAATAAATTAATAGCAATAGATAAGTTATTCTCACCATAAAGTTTAAAAAATTAGCAAAACATTTTCCCTAGTGAAATAAAAATTAACTGCAGGGCAGAAAACGTGGACCAAGATATACAATTGGCTTTTAACCCCCATTAATTTATTTTTAAGTTTCATGTAGATCCTAAATTAAGATGTATTGGAGACAAAGTGGTTTGATGCAAATTTGCATCAAAAGGAGCATCAAGTGGTTAAGAAAAATTTGGATTATGCTACTGAGATTGGGGTCTCAGAAATGCATGTATCCAATATGATTCGAATGGTCATAAAGCAGTAGCATGCGGATCTTCTGGAAACCCCTCCAACGACCCCAATAAAGAGTTCTAGGGGGAAGATAAATCCGGTCAGAGCAGTCTGGGATTAGGCTGCAGTGGCAACTTAAAGCAGGCAAAGGGCAGACATGGTGTGGACTTTGAAGCCGCATTTCTATTACAGGAATTCCGTTTTCACGCTGTAGATGGTGTGACACATCTAAGTCGAATTTCCGTGATCCTTGAATCCAGCCTCAAAGTGGATGGGTTCCAACCCTCTTACTGTATGATGCGTCACATTGCGACAATGGAGGGGAAATAGAAGTGCTGCTGCTAGGCCTGGATTTATTTTAAAGTTTTGAAAAAGAGATCTGTAAAAAACTGCTGGCAGCTTTATTCTGCTTGTGAGTTTAAAAATCCACAATTGTGTTTCTCCAGACAATAAGCGACAGGTGTATCTAGTGGCTCTTTGAACAATCCGTTGCCTGGAGTCAATAGTGACGTTGCAATCCAGCATGAGTCAGCACGGTTGGAACCATAGCTTCAAGCATTCTGAGAAAGTATGCCAAAGCATGAGACTGAAATACTACAAATTTATGCAGGTCAGAATGGGAATGGGTAAGTGTGGAGAAATGTCTGCATTACTCTCTACTGCTGGGTCCATATCTTTCTGTCAGGGAAGGTGGGTGTTGGAGGACCTGAGGACCAAAAACTCTCCTTTAACAGGTCCTTTATCAAACTGAATAATTAAATAATATTATGAATAAAAAAAAAACAACGTACTGAACACAGTAGAGGTAAACAAACAAGAAAACCCCAAAAGTGATGATTTAACCTTCAGATACTGAAACTATGACTGGGATAAACTGCACAGCTTATCGATAGGTTGATGCAGGTTTATTATAGTGGAACAACAAATAAATATCTACAATTCTGGAAATAAAAATAAAAAAATCACTAAATCATACAATTTTAATTCAAAAATGACCCTAAGGCATTTTCTTTAATTGCCAATTCTAATTTATATCCATCATCCATCAACTCTATTTTCTTTACGCACAACTACAACATCAAAATTGGCTCACCCTAAAGACAATTTTCTTAATCCCAAACTGACCTTTTACTACTGTGAAACAGCTTCACACCTTCAGAGCCTCGGGCATTTTTAAAACTCCAAAGACAATAAACTCCGTTATGACCACTGCACTACCAATATTGTCCCTAGTCTCCCTTCACCTTTATCTGATATGCTTTAACAACACTGCAGACTCATCCCTACCAGCTTAAGCTGCTCAACACCTCCTGAATCCACACTCCATATTGCTTCTGTCTGGCCACAGCTTCAGGACTGCCTGAGGATTTTCTGTGGTGGAAAAAAAGCTCCCTATTATTGGAGTTATGTCTTTGCTATCATGTTCTTCATAAATACTAATAAATCTACAGTGGGGATCAAAAGTTTGGTGACTCCTGGTAAAATGTTTGAGAAATCTTCTAAAGGCATCAGTTTAAAGATGAGACATCCTTTTAATATGTCAAAATAGGCCCTATTTGCATCATTTACACACCATTATTTAGTTTTCTGTTATTTTGAAAGGGTAAATGAAGGAAATAAAGCCTCATCTTTTTTTAAATATTAAAATGATGTCTCATCTGTAAACTGATGGCTTTAGAATATTTTTAAATCTTTCCTTAGATTTCTTTTTGCACAATAATAACTTTTGCCCAGACTTTTGATCCCCACTATACATATCTATATATATTTATTAGGGCTGTCAATATTTAATTAAAAAAAAGTGTTAATATTCAGGAATGCAGATCAATTACACGACAGAATTGAGCAGTTCAGGCTTCCACGGCATGAGTCTTTTTATGAAAATACACACTTTGTTGGGCTCTATCCCACCTATACTATGGTCACTTACAAAATAAATACATATTCAATCGTTTTTTAGAATTTTATTCTTAATATTAAAATATTGGTGGTGCAGCCCGCTGTCACGGTAACACAAGAATGTGACGCTAACCTTGACTGCAGCAGCAAAGCAAAGCGAAAGATCATCACGATAGGTTCAATAAAGCATTAGTTCAGAGAGAAACCTCTTACCGCTAGTTTTTGTCCAGAAGATGAACCAAAAAGTTTGTTTTAAATAAGCCTGCGCAAGTGATATAGAACATTTGGACTATGTGACCGGAACTTCTTTTTAGATGCACGTCAACACCCAGCAGTCAATCAGATTTGAGCATTCACCCGGACCATTTAAAGTGCAGAAGCACAATGTTTCTTCTGGCTGTGTACAAGCATCTTTGTTTTCTTGGAGTAATACTGCAGACATAAAAGTCTTTACAGTTCTTTAGAGTTCTGCTTATCATACTGTTGATGTCTTGTTCACACAGATTACATTTCTGAGATATCTTAGTTAACACTTTCCAAATTAAAACATTTCCGACAATAAAAATGAAGGAAAAATGTTCTCTCTGGCCTTTCTTTTTGTTTAAAAGGTGCATATTTGTCGTATAAAATTTAACTCATAAAACATTGTGATTTATTTTGTGAAATCTGATTTATTTTTTAATCGACGGACAGCATCAGTATGTATAAATATATCATTACGGTGAAAATGTTACCTCATTGAAGGTATTTCTACTTGGAGTGGGTTGCTTGATATGTTGATTGTTTTTGGTATCTAGGTCAGCTATACAGCCAGAATAACAATAGATTAAAATCAACATTAATATTCATAGAGGCAAACAAAGACCTAGTGTTAATTTAAGCTACATAATCTTATCATCCACTTCAGAAACTGTCAATTTTATCTTGTTGTGCAAACTTGTGAGCACAAACCAGTCAATTATTAATTAGTCGTGACACCCCGTCTGACCCTGAAATGGAAGATAGATTTTAATTGATTTTTTTATTTAAATCAGAGATTGTCAACATGTTGTTTTGGTACTTCAGTGCCATTGTTCCACTAATAAAATTTACCAGCTCAAAAGGATCGGGTTGTGAAACTTTGTTAACAGAGTTGTAAAATCAACAAGTAATTTGTATTTTTTAACAACTTGAGCAACAATCATTTGAACACTCTTTTTCAGTTATTTATACAGAATTAATTTATTTTTCATTGTATTCATCCAATACATTCCCTTTATTTGCTTTGGCATAATCAGACCTAATTAAAAAGAAAACGCAGAAGAACTCGATCGGTAATCATGTGTTTTTTCTTTGTTGTCTGCGTGCTTTAATCAGAAGTACATTCTTTGCCAGTGATTGCATGTCAACAATTTTCTTTTAGCTGGACTGGTGCTTCTTTGCTGCACTCTATCTTCTCATGCTCGGGGAAATGTGTTAATCTTGCGAGTCACATTCTAACTGCTCATGCACTTTATCTCTCAATAAATGCTGGCTCCTTATAATTACATGTTGTAAGTGTTTATAAAGGCGTAGCGCTTTTCTCTTTTCGCCAATGTCATGTGAAATATTAGGGTGGGCTCTGTGGGAAGGGGGCGAACCAGCCCTGGTGAACTAAAAAGTCTAGACTTCATCCAGTTTTACAGACAAACTGTGACAACAAAGATGTTCAGACTGTCAAACTGAATCATTCTCATACAATACTTCCTTGTTCAATCCTTCAAAAACTCTTACTGAGCACGGACACATCAGTTAGATTTCTAAATCATAGGTATTTTGATGTTTACAGCTATAGATTTGCATTCTGCATCCGATATACATCAATTTATAGAGGCCTAAGGAGTATCGTTGTTTAGATCTCTAGCAGACAACTTTCCCGTAGCTAGTTGTATCGCCGTGCCATCATGTAAACAAGCCTCCATTTTTATCGGGTAGATTTAAATCTAAAAAGATTTGATAAACTGATTTATTGATAAAAAATAATTTAGAAGGTGCATTAATTGTTCAGATTTTGGCTTGCAACGCAAAAAAGAAGAAGCTGCAATTAAGTCTTGAGCTCAAATTAAAATGTATTTGGCATTTTTTAGTTTGAAGACACACTTTGAAAGAAAAGATTTTAAAAGAAATGATAGACATTGTACTTAGATAAACTAAGTTCCAAGATAAACTAAGTTCCATAGTTGCAACTACATTGACCTTTTACCTAAATAATTTCAGTTTCCAATTAACATTGGTTTAATTTGTTCTTAACTGAGATGGTAGTTTTTGTCCTCCCTTCAGATTTACTTTCCCAATGATTTGGCTAAAAACTAGAGTTTTGGGTCATGGTTTTGTTTTGGTTTTTAATGTATGAGTTGAAACAACAACAAAAACCATGAAAATTCAGACATTTTTTTTTATTTAAAGTAAGAGCAAGTAACAATGAAGAAAGCCTTTCAGTTGGCTTTTACTAAGCCTAGTGTAATAAAACAATAAACCAATCCTTCTTACACGTGTTTGACACTTTCATTGTAAAAATACTGGTATACAATCTTCTCCACAATTTAGTTAAATGGTGTAACATCTGGTTTGGTATAAAGCCAAGAACCGTGGCAGCCTTACAAAGAACGGATGTCTAATTTCATGGTAAAAACGGAATAAAAACTTATATAACATAAGATAATCATTTAGAAAGTGCAGAAATTGTGGTTTTGTATGCTTTAGTGGCCATTCTTTAAACCTTTGGTTAATGCAATGTAGGACAATATTTGTTATGACACATTCAGCAAGATCTGCAGTGCAAAAGGGCAATCAGATGATGTCTAAACACACAAACGTTTTCTAAACAAACTTTGGTGAAAGTGACTGGTGAAAGTGACTGGTGAAAGTGACTGGTGAATGCCCATTCTTTGCCCATTCTTTGCCCATTCTTTGCCCATTCTTTGC
>BSAI01000108.1:10373933-10576205 GCA_036245035.1 Adrianichthys oophorus
TCTTTGCCCATTCTTTGCCCATTCTTTGCCCATTCTTTGCCCATTCTGCTCCCTGCCTTTCTTTGGTGTGGCCACCTCTGTCTTAAATACCCGACAGGTGCTGATCAAGACGATTGGCTTCACCTGTCAGGTGAGCAGAATGACAGGATGTAAGGCAGCTGCAGCAGCAGAAGGAGGAGAATGTAACAATAGATTTGTACTTAGTTGGTTTTGGTTTGTTGAAAAATTAAGATGTGCTGTTCTGATTCTTCTGAATTGAATTGCTGTTCACACATGAAGTTACATAATATGTTGGGTTGTTGTTTTGATGCAAGTTCCTGAGACCTGTTAAGCCCAGATGGATATCAGTAAAAATGTTTGCTAGGTCTTGGAATGTAGTTATCTGTGAACAGAATCATAAATACAACTAATTATAAAATAGCAGTGTTTGTTTTATCATTAGTAAATATTTAAAAAGTACTTTAATAGACAATTAAAAATATCAAAAGACTCGAAGGGTACAAGAAGAAGTGAAGGAGACTCCATATGCAGATATTGTTTAGAACAATTGGTGGACCTTCAATAGAGTAACAAAACAGAATTGAACCAATAGCTAAACAGCGCATCTTCTTCTCAGGCAATCACAATTATATTCTTGCCTTTAAAGTCACGAAAGGTTGTCTTTCTACATTCTAGACGGTTCGCCGTCCCTCCTCTATCTCGTTCTCCACCTGAAGCGATGCTTTGGAATGTTTAGCCACAATCAGCGTCTAGTTTCTGGATTTATACATTCATGGTCCAAGTCAAAACTGCATCAGCTAGATCCCAACTGCCTAAGAAGATGGATTTAAATCATACATATTTTTCTATAACACCAATAAATCTCTACTCTCATTCTTGATATCTCTCTTTATGGAAGTTGTTTCATCTCACAGATTAAGGTAAAATATTTTACAGCACATAGCTGTGGAAAGAGAAATCACTTGTGTCATGGTTGATGTAACTCCAACACAGCATGGCTCACATCATGTAAAAAACCAAACATAAAAAGAATGAAAAAGTGGGAGTCTATCTCGCAATGCTGCTCAATTTTACTTGCTCTCTATGGTTTTTAGCCCTGCAGGAATTCTTATTGTATGTTTAATGTCCATGACTAAAATTTGATCACAAACGTACACTTTTAAAAATGTATCAGAGGGTAAATGATTGATAGGCATTGTCTGATTGTACATTTTTATCAATGTAAACAGCTTGGTTTGCATTCTGAGTTCATGCTGCAGAACTGCGAAACACTTGTAGCTGCAGTTTTCATGCAAACGGAGCATTAACTGCAGCTCTGACCAACGTGTGTGGAATCAGTTAGATTTGATTAGGAGTTTGTGTCACACAGTTCAAGCTGTCTGGCTGAGAGCAGGATCAATCTTTTGCTCCTTGCAGTTTCTCCATGAAACTAAGGAAAAACAACACATTAAAGCCAAGTTTGCAAAGTGCTCTAGCAAGCAACAACCTTTTTGCATTCTGCTGTGACACCCATTGTAGAAAACATTCAACTTCTACAGAATAAAAATATAAAAATGTCATGTTTTACCGTTTAGTCAAAGTTATGCTTTTGGAGGATGTAAACTGATACATTCAGTAATGACAAGTTGGGGCATTTTCAACTTGGCTTGTTTATAAAATAAATTCCCCCAAAATTGTATGGACCAAGTTTTTCGTGAATCCAGAGTGATCCCTGTTAAATGATGAAAACAGCCCTCTGTTATTAATAAGAAAGTGCTAAAAAAATCTCCTTTTTGGTTTTATTTGTTTAATTATCAACTGCAGAGATAATATTATGTGTAAGGAATCGTGTCAAACTTCAAAACACTTGGTATACAATTCCAAATGAGCATAAAAATGTGTTTTAGATAGAGTTTATATGTTTATAATAGCTTTTATTTCTTTTTAGACTCTTTTCTTTTATTTTCTTCTGAAAAAACCTTTTTGTCTGCACCAATCACATTTTTGCTCAAGTATAGCCAAGATAATGTTGCATCACTTTTCTTTGATTGAGTAATTTAAAGAAAATAGTGCTTGTTGGATGAATGAGTTGTTACTAAAAAGCTATACAGCAACAACTTTGCACTTTATAACCTTTATATCAAAGCTTTATATACATATTATAATGTTTGTAATATTTTGTCAATTTGCTCAATAAACTTGAAGAAAAGTAGCTTGTTCTGATCATGACATCCGTTTCATATAGGCAGTGTCACACTTGACTTGTCACAGCTATTAAACAAAAAATTAAATGGGATTTGTGGGAACGTTTTCTAAAGGCCCTGAAATACTTGCAGTGTTCAATTTCTCTAAATTTAGTTTTGTTCACTAAAAAAGGCAAACTATTGCTATCATCAGTTTAATGTGTTTGTCCTCAATGCAATAATAAAAAATATTGATTTGCTCTTTTAAACTTCAGTATTATGAATGATTATTAAGATTATTAAGATATGATTATTAAGCATTGCAAATGCTTGAAGAAGCATTAAATAAATAAAAGCGTTTGAAATATTTATTTTCGATCCTTTTTATTTGTAATTTCCTTCCACTCTCATTTGCCACCCTTTCAAAGTCTTCTGCCCCCCTCCCGCTCACCACATAAAATGTTCAAGCTTCGCCACAAAAGTCAGATATTACAATGGCAACATTTATACAAATTCTCTTCTAAAACAGCTGTCATGTTTTTTTTTTTTAAATCTTGTCTTAGTGGTTAAAAAAAAATCAATTTGAAACAATTCACAAGTCTGTTTTGTTTAAATTGCTTTGCTTGTGCAGCAACCTCTTAAGGCTACTTGTTTTTTATTTTAGCTTTCAAATTTGCCTCAACCCAGAAGTTTAGGGTTTACTTTTGGGATTTAATTAAAAACACTGCCTTATAAAGGTGAGGTAAACAAAATTCCCTGTTGATTTTTGAGGTTTGAACAGTTTTCACGAGCACAGCAAAGCATCGCAAATTGATTTTTTTCACCAAATTTTAGGATCTTGGGAATATAACTTTTTCCAAACTATTTATCATTTTTGGAAAAAGCACAACACTTATCAATGGTGTTTCTGAAAACTTAAGTCCTGAACCACAATTAGGATATACAAGGTATGTTTTTATATTATGGGTTTAGTGCAACTCAGTCTCTTAGCCTTGAAATGGAGGAAAACAGAGTTTTCTGTTCTAGAAGCTGAGATTTTCTGAGTGGTTGCCACAGTAACTCACTCCATAAACCCATCATGTTTGTTGTTTCTCCAACACGCTCTGCTTTTTTCTGTCTTCTTCCCCTGTCAAGTCTGCCGGAGCTGTCGGACAGTTTCATTTCCACATTTACATAATTCCCATCAACGCTATGGTCAGAGAAAATTAATTTTGATGCACTTTTATCAAAAGATACTGTCTGACATTTCATGTCCTTTCACTGTTTATGATGTTGACAGAAAATGTATGAAGCTTTAAGTCTGAATAAACAATCAGTCCCTGGAATTGCTGTCTTTATCTGATGAATTTCCCATCAAACCTTCCTTTTTTTTCTCATTTACTGATCCAGTATCTGAACCTCTATGCTCTGAGCCTTAATTTTCCTTATTTTTTTCTTGGGGTTTTCAAGAAAATAAATATGAGTAAAGAAAAATATATAATGTGAAAAGATTAAAATAGATTTTCTCAAACAAAAATGTCCTCAGATAATCAAATATTCCACATGTACTTAAGTTTCCCCTGTTCTATCAAATGATTATTGATGCATATCATGGTATCAGCATGTGAAGCTGAGTGTCTGTTAAAAAAAACACACGATTTTTTTCTCTACAGCAGTGTTATAATCAGACAGGAGCAGCATCTGTGACAACACAGAGAAAGACCCTTACCCAGGGACCTCAGTTTGATCCTGAAACATTATTCAAAAAATGATTCCTAATCTCATGCTGTTACAGAATTCCTCAAATGTCACACAAAGTAAGTAATTAACTTTTTTGATTCTCAAAAATGTGATGAGAGGAAAACATTGGAAATTGTTGTTCTGTAATCAGACATAAATTTTTGTTCATTTGTTGCCATGGTTAAATGTTGAATCTGAGCTCCAGTGATGATGGTGTTTTCTTTCATTCTATTTGGGTAATTCTTCAATTTGCACGATACTCAACCAGGATTAAGAAACTAATACACTGAGCTACCAAAACAAATTACTGATTGGCTGCTACCCAAAAATTTTAAACCCGATATAACCATTTGCATCATATTTGAAATATACATTTCCAAGAACTGTATCTGATTAGCATGGTAAATTTTTTTAAAGGAATTTTTATAAAACTTTGTCCATGTTTTGCCCTGTAGTTCATCATTGTTCCACTAGGGGCAGTGGAAGGACTTTTCCTGCTCATTTCAAAATGACTCCTTCCATGAAAGCACAAAAAACTTAGCGGGAAACGTTAAGTAATTTTTCAAAACTTCACGGTAAGAATAACTCATCTAATGTTACTCATTTTTTAAAATGACAACTTGCTGTATAGAAAGAATGCAAAATTTGTTCATAATGAATAATTTATAATGCAGTTACATCATGGTAAAAATGTGTGTATGAAATTTGGGACATTGGGTACATAAGGTACTTTTTTTCCTGAACACAATTTTTTGGCATCTCAATCAAACATTATCAAAAAAAACTTACCAAATCACCAAATGTGTCATAATTGATACTATCTGTAGCTCATAAAAAAATGACATTGCAAATTTTTGTGGATTTTATAAAATTGTGGAAAAAAACATGTTAAACTGAAAAAAAATGTCTGTCAATTCTTTGATGTAGTGCGATTTCCAGGGTTAAACTGTGATGAAAGAGTTAGGGTGATGTTATTTGCGCATATTTTAAGTGCGGCCAAGCACAAAAACGGATGGAACTCGCGCTGGCCACATGTAATACGTGCAGTCAAGATGCACATTGCGGCTTAAAGTGTGTCCAAGGCTAAATTTTGTTTTTGTCTCTATGAGTATTTGTTATTTTAAGGGGTAATTGTAAAAACAGGAATGTTTACCAGGTGGCACAGTGAATATTTTAAGTGCGGCTATTACGTTTTTCAGCATTCGAAATAAAGTAAACAGTTTTTTATTAGCTGCCCGTATTTTAGAAATTACGTGCAAACAGTGACTTCTCAAGATTTAATACAAAGTTATCTTTTTTTGTGTATTATGTTTAGTGCTCTCCATCATTGTGGTCCACATAATTTACCAGAGGATGCTGCATGATGTGCACTTTTTTTCAAATCCCAATATAAAATATAATTTATTTTCTGTGAGAACAACAAATCCTTTTCCGTTTTGACATTTTAGAGTTTCTCAATTTACTTGTTCGACACTGTTTCACTCACATGCATAACTCCTGCTCCCATGACCTGCTCGGGGGCCTTTTACTACTTTGGAGGATAACGAAGGGGGAGGTGGAGATGTAATTTCTCAAAAACACCCACTGCTTTCTCTCCTCCCTCTTTACTGAGTCCGACTCTGTCCACAGACTTTCTACTGTGAAGTAATGCCTAGTTTCTGGACTCTTTGCTCAGCTATGCAATAAGAAAGAGGATTAACAGAGCCGAGCAGCAGCAGGAATTTGGCCTTTCATCCATCACCTGGTTCCCTCAAAGAAAATACTCTTCCTTTGTGATTCTTCCTCTCTTTACTTTCTTTCTTCAACCCTCTTTCCAGCATGACCCTGCTGTCAGAGGACCAGTCTGCCAGGCCCCAGCCCTGTCTGCTGTCAGAACCTGGGAAACACATCAGCACTTCTTTGGACCAGTACAGACCAGGCTCTAAAGAGGACTACATGGACAGTGTGGAGACCTCTGTGTTTGGGGCTCGACGGTCGCGGGGTCGCCTTATCCTCCACAGTTTGGTTATGTTTGGTCGGGAGTTCTGCTATGCTGTAGAGGCAGCATTCGTCACGCCGGTGCTCCTCAGCGTGGGTCTCCCCCGCAGTCTGTACAGCCTGGTGTGGCTGATCAGCCCCATCTTGGGCTTTCTGCTTCAGCCTGTCATCGGCTCAGCAAGCGACTACTGTCGCTCTTCCTGGGGTAGGAGGAGGCCCTACATACTGGTCCTTGGCGTCCTTATGCTGGTGGGACTCAGCATGTTTCTCAATGGAGATGCAGTGGTCTCAGGTAAGGAACATTTTGCATAATTTGTAGACTTTAGCTAGAGTGTTTTTTCAACCTCTGGTACAAACTACGTTTTTGTTAGCTGGCAAATATTTATTTTTCAAGTGGCGCTTTTATTATTTAAAAAATAGTGTGAACTTGTCAAGCATCTGAAGAAAAAAAAAAAGAAATTGAGCTCTATTTGAATTTAAATACTGACTTAGAAAGAGGCAGAACACGGAGGAGAAAGTAATGTTTAGTGTGAGGCAGGGTGCCACGTAACATTTGAGACTTCTGGAATCACTCTGGTCGATTCTGGCAGGCTCCAGCCTGTTGTATGAGTAGGTGAACATTATGAAATCAAAACTGAAAAAGGATAATTGTAATGTTCAACTCTATTCCAAACAAAGTTGGAACCTATTACAATATTACTTAAATGGGAAAATATCATTTTTTTATTGGCACTAATTTTAGTCAATTTTTGCCATCTACATGTGTAAACCAAAGATCCACTCTAATGAAAACAATGTTTTTAACATGTTCTTGCATTTCCTCATGATGGATGACATATATAAAAGAAATTAAAAGATTAATACTGAATTTACACGTTTTTCTTATTTCAAATCAGGGTGGATCAGGAGCAGATAAAAAAATACAGAACTTTAAAAAGCTCTCTTTTCTGATGCAGCAAGTGAAATAGGCAGGTCAAAGTCTCCCTGCTTCGCTCCATTCTGATGCATCCACTTGGAGACAAATATGTTAGCTTGGGGTTGTGAGGTGCAGTAAGCTAGCGGGAGAGAGTGTTACCAAAAGGATGATGGGATGTCAGTGGAGGGTCACTTCCACACCAACAGTCCCGCCTTCAACTCAGAGGTAAATTTCTGATAAACTCCTGCTGCTCTGCAGAAACTTTGTCCTGGATAATGACAAATTTTTTTTTTTTTATTTTACCAGAAAAACCAGCATAATTATCATTAAAAGACAACTGGGAATTTTTGCAGAGATCTCACACTGGGTGTGGTTACAAATTAAAAACCATTAAATGCACAAATTTGTGGTTTAAGCATAGTTATTGGGATTGAAAGTCAAGATACTTTGTAAAAAAAAAAAAAAAAAATTCTTGCTGTTTCTTTCAGTCCTCAAATGAACTGTTTTCTTCTTCCAACTTTTACAGGATAAGCTGATTATCCAGCAAATCCCTGCTTCTCAAGCTTGTAGTAAATGCCTCAGAAATCATGTGACCCCATGTTTTGCATTACTATAACCACCCTCAGTTTTAGGAGGAGCAGCTTCACATCTAAGCACAAGTTTCCTTTCCGTTTCACATCCGCTCAAAGCCTTTTCTTTTAAACCAAAATGCTTGCTGCTGTTCTGTCCTCCACAAAAGTAACTTGCAACGCCAGCATACTTTGTGAACTTACAATTACATTTATTCAGGTTCATGCCATCCTTTATTTCATCTTCTGTGGTGAAAAGTGATGAGAATTCATGCTCTTGTTCAGACAAGCTTCACAATATAATTGCTGCATGTCAGACATCCTTGAAGTGTCCTCCTGACATGCTCTAAGTACCTTTTCACTGCATCCTGTTACTCTGCAATTCTTTCCTTTGATGTGTATTAGGCCCAGATAAACTGGCAAAATGTTTCGCTGTTATGTGATAAGAAAAGCTACTGAGAGATGAAGGTGAAGTGTGTGTGTTTGTGTGGGTGTGTGTGTGTGTGTGGGGGGGGGGGGGGGGGTGACAGAGTAAAGGGAATCAAATAAATCTGACTCCCAAAGTTTGAGGTCAGTCACTTCAAACACACAGTATCTCAATCCCTAAATTAAAGTAGGCTCATTTTTAATATCAAAGCCTATGTAAATCAGTTCACTGAGTGCCTAAGTGGCAAAATTTTAGACATGGACTGCTCTAAATCTGGTAATGCTCTAAAAAACAAAGATATAGGCTCTTCTGCAAAAAGAAAACATTCATTAAACAATCATTTGTCCCTTCTGGAAAATACATCCATGTCAGTGAGGAGAACTTCATCTGAATTAAGTCTGCTTCATCAGCACAGAGCACTGTTTCAATTATTCAAGTAACCCAGATTCAGACTTCATCAACTCATCAACGCTCTTTTGATGGGATGTTTCATTGTGCTTACATGTCAAATTCCTTCAAGACATTGATGGAATTGGACTTGTTTGGTGTCATTTTCTGGAAGTCTTGGAAACACGTTGAACATTCAAGAGGTTTTAGGTCATTTTTTTCTCCAGAAGTTTTTAGTGTTGCAATTTTATATTACCCTACAAAATAGTGCTCTGAGTAGTTTCCGGAAGCTCAAAGGTATCAATGTATATTGGAGAAGTGTGTCCTCAAGTGTGAAGCTGGGTAAATTGCGGGTAAACATGTCAGAGATACCTGGTGTCAGCTCTGGTAAAGGTATGACAGGGCTTTTCATCTAAGGGTGTAATGCTCCACTGGTGTGTAAATTTCACCATGACAGGAAGTAAACACGGCTTTTTACAAGTTGAGTGTACTGATCAGTTTAACTATGCTAGTTGTGGCCAGAGTCCCAGCAAAAACAATCTGAAGAGATCGGCTCACGGATGTAAACCTCTAGGATTAAGTCGTAAAATGGCTAAAAGTAGGGACATTGAAGGCAGGATTGACTGTTAAACGAGTAGTTTAAAAAAAATAAATAAATCAGGTTGATATAATTGACTACTAATATCTCAATGTTTTATTTTGCTTTTTGCTTTTGCTATTAAATGCTTTTATGCTATGAAAACATTACAAATCTGTATGAATATTGAAGTAAGCAAAAATGAAGACCAAGAAAGCAAAAGAAATGATAAAAATCACAATAAAGTAAACCTTTAGAATTGTTTTTGTCTTTTAGGATTTATTGTTTTTTTTTTGTTAAATAGCAAGCATCCATTCTGTAGAGCACAATAACTGTAACTGGGATTCAATTTTAATGCGTAAAAATCCTTAATCATAGCAATAAGGAAGTCTAACTGCAGGTTTTCGCAGGTCTTTGTCTTTCTAGACTAAACGGAGAAGAACCATTGACAGGAGAGGGCTCCCCAAAGCAGCACAAAATGTATCTCTTCTATAAAGGTGCATTCACACCGAACGCGATTCACGCGGCAAATTCTCATGGGCCGCCCCTCTCTCACCACGCCACAAATTCACAGCTCGCTGCTTGGGAGGAGCTACCAGCTAATGTTCTTGATCCCTACATGAAGCTGTGTCTGTATTTCTTTTATAATGCATGGAAAACACGGATGATTTTTAGAGATCAGCGTTTTTCTTTTTCGAAGGGCTCTTCAAAAACATTGGTGATCACGTCTCTATGTAGATCATAGCCATCAAAAAGAAATTAACGAATATATAAACCATCTACCCACAAAAAAAGTAAAAAAAAAAAAAAAAGTCATGTGTTACAGTCTTTACTGATTTTCCAGCTAGCTCTTTGTTCATTAAAAAAATGTAAATGTTGTCCTTTTCTACTTCAAACCTTATTCAGGAAATCTAACAATATTGTTATTTCTTTCAAAGGTCTGCAGTATGGCTGCTAACAAAGCAAAGACTTAGTAAGTTTAATGAGGCAGCAACAGACTGACACTACAGAAATTGATATAAAATCCCTTTGCTCCTCTCTGAACTCTTTAATTCATATTTTCTAACGGTGCTGGGTAACACTTTTTGTTTTACATGATTTTTTCTCTGACTTTATTGAGAAAAGAAGGCAAGAGATGGACTACTGGAAATATGCAGTATAGCACCCTTAATATTACAAACATTTAAGCTACGACAGGTTAAAGGAAGTAAGCTTTGAAACTGAGCTGGCAAATTTAATTTACACCACATTGATGAATGATTTTCAGAAACACAAGAATACCTTTGCATTTATCGTTGATATGTCAAATAATTTTAAATCAATATGGTGAAAATCAAGTTTTACTTGCACGGGGATATAAACTTTCAGGATTAATGATTAACATTTGGATGTGGTTTACAAGTGAATCATTGTGCAGCTGACACCACGCACGTCTCTCTATCTCTTGTGCTAATGCGGAAGTTATCTGTAAGGCTAAAAAAAGAAATGAAAAAAATTTGAAACCATCTTGTGTCTGTCAATGCTGCAATGGCACTAAAGGAACTTTCTAACATATTTTGAGTTCCCACTATTTATTTAACAGGGAAAGACTTGAACATCCAAACACACAGAAATAGGTTTGGTCTAGCAATATATTAGGAAAAACTTTTTTTTTTCAAGTTGTTTAGATTTCTTTTCTATTCTTCAAATGGTTTAATATATAACTACCTCCTCAAAAATAAAGGACTATTCCCTTATCAAAACAAAAACTTTTATAAATTAAAATAACTATTAAGCCTTGCAAACATTCCATGGGATCTGCTACTACTAGGAGAAAAAAAAGAAATAATTTGTGATTAAATTAGTTCTTAACATGGCTTATTTATTGTCCAAGTGAATTCATCACCAGCTAAAGTGTCCTTTTCTCTGATGCTGAGCACAGTTGCCATGACAATAGTAAGAGTTCAAGCAGGGGTTTTTTGTTCCTGCTTTTTTCTTTTTTTGAATTTAAGTAATTTTATTTTTTATGGAATTTGTCTGAAATATTTGACCAAAGAATTAGCCTGTTTTTTTTACAAAGTTAAAGAATTGTTAATGCTGCAGGTCAGGTCATTAAATAGCTGTTACAGAGAGGAGTACTGTTTCTTCCTATTCACTGTCCACCTGAGAAACTGCTGTCTCCGTGTCTGTCATCACTCGGCTGAATGTCAGGAGACAGAGGTTAAATGTGGCGTGTAGGAATAGGAACATCAGGTTTTTTTCCTTCAATGTAGCTGTCTTGTGTCCCTGCGTGAACACGCCACTTGTCCATCCCAGTGAAAGAGTTGTGGAGGCGTTGGTTACAGAAGCTGCTGTGTTAAGAGCGGTGGAAAAGTTCAAAAATAAGTTCCTGAAAGTATTTGAAGTGTATCCCGATGGGAGGAGTGCCAGAAAAACATATTGTGGCGGCCGTCGTATCACGTAGGCCTGGATGGAGCAGAACTCAGCTATGCTAACTAGCGAGATGCTAGCGTCTACCGCCTAAACTGCTCTGGTCAAAGAATGAGCTGACCCATGTCTCATACACCGCAGGACCCCGGGTAGCTGAGGGTTTTAGGAGGCATAATAAAATGGCGGAGTCTGATGCCCTTAGCAGATCCTTTTAATATCCCAGCTTAACATTGAACACAACAGATTTAACATTGCAAAGGTCTTGCCTAGCATAAACCAACTCACTCATAGTTCAACAGAACCAAACCTAACTCCCACAATGCACTGGTGCCGTGTACAGGATCACTACACAGCCCCCCCTCTTAGAGGGTTAAGTGTCCTCACAACCCTTAAATGTCTTCCAGTACAAAGTCTTGCAAGTATGCAGGTCTTTGCCGTACACGCACTGGCCTTCCCTTTGGCATGTTACCAGAGCCAGGCTCGGGTCTGAGTCCATTATTATTGCTCTCTGCATCGATGTTGGGGGGTATGGAGCCATCACTGACTTCGTCAGTCTGTTGTACAGGGGCCATGGGTCGGTATGGTGCCAACCGGTCTTTGTGGAGAACCACCTGACGTTCACGACCTGGCAGGCAGACCTGGAACACCACATCAGAGATCTGGTTCAAGATCTCCCCCGGTCCTTGCCAGTGATGTGTCAGTTTGGGGGAAAGCCCCCGCTTCCTCATTGGACAGTACACCCAGACTTGATCCCCAAGTGCGAGCGGCGGTCCATGTGCCCTGGAATCATACGCCCGCTTCTGACGGGCCCCGGCTTCCTGTAGAGTCTCTCGCGCCACTTGATGTACCTCATCAAGCTGCCCTCTCAGCCGCTTATAATAATCCAGTTCTGGGCCACCCATAATCTCAGGCTCAGGTGGAGGTCCAAACACCAGATCCACCGGTGTTCGTAGCTCCCTTCTAAACATTAGGGCTGTCGGGGTGCACTGGCTAGACTCCTGGAAAGCAGTGCGGTATGCCCATAACACAAGGGGCAAGTGCTGGTCCCAATCCCACTTCTGACACCTATGTGGCGGCCGTCGTATCACGTAGGCCTGGATGGAGCAGAACTCAGCTATGCTAACTAGCGAGATGCTAGCGTCTACTGCCTAAACTGCTCTGGTCAAAGGATGAGCTGACCCATGTCTCATACACCGCAGGACCCCGGGTAGCTGAGGGTTTTAGGAGGCATAATAAAATGGCGGAGTCTGATGCCCTTAGCAGATCCTTTTAATATCCCAGCTTAACATTGAACACAACAGATTTAACATTGCAAAGGTCTTGCCTAGCATAAACCAACTCACTCATAGTTCAACAGAACCAAACCTAACTCCCACAATGCACTGGTGCCGTGTACAGGATCACTACAATATTAAAATAAAACAAAAAATCTTTTTTCTATTACAGACAAATAAAAACATCCGCCTTTGCTCAAAGAAACTGATGTTGCATTTCACTGGTGCATTTAGCAAGTTGCATTGCGTTTAAAGCATATTTCTGCTATAAAAAATGATTAATGTATGTATGTTACAGGGCTCGTCAGTGACAGGTCATCCAGAAGTACATGGGCCATTGTGGTGGTCATGTTTGGGGTTGTGCTGTTCGACTTTGCTGCAGATTTCATCGATGGGCCAATCAAGGCCTACCTGTTTGATGTGTGCTCACACCAAGACAAGGAAAGAGGTCTACATTATCATGCTTTATTCACAGGTGCGTAGTACACACGCTGTCACTGTGCTAATTTCCAATTTGCCTTCAGTTTAGCTAGGTAATTAACACACTTAATGGATCTGGATCATGGTGAGCTGACCTTTTTACTTTATTCAACACACATAACATGTATTGTGGCAGTTCAGGGCATTCATAGCAGGAACTCATTATAGCAGATGTCTGCTGTGAAGGAGTAGGTGGAACACAACAGATGTGAAATTGTGTCAATGTTTTCATAAAGTGAGTTGCTATCTTCTTTTCCTGCTCGATAAACCTGTGGAAGAGGTGTCTAGGTATACACAAATAATTTCCTGGTAAACAATAAGGGATTAGGTGGGCAGTCTGGAAAGTAAACATGTTGACTTTTTTAAATGCACTGATGAACAACGCTGCATTCTCGCTACAGGAAGATGGTCATTCTGACTGAAGCGCTAAACAAATGCAAAGTTCTTCTTAGACAAAAATCTTTGTCATCATCTTTAATTTTTTTTTTCTGGAACATGTTTTCCTCCTGGCTTTATTTGAATTCAGACAACAGTGTGAAAAGTGACACAAAAATGTCATATGTGGTCGATACCACTGTTCAAAGTCAGATGTGCAAAAAAACGTTAATGAAAATAAAGAAGCCACAATGACAAGTAGGCCTACTGTGTTTACACTAGTTTATTTAATCAGTGGAGTTTTGTAACTTGTTTGTCTGCAATTATGTTTTCGGTCCAGCAGGTGTCATAACTGAGTGACACAGTATCGATACAGTTTGGGTCATGTGCCGAAATGCTTCATGAGGCCTCATTTACCCATCACTACAACAAAGAACACAACGAAGTGCAACACAGACTACATAAAGTGGAGAAGCGCACCAAGCTGCACAGGAGACATGTCGCAACAAAGCTCCCTTTTCACAGGCTGGAAGTCCAGAAGGTGCTTTTAAAGCCTGCCCCCATCAGCTTGGGTCCACACCGTTTCCAGCACCACACCTGAAAGAAATCGGAGCCAGACACACAAAAGATCCACAAAACAAACAGAAGTCCCACTCTGAAAGAAAAAAAATGCACAAAATACAGAATAAAAAGAAAAGCTAAACTAAATACGGCCATAGCCGTAACAAGGGTATAAAGTTAAGCCAGCCCTGTGTTCTCACACCGCATGCAGTCTAGCTGCGGTGCAGATGCCTAGGGTCTTTATGTAACGTGAAAAGTGCAAGAGGCACTCACACCGCATCCGGTCCAGCCTCTGCTGTCCGGACTCTGCGGCGCTCCGTATCCATTTCATTGGCTTCAAATTTTTTCCGGATGCCGGAGCTGAACCGTAGAACTTTATTGTGAAGTTGGAGCATTTTTCAAATTAAAACCTATTTTTCGCTGTACTCGCTTAACTATACTCGTTGTTTCCAACGTGTTGAAAACATTACATCATTTCTGCTGACACTGGGGTCTCAAAGTGTGTGCTAGAACGTAATTTCGGCCATATAACACCATGGACGGCGAAAGGTTGATCACAGAGATCCAGAACTGCCCCATTCTTTTAAACACAACACATTCTTTTCATAAGGTCAACGACAAAAATGACAGAGCCTAGGCTGAGATATCGCAGGCTGTTGGACTTGATGGTGAGTTTGTGTAATATGGACATTCACACTCAGATTAGAAAGTTAAGAAAAGTATGCCCATCTTTGTACATCCATTGATTGAGTCTCGCAGAAAACAAGTGTTGTGGGTTTGTTTACCATGACGTCTCTCGAGTCTCTACGTGAGTTCAGAGGTCTACTAAGTTTGTAACAGAGGCTGCTTGCTTAAAGACCGCGAGCAATCTGTAGTCAGTGGGATTTACCGACCGTAGCTAGACCGCTCTAGCCGCACCGGAGCCGGACCGCATGTGGTGTGAGCCCGGGTAATTCATTGTTAAGAAAGAGCTGAAAAGTGGTGTAGGAAGGCAATTTAGAATGACCAAATATTCCAATGAGGTGCAGCTTGTTTTATTAATAGATTAAATGTTTGTTTTTGTTTTTTTCATTTAAAAAAGAGAGTTAGTCATTAAAAAAAATCTTTAAAATCCTTCGTGAGGACACAGAACAACTGCTACTGACAAGTCTTAAAGTGGAAAAATGCAGTCTTAACTTACACCTTAAAACACCATTAGTTTCAAAAAAACTGAGCCAAACTAAATGAGCATGCAAGTTGTTTTTATTGAAATTAAAAAATAGAAACAATTTTTCCTTGTTAATCAAAAAGTATGCATGTCATGGTTGTGTGTGAGCTGAGATAGCCTAAAGTTGTGTAGTAATGAGTAGACTATTTTGGACACATTCTTTAAACTGATATGTCAGTATGAAACTTTTACTAAACTGGCTTTAAAAGTCAATTTCCAAACTTATGAAACATGTACAATTTACTTTAAATGTTTCAAAAAGGACTGCTGTCTGTGTAAGTTAAATTAGCAAAGTAAAAAAAAAAATGTATGCTCAATTGGTGTAATTTTTTATGAAAGTGAAAAAACTGTATAACATCCCATATTTTGATGGTTTGATACTACATTCAAACACAAAAAATTATTATCTTCTGGCTGTATAGGCTTGTAATCAGATCTACCTTGACCTTTTTTTTATGAATGATAATTTTGTGCACAGCCCAGCAGAAGATTTAGTTTTTTGGTATTTTTTTCCCATTTCTTTTTACAGACTTTTTGAATACTAACAGTTTGCACTTGGGGCACAGACCCCTGATTAATGCTTTAGAGTTTAGATAATGCATTATGATATTAGAAGACCCCTGTACGTGTATCTATTTAGCTGACTTATCAAGCCATTACACATGTGAGTTCCTGATTAATAACTCAGAAAGTTTGTTTTTGGATCTCTTCATACTTCTTTGTTTGTTGCTGTTTTTTTTTCCAGGCCATGGGGACGATGAGTCAGATTAATGCCTTGTCAGCATGTGATAATGGTTACACCGGAAACCTGTCCAACATCGGAAGTAGATACAGCAGGGGTTAGATTGCAAAATCAAACCTCTCAAAAGCACAGTGGCTGACAGCAGTTTGTTCAATTGATTTCCCATAAATTTTCCATGCACTCCTTTTGTATTTTTCTCTGAAAAAGGAACGGCACAGACTCTAAAAATCAGCAGAAAAATTGCATTGTTTAGTTATTGTCTATTTTTAGGAATGTTTTCTTTTGGTTGCTAAGATAAAGAATTATTTTATAAGACAGTTTGTGCTTTGAGATGCTCGAAAGTGAGAGTTGGTATATTAGTTTTAAAAATATGTCTCTTTTTTGAGATCTAAAAAGATCAACAACAGTGGGACTTGATTTTTTTTTCTGCAAAGAAATCATCTTAAAAACAATGATAGACTAACACTCAGTTCCAACATCTTGACAGAATACTTGGATAACAGCTGGAAACTGAAGCTTGAAATTAGCATTGGTATAAATGTCTTATAGTCGCCCCACAGTTTCCTGTGTCAAACCTTCAAAGGTAATGCATTGAGTTTGTAGCTATCCTGGATTGGTTTACTCAATAACCTTTTTTAGCATTGCACTTAAAAACACCAAAGCACTATCTTTGTGGGCATCTTATTAAGGCAAGCTCTGTGTGACACACATCTAAACACTAGCTCACATTCTTACTATGGATGCTTGCATATGTTCATCATGATGGTGAGTTGCCATGCACAAACTTCTGAAATCACACAAGCGCCCATTTTTTTCCTCTTACGATTTCCAACTGGGAGTGGAACTAACAACTTTTTCTGCTGTTGATGGATTATGAATGGTTTGTTGGATCCAAAGCATGGGCTGTTATTACTTTTCTCAACGAGCAACTGGTGTTACATTCAGTGACTTGACCCCGGTCTGTGGTTTGAAACAGCAAAATATCTTCTGGTTGAAGAGAGAAGAGAAGTTCAGAGTTGTGTTAAATTGGCTGGAACTACCTATTTGTCCTGAATATTTGCACATTAAGTCAATTGTTATACGAGTCATTTTTACCTGAGATTCCTTCACAAGATCACATTTTTGTATTTCCCAGCACTCTTTTTGTGCTTTGCAGGGAACACATGAAGCACGTCGGCACTGATCCCTTTAGTTGTTAGTGTGACTCAAACTCATTTTATTCTTTTCCCCACCCTGTTAACTTATGAATTAGAGCCAAAAAGCAGAAACAGTGACTCACCAGAATTAACTGTAATTCTTCTCTTTACTGAGGTCAGTTAAAAACTTAAAGGGCCTATGTCATGCTATTCTTAAGCCTTTCAGAGTAAACTACATCCATATATATGAAAATATATTACCTTTGGCACACTAAAGACCCTATTTTTTTAATGAAAGAGTTATTTTCGCAAGCTCCTTTTCCAACCTGGAAGTAAGACGCCTTGAGTTCTGAGGCTCCACCGTTCGCTCTATTGTGGGTGCCGCCCAATTCATGACATCATCTTCGAGCCAGCCTCGCCAGCATGTCTGTTTCGCCCACAAAAACAAACAACATCCAGACTTTTGCAAAGATGGATGTGCATATTGTGGAGCCTCACGAAAATGTTTTGTTGATCACAGTGTAACCCTTCTAGCCTGGAAGAAGCAGGGGTGTCTTGATCTGTAGATGTTATGTTCAGGGTTTCTAATATTCTATAGTAATTTATTTTAACTAAAGTATAAATTGTCTCTAGTTCAAGTTTGATGCATCATTTGTCTTTTCTTTTCCCGTCAGGCCTGACCAAAATAAAAATAAAACCGAAATAGGAAAAGGAATCCTCACAACCGAATCTGAAGTTTCGTCCACTCCCGGTAAAAAAATAGAATCAGTCAGTTATTTTACGTGTTTTTAACAAGACTGGAGGTAAAGCTACTTTCAGACCGGGTGAGTGGGGTGCATTCAAGAATGCGCTCTACTCGACTTCATGAGTGCATATTCACTGGTGCTATTCACATTGGACACGCATAAAGCGGCAGGAAGGAGATTCTTCTTCTGTTTTTTTTACTGTTTACCTGCGTTTTTTCCATCGGCCGGGCAGAAAAAGCACAATTTTTTATTTCACCTCCATAATCATGTTTGCAATGGTTAGCATTTCCGTGTTTTGAAAAGGACCCTACCTACATGTCACTACCAAATCTGAGTCCCTGATTGGTCACAGTTCAGCGTTGTTGCGTTTTAGCAGCCAAGACATTAAACCGGTTGAACTTCCAGGACACGATCAATGAACGCCCGTTCTGTGCGTAGAGCCTGTGACTGGACGTAAAAACTTGCATAGCGACGTGTGAATGCTTGCCTTCTGGACACGGACTCAAATTCGCGTTAACATGCGTTTACATAGACTTTTCATTAAAACTGACCGTTTTTACGCGAGTGACCCAGCCGGTGTGACTGTAGGTTTACAGGTATTGCAAATACGCTAACACAACTAACACTTCAAAAATTGCTAACATGTAGTTCTGGGGTTGCTGTGAACCCAGTTAATAAAGTCTGACTGACGGACTAATCTTTGACTCTTTTGTCTTGCTTTAGTCGTCTTACGGTTCAGTCCACCTTTACATATAAGATAATTACAAAAACAGACCATTCGTTAATATTGGGTTTTATAATCCGGTGTGTCCTAAATTGCAAAAAAATACAGTAACCCCCCTCCCCCCCATCCTTTGAGACTAAAGGACAAAACGGGCTCTTAGATTTTTGACTTAGTCATCAGGGTTAGGTTTTTCAAACAAGTTTTGATAATGTCTTAAATTCATCACAGGATTCAAAGTATAATATCCTATGACTTCTTTTAATCTGTCCTTTACATGTTGTGGTATTTTACAGCTCAGCAAAAATGACTAGAGATGTTGTTCAGAATGGGATTTTATTCATTGGTCCTCTTGGTTAAAAAGCGAACTACCTCCTTCTTTGTATTTCAAGTCTTGTAGGCATTCATGCATTATGTTCTGTTGTTTGGAATTTATTCTGCAATAGTAAATGTCATCACACACCAAACCAATAAAGCTATAACTCTACATTCCTATATGCTCAGACTTTAAAGTAATGCAGTTGCATAAAAACACTTTGTTTTGTTTGGATTTATTTTTCTTCAAGTAAAAGAGAATTGTTTCTCTTGATTTCTGTTTGTGATCATATTAAATAAATACAATCTTTATTCCGTGTAAATTTGATTACATATTGTGATAAAATTTTGCATTAGAAAATACAAAATCAACAAAAATTTCAATCGTTTCTTTTTTATATGCTACATCTAGTATGCTTCTTATATATTCACTAAAATGTCCAAAAGAAAGCCTTAAATAAATGGCTAAAAATAAACAGGATCAAGCAAACAGTCTTTCATAGATTTTCCGGGGATTATATGATGTCTTTGGTGAGAGTGTCAGCAGTGCATTCAGCTGCCAGCCGGCACCGGGTGGTGTGAATATGCTAAGGCTGTAATCCAGCCCTGGGCTATAGTCATGTGCTGCAGTCATGGGTATGTGCTGAGAGAAACGCAGACCAGGCACATGACTATGTTGATGCTCCTGCCACCGCTAGCATTTAGAGAAAGAAAACAAAAAAAAGAGCAGCTTAACCAGGATTTTCCTTTTTTTTTCCCCTTCTTTTTTCTCAGTCTCTTTTACCAAACACATTTCTCCTGCAGTTTGATTTTGAAGAGGCGGAGAACCCTTTAATTTCCTCTCCTAATTAAATTCTAACAGGCCACATTAATTTCTGCAGATAAGCAATTCTCTACAGCAACAGGTCGAGCCAGCAGAACCCAAACACACAATGCTGGGTTGCATTAAAATGCCTGTCAGGCATTCATAAAAGCACATATAGCCTAAAAACGTGTTTCCACCTTGTGATTCCTTTTTTGGCATCTGACTTTACTGCCTATAGTTATATTTTGATAGAGTAAAGATGGCAAAGAAGCGGAAAAAATTGAAAAAAAAAAGTAAGAAATTGCATTTTTGAAAGAATAACCATTATATTTCATAAATAAATGATGATAATAGTAGAAAGGAGAAAAAAAGCTGTAAAACAATTGTTTTACTTTAACATTCTGATTGATTTTTTAAGTAATCTAATGCATGAAATTAATTTACTTTCAAAGGAAATGTGTTTTCAGGCAGTTTGACAACATTGACATTTTGCACAAATTGTTCTGTTTACAGTAACTAATACTGTAAGCTCCAAAATATATTTAAAAGTTACCTTTTTAAATTATGAATGACAGCTATACAATTAATTAACTTTGTGTCTTTTGTGACATACATTGAAATTAGGCTTTTTTAGGATTTTATATAAACTATTTAAAACTGAGACAAACAATACAGTGAAATATAACACTAGTATTAGTATAGTTTTATGGCTTCAGATCATTATAAAGTAAAAGTTCCTCAATTTTAATACAGATTCTTCAGTTCATTAAGTTTCAAGTGAATGTATTCACAGCCCTCAGGTCAGAATTGATTTTTTTTTAGTATGTTTTCTTTTAGTTTGATTTATGCTGCTGGTCTCGGAGTTTTAGCTGGGCAGTAGTTGTTGGACAGATGGCCTCTTTAACTACAAAGATACAGCGTTTGATGTACACAGGGACTTTTTCAGTGCATCCAAGTCCTGCTGTAGTTGCAAACCAAGTAAAAACCCTCACTGATCACAGCATTTGACAGTGTTTCAGAACTCTTATGATTCCTTACTCTGTTTTGAATGAATTCATTCATTCATCCATTAATCTTTATTCATACAGCACCTTATAACGCTTTCAGGGAATCAAAGTGCTTTACAATGAAAAGAGATAAAAAGAACATTTAAAACTGAGCATATTAAGAACAAAAATAAAAAATAAAAGACAAAGAAGAACAAAAACATAAAAAGAGGACGATATGCCAACATCTGTTGAGTGTTAAAAGTCATTAAAAAATAAGTCTGTATAGCACGCAGGGTGATCTAACACCCACTGGGTCAACCTTCCTCTGTCACTTGAGTAAAATAGCTACAGTAAAAATGAAAATCTTGCCAAATACCAACTATCTCTTCTCATGGACAATACAATCACCACTAAAATGGTTCAAAACATTAGACTCATCCATATCCAGCTTTTTATGTAACAATAAACCATCAAGTTTAAAAAAAAAAGCAAAGAATAGAATAGAATACCAATAAATATAAAGTTTAGCCTCAAATAAAGAAGGGGTTTATGCAAATAAACACCTCATGTGTCTGAAGTTACATCACCCCCCTGTTGTAACAGTAACATCTGTCCAATACAAGAAACATTTAGTTCCTATCTGTTTGCTCCTCTACAGGCTGGGACAAGTTAAAAAAGGCATATATTTATTTATATATAAAAAAAAAATATTGTACACAATACATACACTTAACCTGTCTGTCTGTGGTGTATTTTGTTCTGTTGGAAGTATTTTTTTCTTGTCACAGGCTCTTGATACTGCATTTTGCAGCAACAGTTCTATTTTTTTAGTGAACAAGCTTCAAAAAGCATCATACTGAAAACCATCTTAGAAATACTTCTAATTTTTACTATCCTTTATTTAAATTCAGTTTAATTTTGCAACAGAACCTTATGATTGTTTAAGATTTCAAGTTTGTGTTTCCGTTTATATTGCTTAAAGGACATCTGAATATTCCAAAGCAGAAGAAAAAGACTGTTATGATGCGTATCACAAACAATCTTGCTTTTATTTTAAGCTGTATTTAAACCAAAGTCTTTTCTTTTTCTACTTTTGGATCCTCCATTCAGGATTTCCCACTGCAAATCGTGCATGGGATTTAGATTCAGTTTAACATTGACCCAACCCTCTGCATTTACCAGGATTTAGGATTAGCACTTGAAAATAAACGAAAGAGCCCCCGCGTGGTTTTAGAACCTTACAGCACCTGATGGAACACATGTAACAAAGCTTTATTGATCCCAAAGAGGGAAATTCAACCATTTGTTCCTGGGAGTCTCAAATCCAAGGAAAAACTAGGCCCAACTTAGTTTAGCTTTCAAGATCAGCGCTGTTCAGGGAGGCACAAGGGGGAACTTTTTTACTAGCATAACTTTTTGAAATACGTTTAATTTACACAAGATAAAATAGTGCGGGTCACATGTTTTTTTGGCAGCGTTGGGATAAATGCACATCATCTCACATGACTCTGTTTTGAAGTGCTCCTTCACACATGAATACCTTTTTTTTGTCTCCTCCAACTGCGCACACTGACGTCTGTTTTGTCACATGTTGGAATATAAATGTTGCTATTTAACTCATAAAGCGTCACAAAGTTGGTAGGATCATTAAACTCTCATTTCTAACTGTTTGTTGAAGGCTGTTTGTGATTATTATTGAAGGAAACAATTTTTATGGAGAGAATGTGAAACTACTTTCGTGTAATTGGTACTTGAGTGTTTATTTGTAGAATTTCATTGGCACATGTAATAACTTTTCTGTTATTGTTGATTCTGTTTTCACTGCTATCTCCCGCTAAGGAGCATATCTGTCTTCTCTGGCTCCTGCAGGAGCAGTCAAACTCCTCAAGGGGTTATTGCTGAACCTTTCAGTTGCTAAAAAGAAGAAAAATGGCCTCATTTTATGTGACCGAGGCTGTTTAAAGGAGTGCAAATAGAGAAGTTCACTAGAGACTCCGCAAGTCAATGAACCGATCAGTACTTGTTTATACTTAACAAACTCAAGTGTGTGACAAGAGGTCGCATTTTTTTAAGGCTTGACATCTGTGGGGGCCTTTTTTTTAAGAAAAGTTGTAGTGAAAAACCTAAAAAGAGGATTGGAGTTTACCAAAGAACCTAAAGATTTGGACACTCATTGCATATTATAAGTTATGTTTGAGGTTTTCAAGGTTGTTTGAAACACGCAATCATGAGTTTTTATTTAATCATACACACAAGTCATTTTTTAGAACTGCAAGTGCATTTTATAGATTTTTTTTTCCTGCTGTCACACTACGAGGTTGCTGTTTATAAAACAATCTTATTTTGTTAATAATACACTTAGCAAATGAATACAATTCTAAAATATCCAGTAACGTCATGAAAAAAAAGGTCTTGATGTCAAACGACCAAATGTGGCTGATTAAAATGACCCTGAATGATTTCTGAATGTAACTGTCAGAATCATGTGAAAATGGGCTGTAATTTCTGCTTGGAGACTCTTGGTCCACAGAGGATACTGAGTGACAGATCCATGCCAGGGGTAAATCAACTACTCTAATGGGACAAAAAAGGGTTGTCTCAGCAATATCTAAAGAGTAAAGAAAATGCAATATTTCATCGTAATGTTTAGAAAGGCTAGATAGAACAATACTATTAGGGTCAATAGAATCACTTTGACTGTTAACAAATGCTGAACGTTCAGCCATAGAAGACTGAGTAGCATAGAATCTTCATAAAGAACGATGCAAAACACTACTTTCTGATTGCAGGAGTATCATACAAAACATCAAACATTAGATTGAGCTTGGTGAGATAAATTACCCCTCTTTGCCAGGCTGCTTTCAAAGTTGGGAGAAGTTATCTTCTTTTCTGCCGGATAGCTTCAGGAAAATCCTCATTAATGTAGATCCCGGTGCCTTTGAGCCTCTTGGCCCGATCCAAAAAGCCTTTTTGTCTTTCAGTCTCTGAAATCTCACTATAATAGGACGAGGTCTCTCAGAGTTTCCAGATAAATGCTTCCCAGCTCGATGTACAAGGTCCAGCTCAATTTTGAGATGGTCCAGTTGAAGTTTCTCCATGAAAAGTTTTCTCACGTTGTCTTGACCTTCAGTCCCATTTTCTTTTCCAGACTCCTAAATGCCCTCTATACCAATGTTGTTGAGTCTTGACTGGCTTTCCAAAATTTCTGTCTTGTTGAAAAATGCAAGAAGGCATTTGGAATTCGTGTCCAGATCTGGTCCAATTTCATTGCAGGTCAATGACAAAGCAAAGAACGAAGCTTTGTGGTCATCAAAATCCTTTCGAGTCATTTCTAAGATTTGTTTGAAATCATATATTTGCTTTGACATGTCATCAGTTCTCTTTTGTGAAGAGCCTACAAATACCTGGAAACATGTTTTAAAGCTCTTTTCTTCCAGTTCAAGCAGGGTTTTGTAGAAAACTTTTTGCTGGTTCAACAATTCACGCACCTGATCATGATAGCATATTACTTTGGCCCAAGCTTCACTAATTCAAGATATAAAGTATTTTTCGGACTTAAGAGCTCTAAAGCGTCAGTAAAACACTGAAGAAAGACAATATTTCTGCTAGGATTCTCTTGATACTTGTTGGATTCAGGAGCAGCACCAACTCAAAAAAACAAATCCAACTTTAAAATAATGTTATGTGTAAATATATATACTTGTTTAATGTATTTAAATAGGTGAAAATACATTTAAGTCATATGTGAAGCTCTAAAAGGAGCTCACCTCCTTTCAGGTATTTACTATCAAACCACATGTTCAAACTTACTGCCAAGAAATCATAATTTTTGAACAACAAACTCAGTGAAGGTTTTTCATTCCATCTTTCATATATTGCTTCTTCTCTATTGTACACAATGCTCATTAGTGTTGTTTTGTATTTACTATTCTTGAAGAACGTTTTAAAAATTTATAGATTTTGTTCTAAGTTACAAATAGCAGATTTTTTTGCCAACTTATAAAATTCAGTAAATATAGTATAATACAGTAAAATGCATCAAGTACATATGTGGGAGTTTATAAACATTTTTTTGGGGGAGACTGGTTGGTTAATGAAGCCCCATGGCTACTGATGCTATTTTGTTGAGGGAAGGGGAGTAATGAGTTCTTTACTCACAAAAAAAAAAACTGCTCAGTGAGGAAAGAAAACCAGGCGAATCCTGTCAAATCTTTTTTCACTGAGCATCATTATTTCACAGTTGTACTACTTTTTCATGAATACAGCAAAGATTGGTTTTAAATCAATGAAGACCACTGGAAAACGTTGCAAATCAACCGTTATCGTATTTTTTTCATTTACTTTAAGCCCTTAATTATTACTTTTTTAAAAACAATATTTCTAATGCTAGAAACTATAATGTTTCAAACACACGCGACAAAATGCTTCAAGTTGATGTCATATCTTATCTAATAATTGCCAGAAATAGATGGCAAAAAATGCTTTTCTGTGGGTTCTATCTTAGCTTTTCTTCTGTTGGATGTGGGGATAAAACCAAATTCTTTCTATTGTTATTGCAGCTGTAGTTGTTAATGCCACAGTGACAAAGTAAATCAAAATTCCTGATAGGTTACACTTGTTTTGTTTATTGATTGTGCAACTTATCTGACTAGCCAGCTCAATCTGACCGGAGCTCTAAAGGAAACACATTATTTTTTCTGATCTAAAAACATTTTGAATTGACACTGTACCTGATTTGTTTTTTTAATCTGACTTAGTTAACATTGACAACAATGTGTGCTGCTCTTCTCACGTCGATAAATCTGCCAATACAAATCCAGCTTGAAATTACTATGGGTTGACTTTTATGTTAAACAATGCCAGCAAATGAAGATGCATAATTTTTTTGGGGGGGGGGATTATGTTTTTGCTTTCTGTATCTGCTTTTTTTTAATTTTCTGTGCGAAAATTCTTCTTTTTTCCTCCTTTTTTTGAGTCGTGTTTGTGTCCATCTGGACCCTTTCAGCTGTTTTTGATTGTTACTCTGGCATGCAAACACTCAATGTCCCTTTCTACACATCCTTTTTTTAAATTCTGCACGCTTAATGCTGAGTTATGATGCAGAATTTATCGCTGAATCAATAACCGGCTCCCTCAGAGTCTGGGAATAAGAATCACAACCACAAAGCCTTTCACTGACTAAAATGATTCATTATTTGTGTGTTGATGCAACGCTTTGACAACAAGTCTCTTGCTGGTGCTCAAATCTGTGCTGCTTCAACATGACTTTGTTCTCACTGTAAGAGGACATATTTTAAGGATAATTTCTTCACTACAATAAATGATCATTTCAGACGATGGTATCATGACACAACACTTCATCAGCTCCTGCAGGGTTATTGCAGATTTCACTGTGAAATATGCTGAAAAGGTCAGCAGTCTGCAATCAGGTGTGGTTATAGTTTCACCTGACCTTACACAACACATAAATATAATATATCTACTCCATTGCTTCTCTCTGACATTTTATTCCAATACATCAGGTAGTTATAAAGAAGCTCTTTGTGACAGAGTTTGACAGGTTTCTCTTGAACTTTTGGATCCTGCAAAGAATTATTACAAACAGTTCTGACAGTTTTAAAGGGCGTTTAAAATTCAGTTTCCTCTGCGTTTGCATCATTTCCATTTTTTCAAAATAGAAAGTGGATTTATCAATGAACCAATGAATCAATTCAATTTTCTATTCAATTTTATTTATATAGCCCAATATTACAACTATAGCTGTCTCATTGGACTGACATCAGTAGATTGCAAGAACAAAAAGTCAAACGAGATGTCTTTTCATCTCACGTTGGTAGCTTTTTGTTCTTAATTTGTTTACACTCCCGCTCATGTGGCTACAAAAGGATTGACTGATATATTAAACACTTTTCAGGTGTTTTTTTCTTGCTTTTTTCCCCCTTTCTGCACTCCAGGACTGGGCGGAGCTTGTGGTTACCTGGTGGGAGCCATGGACTGGGGTCACTCTGTATTGGGGCGACTCCTGGGCTCCGAGTACCAAGTTATCTACTTCTTCTCTGCACTCACTTGGGGCATCTTCCTTATCGTGCACCTCTTCAGTATTCCAGAGAAACCTCTGGCCAAAGTGCCATCTGAATCCTCACCTTCCAGTGCGCTCCGTTTACTAGGCCCCCACAGTAACGGTTACGGAGCGCTGGGAAAGGAGCCTGTCTCTCCCGTCATTTCAACATCTACCTCCGACATGAGGCCGAGGTCCTACTCGGCTCTTGGAGAAAGACCTAGATCTTTCTCTGCTCTTGGTGAAGCCAACTCTGTGACTTCAAGTGCCAAACAACCAATTAAAGAGGTAAGTAAAGAGAGGGGTTCAACTTTTTAAGTCCATCTCCAATCATGTTTTGATCTATTCTATATGTGTTCCTGTGATTATTATGTTTTTAGATAAAATCAAAAAACCTGTATCATTTTCTTAGACATAGGTGCTGCAGAGCGGCAGGCGTTCATTAGAAATTTGCCTCTGAGTTGTGGGAGGGACAGTTGGCGTGGAGCAACCTCACCCCCACTTCCCTTTCCCCAATCCGTCTACACACTCTCCTTCTATCTTACAAATGCAATTTGTACTTTAATTTTCTTATGTCCTCCATTATGAGAAAAATGCCTTAAGAACATATTAAAAAGACCCATACAGGATTTTATTCAACAATTCCTAACTCTAAAACACTTTTAAGAATTTGTTTTTGAGGATAAAATCCTTATAAAAGTTTACTTTGCAGAGGCAGATTGATAAGATATTCTGTATTCCTGCAGAACTATATTATCTGCAAAATAAATTATTATTGCAAAATTATTCAATCAATGCTCCAGAACATTCCCTAACTCCCCTTGATCTCCATAGTAATTCAAAAACACAGAATGTTTGCATGCACTCATCTTTAGTTTAATTAAGTATGCGTGCACTCAGGCTGCTTTTCACTTTTGTATGAATCCCGTGTTTCTGTTTGATGGCACACCAAAGCGTTTGGTGATCTGTCTGAAAATGGTCATAACAGTTTTCATTAAGAGGTTCAGCTGGATTGGGGTGAGTTGGACCTCGAGGAAAGTTGAAGTAATTCCAGCCACTTTGGTTTGATATGCAAGTTAATCTGCTAGAGCTTCAAGGTGCATTTTAGCAAACTACCCTCCAGCAGGATGAATCATCCTCCGGAAAAAAAAAATCCACCAAAGAAAAAAATTAAAGGATTTCTGCATAAGACTTCATGTATCATTCTATTTTTCACAGCATAGCATCCTCTTTTTCTTCCCTGCACTTCTTGTTATATTTCTGCCGTTACTTTGTCTCCTTGGGATCCACTGTGAAATCCAGGAATATCTTATTTCATTCCAAGTCTTTAGCCTAATCTCTTTCGCTGAGAAACAAGCCTAAAGACTGAGAGTACTTTGATGGAGTGCCTGCCTTTGATTGCCTGATTTTTTGCTTCACATTGCTGACTCAGAACTACAGAGAGGTTTTAAAAGTGCCATTACTATTCTCAGAGAAACCTCCACTAAAGCTTCAACAATGTATACATTTATATATTTTGGTAAAACAAAGTCGGCGGCATTTCTAGTACATTACGTCCAATTTACCATATTTTTGCATAATTTCCCACAATTTTTATTGTTCTTTTTTGCATTATTTTTAAAACTAGTTTTATTTTATTTATTTATTTTTAATTTATTTGTTTTTCTGCTCACCATGAACCTCGTGGTGGTTTATACTTACAAACTCAAATGTGTGAACATGGTGGAGGGGTTTGAGAACTCGAGTGATCTCAGGAGCTATACTGTCTGGGGTCTAAACTGTCTGCCACTGGTAGGGTCTGCCATGGCAGACAAGTCCTGGGTGATGAGCCAGACAAAGAGCGGCTCTGAACCCCTTAAAGAGAGCTTCAATTACAGACCCAGTTACATCGCCCGGATCGGCATTATTGGGGCCCCACCCTGGAGCCAGGCCTTGGGTTGAGGCTCGCAGGCGAGTGCCTCGTGGCCCAAACCCCGGTCATGAACTTGGCTCTTGGGACATGGAATGTCACCCCTCGGGTAGGTAGGGAAGCCTAAGCTTGTGCGAGAGGTTGAGAGGTACTGCCTAGATATAGTAGGGCTCCCCTCTACTCACATTCTGGGCTCTGAAACTCTACCATTCGGAAGTTGCACATGGTGAGAGGCAGTGGGCTGGTGTGGGCTTTCTTGTGAACCCCCAGCGCTGCAGCCAAGTGTTGGAGTTCACCCTGGTGGACAATAGAGTCATGTCCCTTCGCCTTTAGGTGGAGAACAGGGTTCTGACAGTGGTTTCGGTCTACTGGCCAAACGCCCATGTGGGCAATGACAGTAGCACCTGGAGGGGTCCATGATTGGAAGGAATGGCTTCCCTGACCTGAACCCAAGCATTGCTTTGTTGTTGGACTTCTGTGCTCATCATTGTTTGTCCGTAACAAACACCATGTTAGGGGTTGCTGTAATGGTTCGTTGTGGTAAAGAGAGAACTGAGCCAGAAAGCAAAGCTCTCAATTTACTGGTCGATCTTTGCTCCATAAATCACCTATGGTCAAGAGCTCTGAGTTTGACTGAGGGAACGAGGTCCTGGATACAAGCGGCTGAAATGTTCTTCCTCCGTAGGGTGGCTGGGCGCTCCCTCAGAGATGAGAGATGGGTGAGAAGCTCGGTCACCCTAGAGGACCTCAAAGTAGAGCCGCTGCTCCTCCACATCGAGAAGAGCCAGTTGAGGTGGCTCTGGCATCTGGTTCAGATGCTTCTTGAACGCCTTCATGGGGAGGTGTTCCAGGCATGTCTGACTGGGGAAGACCCAGGACACGCTTGAGAGATTAGGTCTCTTGGCTGGCCTGGGAATGTCTTGGGGTCTCCCCAGAGGAGCTGGAGGAAGTGGCCGGGGAGAGGGAAGTCTGGGCATCTTTGCTTAGGCTGCTGTCCTCATGACTTGGTCCCAGATGGGAAGAAGATGGATGGATGGATATTATTTTTCTTTTTTCTCCATGTTTATTTTGAAGTTTAAAATTATTATTATTGCTTTAGACCTTTGCAACCCGATTCTTTTGGTTAAAGACTTTTTTTTTCTCTCTTTGTCATTATAAAACTGTTTGTTGTTGTTGTTTATTTTGTAGTGACTCAATAAACCCCATGATTTTTGGTTTTCCCTCCCGATGAAAGACGACGATCAATGCTTTTTGTCTGTCGGTGCTTTGATGTTGTGATTTGTAGGCTGTGCACATTGTTTTGTCTGAGCTGTTTGTACTAATAATGGCTGTTGTTACCAGAGCCATTAGAGCAGTTCATTTATGACATGTGAATAGTAGGAGAAAAAGAAAATATTTGAACGAAAACAATACTATACAAAAAAAAAAAAATCTAATAGAAAGTGATTAAATGTATTTTATATTTTTGGTTTATACTGATTTCTGTAATTGTCGCCTATTTCTTGAGCTAATACCCTTAAATTGTTTGTACTTAACCCACAAATTTATTCAAATTAAACTTGTTTTCCATATCTGTCCTCTAAAGTGGTGCCAGAGGAGTAAAATTGAGTACTATTTCCCTTCCAGTGTTGCAGAGGGTAAAACTGACCTTTGTGTGTAACTGCAGGACCAGAAGAAGATGACGTTCAGGTCTTTGATGAAAGCTATCTTCAACATGCCAAACCACTACCGTTTCCTGTGCATCAGCCACCTGCTGGGATGGGCCGCTTTTCTCTGCAACATGCTCTTCTTTACTGACTTCATGGGACAGGTATTGATTTGTGTCCTGGAATGTAGACTCCAAGTTTTTTTTTTAAAGAAGTGAATGTTATTGTGGTCTCTTTTATCTAGAAGTTGTCGGTTTTTAGGTTGTTCTTTCCCAAAACTACTTTTATTTTTAGCACAGACCAAAGCAACTTTTTAGTGACATTCACAAACATGTTTTGTAAAAGATTTAGCTGTTAACAGGGACATTGCCTATCTTTCTGTTTTCTAACTCTTTGAATGACATGTTTTCCATATAACAAATGTTTTGACAATCACATACAATCCAACGTGTAAAAAGTTTGAACAAATGACCACTACTTTAAAAAATATTCTAAAAAAATTCCCCCCTGAAAGGAAAGGACTTCTGCATGTAAAGTGTTTTCAAATGTTTGCTTTCATCATAAAAGTAGAATTCAAAGTTTTTTCCTTAACCTTTTGTTGTAGAAGCTAAAGCAATACTTGGTGATGTAAATAATATAGTTTTGTTTCCTACTTTTGAAAACATGATCAAATGAGTTCATTGAGTAAAATAAAAGTTATAAGAATATAATCCTTCCTTTAAAATGAAGGTTGTACTGGCCTTCCTGATATTCATTCATGTCATAATGAATATAATTCTAGTTACTCTTTAAATAGGACTCCTAAGCTTGTAAAAATGTTTGAAAGACAAGAGAAAAAAACAAATGTTCCTTCCCTCAACCACCATTCAAAATGGTCCTAGTTTTTTTTTTTATTATTATTACTTGAATGCTCAGGTTCCAATTCAATACTGCACAAATGTGACACAAATGCTTTTAGGGTGGACTTCATTTTCTTTTTGTTTTTTGTCTTCTGTTCTTTGTTTTTGTTCTAGCCGAAAGTTTGGAAAAAATAATTTCTGGCAGCAAAATCATATAAACCATATTGGACAACTGACTGTAAATGGTCAGAGATCTATATCATTCAATGAGTTGCAAACCCAATGTGGGCTGAAGTACACAGAATTGTTTTACTTACCTGAAAATTAAATCTGCTTTCTCAAGGAAATAAGTTAGTGGGAAAAAAAAAGACATCGCTGATTAATTAAAAATACAACTGCTGGGAGTGGAAAAGCTTTTCAATTTCATAAGATGCTGTGCAACACAAAGACAATAATTTGCAGTACAATAACCAGAATTTAATGAAAAAACAACATTTGTGCTTCTGTCACTGCCTCAAAGTGGGCAGCAGCACTACAGAGCTGCATAGAAAAATGTTAATGTGTCAGGTATAGAGAACTTTAAGTAATGCATGTATTTAGTTTTACTTGTACACTTAGTAGAAAAGAAAAACAAGTGCAGACCCTGAAACATTTTGCACAATCAATAAGACTCTTTGTTCAAATGCAGATCAACAGGGCCCACAGAACTGTCAACAGCCTAAAGCAATTTATAGAAAAATCAACAGCTAGATAAGATTGTCAAACCGACACAGCATATTTTATAAAAGAGTTTAAGGTCTTCCAAAGTGCCTTAGGCATTGGGCATGCACAAAATGCACAAAATGTGACTTAATAGTTTTGTTTTTGTTTTTTTTATAAATCAATGTAAAAGTATTGTACTTTTTCTGGCCTCCTTTCTTAATGAGTAAAATTGCAAAGCTTGTCAAATGTTTAAGTTACATCTATTGACTTTTTTTTTTAAGTTTTATTTGTTTACTCACGTCAGAATTTTTTTTTTCAACAAACATTTTTTTTTTGAGGTAGCACTTAACACGCATCAAACATTAAAGAAAGAAAAAGATCATAAGATAAAAACAGATGCAATAAGCAGGGGAGTTATTATCCTTAGTGTTAGGGATGTCAAAGCACAGTGACTCAAAGGTAAATGTTTAATGACTCTATTAAATTACCCATAGATGTTAAATGTTTTGTAGCTGACAGTTGTTTTCCTTTACATCTGCCTCAGAGACACAGAGACGTTGTGTCTTATTTAAAAATAAATAAATAAACAACCCCATAATTAAGAAGTGATGGAATTAAGATTGTAATGCGAGACAATGTCATAATGACAAGGTGACACAGTGAGCGCTGAGAGGTGAAAAGCAGCACCCTGCAGCATGCGGATGTTTTCCAGCTCATTAATCTGTGCAAGAGTTGGGGTACTTTGGTCTGCTTGTAGTTTGACGTATAATAATGAAAGATGCTCTGCAGTGTCACAGCCAGCAGCCTCATCAAAGGGCACAGATGGACTGGCATGATATCCAGCACCGTAATCAGGAAAAAAAGATGCAGTGCAAGCTTAAAGCTCCCGTTACAGATGTCGGCGGAGGAGGAATCAACCAGGAAGTTTGACACATTTTCTTTTTCTTGCAGATTGTTTATAGGGGAAATCCTTATGCAGAACACAACTCCACCGCTTATGTCACGTATGAGAGAGGAGTTGAAGTTGGCTGCTGGGGACTGTGCATCAATGCAGTTTCCTCTGCGCTCTATTCGTGTAAGTGTCGGTGTGACTGTGCCTGACTGCGTAATTCTCTCTGCAGCCACTGTCCTGCAACATCCAGACACATCACAGTCCCACAAGCTTGTGAGGGGAAAATGATGACAGAAGGCAATCAGCGCTTCCCTGTCTTCTGAATTAAGTTTGCACGTTGCAGTCACTCATTAGCAGGCTCATCGGCAATGATGTTTTCCCAGAGGCGAGCTGAGCACAGCTTGTATGTGCTCTCCAGACTAAAAGTAGGTGTTCAGCAGCAATCTGTATTCAAAATAACAAATTTGAAAGGGAGGCAGACAGTGCGCCACCCACAATCCCAAATTCAGCTTTAAAAAATGGTTAAGCATAAACAAGGGCTTTAAAATTGGGTCTATTTGTGAAGAGGAGACTGAGAAAATAGTTTATTTTCTGTTTCATTGCTCACAAGAAAACTGTCTAATCACACACGATGTTAGCTGTTGCAAACCTTACGCACACTGTGAGGCATAAAGCCAAAGCAATAACTGCATAATCCACCTATCTGTGATGCCCGTGTGCGTGTGTGTTTTCAGACGTGCAGCGCTTTCTCCTTTCATACATCGGCCTGAAAGGATTATACTTCATGGGCTACTTTGTGTTCGGCATGGGGACCAGTCTAATTGGCCTCTTCCCAGATGTCATAGCCACGCTCATCCTCTGCAGCGTGTTTGGTGTCATGTCCAGCACACTGTACACAATCCCATTCAACCTGATTGCTGAGTATCAACGTGAGGAAGAGGTACACACCTGTTTTTTTCCCCTTATAGCTTTTGCTACTTTAACTGAGACAATTATATTATAATCAACATAAGAAAATAAAAAAGATGTATTTCATGTCAACTACAGCTTTTCTGAGGAAAAAAACCCACTTCAGAGTTTTGAAGCTATGTGTACACATGACATGTGTGGCACGTTCAAGAACACACTGAACACGGGTTCTTGAACACACTTTTAGCATACAGTGTTCACACAGGACTGCCGTTACCCGATACTAGCATAGGTGCTCACAGTTAGAAGAAGCTTGGTGCAAAATGTAGAGGCGGTGTAAAAATGTGAATCTTGCTCCAGGCTTTTTCTTTCTTTATTCTGATAAATGAAAGACTTGGCTTCATATTCCAGCTGGCACAAACCGCAATTATTAATATTTCCTCCATGATCGAGTTTCAAACAGTTGGCCCTTTCGTGTTTTGAAAATGATGCTGATGATGTTTCTGAGCCCAATGTTAGGACACATGGTTGATGATTTGGTCAAAAATCAGATGTTGTCTCCTGATCAGTATCAGATATTTAATTTATTCTTACCATGATCAGCATTTTATATTTCAAGCTTTTTATTCAAGATAAATTCTCTAGAAGTCTGCATATCAAAAACGAATCACAACCATTTATTGCGGCACTAGTTTGAGCTGGAGACGCACAAAAACAGCTAAACCAAGCTAGCAAGATATTCACAGATACGGACTTCAGGGATCAATAACTCTTAAAAACGTTTCAAACTGACAGCAACTGTCCTTAAATGCAGGATAAAAAATAAATACAATTGTTTTATTTGTGTTATGTTTTAGCGGGGCTGCCCGGTGGCGCAGTGGTTAGCGCTCCTGCCTCACAGCAAGAAGGTTCCCAGTTCAAGTCCTGGCTGGGGGACTTTTCTGTGTGGAGTTTGCATGTTCTCCCCGTGCATGTGTGGGTTTTCTCCGGGTACTCCGGCTTCCTCCCACCGTCCAAAAACATGCTTCATAGGTTAATTGGTCACTCTCAATTGTCCCTAGGTGTGAATGTGAATGTGAGTGTGTATGGGTGTGTATTTGTGGCCCCTGCGACAGACTGGCGACCAGTCCAGGGGTGTCCCCTGCCTTCGCCCATGAGTAGCCAGGTTAGGCTCCGGCAACCCTGTGACCCCGAAAGGGATAAAGCGGATTGGAAAATGAATGAATGAATGTTTTAGCGGAAGTGACGTCATATTTGTGCATGTTCAGAGTGATGTGACAGCTTTTACAAATTGGAGTGTGACAATGCCTGATCAATGTCACGCCCCCAAGAGCCATATACCGCACCGTGATTGGTCAGTGCCATTCATACAAAACTCACTGAGCGCACTAACATGAAACTGTCATATTAAGGTGGGGACCACAAAATATTGTCTTGTAATGGCCCGCAGGCCACCAGTTTGAAACCCCTGCTCTAATGGGTTGTCTTAATGCAAACAACAACCTACAACGATATTTTAACAGAAAAAAAGATCTAGTTTTTGTTTCTTTTTGATAAAAGCAGAGCTCTATGTGCTTCAAACAGACAGCAGTGAGGCTGCAGCTGCAGGAGAGAGGGTTTAACCCTTTAAGACCTGATCCTTTTCATTTTTCTTTGGCAGAGCAGCAGTTAAGCAGAATTAACTACTGTTGTAATATACCCTAATATGTGATGTCCATGCATTGATGCCAGGTCTTAAGAGGTTAAAATAAAAATCCTATAATCTATTAAAAAAAAAAAAACAACCAAAACTAATAAATGGTTATTGAAATGAACTAGTAATGAATATTCACCATCATATTTATGTTACAACAACAATTTTAAAAGAAATTCTTTTTTAAAATATTTTTTCCAGAATTTTAATGGAGGTTTGAATCAAAACTGATCAAAAATGTTCAATAGCTCTGAAGATACTAAAGCTAAAGTCACCAAGCTTATTTATATGACTATCACATATTTTTACTAGTTAATAGTTGCACTATTTTTACTTGATTGTTAAAGCTACTTCGCAGAAGTGCTCTGTTTAAGTGTTAAATGATAAAAGAAGGTTAATAAAAGAAAAACAGAAAAAACGTTGATCTGTTTATTAAATTTGCTAATTCAATGAAAATGTAATAAAAGCATCAGATTGGGACTTGGTTTCAGCAGATACTCAAAATTAAATTACTCTGATTTGGATCGGGCCTAAAAAAGCTGATCGGGACATCCCTTTTCTGATGTGAATGTAGTGTAAGAATCCAGTATTGTACACATAATTACAGATATGATCAGTTCTTGCTATATTAGGGTTAGCTTTGCAAAATCCTGCATGTTGAAAAATATATATATATGATCCGTTACCATTTTCCAGGTTTGACTATGTTTTTCCCCCACATTGAATTCTAATTACTACCTTTTTGCCATTACTCTGTTTTTAGTCCATAATGGCCAAAATGACTCCCTGCTTTGTTTCCAGGAACAAATAAAGCTACAGGGAGGCAATGAAAGCCCTCGAGGCACTGGGATGGATTGTGCAGCGCTCACTTGTATGGTCCAGCTGGCTCAAATCATTGTGGGGGCGGGACTCGGGGCGCTGGTCAACGCGGCAGGAAGTGTCATCGTGGTGGTTCTTTCAGCTTCCTCTATCTCCCTCATAGGCTGCATCTTCATTGCTCTTTTTATCAGATATGTGGAATGATATTGCTTTTAAAGTAAAAATGTTCTGCTTTATTAAATAAAGAATATTTAATATATCATTTAAATGACTATAATTCCACTCAAATCTGTTTTATGTATAAAGCCCATTATCACAACCATATCAATGGGCTTCACACTGGTATTTATGCAAAGAACATAAAGTAAGTCATAAAAATATAAACAATAGCTAGTTGCTAAACTAAACTAAGGGCTGCACGGTGGCGCAGTGGTTAGCACTCCTGCCTCACAGCAAGAAGGTTCCCGGTTCAAGTCCTGGCTGGGGGACCTTTCTGTGTGGAGTTTGCATGTTCTCCCCATGCATGCGTGGGTTTTCTCCGGGGACTCCGGCTTCCTCCCACCGTCCAAAAACATGCTTCATAGGTTAATTGGTTACTGTAAATTGTCCCTAGGTGTGAATGTGAGTGTGCATGGGTGTGTGATTGTGGCCCCTGCGACAGACTGGCGACCAGTCCAGGGGTGTACCCTGCCTTCGCCCATGAGTAGCCGGGTTAGGCTCCAGCAACCCCGTGACCCCGAAAGGGATGAAGCGGATTGGAAAATGAATGAATGAATAAACTAAACTAAACAGACTAAGCTAAACAGGCATCCTTGCCCTTAGACCCTCCTTCTTGGTGAGGAAAAATCCTTTAAAAAAATCCCTATCAGGGATTCCCATTTGGGGAATCTCTTACATGAGCTGAGAGCTTATTCCTTTAGATCCTCTGATCTCTATGCCATGCTCTAGTCTCTGGAGTAAGATGCTGTGGTCTGTAGTGTCAAAGGCTCCGCTGAGGTCTAACAGAACTAGAATAGAGATTAGTTATTTTACTAAGACCGATAAGTTATTAGTGACTCTAACTAGCATATTTTCAGTGCTACGGTGTGGTCTGAACCCTGACAGAAAATCTTCAAAGTGGCTTTGATCCTGTAGGTGGCAGTATAGCGGTTAACTACAACTCTTTCCAGTAGTTTTGAAATAAAAGGGAGATTTTAAATTGGTCTATAGTTGGCCAGAATGCCATGATCCAAACTGGGCTTTTTCAGAAGAGATTTAACAACTGCATATTAAAAAGACTGTGGCACATAACCTGTTTCTAGAGAGGTATTTATTATAGTTAAAATTGATTCATTAATTAGGGGAAGGTTTCTTTAAAGAGCTTAGTGGGAATTAGGTCTAATAGACAAGTTGAGGTTTTGGAGTACATAATAACTGGTGTTATTTCTGTTTGATCTACAGCAGTGAAGCAGCCTTATGTTACAGCGGTTTCTATGGGTGCCTTCATTTCTACTGCTTCAGCCTGCTATGGACTAGTCAGGAGAACTGTTCAACTAATGTCTAAAATTTGAGATTTTACTATCAAAAGATGTAAAGAAATCTTCAGAGCTGGGAGTGGCAGGAATAAATGGTTCTACTGAGCTGTGACTGCTGGTCAGCCTGGCTGTAGTACTAAAAAGGAATCTTGGATTATTTCCATTCTCTGATATTAAAGTTGAATAGTATTGGGTTCTGGCTTTAGGCAGAGATTTTTTTTTAATTTAAGAGGCTATGTTTCCAGTTATTCTGCTCTGAGCCGGAGCGGCACCATTTTCTTTCTAACTTACGGACTGCTTGTTTAAAGGAACGTGTTTCAGCGTTAAACCACGGTGCTACTCACTTTTGTCTAACAAGCTTAGGTTTCAAAGGGGCAACAGCATCAAGTGTTCTCCTGATGGCTTGAATGACATCATTGACAAAATGATCGTTTTTACTGGGACTGAAACTATAAAAGCTGGTCTCAGAGTGTGTGCTCATCATGTCACTAAGTAATGGTTGAACTGTGAGTTTAAATTCAGACACAGAACGGTCAGAAAATGTTCTTCTAAGCTGTTCTTTATTTATTGGAGCAGTAGTGTATGACAGCACTACTTTTAAACATTTAATCTTGTATTTATTTGTGGGCTGACGCTAAAACAACTTTTGGTAAAAAAAAAATAAAAAAAAGAGCTGACACTTTCTCCTTTGGGTCTGTTTTGGCTGCAATAAATTGGAAAAAAAGCAGGAGATGATCTGGCTCATTTTCTGATCTTTTTTTGTGTTTTTGTGATCCAGTTTTGATCCAGTGATCCAGTTTTGAACGCGGGCGCTTGAAACATGCATACACCTGCCTTTACATAGAATTGTCATTAAAATGAATCGCTTGAGTGCACAATTCCAAGCCTTGGTGAGAACATAGCATCACACTCATCATCCAAAGAAACAAAATGATGAAGACCAAACTTCCCATTTTAAAAACTTTGTTTGTCTATACACCTGCTTTTAGTGCAGTGATTTAGTCATTGCTACAGCCATTATTTCATCACCTGTCAAGTTTCTGTTTAGTCATGTAAAAGCCAGATTTTGGTTTATGTGATGATCCATTTACGTTTCTACCCACCTGCTGCTGTTTTTGTTGTCCAAATCCCACCACACAGGGGGGTGGTTAAATAAGCTTTTTGTTTAATTCGTGGGTTATAAAAACCTAAAAGACTTTTGCATGCCAACACAAGAATGAATTCAGGTGCGGTCTTCCAGAGCAGGTGAGGACCTGCTTTTTTAATCAAAAATAAACACCACTTGGAATGCTTTGGCCTCCTGAATGAAACTTCTAGGCAAACAAACTTTTAAAGTAGAGCAGAAAATTTAGAATCTATTGATATTTAAATGGAAGCTTTTTGCAGTCCTTGGGCTAAAAAATAAAATAATTCAAATATTATCTGATAGAGCACTCGATGAAACAATACTGTGTGCAACTAAAGGGGTTTGCATGCTGCAGCTTCCTAAACTGCAGTTAAAACAGCTCAGGCGCTCTTTATTGTTGGTCTCTCTTCATATTAAATAAATGCACATATTTCACAGAACACTCATGTTGGAGGTAGGCGTTACAAAGTCTGAAACTGAATGAAATTGAAAGAAGGGAGGAAGATGAAAAAACGTTTAAGGAGATGGAGATTTAGTTAACGTTCTTTTCTGAAACCACAATCCTTGATCATTTAAAAGCCTGATGTCAGCTACAGTTGTTGTGTTGCTTGTTGAATATGCTTGTGCAATAAGATGTGCCAGTAAAAGACATCAACTTTACATTAGCATTTCAAGATAGCACCGGAACAGACAGAACGTTGATTACACTTTAATGCCTTGCCAGAATGTTTTGCAGAAATGTTACAAAAATCAAAGCAGACAAATGGGTCCTGTTGTAGCTGAACAGAAATCCACTCAAAAGTTAAAAATGTGCTGTAGTAAAACGTTTTTATTGTGACAAATCACCCAAAAAACAGTGCTTAAGTAAAGATTACAAGGCACCTCAGTTTTTTACAGTATCTTTTTTTCCTATAAAAAATGGTCAGAAAGTTAGCTGGACATGAATTGACCCTGTAAAATGCTGCCAATCACCTCGACCCAAGTACAGTCCTTTTCCTCTTTTTTTTTTTTTTTTGTAATTTAATGTTTAATTGTGAACTGAGTTCAACAAGAGCCTTTTGTTTGAGCAACTTCTTGAAAACGGTTGGTTTTCCTGCACTGTGCTTTTGACTTTTACTTGAGTAGATCTGTGACAAAAGCTGAACCTCTTCCTCTGTTATTTTTGACAATATTTGTGTCCAAAAAGCTGCATTTGGCTTTAAAGCAGGCGCAGACACAGCAGACGTTTACTTTAAGCCTTTAATTTTAATAATGGTGTAAACAATTTTTTTAACTGGGGAAAGTCCCATTTTTATTTAAATGAATGCCAAATGGAACAATTAGACAGCTCATGGTGGTGTCCAAAAACATGCTTCTTAGCTTATTTAGTGATATTTTTCTAATTGGTCCCTGCGACAAACTGGTGAACCATCCAGGGTGTACGCCATCTTCACCTGACAGTTGCTGAGTTGTCTCCAGCAACTCCATGACCCTGCTCAGAACAAAGCAGGAATTGAAAATGGATGGATGGACAGTTAATTAATATAGTTATAAAGCCATGTACAATTCAGAACTTGTCTTAATTTAAATATAAAAAGTTTAAACTTGACAAATTAGCTCTTGTCTGATCAAAGACACCACATAGCATTAATTTAACTCGATTTTATTTTGTGATGAAAAAAAAATAGGCACAAAATATCGATTATGGCCAATTGTCTGGCACATTGCAAATGTGTGTTTTATTCAGAAACCATTGTGCCCGCAGAGTCTCTGTATAAAGATTGTTTGTGTGGCAGAAAGCATATGACATGCAAAATTCCTCATAGGTGCTTCCCCCAAAAGCTACAATGCCCCTACGGCAGTCTCAGAATAGGGTTTTAAGCATGCAGCGTTGCCTTCGGGGTGGAGATTGATACAGTTACATCAAGGAAGCCCACCAGCGTTTGTCTCCTGGCTTAGTCTTTGGGGGCATCGTCCAACATTTGAGGCCTTCAGGTTTTGCCAGCAGCTAGCTAGACACCGCGGGCAGCAAACATTATGGTCCAGAGTTTATTTTTTATACATTTGTTATTGTTCAAATATAGATATACTTCAGCCAGCGTGTTCCTGCATGCTGCTTCAAACCGGAGAATAGCTGGACAACACAGGTGATATTTTTTTTTCTAAAGGTTTAACATTTGCAACATAATTCTGGTTGATAATAAAAATATTCAAACTTTGTTTAAAATATGATATGATCTGTGAAGAGCTTTTCAGCTGTGACAAAATCTCATTCCAGCAACAGACAGTTCGAACATTTAGTCTAAACTAAATATTGATAGTTAAAAAAAATCAGCAGAAATTAGAGTATTGAAGGATGCAGAGAAAATTTTGCATACATGGCTGGAGGAGTAGAGTTGTGTTAAAGCATTTTTTAAATAAACACAATGCTCCCTTTTACATTGTGTTTATTCTATTTTTACTGACTGAAAACCCTTATAGAATAATGATCCATAAAACAAGTTGAAAACTATCCAGCAAAAAGCAAAAAATTTTACTTGTATTTTTAATATAAAGTAATTGAGGCATGGGCTGCATGGTGATGAGGTGGTCAGCACTCTCGGCTCTGAGTGTAAAGTCCCTGGTTTGAATCCTGACTGGGATCTTTCTGGGTGAAGTTTTTATGTTCTCCCTGTGCATGTGTGGGTTTTCTGCGGGCAGTCCAACTCCCTCCCATGGTCCAAAAACATGCTTCATAGGTTGACCGGTAACTCTAAAGCAGGGATGTCAAACTCCAGGCCTTGAGAGCAGGTTTTCTAACCAACCAACCTGCCATTGAATCTCATTATTGGCTCAACACACCTGATCCAGGTAATCAGCAGTAGCTGTGGCAGGATTTCTGGAAAACCAGCAGGAGGCTGTTCCTTGAGGCCCGGAGTTTAACACTTCTGCTCTGAAGTGTCCCTAGGTGTGCATGTGTGTAGCAGTGATTGTGTGCCCTGGGACAGAGTGGTGACCTGTCCAGGGTGTACCACGCTTTTGCCCAGCAGGCTCCGGTGACCCTGAAAGGGATGTAGCAAGTTAAGGCAAGGTGTTAATGTGAGTATGTGTGTCCCTGAGACAGTGGGCACCCTCCCTGGGTGTACCCTCCCTTCAACCAACAGTTGCTGGGATGCTAGGATAGGCCCCAGCAGCCACGTGAACCCAAAGCTATCCAGTGGGTTTGGAAAATGAATGGATACATTATGAGGGGAAACATTTTTGGATTGAAGTAACAGAGTTAAGGACGTTCACGAAGTGACCAACTTATAATTTCCTATTAACGTCAGGTTTATACCAGAAATGAGCACATTCACGGTCCAGTTAAAAAAGATTTATTGAAGATGTTCCAATTAAAAATTTATATTCATTAAAAACACCTCAGAACCATAACTTTTTTTAAAAAATTCAGAAAAAATGTTCTTCTTAAAATAGGAAGTATTTTAAAAAGCTGAGAGTCTACACCAAAATCAAATGTAAGAAAGTGTATGAATAGATCTAAGTGCAATAGATATATTAACTTTGCTTCAGGGCTGCTTTGTGTTTTCACACTCAATGTGAACACAAGTGCTATAACTTGATAGTTAATGCTGCATTCACACCAGATGCGATTCACGCAGAAAATTTCAACGTTAAGTCAATTTTCAGATGTGATTTGTGATCCTGCGGCAGCATCGAGCGGGGCGCGTCAGTCCGGCAGCAGTGTGCTTTCAGCGGCGCGATTTGTGCAGGAGACACGGTGCATCAAGTCTTCTGTTTGGCAAGGTTTACGCGTCAACCGATGCAGGACTCAGCTTTAGGCACGTGACATTTTCAGTGACTCAATCAGCAGATAGGAGAAAAAAATCCAATATGGCTGCTTGATGCGAAGGTTTTGGCCCTCAGACAAACGGAAGTAACGTTTAAAAGGGCCGTCATCCAGGCGCAGCTCTTTCAGTAAATGCTGAAACTCACTGTACTACGAGCATCTCTGAAGGATCTGGTGAACCCAGACAAGGCGACATGCTTGCCAGCTCACCTGTAGAGCTCTCTAAAATAACCCCAGCTACTCGCTCAAGGTCATCCATGTTTTCTATGACGTGGCAACGAATGAAATCCAGAAAAACTTTTGGCGGTTGCTCCTCCCACACGCGGCCAGGGCGTCATGGCTTCAAGAACATAGGCGCTGAGCAGTAAATTGTCATAAGCGTGTTATAATGTTACAAGCGTGGTGAAAGAGGGGTGGCCGATGCAAAGTGTGTCTGGTGTGATTGAAGCTTTACAGGAGCCACAGTTCTGCAGCAATAAATTATCCTCTCTGTGTTTCCAAAAACACATTTTGTACATAAAGCAATTTGACTATCTGAATTAAAAACATGACAGCAATATGGATGCCAACACGCTTTTTTAGGATTTATAAATATTCTTGCAAATTCCCTACAGTTAAATTTGGAGCAAAACAAATCTAAACTCTTTCCATCTTGTCAGATCTCCACTCTCCTGCCTGTTTTCTTCCTTTTGGCTTGGTAATGTGATGATGCGTTCACAGCCAGTGAGAATCGCGTGGAGAATTTGCCTCTGTCACCTCTGTTTGGCTGCAGCGCCAATTCGCTCCTGTTCGCGTGTCTATCAGAAATCACATGCAAATTTGCCTGTGGGAGGAGTTACCGTTCACCTTTAGTTACTGCCTCATTGCTACATGATGGAAGACATTATTGATGCTGAGAGAATATCTTGGGCTCATTTTGAAGAGTTCTATAGAGGCACTGCCAAGCACCTCGCCACGTCTGGGTTCACAAGATCAATTAGAGAAAGTCCCATTAGAAAGAGTTTTAGACTCCACCCACTCTCATCAGCACATCAGTACCAAACTCGAGATATTACTTGTTTGACATAACGCAAATGTTTGTCTAAGTTCAGACTTTTTCAACTCTGTGTAATTTACTGCACACATCAAAATTGACTCGTACAAGCCGCTTAAGTCGTGGTGTAGAATCTCACACCATGCGTTTACATTAACTCAGCATGATTAATGCACCAAAATGCCTCTGAGGGAAAAAATGAACCATGAGATGAAACTCTGTGACATTAGGGGCACGTATGATGACCCCGAAGTGAAAATCATGCCAACAAATCACTCGAAACAAATCAAAATTTAAAAAATCATGAGACAAGTAAAGAACAAATAATAAAAAATATCACACTTTAGAAATAAATAGGAAATGTCAGAAACCAACATAGAGTTGCAAAAATTAATGTTTTGTAAAACAAAATTAATTTCCAGAAATCAAAATGAAAAATAAAAAAACGAAGCACAATAAGAAACCGGAAAAGTGAGGGGCTATGGAACATCGCTGATTGAATGATGCTGTTTGATTTTTGATGTTTAAGTTTTTTCAACTTTATCTTTAATGTGCGCATACTAATGAAAGTTTTCTAATTAGTACGAAGCATATCCAGTATCACTTCATGCCAAATAACTTTTAGTTAAAATGATGGGCAAATCATCCACGTAACAATTTCCCATTGACCTTTTCCGGTTTCAGTATAAAATAAAAACATTTTGGAAAACAAAAGTAATTTCCATGAATCAAAAACAAATGTTTAACAAAAAAGAAACCAGAAAAGGTAGGGAGTAAAGAACATTGCTGATTGGATGATGACATCTGTCCATCATATTAATGCATCACTGAAACCACAAGAAAGAAAAGAGTGGCTTTTATTTAATATAACTTAACGATGCAATTAACGATGTAAAAGTAAAATAGCCAAACATAGACAGATTTATATGTATTTATTCACATAACATTTTATTTATTTACATTACATTTTATTTACATACGTTTCAACCCCAACACTTACTTCAAAAAAATGTATCCAAATTTTAAAAAAACTCGATTGTTTTCTTGTTTAGTCATTATTTTCAAGATTTATTTTGCAGTTGAGGGCACAGTCCTGTTTCTTTTAGCTGTATGATCCTTGATTTCTCAACAATTCAATTATGTTTCCAATGCAGCCACTGCAAGGCAACCAGGACTTCCCATGCCCAAATTCTGACCATTCTACCATTGTGTTTGGCAGCAGTCATGAGGCGTTATTCATGCTTGAAATGTTTTCACCAAACACAACTCATAGAGTATTTGCTTACAAAGGTTGCGTCTTTGTCTTATTGGTGTGAAGAATACTATTCTGAATGTCTTTTTTTCAGGTATATGTGTACTTTCATGTGTACTTTATAGTAAAATAAGGCCTGCTTTTTAGTTTGTTTTTTTTTACGTCATCTAACTTCAAGATGTGTCCTCTCTATCACTGTGAGAACACAATAAAGACACTGTCTTTGATTTGTGAATGATCTTCCTTGCATAAGGAATGTAATTTTTTTTTCTTAAATCGATGGATCAAAATAAAAGAATCCTCTTTTCTGAAGTAAAGCGATGATGACCAGCTCACCAGGCACATTTGAATGGCAGCACATGGCATTTACTTACCCTTTAAGTCAAGAAAAAACTTAGTGACTCACTTTTCCACACTGCATTTGTGGTTTGGCTTGTATAAAAAAACATACATGGTTTAAATATATCATGTTTTGTTTAAATATTTTAAGGTTTTCTTTCCTCACTTGAAGGTTTGCTCATGTTCTAATTCATAAACTAAGAAAAAAAGTCAGAAATATTGTACAACTTGAGTAGCTGTTTTGTCTTGCATCAGATTCCTCTTTCCTGCTTGAAGAGTCCACTGGGATTTTAATTAAGATCGCTCGTAAAAAAAATAAAAAATAAAAAAAAGAACAAAAGGGAGATGTATTTCCTGGAATATAAAGTGGTTTGAGCAAATGGCAAACTAAGTAAAACATCTGCTTCATTTATTATATGTGACTTAGCATGATGTAAAAGAAAATAAAGGATTGCCAGTTTCAACAAACCTCTTCTGAGGCACACTCAGAAGAGGGACTTCATGAAGACTGGCAGAAAACCTGTGATTCATTAAGACAAATGGCACAATGAGCCGTATTTCTAATCTGTTTTCATGATTATTGTAGGAGAGAAGGAGGGGAAGCCATAGAGTGGTAGCTTAAGGAGAAGTTTGATCAGAGAAAACCAATAATAGTAGAGTTTTGCAAACTGTGGTGATGTATACATCTTCAAACATGGTTATTTTATAACCTTGATTTGCAGCTTGTGTTTGATTGTTATGTTGTATTAACCAGAAAAACTGAAAATATTTTAGTTCTGAGTTTTGTTTTAGCTATAAACCAAACAAAGAGGAAAATGTAGAAGATACAAGAACAAGATACAAGAAGATACAAGACAAAGGCATAAAACTGCAGTTTGTTTGTTTGTTTGTTTTAATAAAAAATTGAAGCTTTTTGGTCTAAAGTGCTGCCCAAATGGTTTTTACGTACATTGCATTAATGCAGCAGTAAAAACAAAATATTAAAAATATGATGTGTTCTCTATTGTAAGGGTTTGTTCACTCGTAAAATTTAGTGCAGCATAAAAATCTAAATGATCTCCACAAAACAGAAAGATGTTTGGTGTAATCTCTGTGTTTGAACAGCACCCTATGTTTCTTAGGATAGCAGTAACGTTATGCTTCTTTGCTCCTCATTACAGATCATCTCTCTGTGTCTGCTTTTGGGATTTTTACTGAGAAAGATCAGCGCCATGCTGACATTTCAAAGCTTTGTGTCACTTTTGTCAACTTGTATCACTGTCATGTTGACAAAGACAGCCACAGCAACTTTCAAAGTTCCTTAGAAACGTGTTAACCTAAAAGACTTGAAAAAACAAACATAGTTTGGAACATACAATTTCCACCGAATCAAAGGCTCTTCTTGAGCACTGTGGGAGAATTATTAGGATTTGTGCGTATCTCTCTTGGGGAACACTTGCAGTTGCATCTGAATATCTAATCCTGGTTTCATTCTGCTTCTTTTTTTTTTTTTTTCTCTCAGAGGGGAATTTACCGGCAAATGTGCTGCAGTGATGTGTGTTTGACTGTGCCACATTCGACACCCGCATAACAGATCGCTCGGCTTTACTAATTTAATAGCCAGGTCCTGTGGCCATCAGTGGCCATTTATTTCTAATAGGATTATTCTGTTTGCATCTGCAAAAATATAGTCATTTTGCTTGTAGCTTTGTAATTAAATAATTCATAAGATGATTGCTTTTTTTTTACATTTGTTTAAATTTTGGAGTTTTTCGTCTTCATTCACAATGATGAGAATCTTTGCATGACTCCCCCGTTGTTTCATCTCAGCAGGGCCTCAAATGATGACAGAAGGATGCGCTCCAGGACTCAAATGACTTTTTTTTTTAAACAAAATGCATAAAATGTGGTGATTATGTCAATCATGGACTCTTTAGGAAATCTGAAGAGTTAAATAGATAATTAGTGTCATTTAAAAGAAAAGATCCATAGCTTTTATGCAGAAGATTTGACAGATTGCTTGTGGATGGGATGATTAGGTTGCCTCTGGTCCTTTAGAAGTCTTTTTGGCCAATGGATGTGACCGATTTAGACATAAAAGAAAAGCATATTTTCATTTGCAACTCCATCTCTGGTGTTTTTTGTTCCTTTTTTGCATAAATATAGATTGGGGAAAAAAGCTAAAAGCCAACATTTTAGTGATAAAACTTTTGTAGTAAAAAATTATGCAGATTCTCCTCTCCATGCAAAACTGTAAATCCCTCACTTTTTTCGCTTCAATAGTAAATCAAATCAAATCAAACTTTATTTCTATAGCACTTTTCCTATGAAGCATAACACAAAGTGCTTTACATTAAAATAAAACAGATTAAAAACAAGCACAACCATAAAAATGTAGAACACCCCCACCCCCACCCCCACCCCACCCCCAACACACACATGCAATCGACCCAACCCCTTTCACAATTCCCACCCCCTTAGCTGATGGAACCCATTGGGAAACAGGCTGAGCAAGGAGAAAGTTGGTTGGTGGACCCATTATAGTTGGGTCCTCTTCCTCCGTGGACAACCACATAGTCAGTCTAATGCAGCATCACAGGCGAGGACCCAGCCTCACCACAGCAAGGTAGCGAGGCAGGTCCCCATCTAGAGCTGCAACAGCTGAACCGTAGCTGACCCAGAGGGGGAGGACCCAGCCGAGGAGGCACTGGATTTAAAAATAATAAAATATAAATCTAAAATTAAAATGGAACATTTGATAAAAGCAACAAGCAATAAAACATGAGAATAAAAAATATTCAAATAAGCTATAAATAATCCGACGTAAAATCATAAAACATGATAAAAATAATAAAAACAGGATAAATTAACATGATAACAACTAACTAAAAGCTAATTTAAAAAGATAGGTCTTGAGCCTTTTCTTAAAAACCTCTATGTTCTCTGCGGTCCTCAGGTCCTCCGGTAGACTGTTCCATAGACGGGGGCCATAGTATTGAAAATAAAACACAAAAGAAGATATCAATTGTAATTTTTTTTTCTGATGAAAAAGCCTGAAAGCATCTGATTCAGTTTTTGAGAAAACTGTGCAAGTTCTCTTTCCATTCTCCAATTTTTCATTCGGTCTTTTAAGTGAAGTACTTTTATTTTTACTATAATCTATTAAAAAGGGTTCCATCTCTCTTTTTTTTACCATCCACATTCAATTTCTGTGTTTTGGGTTAACATTTATTGCAGGTCACAGTCAGAGAATGCATAAATGGTGCTCTCATTCATCATCAAGTCTCATTTTTTACAGGTCAGTACATTTTTTTTCTTGACTAACACCTCAGTTTTGGACCAATAGTCCTTCATCAGAGATTCCTGTAGCTTAAATGTGCTCAACACAATTCTGAGAGGCTCGTTTGATCCATTTTGATTCAGTGGAGCACGAGGAAACGGCGGCACTTCAGTGATGGATGTCATTCTGGGAGGAAAAAATCTCAGTTTGCTGAGCGCATAGGAGTCTGTTGTGCAGGCTGTTGGCTGGTAACATAATCTGGATGACTGAGAATCTTCACATACATTTTATCGCCACATAAAAGACATTGTTGACACTGTTTAATGGACATTAAAACCATCTTTCCTGCTGCTTCTGAAGAGCAAATATGAGTCCGGAGGGGAAAAATGTAAGCTGTTTGGCAAAACTTTTCAAGCTGCGGTGGTTAGTGCGCGTGGATACGGAAATATCACAGGGATTAAAGCCGTCAGACTACGTTGCGTTATGCGGCGGGTCTCGCCTGTCGTTGTAAATGACGGCCCCAGGAGGGAAAAAGACCACAGGTGGCGTGGCTGGTGCGTTAATGGGCACCAGCACCTGCCCTTGCTCGTCCATCTCCGGCTTTGTGGTGGCTGTGATGGGTCTGATGGTGGTCAGGGTCGGAGATGCCATGCGCCAGAACAGAATTTTCAGCGCTTTCCGGAACTCCCGCCGCATCAGGCAGTACAGGATGGGGTTCAAGCAGCTGTTGGAGTGCGCCAGGCACACGGACACGGGGAACACGTACACCTGCATGGTGTAGTAGTCATAAGTGAAGGGAACCACATTGAGCTTAATAAGAATGCCCCAGGCTGTCAGCGCTTGATTGGGCAGCCAGCAGAGGAAAAAGGATAGAACTACGATGGTGACAGACCTGGTGACTTTGGCGCGCCGTTTGGCGCTGGAAGTGTTTATGTTTTTGGAAGTAATGAAGCGCAAAAGCAGCAAGTAGCAGGCCGAGATGATTGCCAGGGGCACCACGAAACCCAACAGCACTTTTTGGGAGTGGTAGAGTCCCAGCCAGAACTGCGCGGTGCCGTTGGCTTCGGGGAATTTAACGAGGCACAGGTCCTCCCCGGAAACCGTGGCGGTGGTGGAGAAAACGGCGTGCGGGAGCGCGGCGGAGACGGCGGCGAACCAGACGAGGAGGCTGATGCTGCGCGCAGAGTTGCAGTGCGTCCGCCGCCGCCTGCCCTTCAGCGCAGAGGCCAGGGAGCAGTACCGCGCCACGCTCATGGCCGTCAGGAAAAACACGCTGGCGTACATGTTCATGGCTGTCACATAAGAAACGATCTTACACATGGCTTTGCCGAAAGGCCAGGTGAAGTCCAGCGCGTTCTCCACAGCCCAAAACGGCAGCGTCAGGACGAACTGGAAGTCTGTCAGCGCCAAACAAGTTACGAAAAGGTTGATGGAGGATTTTCTCCACACTTGCTTCGTCTTCATTAAGTACAAAACAAGTAAGTTCCCAACCAGACCCAGCGCGCAAACCAGAGAATAAATGGCAGAAATTGTAATCCTCACAACAGCCGCTCCATCTCCAACAAAATCCGCTCTGCCAAAGTCGCTGTGAGAGCTGTTGGTGCTGTTGAAGCTGCTCACGTTGGAGGCGGCAGAGCGGACTGTCCCGCCCGAACCTTCCTCGTTCGGGTCGGTCAATTCTCCCGACATATTACCTCTTCCTTTGGAGAGTGTCCAGCAGAGGCATGCCCCAAAACAGTCCTTGGTTTTGGTCCGTGCGTAAAACCCTCTAAACGACGCTCAGGTGATAATTTACAAACATGCAGACATGGCAGCAGCAGCGTGGGGATCGAAACGTTGAAATTGGACGAAGAAGATGTTCTTAGAGACAGTTTGCATCATCTGGTAGTCACGTTGCCCTGTGAGTCTCCGTGCCTGTCATGTCTCAAGGAGTGGAGAAGGCGTCCTGACGCAGCGCCAGCGGTGCGCAAACTGGCGCTGTCCGTGGTCCTGATTAAACGTGGGCGCAAAAAAGGGGGGAAAATCCGTTTCAAAATGTGTTACTTGTAGACAAAAGTCCTAAAATCGATGAGAAAGTGGGTGACACACGAATAACACAGTTATATAAATCAGCTGTATGTCTTGAACAGACACGCTTTCTCTCTTTCGCCCTCTTTCCACCCCCTCGCTATCTTTTTCTCTCTCTGGTTTATGTCTACACAAATACACTTTAGTCTACACCAAATGTATTGACTATGCCACCTATTGACCTTTTTTTTTTTTTACCAAACCTGGTGAAACAAAATTTACATCCATATTCGTATTACTCCTAAAAATGACTTTTTTGAGTCCTTGGATGTTGGAGTCCAAAATAAGCATGCAAATAAGCTGAATGTAATTATGCTGGCTAATTTTATGCAATCATTTATTATCTTTCCATTTAATAAAGAAACACTTTTTAATATAAATTGTGCAGCAAAATAGGCAGAAAAATATACAAACAAACCATTTATAATTTTTGCTAATAAACATGCAGTCCAACACTTACGTACATTTTATATGACAAAAGTCATCATAATTAATCTTTTCACTTTTACAAAACTTTAGTTGAGTGATGCTTTCTGATTATAATTTATTCTTTAAAACCCCATTTTAGAAAGAAAAAAAACGTTTTTTTTATCACGTTTGCTTGTAAAAGGAAGATGAATTGTTGAAGACTTTCTTACTTTGCTAAATTGTTCTTAATGGTAATTCTTTAGTTGGGGAAAAAGGACAAATTGTATTTTACTTAATCAATGTGTCTTGTTCGTATTTAAGAACTTTTTATGGGTCTTTGAGCTTTAGTTGTTTGTGGAGTAGCTCTTCGTGTCTCCCCTGCAGTACAAAGACGTCAGATCATAGTTATCAGGTTAGTTGTGATCCTAAAAATAGCTGCTGCCTTTTAATTTCCTGCTCCTGGGGAATGTGGTTCTGCCCCCTCAGCAAACATGACACAGAAACTTTCTGCTAAAACGTGCCACTTTGAGGCTTAAGCAGACGGGGTTTCAGGGCTGCCTCAGCTCTCTAAGACTTCAAGAATTACAGTACCAAAGACTTAGACTGATCCAGCTCAGCACTGCGGCTCTCTTCTAGACTTCAGGGGGCGAAAGTTCTCGACCTCAGACGAACATAGATGACTTCCAGCATTTAATTTTTGGTTTATTACTATCTTGTTAATCATTTTTACCATTCCAGAAATAATGGCCAGAGAGTTGAGCTATGGTTTACAAAGAGAGAATCTCTTCATTAAAGTTCAAAAGTAAGACAGGTTTTTTCTGCAAATTGGGCAGCGCAAAGGAGCTGCCTTCCCAAACACTGTCAATATTTGAAGCTTTCCAAGCATAACAATTCTTAAAAATATATTTCATGTTATTATAATGACCATTAGTTAGATTCACCAAAAATATTTATTTTTGAAGTATTATTCCCCAACATTTTGCCTGTCTTTATGTAAACTTTAATATGTCTTGCACACTAGAATTAAATGAAATAATAGGTTCAAATCAGCCCATTTGCATGTTCACTGATGTTTTATTTTCCTTGAATTATTTGTAGTTTCAAAAAAACTATTCATCTTCTTGTAAGCAGTTAAACAAAAAAAAAAAAAAAACTGAGTGGGAATGCAAATGCCAAAGGCTTGTTTACAACTGTTCACAGGTTTTAAATTGAGTTGTGAGATGGATTTTTTTTTAACTCTTGAATCAGTCTTCCCAGGTTGACATATTTGTGTAAATATTTGCTCACAATGTCCCTTCTTTAGATCTCATTATCAGTTCTCACACATTTTTTTCTAGGTTGCCTTGTTTTTTCCCAGAATCCTCGTGACCCTGTTAAAACCACTTTACTGTTGGAATCCAGAGGAATTCAACTTGAAAAAGAGCCACCATCTACTTTCAGCCTCCTTCTGCTTTGCGGGCATAATTTAATTTTAGCTGTGTAGTTTGGTCTGCTTGGAAAAGGTATTCCTGTGAGTCACAGCATTTCTGAGTGCCAGGAAAATGCAGCACTGCGATTTAGTTTAGCTAATCATCAGATTTAGTATCAGTAGACTGCTGATGTCTAAATAAGAAAAACATTTTCCTCCGTTGTTATTCTTGTATTTTCTAAAAGCCATATACATTGAATAAAAATATGTTTTTGCTCCTTTTTGTAAAGAGATGAGCTCAAAGAACTTAAAGATCTGAAACACTGAAATAATTTCTTTTAAATCTGTTCATAAATCTGTCTAAATCTGTGATAGTGAGCACTTATAGTCTACCCCACCTCATAATAAAAGCCCACTCTGATACAGGTTGTTTTCTATCATTGGGGGTGGATTTAGGAGACTTAGAACCACCATTTGCCTCATTCCGTGCAATGTATCTCCTTTGCAAAGAGTTGATCAGGTTGTCGAGTGACCCATGATGGTGGTGGGGTTATGGGATGGGCAGGCGTATGTTATGGATGAAGAACACAGGTGCATTTTATTTTTTATTGTATTTTGAATGCACAGAGATTTTGTGATGAGATCTTGAGGCCCGTTTCCAAGAACATCACCTCATGTTGGATCTGTGCACAATTCTCAGAAGCTGAAAAATCCCAGTTCTTGCATGGCCAGCATACTCAGACATGTCACACATTGAGCATGTTTGGAATGCTCTGGATCGGCGTATACGACAGTGTGTTCTAGTTTCCACCAATATCCAGCAACTTTGCAAAGCCACCAGCATTCCACAGGCCACAACCTGATCAACTCTTTGCAAAGATGTGTTGCACTGCATGAGGCAAATGGTGATCACACCAGATACTGACTGGTTTTCTGAGACCCTGGACTCCCCCTCAATAAAACAAAGCGCCACAGTGGCCTTTTATTGTGACCAGTCTAAGGCACACCTGTGCAATAATTAGTATCAGCATCTTGATGTGGCACACCTGTGATGTTGGATTGATTATCTCAGCGATTCAGTGCTCACTATCACAGATTTAGACAGATTTTGGGAACAATATTTAAGAGAAATGGTCATTTTGTGTTTGTAGGAAATGGTTCAGATCTTTGAATTCATCTAATGACCAAAACTAGTGTTGCACCTGTATTTTTGTTCAGTGTATAATAAAAAAATAAGATAGACCCTATTAAGTGAAATAAAAATCTCAAAGAAATGAGGACATTTATAGTTAAATGATAAAAACATTAGGGAGAGATTGCAAAAAGGCAGATTCTAGGCAGTATCTGTTTAAAATTAACTGAATTTGTTGATGTTATTTTACCTGTGCTCTTCTCTGCATCTTTATGACCCATCTATTTGCTGTTGTTTAACCAACACGGCTGCTTCTTCTTTCTGGTTTCTGTTGCTCATCGTCAGATTGTCTGCATGTCACCTTTTTGTTCTTCTAATCATATTCCAGTCCAGTCCTGTTCGGTTGAACCCCAGTCATCTAGATTCATACTTGTGCATTCATGTTTGCGTCCTCACGCTATACGTCTGCCAGGACTTGTTCACACTGCCGTATTTACCATGGCTGCAAACTTCTTCAACATGTAACCCTTGTCCTAACCAGTGGTGGACACTAATGCACAAATACCAGATGGGCTATTTGGGTTTTATGCACACCGCTTTATCCTTGTAAGTAAAGAAATGCAGTGCCAAATGTGGTATGTAAAAAATTCATGCCTTTTGCAGCACATCAAACCTTGGTCTATCGTGAATGAGATTCTTGATTATGAGTATCCAGTCTCTCACTCAGAGTGTTCAAAGTGTTACTGTAAGTCCCCAGACTCGCTGCAGACATTGTGAACAGCCTTGAGAGAATAAGTGAGTAAAAGAAAGACCAAGAATCTTAACATGCAAAGAATCCTCAAAGACCCACTCCAACACAAATAGCGTTTTTAGAGTGTTCTTGTAGCATTTTTCTTATATATTACATCATAGGACATAACATGTCCATATGTCCATGTTTTTTTCTTAATTTTCTTCATGTATACACAAAATTCAGAAAAAATGCATTTCTGAGTATTTCTGTATTCAAATGTTTTTGAATCCGGAGCAGACAGAAAAATGCCGCAGTGACGTAGATGTTAGTTGGTGGACCACAAGCTCCCTGCTCCACTTCTTTTCCAGACAAATAGATCCGTGTACGTCTTTGTTTTCTTCGTCCAAGGTGCTTTCTGGTTCTAAGCTACATGGATAGATAGCTCCAATATTGCTCGCCATTTTTGTTGCACCAATAATGTTAAGTTGGGGTTGTGAAGAACTGTAAGCTAGCGGGAGTGTAAACAAAGGCATGATGAAAAATAAGAGTAGGCGTCCTCTACACAAACAGTCCCGCCCACAGATGATATGCTGAAATTTCAAATTTACTGCTGCTCTGCAGAATCTATTTCTTATAAAACAACACACGTTTTTGCTTTTTGTTTTTTTTTTTTGCCTGAGATTGGCATAATCATAATAAAATACCACTGGGAATGCTTTTTAAATAGATCAAAAGATGATCAGAGTGGGACTTTAAAATGGTTATCGTTTATCCACTTTTATTTTGAAAGAAAAATAAAAACAATTTTTTTTTTTTTTTTTTACCATTTTACCTCTTTCTCTAGAAAACACTAATATTTTGACTTGTTCATTTCTGTCTAGTTTCACCAAACAAGTACAACTCATCTCATGAGCTGAATTCGTTTTGAAAGGAAACCGGAAACAATGTAAAATAAAAGAAGACTGCAGCACATTAGACTATGCTACAGTAAACGGATAAAAAACAAACCAGTTTTTTTTCCTTTATATTGCTATCTTCTTGGATGGGTTCACAATTATCAGGACTACTTATCTTCTCAAACAGCAAGTCATCTCAAAGCAAACATTTTGTGTTGCAGCATGATGTAACAGCGCATGAGCGCAAACTGAACGACAAATATGTGTAGGTTAGATTTATTACTCTGGGTTTGAATCAATCCTTAAATGACGGGTGAAAACGTACCTGCAGAGGAGGGAAATCCTCAGGGAAGCGCAGAAACACATGACAATCGAGGGCATTCTGTTGTTTGGTTAGCTCACAGTAGTTGTTTGATCTGACGTCCATGCTTGAATACTCCTGCTGAGATGGGGCTTCGACTTTTATGATTGAGCTTTAACTTTGTTTCCAGCAAGTAAAGGAGGACAAAAAGAGTCATATGTAAAAGTATTCTAGTCAAACATGGAAGTCCATTTAAAGTTAAACATGTAATGTTTGTAGACGCAGCACCCAATATCCATCCCAGCCTGATAAGAAATCCAGCGTCATGCATGAAGTTTAACCAGTTCCTGTAAATGAATGTAAAGGAAATTTGATTCCCTATCAGTGACGTTAACAGGGACGAGATGAGCTTTTTATTTGTACAGGATCAAAGTCGAGGAAGAAAAAAGAACATCCCCCAGGTTATGTCTTTTTAAACTAAACATTTGCTTTTTGCTTCAGTGCCACACGTCCCCCATGAAAATCCACATATTCAGCAGCATGGAGAGGAAAATCCCTCTGAACTTCACGTCAGGGAAAAATCTCCCAACTATCTCTGTGCTGCCCCAACATCAGATACTTGCCAGTCGTCTAATAGTTTCCTGATCCTCCAACATTTGAAGGTTATCTTCTGATAACAGCTGGAGACATTTAAAGAAGGGGGAGAGATAGATGTCGCACCTTCCTTGAATATTGACCAAACCTCTTCTAAGGGGTGTAAAATGGGCCTTTTTTTAAACAAATATTTTGGTCATATTTACCAAAAAAAACAACCGATCTTTTGAGTACACAATATCTGTGATGGCATAAAAACTTTAAGATTACTTCAGCAAAACAAAAAAAGTAAAGACTTTAATTTCAAAGCTAAATATTCTACCAAACCAAGTTATTAAGTATGAAGCGTTTTTTTTATAAAAACCAGAAGAACAAATGCTGTTTTTTATTAGATTTCTAAAACAAAAAAATCTAAGATCAAACCTGCAAATTAGTCAGCAGCTAATTAGTGCTGCACCAGATGGATTGTCTGGTTTCACAGTAAACAAAGGAAATAATTATAAAGTCCTGTCAACTGTGTGTTGCACAAGACAATAGTTGCAACAATGGAACAAACAACTCTGGAACAATCGCACACAAATTTGCATGCTTTGGACATACGAAAGAAAACCAATATCAACAGATTGTAATGAAACTAATTACCTGAAATCCAACTCAAGATTTCTAACAGAAAACAAAAAGAGTAATCAGTCTTGCCAACATGATCTTTGTGTGAAACAGGAAACCTGATTAAAAACACGTTTTTTTTTTTCTGAGAAGTCTCAAAAAAGTCAAACTGCCACAAATGTTGGATGAGATGAGTCAATATCTCATTAGTAGGAGGGACCATGGCTGGCTGTCACATTTTTCACTTTTATGGAAATTGCTCATCTTCATAACTTATATAGCCTGAAAAAATAATTTCTTGGATTGACTGTGGTTTTCTTTTTTGCATTTTATTGTATTAAAGAGACTGAAAGATTGTGACAACCAACTCCATGTTGGAATTTTCAGTAAAAAAGGTTATCAAATAGTATTTTTTTTTTTATAAAAAACACAAAAAGGTAAGATAAAAAAAACACTTTGTGTTTAGACCATAAATCAAAACAATACAGCAGAAATAAACTGTGATATTCAGAGTATGCAACAGAGTTGTGAGGAAAAACTGAAAAATCTTTTATCTACCAAGCATACAACACATAATGCAACAGTCCTCCAAGGCTGACCCAAAACTAAACCTTGCTAAAATCCAAGATTGTCAACAACGTTTTACCTTGAGCAACAAAGGGACTTATTGTAAAAGCCCACCAGCATCAAACTCATGCTCTGAACTCATTCCCATTTTAGGGTCACGTGTGTCTTCCTGCTAAACACCAAAAATAGATTCTGATTCACATGAGTTTCAGTTTGGACTAATGTATGCAAAAACAGTCTCCTTCTTCATCAGAAGACTCTTCTTGCTTGTTCTTAGCCTTCTTCTTTGTTCTGTCAGTCTTTTCAAATGCAGGGAACCTTCTTCTTTTTTTCTGTCTGATGTGTTTTTGCATAAGCATCTCTTTTTTCCCCCCTTTCAATTTGATTTCAGAGGTTTATCAATGAGTACAGTACTTTTGTATGTTTTCCTTCTCTAAACCAGCTTTTTGAACTAGTGGGATATCTTTAGAACTTTGTAAAAAGGTTAAGGATGTTGTTTGAACCATGAATTGCTGGGTTCTAGTTGGAAAGAGCTGTCATGGCAACCAAACCTGCAGCAGCAAATCAACCAGCGACTCCTTCCTTAACATTTTCCTTGGGCCAAAACATGGCTTCAGATTGAAAAATATTTTTATAATAATAATAACATAAGATCCTGAACTTTTGAAACAAAACCAGCACAAAAAAGTCCTCTATCTCAAGAAAAAGGCTAAATCTCTCATCGCCTCAATGCTGTATGTTTAGGGCAAAACAAGAAGAAAGTCCAGTCAAATGCTGATATCTCTGTCAGGTCACAGCGCCCTCTAGTGTGACTGTACAACGAAATAAGAATTGATTTGGTCTCCAGCCTTTGATCCAACTTTGCTTTATGTTTAGTCCAACTTTTGTTCTTTGTTTTTTTTTTTTTATAACTTCAGCACGTTTAGTTTTTTTGTTATTTTCGTTTTTTTTTTTAATCAAATAAAAAGGTTAATCTCATTAATTTAAGCGTGTTAATCTCATAGAGAAAGTGTGTTATGGAGGTTGTTTCTTTCTCCCTGCAGGTAAGGTATTTAAAAAAGTGTCCTAAGTTCTGCAATTGAATGATAATACTCTTAATTATGTTCAGTCTTATGAGCAAAAAAAAAAAAAAAAAAAAAAATTTAAATAAGTTACAAACTGTGGTCAAACCTTTAGCAAAAATTAACATGTTTTTTTTACTAGGTATATCAAGTATACTTTAGTCCACATGCATATAGTATAGGAAACACAATAACTGAACACGTCTTCAGACTAAATTGGAACATTTTAAATTTACAATATATATAAATAAAAAGTAACCATTAAGTATACTGCCTGACATTTAGTATACACTAAGTATACTGTACTTGTAGTACTTTTTGCTAAGGGGAAAACCAAAGCATCCTTTCCAAACATTCTAGGGCAGGGCTGTCCAACGCTGATCCTTGAGATCTATCATTCTTCTCTGTTCTCTCTGCACTCTTTTCTGCTGATTCGCTGACTCATGTGTTTTCTCTGACTGACTGAACACACCTGAATCAGGTCATCAGCAGCAAAGTCCAGGGAGAACTGGAAAACACATAGAGAAGTAGATCAAAGACTTTATTGAAGACCAGAATTGTGCAGTTCTGCTTCAGAGGCTGGTTTAGAGCTGCTTCACTTAACCCTTATATATTGTGCTCGGGTTAAAACTGACTTGTTTTCACACTTGACAAGTCAGTTTTGACCCGAACACAATATATGGGTTGAATTAATGCTTGGGCACAGATTGCATTTAGTTATCAATGAAACAAATGACTTATAGGTCAGTTTGGACTCGTTGTTGAAGGATTAAATGCCTTTAAAATTCTTCAAGAAATATCAAAGAATATCTGTTCAAAACCAATAAAAAAACTCAGAAAAAAACTTTCCGGAACTTTTTAATTTTAGGAAAATCTTGAATGAATAAAGTGTCCCTTCAGGACAACGCACTATGTAATCAAGTGTCTAAAAAGACCACTTCCACTGCAAAGTGAAACTGTTTTGCATTATTATTGAGTAAATATTAGGTAGAGTAAACGTCCCCACACATTTTTAAAGGGTGCTGTGTTGTGCTGACCTCCAGTGGAATTTGGACAAACTACAAACCTAAACTGACTTGGCAGTTTTGTTTGGCGTGGTATCACCACACAGCTATTGGAGCGTCCAGCCTGCAGAGGAGCAAGCAGAGATGTCAGTGGGCAGAGTTCAAACTAAGCTGAGTTTGGTCACATTTCAATGATGCCTTCCAGACTGAGTTTCTGTCTTTCTTATCAGTCATATTCCTGCAGCCACGCCCTTTATATAGAAACTTCTATCGTTGTCATTTTATTATAAGACAGCTACACAGAGGCCGCCTGAAATTAGGTCAACAGAAAAAAAGGGTCTGAAGGTTTTATCACAAACTGAGCAGAGATGCCTCGATTACAACATAACGTAATCCAAGAAGTGGCCGGACTGATTCCCAGCAGAAATCTCTGCAAAGATAATAAACGTGTAGTCAGACATTTGCGAAAACCAAAAGTGGGAAAGCGTGTCATATGTGTGCTATCGTTTACATAAATATCCCACAAAAAAAGATATAAGCCATTTTATTTCACGAAGCATTTTGAATCACTTGGAGAGCTTTTAAAAATGTATTTAACATGAAAAGGAAATAATGTCAAACAGGAATAATTTCACTTCAAGAAAAAATAAAAAATGTAAATTGTTTTTTTAATAAAATTGTTTCTTCCTTAATTTTATGTGATTCCTCTTAGTTCGTGTTTTGTTAATGCCTACTAATTTATAAAACAATCGTAGCAATGTTATGTTGTGTAGATAAATCTGAGCATATAAACGATTACCAAGTCCTCTTTTTTAGCTGGAGTCCTTCAGCTGCCATCAGCACTGTTTTTTAATAATTTTATTTTAAATAGAACATTTGATTTGGCTTCTTTGACATTTTTGTTCAAAAATAAATCCAAACATCAACTCCTGTCACAAAGAAACAAAGTCCCTTCAAAACTATTTTTTGTATTTCTTTCTTCTACTTTTAAATTTTAAAAACTATTTAAAAAGCAAATATTCTTTTCTGCAAACCTTATTTTCTCTTATTGACACCTTTACACTTTCAGTTTTGAAGATTTATGAACTCCCATAATGTCACAACCCTTTTGAACTAAAAAACACTTTTTAAAAATAAATCTGAATGAAATAAAACATTCCCTTATCATTCAAGCAATTTTTGATTTCATTTAAAAAGAGACAGATTTTTTATTTATTTTGCCTTTAATGTAATTTTCTGTATTATATATTATAATGTACACCATAATCATATTTTGTTTTGATTAGTTTTAGTTTTAATGCTTTAAAAAAGTAAATATGATGTAAATGTTTTATATATACAGGTTCATTACTGTTGTGCCACGACGCTCTTTTTTAAAATGTTTATTAAAAAAAAACGTTTCATTTATTGTTTTATCCTTTTATTTTCCTATTAAGGAACCAAAGCAGAAAATGTTTGCGTTTCAGTGAATTTTACACAAAGTTAGTTAAGGAACTCATTCATGTAGAACAACACAACCACTGTGATTAGGTTTGAGGATCAGGAAGGGACGTCGTGTTGGAATCAACCGTTCAGATGTCGGAAAAGTCTTTGGTGCCAGCAGGCTCACATCCAGAAGGATTAGCCATGATCACACTCTCCCACTGGCGTTTCGTTCCGTACTTTGCATACCTCAGCTGGTGTTGTTGCTCCATGGAAAAACAACCCTATAAATTAAATTTCCTTAATTTGAACATTGCCTGCTTGTTTGCTTTCATTGTCCCATTTCAGTTGTTTGGTTTCTAGAAATCATGGGACACTTTGGAAAATGGGAGACACTGAGGATGGTTTCTTGGAATATTGGGATCTTTGAAATACTCCGAAAGAGACTAGCTATAACAGTATATTTTTTAAAGAAGTATGGTTATGGAAAGGTGAAAAGAAAAAAAAATCAGACAACAGAATGGACCCCAAACCTATCCCTGACTTAAAAAAACAACTAAACGACAACTACAGTTTATGTAATGAAAGTTAATTGTTCGAACAATAAAAACAAAAGTGTGTAAAAGGTTAATATTTCATATAAAACATGTTGCCCAGCTGAGAGTTAGCAGACCGTGAAAAAAAGCTCTTCAAAAAGACTCAAATCAGCTTGAAAGTATTGCTTTCTGTGGTAGTTTGATGCATGAATAGATTGAAATTTGTCTTTAAAAACATGGTGCGACAACCAAACATGAATGAAATTGGAGGGTTAGCTTTAAACCAAATTTGTAAAAACTGTTTTACTGAAAAAAATCTTCTGATTTGAGCTGGTTAAAGTGCTTAAAGAAATTAGAGTCTTAAAAAGTTTTTTTTTTTTTTATTTTAAATGTGCGCGCTTTAGCTATCCTAGAAGTTATATATGAATTCTGTTTTTTGTTGTTATATTCTAATGGACAAAGTAGATGAAATAGTTTACATGAATAATTCTATTTTAATGAGTGACACAAACAGCAGGAGCAGACTGAACTGACTTCAGGTCACTGCATTTGGAAAATGTTCACACAGTGGGGCACTTTCAGCTCTCACACACAGACTCAGCTGTTCGGACTCTGCAGCTCCGTGGCTGCTCCAAATATACAGATCAAACAGGCCTCCAGCACAAGTTTTTCTTGTCCTTCTTCAACCCTGCAGTTCACTTTAAAAGTTATGATTCGTTGGGGAACTTTTTGCATTGATGAAGCATTTGTAACAATAGACTTGTCTCTGAAAGGAAGATTAGGCAGCGGAGTGTGTTCATTTGGTAGTGCAGGAACTGTAACACTATGAAATGACACTATGAACCAAGTGCTAAAAGGGAAAACAGAAGATGCTGTTCAGCTTGTGCAAGCCCATTTCAGTTCATAAAAATGCTTTTCCGTGAGTAAAGATGGAGTGTAGCATTTCCAAAGTTCCTTTGGTTTACAGTGTAAACGTGTCTCCTGCACAACAACCAGATTGACTGCTATCACGAGCTGCCAGCTGGTGCCTCTGCGTTTTCCAACATAGCAACAACTTTTTTGGTGCCATGCGGCCGGCAGTGCTTAGTGACAAGCCGAGTGCATGTGTTGCTCTGCAGCGTGAACAAAAAAGCTCAACAAGCTTCCCTAATTTATAATAAGTCTATGAGGGCATCTTTTTTCTGAGGCAGTTTTGAAGATTCAAGGAGGAATGCAAACTCCTGGACTTCAAGCACAGCGAGAGACTCTTTATCTCCAAGTGTCCATCCGTTTGGGCCTCTATGTCATGCAAGGACATCCTGTGAAACAAAAGCCAGCTGCAGCACCACTTTACACGAATGACCTCCCACAGAGTTGTTACACAGAGTTGATATGTGCTGTTTCTGTGGAGTCTGTTGCATTGGCTGTGCTCGCTTCCATCATTTTGAGTTTTTCTGTCTCCTTCTTTGGTTTTTCTCTCCTTCTCCTTCTCCGCCACCACAGTCTGAATCTGCGACTGAAACAGAAACAGACATCGCACATATGAAGGCTTCCATTAAAAACGTTCCTCACGACATCACAGTTGATGTGCTAACTCTGTAGAGGCACGCTTCCATAAAAGTTTGGAGAAAACACCCTCATTCGCTTGCCAACGATTGGATGAAGTCATTCGTTAAGAGGATTTTTAAAGGAAAACATTACGCTCCGGATGTCGAAAAACAAAGCACTCACAACCTTTGGCATTTAAAATATTTTAACAGGTTTCATCTTGGATTTAAAGAGGATTTTTTCTCTCATGGAATGTTTATACACAGAAAGTCTTCTCCTGCAAACCTGGATTTCAGGTTGTTGTTTTAAACTACCAGCATCACCCTACGTTGTTTTTGATTAAATATCCCACTCCAATGAAAATGTTTTTGGTGTTTTTAAAATGTTCTTGTTGCATTTTTCTCAGAATGGAAGACATACGTCAAGACAATTAAAATTGCATTTATGAATATTTCTTTATTCAAATCATTGTGAATCAAGAGCAGACAAAAAAGGCTTGTGGAAAAAGCTTGTAGTTGCAATGTAGAACCTACAACGGCAAACCACAAACTCCCTGCTCCACTCCATTCGGATTCATCTGACTTCATCCGTGTATGTTTTTGTTTCGAGCTGGCATCTCACTCAAAGCTGTCCAGCTGGATAACTCCAATACTGATCGCCTCGTTTTGCTGCACCGCCTAACCTAATGTTAGTTTGGGGTTGTGAGGAGCTGTAAGCTAGTGTGATTAAGTGTAAACAAAAGGATGATGGGAAATGAGTTAAACTCAAAGGGACATTTTCTGATGAATTCTTGCCGCTCTGCAGAAGCTGTCCTTTTTTAGGCTAAAAACTCCATAATTACAATTAAAATACCAGTGGGAAAGCTTTAACAGTAGATCAAAAGATGATCGGAGTGGGTTTTTAAACTTTGAAAATGGGATGAGTCCTGATAAACTACAGGTATTTTACTAAACTGAGATATGTAAAAGTCTCTGCACCTCCAGGCAGCACTGTACTTGGTTTGGAGTCAACATGTAAGTATAATTTACAGGCAACCGGACAACACATTTCTTGCATAACACAGATCCAGTGTACACCAGTTGAAGAAAAAGTATGAAAAAAATGTTGCTTCTCGTCCACAGCCACAGCTTTTACCAACATGTTTCATTTTTATCCCCACAAGATCCTGGACATACCACACGTTTTTGTGGTTACTTGCACCAGTCAGCATGTCAAGTGTCTATGAGCACATTGCACTTTTGCCAAGGCGTTTTCACCAGGTTGCCATCCGACTAATGTACTCCATTTAAACTCACATCATATCAGAAAGGTGTTAACTGTTGGAAGAATCTTTTGAATTCCCTTAACATTTACTTGTTGAAATTATCAAAAATTTGTTTTCCCATCATTGCTAAAGGCCAAGGAGGTGAAGACTTTGCAAATTAGTGCAAGTTGTGACTTTTTAAAGTTTATCAAAAAAAGTGTTTCACTGATCTGGTCAGCAAAAGTCTCACTAAAGCTATTAAAGCTTCATTCTGATCATGATATATTTTAAACGGTTCCTAATAGTTTTTTTTTTAATTCCAATATGCCGCTTAGAGCTAAAATGAAAAAAAAAAAACTTTTTTATAGGACTTGGTTATCGACTTCGTTTCTGCCGAGTGGCAGTAGTTCATAAGAAATTTGTGCCTCTGAGTTGTAGGTGGGACCATTGGAGTGGAGCAACCCCGCCCCCCTTTCCCCGTACCAGCTACTGAGAGTTTGGAGAAGGGAGCTTGTGGCCTGCCCAGCGTATTTGCTACATCACAAATAAGTTATTTTTCAAACTGAATTTATTCACAACACAAATCTTCAGCTGAATTTTGTTCATTTAAGTCATCCATCAGCAGAAAAATGCCACAAAAACATGTTAAAAAAAACACAGAAAACATGATTTTTATCAACGTTGGTCTCATTCCAGTGAAAATCTGAGGTAAATTTTTAACTCTGAGGCAAATTTCTGATGAACTACTGCCACTCTGCAGAAACTATATCCTAGAAAACAACACAGATTTTTTTTTTTATTTAGTCTAAAAACTGCTAAATCATAATTAAAAGACCACAGGGAACGGTTTTACAACAGATCAAAAGATGATTGGAGTGGGACTTCAATGTGAAATATTTCAATGGTTGTAATTTATTGCTAAAGAGAAAAATAGGTTTTGAAATGCATTGAAAAGCATCACACCTTAAAACTTCAGCTTTTAGGAATAAGATGCTGACCGGTTGGACATGTCCAGGCAAAACAGGCGTGACCTGAGAGCCTTTTTGCTTGAGAGAGTCTTTGTACTGAATGACATGGCAGTCCTTAGATCCGTTCATCCATTATAGACCATCACACAGGCTTTGTTGTTATTAATACAACCTGGTCAGGTCTATTAAAGAGTTTCCTGCAGAGGGGTGTTCTGATAAAAGGCCTCAAAGCCTGACATGTTAACAAAGGTGGAGCTTAAAGCCTGATAACAGATTCCCTTAAGGCTGCAGGAAACTCGCAAGAATCCAGTTATGTCTAAACTAAGATTTATATTTGAATTGGAAAAAGATATAGAAAAATGATTACAAGTGCAAAACATGTGTCTTACTTTGAACAGATGCAGATGCCCAGAACGAGAACTATGAGGAATGCAAGCACTGCGACGATGCAGCCTATTATGAGATTTCTCCTTTCCGCTGTTTGCCAGCCCAGGTCCACATATTCACACCTGGATCCGAAGTAACCACTCTGACACCTGAGAAAGAAAACAAAATTGAACCCAGCCTGCAGAATTTTACTTGAATTTGTTCAAACTTAAAAGCATTCTAGCTGCCTTGGCGTATCGTACTTTATTTATGTGATAGAGATCAAAAGAGAAGAGAAATCTGGGGATCTGATCTGATTTTTCACATTTTTTCTTTGCCCCAACTAACTTTTTTGCAGCTATTTTTATACTTTATAAACACATTGAGGCAAATAAGTATTTGAACACCCTGTGATTTCATCAATTAGATTTTTTTTGCATGTTTTTTAAACATGTATTTATATGCAACTGCTGCAAATAAGTGTCTGAACACCAGAACATCAATGTTAATATTTGGTACAGTGGCCTTAGTTTACACAGGTCAAAAATGTCCTGTAGTTTTTCACCAGGTTTGCACAAACCACAGGAGGGATTTTTGGCCCACTCCTCCACACAGATCTTCTCTAGATCAGTCAGGTTTCTGGGCTGTCACTGAGAAACACAGAGTTTCTATTGGGTTCTTTTGGCTAGGTCACTCCAGAACCTTGATATGCTTCTTACAGAGCCACTCTTTGGTTATCCTGGCTCTGTGCTTCAGGTCATTGTCATGTTGGAAGACACAGTCACGACCTATTTTCAATGCTCTCACTGAGGAAAAGAGGTTGTTCCCCAAAATCTCGCAGTACATGGCTCCAGTCATACTCTCCTTAATACAGTATAGTAATCCTGTCCCATGAACAGAAAAACACCCCCATACCATGATGCTACCACCACCCAATGAAAAAATGCAATGTGATTTCCAGATTTTTTTCTTACAGTGGACATGCACCTACAATGAAAATCTCAGACCCTCCTTGATTTCTAACTTGCAAAATCACAGGATATTTAAATACCTATTTGTCTCACTGTATAGTGAGGAAGCATAAATGGGATGTAAATGCTGTTTTCTTACCTGCAGGAAGGCGTCTTCTGCTCCTCAATGTAACGACATTCTCCATGAACACAATAAAATGTCAGCTCCTCAGGGCATCTTGAGAAGTGTCCGTTCCAGTCTCCTGTATCCTCTTTACCTCACAGACAAAAAAAGTATGAAGCTACAACATATTACCTATAGGAAAAGAAATATTTCAACTCCTTAATGTTTACATTCAAAGCTTTTTTACATTTCAGGCATATCACCAAAGAAAAAAGGGTGGTAATTTTAGTTCAGCCAACTTGGTTCTTAAACTTTCTGCATTAATTGAGCATCAACTGGATATTCCAAAATAGATTTATATTCGTTTTATCCCTAACATTTAAAGATCCACTCTTTTGATTTATTTCAAAGGCATTCCCAGGGGTCTTTCAATTATGATTATGCCGTTTTTAGCCCAAATTTTAAAAACTGTCATTTTCTAGAACAGTTTCTGTAGAGCGGTGGTAGTTCAGTAAAAATTCACCTCTAAGTTGTGGGCAGGACCATTGGCGCTAAGCAACCCTGCCCCCCTTCCCCTCCCCATTGCTGACATCTCAAAGCAGGGGGGTTGTGGCTCGACCAGCAAATTTTCCACATCACAAACAAGCTCTTTTTCAAACAGCATTTTTTCATCCGCTCCTGATTCACAATGATTTAAATAAAGTAATGTTCAGAAATGCAATTTTAAGCTTAATTTTCTTAATATATGTCCTCCTTCGTCAGAAAAATGCCACAGGAACATGTTAAAAACACCAAAGACATTATTTTCATTGGAGTGGGTCCTCTCCCCAATTAGCACATCTCCTCAGACCAGATAGCTTCTGAATTTACCATTTAAGGTTGTCTAACAAAAAAGGGCTTCATTTGGTTAAGTATCTCAGTTTGGACAAAGAAAGAAACTTTGATGCATGCGGCACTTTGCTAACTGTAGTTTATGCTTGTTATTGAATTTTGAGATTTTTGGACCAAACCACATACCTCTTATTACTTTACTCCTTCAACTAGCTGAACTCAGAAAGCGAGACATTTGGGTGGAACTAAAAACATTTAAACATATGAGAGGTTCTACAAAACTGGAAAGTTCTCATGAGGCTTTACTACTCCAGCAGATGTCACAGACCGGTATGCAAAGCTTGTAACAATGCTCCATAATGATGTAACAATTCATTTTAACAACTATTTGATTTTTATTATAATTTGTGGTTAGTGATATGATTCAAAGTCAATACTGGTTTATTTTGAAGAATACGATTCACTGACCTGATTATCTTGCAAGATAATCAGGTGTAAATTAAATATGTGTAGAAACAAACAAGTAAACAACAAATAATGGCAAATCTATTCACATTTTAGTTTGATAAAGATCAGTTAACTGTTGTTTTTCCACATCAAAATAACACAAGCTGAACATTATTAGAACATTCTACAACGCTGTGTGGTCACGTCTTTGCAAAATTCAAAGTGTTTCCACCCATTGGACTGTAATGATTGCTTGATCATTATTTCCTGACATCACATGTGTGTTACCCGTTGTGATGGCAGTTGGTCATTTTTACGATTAAGTAAAATAAACCTACCATATCAATATAATTGATTTATATCATTGTGAAACAATTTTATTATGGTACAGGTCAATTTGATTAACAACTTGCCTCAGACAGATCAATTTGTCTGGATCATAGGAATAGAAATCGATTAGGTCGATTACAGCATAATGCTACACCATGGTGGAAATGGCAGAAATGACTGTGAGTTATTTATTAAGATTGAGTGAACAAAAATAATTAGATCCAGGTCAAATTACATCAGTGTCCCTATCTTGTGTTTAGCATGCACTCCTACACAACAATCTCCTTTCCATACTAATCACACCATTTGCAAATGCTTCAGAAATCGCATAATAGTTGCTTTGCAAAAATTTGATGTTGAAGTATAGGGAACAAGCTGTGCATATTTGGGATCTGAAGAACAAACGTCTTGCTAATTTCCAAGCATAAACCAACTTTGAATCTTTGCAAGAACTTTCGCCAAATAGATTTCCATCATGAGCAACGATTTTAGCCACATCAGTGTCCCTCGTCCCCAAACACGCAAAGTGGTATTCCTGATGTTTGTCCCAAAACTTCATAATAACAGCATTCCATGTTTAATTTGTCATAATGTTATGATCAGATCACCATTTTTTCTTGTCCCCGAGCAAAACTACATAACTCTATGATAGGATTTACTTAATACATACATTTCGTGGGTGGGTAGCCTCAAGTCATGCATGCCATGCCGTCTAAATGAACAAACAAAACTCTTGAATGTGGTCTAATTTTACAAGAAAAAACTGTTTCTGCAAGTGTGCCATGTTCTGTCATCAAGGCTCTATGACACCCACACTCTCTAGCAGGACCTGATTTATAAATAGGCTGCTTGAAATATCATCCTGAGGGAAAAGCCTGTAGATCGAAGGCTGATGCCACATCGGGATTATTAATCCTATACCATTCTGACACTTTTATTTATTTGATTAGCTGTACACGACAGGTTGGGATTTCCATTTTTCTTGTCGATGTCTTGAGCGTCTTTCCGTTTTGAACTCAGTAAACACGCCATAAAACAGCTGTTGAACTTCTGACCACAATTTCATATGGCAGCCCTGAAAGAACAGCCTCTATCTTTACAACACTCTCCAATGAATTACTTTGCAACTTGAGCTTGTAAAGCAATACTGCTGTCCAGGTGACATCAATGGAAGCAGGTCATTTGTTCGCAGCAACATTAAGCGGGCTGCCGCTGTGACCTCAGAGTTGCAAGGAAAAAATCTCTGGTTACAAAGTTTAACAAGATAGTTTGAAAGCTGCGTTATACTGCGGACGCGTCTGTAAACCGAGTCTTACAAAGCATGTTTAGTCTAAGAATCCATAAACCGAAAAGCACCTAGCTGTTGAGCACAAAAGCCCAAATTTTTCAAAAAGAACCAAACTTGAATCAAACACATTTCTTTAACAAACCTAAATCTAGAATCTCTTCAAATCATTTTAATTTTTTCTTATTCATTTTATTTATCTTTTAGATTTTTGAACATAAAAATGTAATAAATTTAGGCTGTTTTCAACAAATTACAGTCAGTTTTAGTTAAAATGACCAATACTCTAGAAATATTCTAAAAATGATACAAATTTGATACAAATAGAAAGATGTGGCTAAATCCTTTTTCAAAATACCTCTCGACCCAGTATTTACTGCAAATGTTCAAAGTAAAACTCCTTAAAAAAAACACCACAGCATTTAATTTTGAAATTCTTAGATTGTGAACATGCTGGAAGTGTTCTCTTCATATTCACATCAGTCTATTCGTTAATTTAAACTACTCCTTCATTAAAAGAATGACCGACCACCTCTTGCCCTTGCTGGATAACTACCTGTGTAGTTTTCCTGGTTGCCATGGAGATGATAAGGAGACACCGTTTGATTGGTCGACTCCTCTGTGGAATTCCATTCTGCCAAGGAATATTTGCATAGGGCCAAAGCTGCAACCAAAGACCCAAGAAAAAACTCACATGAGAACATGTCCACATATGTTCAGCTATGTCAGTTTGTGATAATACTACACTTTTATTTATCTATTATAAGGCTCCATCAATCTTTAAAACAAATCAGAACAAAGAAGTATTTACAACTATGTGGAATGAGATTACACATTTGATTTGTGATCACAGAACAGTTATTGTTCATCTGCTTTCAGTTCAATTATTAACTTTAACCCTAAAACACACTGCTTAGTGAGAAAAACACCCTGAGTACAAACTCTTTAATACCTAAAAGTTCAATGTCTGGGGGAAAATTTTCAGCTAAGCTAGGAATTTAAATAAGAAAATGTCTCTTGCGTGTGTATTTGAGGTTTCCAAACAGAAAAATCTAAAAAAGAATGAACAACCGTGACTCTTACCTGTTATTATTCCCATGTAGAGTTTGTACACCTCGGCCATCTCCTTACTTGGTACAAACGCTCCTCCAATTCATGAAAACGTCCCGTCATTGACAAATAGGAGTCAAACCGGATTAATTGCTTTTCAGAGGTCAGTGACCTTTGAGAAAATTGTTGACAAGCAATGAAAGTTTCCCAGCGGCGTGTCGGTCCTTCGTTGACTGCATCTACTCTCATAGTCTGCCGGGAAAGCCAGAGGCTTTAACCAAAGTGTACAATCCACAGCGCCGCTCTAGACTGACTGCGCTGGACTGCAGCCAGTGAGGCTTGAAAAAAAAAAGGGGGGGGGGTTGGTCCTGAAATCTAACTCTGCTCATAGCTACCCGCCCGCCCGCCCACACGTCCTAAGAGAAGACGTTTCCTTTCAAGGTATTTGGGTCATTTCACCTAAAAGAAAAAAAAGACAAAAGCTGTCTTTATATGTGACATTCACTCTCTAAAGAATGATAGGTGGAGCAACCTGTTTATCAGCCAGGTGCTTTAGACTCTTTTATACAGTCTGTGGTATCTTATGAGGCTCAGCTGGATAACAGAGCACATTTATTCATGCAGATTAACAGACAAAATGAGAAGCAGACTGTTGCGACATTCAGATCTGCTTTAAGTCTAGACTGATTCCAGCAGAGTTTGTGCCAAAGTTCAATAGAAAATAAAAGGAAGCTGTTTCTCTGAGACACTTGTCAGAGATCAACTATAGCATTCAGAAGGAACTTTGCACCCTATCTCGGGTGCTTTTCCCAAAATGCTTTTGGCATTTTCTTTTGGAATTTGGAATTTGTGTCTTCTAATAATGGCCACAAGGGGGCAGAGTGTGACACTTTCACCATGGAGTTAAAAATAGAGAGACAGAGAGCCTTGCTGTGGTCACGTGATCTTGTGGTTCCTATGGAGAGCTTTCCTGCATACTCCGTTTTATTAAAACATTTCATATCATGATTTGATCTCCGTGTGAGTTGGTAATGTGTTATTAAAGACTCACAACATTTAACACACAGCATGTTATCTATTTACTTGTTTGTTTGTTGACAATTCATCCCTCTTTGCAGCCATTTTGGAACCTCCGTGACATCACAGTCTCTAAGCAAAATAAATACAGGCGAATACTTTTTTCTATTTATGACTCTGCTGCTTTCATACAGATTCTTTGTGTGTTAACCATTGACTGAAAATGAGGAGGTGTGTGCATGCATGTGTGTGGCTTTTGTGAAACTGGTTATAAAAAGAAAATGATTGTGTCCGATTACACCTTCCGTACCGTTTGTAATAAAGTTATAAACTATCGGGATGTTAGTGACCCTTTTCTTTGCTTTCAGTTAAGGCTTCATAAATCAATTATAGTCATTAGGGGCTTCTCTGAAAATGAGCAGCAGCTGATCTTTTCAGTGTTGGCATATCTAAGCAAAGGTCAGTGAGAGAGAAAGCATCATAGAGATCAGCTCTGAGCTTGAAAGAAACAGGGGGAGAAATAAAAGATTGGTTTCTTTTTTTTAGTTCATACTTTTATATGATGAAAGCATAAGCACAGAAAAGTAGTTTAAATAAACAAAAAAAGTATAACACTATGAGAAGGATCTTAAAATAAGACAAAAGGCAATTGTGTCTGTTTTGAGCTTTTCAACCAGACTTTTTAAGCTCAAAAGCTAAAGGAAGGGACTCACTTCATCTTTGCAGTTTGGACAGGAAGACTCAGTTTCCTCTCTCTGGCTACATTCCTAACTTAGACTGAGCATCAGGAAACTCAGACGCCATGAAATTCCACAGTACTTTAGATCTCAGCACAACTGCATTAACACTTGATCACACAGCAGCTTTAAATTATACTTTAAAAAAACTAAGAATGGGACAGGTTTACAAAATACCCTTTATTAAAATACACCCGTGCAAAAATTTGGGGAAATTTTCAATTTTTTATTGTTTTTCTTGAAACATAAATAATTAAATTCTGATTATTAGAAATGTCTCTTTTCCACTCAGTGAGCTGCCTCATCTTCTTTCTCTGTAAAAGGTCAAAAATCCTTTTAATTTCCTTATTTTAGTCAAGCAATAGTTTTGCAAAAGATTTCGGTTCTCTGACCTTCACACCACAGCACAGGATCGTGGCTCCCTGAATGGGTTGCTGCCTGTCGGGACTCCAACCAGCAAAGCGTCCTTGCTGGCATTCTGCAGACAGTACTGTTGGAGTTCTGCAGCTGCCTGGGAGATCTGGCAGCAAAAAGACTCATATGTATAGTTCTATCCTTCCATGAAGGTATCTTCTAAAATTGTTCTGTAGACTAGCACATTTAGCAAAAATGTATTGCATCAAAGTGCATCAAAGTGTTGCAGAACTGTGAGATTGTTGCATAAATAAAGTCCTGATTCTTGCACTTAACAAAAGTGGCCAGCAAATCCACTTAATGTAGAACAAATACTTTGCAATGATGCTCCTGTACTTGCTTTATTGAGTTATTTTATAATGTGATTTATTTTTTACGTCATTATAAAAAATATATAGTAATATCTTAGATGAAGGCAATCATCTCCTTCCTTTTTTGACTTTGTTTTTGAAGACAATTTAAGCATCGCATTCTCGAAGAATTCAACTTTAAATCTGTTACCTTTATTCTTTCCACACTGGCCTCGAGCTTCAGCTGTTCCACCAACCGTCGCATGTTGGATAAATTGGAATTAGAGGTCATGTCTCAGTCGTGAAAAATCTTTTGTTACAAAGAAGGTGTTGAGTCTGGAGACACGAGCGACTGACTCGGCTAATGGGCAGCAAATGCTGGACGAGAAAAGAATGTCAGCGAGGGTTTTTTTTCTTTTTTTTTCCAAGTGACCTCAGAGCACTCTGCTGACAAACATAAAGAAGCCTCCATGTGCACAACACGGATACGACAAAATGAGTTTGAGATCTGTATTTTTCCAGAGGAATTGCACGTTTCCGCAGTTTACTGTACAAGACAACACATTTTTATGTGGGTAAATAAAAACGATCACACTTTTTAAGTTTTTGTAGCTAGAGTTTTGTTGAACGGTCTTAAAATGTTTTTTTTTTTTTTTTTTTTTTTTTTAAGTAAGCAGACTATTATTTAGAATTTTTTTCTGTACGTTTTTAGTAAAGTCTGAACTCTGCATGTCCAAAATGCATGTCAGGCTGTGAACCTTGGATATTTGAATTCCCGTGAAGTGAGTAAGGAGTTAACAAAAGGTAACTTGGTTATCCTCTTTTTAGTTTTTTTATTTTTTTATTTTGACATAATAGAAAAGCAAGTTGTTCGAAAAGCTTTTTGAGACTGAGGCGCAAAAGCAGTTTCAGATATCATAAAAACGTACAAAAATTGCTTCTTTCCAAATATTTGTACACTTTTGTACAATTGTCCTGCTCAGGGGCAGAGCTGCAAGGGCGAGAGGGTGCCAGAAGACTTTGGGAGGGTGGTAAGTGAGAACAGCAGAGTGGCAGGCCGTTACAAATGAAAGGATAAAAAATTCATATTTCTAACAGCTTTATTGTTATTATAATTGTTTTCATTTAATTTTAAAAAATTAGCTTTTAAGATTTTTTCCAATGCCTAAAGAAGCAAAATTTGAGGGGGGCAATGACCCCCCTGGCCCCCATAGCTCCACCCCTGCTCTTGCTACATAAACTTTTAAAAGAATCAGTAAAATAATATACTATTTCTGCTTTTGTGGGTTCTTTTTTCCTTAAATTAAACAAAACAGTGTTTTAAAATTGTACATATTTGGCTCCATAAAGGCTTCCTAAAGAAATTTTAAAAAATAACATAAAACTGGTTTATCTTCATATCAAATCTTGCTTTACCTTTTTTTTTCTTCACTTTTTTTGTTGGTGACAGTCTGAATGAAACGTAAAGAAATTCAATTGTAAAATACTTTTCTGTACTTGTTCTTGTAAATTTGTGTATATTTGACTAAATAAACAAGTCACACCTTCATTTCTGCCATTTTAATTTTTACTGCTCTTATGTGTCCATCTTTATTCCATCTCTGTTGAATGTCTTGGATCCTAGCATTAGCTAAATATTAGGCCAAGCATCAGTTATATTTTCAGCCTGACCTTTATTCTGCTTCTGGTCTGGATTATTTGACCCCATTGCTTGTGATCATGTCTTTTTTTTAAAATTCAACCTAGAAGTCCACAAATAGTGGTCACCGTGTTGAAATCCTGAGCATATTTCCTATACATGACGTTTAATGGTCCTGATTCCCAACTAGAGAGAAGCAAGAGCATCAAATCTCTGCAGAAAGCAGTTTCCAGTCTGCAAGCATTTGCACTCCTACACCACCAGGGGGAGCCTTTAGCTCATTTTTCAATTTGTCACCGTTGCCTCTTCTTTCATAAGGATCCTACTGCCACCTCCTGTCCTTCAGGAGGACAGAAGGTGCAGCTACTGTCAATACAACTCACCTATGAAACAAACAGTAGTGGAAGGTTCAGAATGAATTCCCTGTTGCAAAATTTAATAATTTGAATATATTTATGTTGGAAAATACCATTTGGATTGAGGCATGGTAGGTTTATTTTACTACAACATAAAAGCGACCAAGTGCCATTACAGCAGTGTGGAAACACTTTGGATTTTGCAAAGACGAGATTATACAGAGTCCCCACCTTTGCCCAACAGTAGCCGGGACAGACTCTGACAGCCCTGTCACCCCAAACGGGATATTGCGGGTTAAGAAAATGAATGGATGCATCGAATCTTTGTTAAAATAAATTGTTACGCCCCTAGTGTTAAGAATTACCTCAATATTCTTTTTGACAAAGAACCCCTCTGATCTGCTGAAAAACAAAGTACGAAGTGTCACAACAATGACAAATTTTAAGCTACAGCGCCATAACAATTTAAGGAGGCTTGGAGTTTTATGTAGAGCATCTCTGTCCTGCCCTCATATGTGCATGCGTAGGGAAAATTGTTGTTTTTTTTATTTGAATTTTTAAAAAGCTACACTTTGAAATTAGAACACTCCAGAATCATCAGTTCTAAAAAAAATGTCACTTTTGCTTTATGAGAACTTTTGCAAATTTCATTCTCTTACTTTTGTCTGTTACCTTCAGGGGTCACCATGAAAATAATACTCTATCTAATCCTATCATCTACATCCTCCGTGCTCACACCGACCACCCTCAAATACTCCCTGACTATCTCCATAAATCTTTTTTGTCTTCCTCTGGACCTCCTTGCTGGCAGGTCCAACTTCATCATCATTGTCACTCCCAAAGAGAACCTAAACATCTTCATCTCTGCTACTTTCTGTCTCTTTCACAGAGCCACTGTCTCAACGGCTACTCTCACCACAGTCTACTACACCTTTCCTTTCACTCTTGTTGAGACTCCTTTAGTTCACATAACACCCGAAAACCTTCCTCCACCCATTCTAACTTACTAGCACACCTCTTTCCTGACTCTCTGTCACTCTGGACTATATACCTAAAATACTTCATGACCTCTTCAACCTTCTTCACCTCCGCTCTAGGTGGAGGTATTCTAAATTGTCCCATTAGGCTTGACTGCCTGTAGTTGTCTGTCTTCGTGTGGCCCTACAATACTTACAAACTGTCTTTGCCTAACAGTAGATGGATAGGCTCCAGCAACCCTGCGACAGGACTAAGCAGGTACAGAAAAGGTATATTTGTGTATGATACACTGGTTCATTCATTCATTCATTTTCCAATCCGCTTCATCCCTTTCGGGGTCACGGGGTTGCCGGAGCCTAACCCGGCTACTCATGGGCGAAGGCAGGGTTGATACACTGGTTTTTGCACCAAATGAGATTCTTCTTTTGTTTGTTCTCTTGGACGAAGCATAAAAAGAAAAACAAAAAAAGGTAAAATTCTCAAATTATTTATAGTTATAGTAACCCTGATCAATGATTTTATGCTAGTAATCCCTTGAGAGTTTATGACTTCTGTAGTGTGGATCATCGTCCTCCAGGGGACACAATCTTCTTTTCAGTGAACGAGAACAGTTTGACCAAACAAGAACTTTCCGATCACAGTATATTAAAACTATAACAACTGACATTTGCAACCCGGCAGTGAGTCTGCTGCTCAATTGCAAGAGAGTGCTAGTTTGAAGGCCATACCTGTAGCATATCCAGACGTTTGACAAGCACCTTGCACGTTGTGTCTAGGAGCTGCCTTTATTTGGATAATGAACAACTCAACAGGAGCCTTTAGACATAACAAACAAGTGTAAACAAGTGTTCCCTCTGAAACCATTGACTGTGCAGGAATAATCCACGTTTTATCACCCTCTGCTCTTGGAAATATTTTGGGAACTAGCTATGCAGGACTAGAGGCCTTGATTTCAGAGAAACAATCAAATCAATCGTAACCAACCAGCACTAACTGTTGCATTTTGCTCCAATTTGCTTTATACTCAAAGTGTATTAAAAAAAATGCTGAAATTAAGGCTTTTTTGTAAATGTATAATAGCTGTTAATGTATTGTCCATCTGTAAAAAGGTTTCATATTTCTAATAAGACATTTGTTTGTTGAAATGTTGTGTATTTGTAGAAAAGAAATGTATGCCTGCAAAAAACATCACGAGCACGCACTTTGATCTACAATGACAAGGGAAAAAAAGTTTCTTCTCTAAACTAAGATGATGACGAAATGGAGGAAGATGTCAGAATTTCCTGAAATGAATAATAATCAACACTTTTTAAAATTGCAATGTTGTTAAATCAATTACCATATTTTTGGTATCTCCTGCCATTTTTTGTGGACTCCTTCAAATAAAGAAACAATCTTTTTCTTCTTTTTCCTCTTTTCTCCTGACATGGATGTCATGCATCTGATTGGCTGTCACCAATTGGGTGACAATGAAAGGCTGCTTATTGGCCGATTTATTGATAAGCAAAAGAATTTGCTTAACAAATCTCTTTTTACGAATGGACAATATTTTTGCAACATATTTAACTGTTTTAGTGGCTTGATTTGTTAAAGTCAATTTCAGACTCCAAGTTCACTTGAAATAGTTTTGAAATAGTTTAAAATAGTTTGAAATAGTTTTCTCCTTCCTTAACTTTTCAATATGGAATTGCTTCTCTAACAAAGAGTTCTTTGATGAACCAAATATGTGTGTCCAAATAGGAAACCACAAAAGAGCTGTTTAGTTAATGCAGATCACAGTGAGGAAAGAAAAAAAAAGATCCTCGTGTTACACAATGGTCTCTATTACACAATTTTGTCATAGGACTGCGTCTGACTAGCTCAAATAATATTTTTAATTCTGAGTCATTGGCTTGTTTAGGAATATATTTTGATATTTGAAAGCTCACTCACAATAAAATAATAATAATAAAAGAAGGCAGTTAGAGGAAAATTATGAAAGATGTTTCAGTGCCTTTTATCAGTGGTCAGCATTCAGAACTTTCTACATAGTAAAACAATTTTGGCACTAAATGTTGAAAATTAGAAAATGAAGTGACTTCATGTAGCTCATGGGGTGTCCAAACTTTTTACAAAGAGCGCCAGATTTGGTGAGGTGAAAATGTATCAGGGCCAAATACTCAGCCTGTATTCTTTAAAAGCCTTAAAGTAACATTCAAAGCAAAAGAACTATTATTGCAGTAGGACACTTTTCATTTTTTCAGATAGAACAGAATGACATCTATTTTTGCCGAAAGTACTTTGAATCTTGTTTTGTTTTTGAGACCAGTCTGGAAAAAACCTTGAAATAATTTGGTACATATTATTTATGTAGCATAATACTATTGTAAATATTATGTTACATATTATTTAGTAATAAATGCTCACTGTAAACTACTAAATTTAAATCTCGTAAACAAGAAAACAGCACAAGCAGATATCAGAATATTCAGAAGTACAAAAAATTGTGGTTTTGATCACAGAAACAAATAAATGTGTTATTTTCATTTGGAGGCTGCACGGTGGCGCAGTGGTTAGCGCTCCTGCCTCACAGCAAGAAGGTTCCCGGTTCAAGTCCTGGCTGGGGGACCTTTCTGTGTGGAGTTTGCATGTTCTCCCCGTGCATGCGTGGGTTTTCTCCGGGTACTCCGGCTTCCTCCCACCGTCCAAAAACATGCTTCATAGATTAATTGGTTACTCGAAATTGTCCCTAGGTGTGAATGTGAGTGTGCATGGGTGTGTGATTGTGGCCCCTGCGACAGACTGGCGACCAGTCCAGGGGTGTACCCTGCCTTCGCCCATGAGTAGCCGGGTTAGGCTCCGGCAACCCCGTGACCCCGAAAGGGATAAAGCGGATTGGAAAATGAATGAATGAATGAATGAATTTTCATTTGGCCCTAAAACACTCAAGTTGTTGCCACAGATTTAAAACGGCTTATAAGGTAATTTAACCAATCACAATTACAAAATTATTATTACAAAGTGCTGGGCACGGCATATTATTGGTTTTATGATAGGAACTGGTAGAAATTTGAAAACATTTGGCCCATGGGCCAGACTTTGGACATGCCTGATGAAAGTGGCGTGAACTCCACATGTGTCTTTAGGCAAAAAGGTTGAATTTTTACTATTTGTTTTTTTTTTATGTAAAAACATACAAAAAGTTGTTGCTGCTGTTTTTTTAAGTTGTAAAGAAAGAAAATTGAGCATTTTTAGGGAGCATCCTCCTTCTGATCTCCAACAAGCTGCACTTTTTTTTTTACTTGTTTTCAGCACCTTTAGAGCTTGTGGTTTTTTGCGAGTGCCATGCTGGCGCAAAGATTTGGTTCATCTCAATGACACAACAATATAAGTACAAACTTCTTTTCAATGTTTTGACCAGATTGAATGAAAACACATTTTATACATACAACTTATTGTATATAAAATAAAAACCCATGAATATCACATAAACAAACAAGCAAAACAGAGAGTTTTGTACGAAGCTCCTAAAGGGGCATCAAGGCAAAAAAAAAGGAAAGGATAAAAAAAAAAAAAAAATTACAAACTAGTTTCTGGTGTTACTTTCTGGTAAGCACCAGTTTACTTTTTTTTTACTTTGATGGCACTTTATACAGAGCCCCTAAGGTGAAATCCAAATGTAAAGAAAAAAAATTAAAGTATAAAAAAAAAAAAAAAAAAGAATTTCTTGTGCTCATCAGTTACTATCTGGTTCCACCAGTTACTATCTTCGACTTTTTTAATTTTTTTCTCATATTTCCTACTTTGATGTCCCTTTGGAGCTCAATTGTTTCCTTTTAGATTTTAAACGGAATACAAAAGTTATACCTGTTTATGTAAAACTGATGGATACATGAACTTATTTGGTGGCATCAAATCTATGACACACTTTAGGTGTTAAGAAAGGGTTTCTTGAAGCTTCTTCAGTTGAAGAGATGAGCCATTTCTGATGATTCCACCAAAAAAGTAATGCTTTCTAACATTACAAAAGCAGAACTGATTAACCTACTAAGGTATGAAGTTTTTAGATTTTGCCTGTTAATTTTTGAGAATGTATGTTGATTCTATTTTTGAGGCCATGCATAAATCAATCCGGAAAAATAGGGAAAAAATTGGCATGCAAGTTGGAAAGATCTCTACCACAAACACTCTCAACACAAATGTAGACACTTCAAAACCTCATCTATTATCTCAATATAATAACACTAAACTGTGTTTCAAGATCCCGCTGGTCTCAGTATTTAGCAAAGTCAAAGAGAGAAGGAAAACGGGAAAAAAAAGTTGCTACAGAGTTTGTTCTATCACATTTTAATTTTACTACACTTTTTAAAAATTATCAATAAAAAAGTTCCAAATGCATATCCTTCAAACTTCCTATTTAAGTGAGACTAGGAAGCAGATGATGCTTAAAGCTGTATCTCTTGCCCAGCTTTTCTTGGGCATAGCATGCAGGTTAAACATTAGTATTTGTTCACATCCTGCAGTAAAATCCTCTGCTTTTTGTGAGAATAACTTTACAAGACCAACAACAAGGCCAAAGTAACAAATAAGCAGGGCAAAGCCTTGCATCAAAGCTCAGAAAAAGGGGCTCCAGCTCAGCGTGCTGATGGCAATAATAGTCTGACAGGTGTTCGACGAGAGCCACACTGTCTCCATCAGGCTGAATTGCAGCATTCCCAATGCAAAGCCACAAACCATATCTGTCAGGTGGTGTTTGCCCAAGAGCACCCGAGACATGCCCACTAGGAAGGCCCACAGCACCAGCAGGATGCGCAGAGGCACAGCCAGAACCAGGTGGGACAGCAGGAACTTGGAGACCATGGCTGCCCGACTGGCGTGGGCAGCAGGGAAAGAGTACTTGTCCATGGCAACACAGTCCAGGAAGCCTGGTGACATTTCCCAGGGTCCTCTTCGCTTCACGAGTCTTTGGACTCCAGCCACTGTCATCACATCAAGTATAAGGGCTGTCACACAAATCAAAAAGAAAAGGGTTAAAAACAGTACAGAAATGCAGAAAAAGACCATAAGTCAAACATTAATCATCAAATAGAAATGTTACAAATATTTACTTAAATGCTCTTTCTTTATAAATGAGAAAATGATTGGAAATCCCTCATTTGATAACTTCATCAATAAGAATTGTAACTTCTCTGCTACCAGATTACAAGTGCTCTACTGTCAAACATTAATCAACATTGTGTTTGTTGTGTCTTTTTTATCATCAAGGATTAATGTATTATTTGTAGCAGATTAAAGACCCACTCCAATGAAAATCATGTTTTGGGTGTTTTTAACATGTTCTTGGAGCATTTTTCTCCTAATGGAGGACATATATAAAACACTCTAAAGGTGTTCCCAGTGGTCTTTTAATTATAAATATGCCGATTTAAACCAAAATGAAAAAAAAAACTTGTGTTGTTTTCTGGGACATAGTTTCTGCAGAGCGTCAGTAGTTCATTAGAAATTTCCCTTGGTGTTGTGGGAGGAACTGTTGGTGCAGAGCAACCCCGCCCCCATTCCAACTGAACTACTTCCCACTGAGTTACTGAAAGCTCTCTGTTTTTGCTCTGCTAGTTTCAGCAGAATATCGGTGCAACAAAAATGACGAGCAATATCGGAGCTATCTTACCGTAAAGTTTTTAGCTAGATTCCAAATCGGACGAAGAAAACAAAGACGATAATAGATCTATTTGTCTGCAAGTGGATGCATCAGAATGGAGCTAATTTTCCAACAGCCTTTTATTTCGTCTGCTCCTCGTTCACAATGGTTTTAATTTAAAAAAAAAAAACAAAACCCTGAAATGCAAGTTGAAGCTTAATTTTCGTGATATACGTCCTCCGTTATAAAAAAAAAGCCATGAGAATATGTTTAAAAAAAATTCATTAGAGTGGCTCATTAAGCTTTCATCCCTTTTTCTTTCAAATGTGGAGCCAAAATAATGTTCATAAACTTAATTTTTTGTGTTAAAAAAGATTCCAAGCTTTACAAATTTTGGTGAGATTGAGTTTTCTTGAAAATGATTAATCTTAGAGGCTTGATCTTAATAATTTAAACCTTACAGCGATCTTAATTGAAGTCCTTAAAAAGGTATTGTTTGACAGCAGTATTATTTAGAGCCCCTTCTCTTTTACAAAAGCTATTTTTTAAAGTGGTCATTTATTAGCACCTATTCTTTTTAAGTGGCTGATTTTTAGAAGTGATGCTTTCTGCTGTTTGGGGGCAGATCTGATGTTGCATTTACCCAGCAGCAGGTTCACCAGGACCTCTTGTCCAGCCAGAGTGTTGCTCCGTGTGAGACACACGATAGTGCCTAGGATCCACGTGACTCCGTGGCCAGTAAGGGCCAGCAGAGCGACCATGGAGCGGCAGCCTCCCCAGGAGGACGACGTGTAGGCGCACACCCCCATGCTCTTGGACAGACAGATGTCAATGGCGAGGAGGGAGTTCATCGCTATTCCCTTGAAGGAAGGGTTCAGCTGCATGCAGTCTTCCTCCGGCATCTTGGTGGACTCCCTCCGGTCCCTGCTGCCGCTGTCGGTAGGTTCTTCGCTCTGTTGGCTGCTTTGGGGCTTCACGGGGGCCCCGCGTCTGGAGCTGCGGCGGCTCTCTGCGGGGCCGCCGCTGGGCTGCTGGTTGAGGGATATGAACTCGGGTCGGTTCAGGACCCCGTTTCTCTCCCGGACCCTGGATCTCACATAAATCGATGGCATTTTTACGAGTTCTCCAATTGTAATCACAATCTCTAAAAGACAATTCAAGAGGTGCGTCCTCACAGTGAAATGTCCCAGAATAAACCACCAGAGCGCCCCCTCCTCCTATGTCTCCTGGCCTTAATATTAGATATATTTAGAGGCTCCGGAATGCGCAGTGTCCATGCTGTTTAGACCTCGCACTCATGCTGGATTAGGTTGCATCTGCGCCCAGCCAATGATGGGGAGCCAGATCTGCAACATGGGCACAAAACAACATTTCTGTGAGCGCAGCATCAACACACAGATGCTCGACTACATGTGGAAAACAATCAATGGAGCTCCTCACCTTTAGGGGTAATAATGCGCATCCCTCGTTCTGCAGGCTCGTCACTTACAAAGAGAAAAAACAGGAAAGGGGGCTTTAAAGATACACAAAATCAAAAGAAGCTAATTCCATCAACAAAAGATGAGACAAAGCAGCCTCGTAACAGCAGAAACGCAGGTTGCTTCCGCTCGAATTTTGACGTATCCTGCGCGCAAGTGCGATTCAGATTCCAGAGGCGCGCCCTGCTGTGGCGCGGAGTTCTCCAAGGTGCTTAAACAGACAGACCGCAGTCCTGCAGCCTTATGGAAATAAAACGGTTTTGGAACAGTTGAGCACATTTTCACGATTTACAACGTTAAGTAATAGTCTATATAATAAAAAAGCTCAAAACCTTAAGAAAAACAAAACGATGGAATCTGTAAACTGTCAGCTCTTTCATCTATGGCGTTGTTTTATGAATTGCTCTCAGAATAGGGCACATACATATTATGCAGTTAGATTATCTTTTAAAAAGCACTTGGCAAAAGAAATGTGATGCAAAATAGGCTGAGAAACAATTTTCTCCTTTTATATTTGGTAAAATTCTACATATTCTGTTTTTTTATGGTGCACTGGTTATGCCATTTAAAGAGAACAACACCAAATTGTTACCTCAAATTGATGTCTTGTGACCACGAATTAGTATTTTATCAGCATTTTGTGCACACAAAATAATATTTTGAAGGGCACAAATTAGCATGCCCATTTTGTGTTAACAAATTAACATTTTGCAAACACAAATTAGCATTTAGTTAGCATTTTGTGAAGACAAATTTATATTTTGAAGGCAGAAATTAACATTTGTGTTCAAAATTAGCACTTTGTGCACACAAATTAGTACTTTAAGGGCACGAGTTAGACATTTGTGCATAGAATTAGTATTTTGTTTGCACAAATTAGTGTTTTGTGGGCAGAAATTGGTATATTATGTTCACAAATTAAAATTTTTGGCCCACAAATTAGCATGTTGGGGACTCAATATTTGTTTTTTGGTGCACAAATTAGCATTTTGTGCAAATTATACTTTGAGGATACAAGTTAGTCTTTTGTGCGTAGAATTAGTATCTTGTCTGCACAAATTTGTGTTTTGGGGGCAGAAATGAGCAGTTTGTGTTCACAAATTATCATTTTTGAGGACACAAAATTAGCCTTTTTGGCGCACAAATTAGCATTTGTGCAGACAAATTAGTACTTTAAGGGCACGAGTTAGTCTTTTGTGCGTATAATTAGTATTTTGTGTGCACAAACTAGTGCTTTGCGGGCAGAAATAATATTTTTTGCCACAAAAATTAGCATTTTGTGTAAATTTGTTTTTGGAGGTCACAAATGACTCTTTTTGCATAGTATGGAAGTTTTTCTGTTCCATCAGATTCTGAATTTTTAAACCTTTGAATTTTCTTTCTGAATTTTTTTTATTTCAGTGTTTTTAATTGCGAGACTCGACATTTCGGTGGGAAAAAAATTCGATGGAAAACGTAGCTTTTTCAGTCTCAGTAGTCGATCAAAGAACACACCGTTGATCCAGCCAATCAAATAATGACTCCGACGTGACATCAGCTTTTGCTACGTTTGTTGGTGCCTAAAAAGGCAGCGAACCCTCCGGTGGTTCATCGCTGAGTAATTAATTCTTTATATCTACCTAGTATCTTATTATTGACATTGTTTAATAAAACACCAAAACATGCAACTTTTGTTGTGATTTTGGTTTTTATTTACTCTGTGGTGTTCAACCAATAAAACTTTGTTAGCTTTTCTGCTAACATGATGCGAGTGAACACAGAGAGCCAGATATCAACTAATGCCTTATATTATGCATTGACGGCAGGGCTGGTAGTAAGCCGGTGTAGGTTAGAGGCTGACATGGGAGTCGATTTTCACTCCCGTTCCGCTTCCAGACCAAAATTTGAAAAAAAAAAAAATCTGTCCCGTCTTGCTCCCGCTAATCTGACTCCCACTCCTGTCCAATTCCTGTTCAAAATAATGCGATGCGAACACAGAGAGCCAGATATCAACTGTCTCCTTATATTACGCGTTAACTGCAGGGCTGATAGAAAGCTGGTACAGTCCGGTACCATTAAAAGATCTGGCTGAGGCACAGCTGGATCACCTGGCAGGAGATCATCTTAAAACAGATTGTTTTAACCTCTAACAACTGAAATTTAGTTTTAAAAAATGGGAAAAAATTGTTAAGTTGATTTTTACACGTTTTCTTTTTTTTTTTTGTGGCTCAATGTAGAAAAAAAAAATTATTTTCCCACAGAAAGCACAGATGTCAAACAATGGGTTTTTCTTTGTTAGTTTTTTCTTTCCTTTGTCTCAGTTTAGCTAGTTTTGTCTAAACTTCTTATTACATGTTCGTTGACGTGATCATGCTATCAGTTAAATGCTAAAAAAATTGCAAGCTTGTTTTTTTTTTCCAGGAATGATCAGTATGGTTTTTCATAGAGGATTGCTGGGTTTTCTCTGCTAGGATCCCAGCCAAACGGATCAAGGACAACCTGTCTCTCCAGGACAAATCTCCTGTTACAGAGGAGGTGGCCTGGGAAAATGCCCTGACCATTGTCCGGCAGAGTTGAAGATGGATAGAACGGCATTTCTGTGTCTTCCCATAACGTCACAGACTATCTGCTCCAAGAGTTTAAACTCCAGGAAGTGCCCATCAAAAAACGGATGCAGGGGACTTTTGGGCAAACTTTCCGCTCCAACCCCAATTGCAAAGTTGGCAGGAAGGTCACCTTTTCATCCGGAACCATGTCATCATACTCTGTGATGAATGAAACCTTGATGATTGCGTCATGGGTGATGCTGCAGTCTGAGAGTGACAAGTCTCAACAGACCGTGTATGAGGGACTGGCAACACATTATAACAACACAGGTGTGGAGAAGGCAAGGTTCCAGTGGGTGGACAGGTGAGACATTCATGCAGAAGATCCAAACTTCAAATGTACTTTAATTTTTGCACATGCCAGAATGCTACACACACATTTTGTGGCTACACTTGAACTTAAAAACATTCAAACACAATCGTCACCAAAAATGGGGATAGACAATTGCAATTGCCCATTCCTAATGTTGGCCTCTATCACGTTTTTTAGAGACTGCTGTGCAACCTTTGTTGTGGGGGGAGACACGTACGGGAGAACATTTAAGTTGGGAAACGACCAATGCTGTCATTGCTGAGGCAATGACAGGACACCTGATCAGCTCCTGCATGTCAAGGTCCCACTACAACTCTGACATAATCACAAAGTTGGACTTGTTCCACTGCATGAGAAGCTTTCTCCGCGAGTGTGTCAGAGCACCACCCCCTGTACAGCACTTACGCCCAGTTCCTCTCTGCTGGATTCTCTGTGGTGGATCAGGAGGACCTGCAGAAGCTCAAGGATGCCTACATGTTCTGTGAAATTCTTCCGCCGAATCCAACAAAGCAGCACATCCATCAGCACTGCAGGATTAAGATTCCACAACCCCAAGAGATCATTAAGAGGGGGGAGAGAGTTTTCTAGCATTTCCACCTGGCGAGTGACCCAAACGGTCTTCCCTTCTTTAAGCCCTCTATGCTGAAGTTTTGGCGGATTCAGATGGTTCACATCCTGCATGGCTGTCTGAGCAATCCTGAGGTGGAAGGAGGCATCTTGTATCGTCATGGAGGAACTCTGCAGCTGTACCATGTGCCTGGGGAAGGAGCCGCAGTTCCTGCATGGATCCCCATCAGAGGAACATCCCAGCAGGAAGGATACCACTTCCACCAGGCTCAGTGGGTTACAGGGACACGGGTGTCACCAGAACTGTTTCAGGCACAGAGCATGACCGGTGTGGCTCGGTGGAACTTCCAGCGTCTGGTGGACCTGAAGCAGCCTGGTGTTCACCTCACTGCTGTCTTCGGTCCAGGTCTGATTGTGGACCTCAATTCAGCATCTGAACAGGTCATGGGTGAGAGGAAGTACCCTGCTCTTCATCTTTCTAGCGCATACACTGGCAAGATGTTTGGGCAAGAGTATGCTGAACCAATGACCCATCCATTACCGCTCAACTGGGACAAGCAAAATTCCAGGTCCCAGCCTGCTCCAACTGAGAGTCCACATCCGTCGTCCAGTCCACTCACTCTGAGCTGGGAACTTCCTCTTCCCAAACCGGAGACTCCAGCCAGGATCTTTCTGTTCTCCTCTCAGCTTGCTGACTCCCCAGTTAAAGATTAAACTGTGTAACCACAGACCAAAATGGGTAATATTCTTAAGAACCAAAACTATTCAAACAAAAACAATTTGCCAAATAGCGAGTCTCCTAATTGTTTAGACAAGAGCATATTATTTGCAGGTGTAGTTTGGTGTTTTTCTTTTTTCCCTGTACCTACTGTAGATTATTTTTATAACATTTACTTAATTTTGTGTTTTGTTGTTTCAGAAGATGAAGCTCCATCACCTTTGCCGCTTCTGTCTACACCATCTTCTGCACACACGGGACCCATCAAGACTGGAGGGAGAGTCTTTGTGTTAGACTATCCGCGCTGGCCTGCTCCCATGAAGGAGGTCATTGATGCTGAAGCTGGTGGACCAGGACTATGCTGCTCTGGTTCAAAGCTCCTGCCGAGACCCAAACAACATGCTCCGCCCCACAACAAAACTCCATATCTCCTCGTACATTAAACACCTCGCCAGACTCCTTAACACTGCCCTGAACACCACCCCAGAAAAGCACCAGGACAGACAAAAGCTGTGGCAGTCTCTCAGGAAGTGAGACCACAAGTGTCCCAGTTGTACAGATGTCTGGTCCTGTCACCATTCCACCTGCTCAGGCTCCCACCACAACTCTGACCCACAAAACTGTGAAAAAAAATAGTCCAAAGCATCCTTGAGCACAGAGGGCCTGACAAACCCAGATTTTTCAAGGACAGAATTTTTCCAGCGGAAACTTCAGGCCACAAAGACCAGGGTGGAGGGTAAAAAAAAAAAAAGAAAATGGACAGATACCGCTGGACCTACTGGCCGCAAGTGTCAGTTCTGCAAGCTGCCTCTAAAACAAGGCACAGACAGCCCGAACATCCACACCGGCTTCCCAGCAGTAGCAGGGAAGTACATTTCCTGCCCTTTTAAATTTTTTTCTCTTTGCAGAGATGAAGATGGAGATGTCCTGGAATGACTTTAAGTCCACATTTTTATAGCATGGAGAGACAGCGATGAGAGGAAAAGAAAAAAAATAAAGGTCAAAATGGGCTCATCTCATTTGGAAATATGTATATGTTTGACTTTGACAGATGACCACTGGTTGTATTGCTGTAAATATCTATGTACATACAGTAAAACTATTTCTGAATGGCTTTATCATGTCTTACATGGTACAAACTGTTTTACATATACCAGTTATATTTGGTGTGATTTACATTGTGATTATTTCATTAGCAACAGAAAGTCTATTGTAAATGTGCATATATGTGCAAATAAATACTTTGAGAAGAAGACACCATCCTTTATGAAAAGAAAACCACCGAATTAAGGTCTCAGCTCCATGATTTATACCAACAAAATAAAATCATTGATCAGGAGAGTGAAAAACTAGAAAAGACACAGGAAACAAACAAGGAAATTAAGGAAAAGTATGACAACCTGTTGAAAGAGAAGGCCCACTATGAGACGTTAAAGAAAATATTTAGAAATCAGATCTCAGAATTGATAGTTCAGAAAGATGATAGAATTGTTACGCCCCTTTCTGTCTAGGGGGGAGCGGGGCATAACATTAAAGGTAAATTAATATACATTAAAAAAATAAATTAAAAAAAACACCAAAAAGACATCTTCATTAAAGTATAACAAATTTATTTACATCAATAATAACTTCAAAAAGTGAAGCAAATGGCTTCAGGGTAAACCAAGGCCAAAACAACAAACAAAACCCCAACCTATCTGAACACAAAAACATCTTACCGGTTTATGAAAGAAAAGGGAAAAACTATGACAAAACATTAACCTCCCTAGTCTAACATAAACAGGAGAAAATGTGCACTAAAGAAAATAGCAGTTCACCCCTACAGCTTCACTTTACAACATAACTAACAAATCAAAAGACAAAGTGGACCTGAACACTAAACTACAAAGTGCAACAAAAACATAATCAAGTGGAGAAGCACACCAAGCCACAATGGAGACTGATTACAGCCAGGTTCCCTTCTCACCAGCCGAAGGTCCACACAGTGCTTTTATGGCTGCCTCCATCAGCTTGGGTCCAATGGAGGCCACACCTGAAACAAATTAAAGAGACACACGCAGAAACCCACAAAGATCCACAAAAAAACAAAGAGGTCCCACTCTGACAGAAATAAAATACACAATATAAAGAAAAACAAATCCAAATACGGCTGGGGCCGTAACACAATACAGCTTCTCAATCAGTACGAAAAAGAGAAGGTAGAGGCAGCTTTACTGAAAGATGAAGAGAAGAGACTCAGAGAAGTGAAATTGGAGTTAATGAACTCACTTCAAAATCAAAAAAATCTGAAAAGTGACTTCAACAACATCAAAGCTGAAAATGAGAAATCAATGAAAACCAACGCAGATCTCTCCCTGGAAGTTACACAACTGCAGGAGGAAATCCAAGGCACTGATGACCTCCAGGAGAAATCCTGTACAGTGGAAGAAGCAAATCTAAGACTAGAGGAAGACACCAAAATCAATGCAGATCTCTCCCTGGAAGAAAAAGAGTCTGAACCAAAAGAAAGAATATCATTCAGTGAGAGTCCAAATTATTTTACAAACTCCTCTCAATATTCCTTTGTGGATGACTATGAGGATGACATATTTTATGAATACACAAGCAATTCAGATGAAGAAGAAGATTTGAAACCCAAAAGAAGAGCATTAAGACCAGAGGAAGACACCAAAACCAACATTGATCTCCCCCTGGAAGATAGACAACTGCCAGGAGGAAATCAAAGACTTTGACAAAGTGCAGGAAGAACCTTGTACTCCAAAGGAAGAACCAATCATTCTGCCTTCAATGTCCGAAAAGGTCAACAGACAGGTGCCAGATTGTCTGGAGTCATTTAAAAGTCATCAAGACACTCCCAGAGATGAGCTTAACCAAGAAGATGATGACTTATTCACTGTCTCTTCTCCAAAAAAGAGGAACATCAGTTATAATTCATGTCCCAGATACTTTGAGACAGAACCAAAAGAAGAAACTGAGACCCAACCAAGGAAACAAACAACATCCATGGAAGATAACAAGATTTTACTAAATGGTTTTCATTCTTTGTCTGAGACCAATGAAGGTATTCGAACTTCTGAAAATAATCATTATTCAGATAAGGAAGAAGAGACCAAACTTAAAAAAGAAGTGGCCATTAAAGATGCCAACAATTATGGAGGTATGGTGGGCAGGTAGCCTCCAATTAAAGGATTTGGCTATCTTCCTCCAATATGCAACAAGATCCCAAAAAAGTCAAACCAAAGAAAGAAAAAGGAGCCAAAAAAAAAGAAAAAGGCTTCTAAGAAAGCTGCTAATGAGGACCTCAACTTTGAAAACAAGGACAATTTGGACAAAGAAAAGAGTCTGAACCAAAAGAAAAAATATTATTAACTGAAAGTCCCACATCTTTTGCAAACTCCTCTCAACATACCTTTGTCGAGAACGATGAGGATTTCATCTTTTTTGAATACACAAACGATTCAGGTGAAGAAAAAGATCTGAAACCCAAAGGAAGAGCATTAAGACCAGAAGAAGACACCAAAACCAACGCAGATCTCTCCCTGGAAGTTACAAGACTGCAGGAGGAATTTGCAATTGCAAACTCCTCTCAATATTCCTTTGTGGATGACTTTGAGGACGACATCCTTGATGAATTCATGAGGGAATTTCACAAACAAGAGGAAGAAGAAAAAAGACAGAAAAGAGAGAAAAAAGAGAAAAAAGGAAGAGCATTGTCCCAAAAAAAGATTTAGGCTTTTGAAAATCCAGCTTGTTCTTCCTTTGAGAAGATAGATAAGAATTTAGGTTGCAACGACTTTCAAGAGACCTTTTGTTTTGACCTTTCGTAATTTATATCTGTGTGTTGAGAATTATTATTCATGTACTGATTTTGTGGGGGTGATCTTTTAGTTTTGACTTTTAGTAATTTACACCTGTCTGTTAAGATTTATTTATTGTATTTTTTAGCTGGTAGGAATCTGTGTTTTCACTTATGTGAAATGATTTTTTTTGTTTTGACTTTGCTGAACGTTCCACACAACCACAGATAATTTGACTTTAAAAAAGCAGTTTAGGGTAAAACATAACAATATTAATTATATTTTCTTTACTTAACACAGAAACCATTGAAATATATAGTGTTTAAAGTAAAATAATCATAGGTCATTCATAGCCATTCATTTTAATGCAACCACAAGAGGGCACATGTCAGTGCCTTCATGTTCCGGTCCCAAGTCCGGATATGCAGAGGGGTTTGAAACCGCATATGACATAAAATCAAAGCCAAATCAAATGAGCCAGCTGACTCTTCAACCAAGAAAAGCAGTTTTGCAGTTTTACTAACATAAAGTGTTGCATTTACTAATGTAAAGATAGACATAATCTAAAAGGAAAAAAAATCTAGAAAACACTTCTTTTTTAAATCTGGTAACCACATCCCCTCCGTGAACCACCACCTTAAGATGGTGGAGGGGTCTGAGAGCTTGAGTGATTCCAGGAGCTAAGTTTTCAGGGGGCTTTTGCCCTTGGTAGGGTCTCCCACAGCAGACAGGTCCTGGGAGACGAGCCAGACAAAGAGCGGTTCAGAACCCCCTAAAAGGAGCACAAATAAAGATTCCTTTACGTTGCTCGGATTGGCGTCACCAGGGCCCCACGCTGGAACCAGGCCTGTGCTTGGGGCACGCAGGCGAGCACCTGATGGCCAGGGCTCCTCCCATGGGTCCTGGTCGGGTTCTGGCTGAAGGAATGAAATGGGATCACTCTCCTGTGGGCCCACCACCTGCAGCCACCAGCAGTCAAAGGCAGGTGTCTCGGTCATGGAAGTTGGCTTTTAAGCGAGCTGCAGCCTGGGCTGTTGTGGAGGCAAAAATTTGGTCCTGGATAGGAGTTCAGTGAGGCCATGTAAAAGGACTAGTGGTTGTCCTTGAAAAGATTCTGGCAAACCATCCAGTGCCTCAAAAGGGGAAAGCAGTTATCTGCATGCACTGTTTTCAGTGCAGGTGGGCAGCTGTTGACTTCGACTGGATACATTGCTGGGCGGTGGAATGAATACTTGAATACTCACTCCTCTTCATTTTGTTCATCGAGCAACATTGAGCTATATGCCCTTCCGTTCCACAACTCCAACATAATGTAATTTCTGTCCTGTTCTTTTCGCGACCCCGACCTCTTCCAAATCCACATCCTCATCCTAATCAAACACTTCACTTTCATAAAAGGTTTCCACATCTTTTTTTCCTTCTTTTTACTTTTTACCACCTTTATCCAATAATGAGTTTGTGCATATCCTGCATTCTTCATCTTTTTGGGATCATCTTTAGTTTTTGCTGCTATAGCTTCTTGTAGTTGGGTTAAACTGTGCACAGTTAATCTACCATTAAAATCATGTTTCTTTATCCAATCATCTAGGTATTTGGTTTTATCTGGAACCGTTTTTTCTATAACCTTCCAGTCCTTACACTGGAGGGTTTCCCGGGGTTTTAAGGCTTTGCTTTGTTTTTTTCCCATTTTGCTTCATTTAGTTATCGCAGGTTTTTTTTTTTTAACGCTTTTAAAGTTTGTTGCGTATTATTTCTTTTAGACCAGTTCCAACACCTAGGGTGTTTTATGACCTGGTTGATTTCTGAGTGAGACAGCAATAATATCCAGTAGTGGTAATCCTCAATCTTCTACTCTTTCGAGCGGGGGATTCTTAGCCTCTGCATCCAAAACTGGTTGCTGTTTCCATTCTCACCCTTTGGTATGACAGAAATACCTAGTGGTATTGTCTGTCCATTCAGACTCCAGTCACACTTCTTCAAAAACACATATATACTGGCATTTACGGAATTTGGCTCGTATAGTGATTAGTCACTAAACTAGGACCTCGTTGTCCTGTACCAATCTGGCGGACATTCCACCACTCTGGCGGACTTTCCTGGGCTCTGCTGCCCCACCTGATAGAGAGTGGAATTGTCAGGGTTTGTACCCAGAGCCTGAGCTCTGCTGCCCCGCTTGGTTTATACGGAACTTAAATGATCGTAGGACTCTGTCGTCCTTCCTCTTTCATTCACACCTTTTAAAAGAAAGCCTACTCATCGCTTTATCTGTCTCTCCCGTTCGGTATCCATCAACCGTCAGGTCCCAGCTGGTAGGACAAAAACTCAGTCCTGGAAAAGATCTGTTTTAGGATCCTTGAAAAGATCTTGCCGTGGCCATGGACTTACCCGAGATTCGCCCACCAACTGGACCCTTCAGGTATATTGGAATCCGGCTCGAAGGACCAAGTAAATGTTAGGTTCGAATAACCTGAAACATTTTTTTCTGAAAAACAAAGGAGATGGAAACAGTTAGGCTCTTTTTCAATTGCAAGGAGAGACAGAAGGAGGTGCTCGCTCCAACCGCTTCTGATAGCCCTTCCGGTCCCTTGCTTTTTATTAAGATCTGGGAATGCCCTAGTTACAATCAGATGCAGCTCTGAATGAGGGGTCAGAAAGAACACATAAACCTAGCTGCACCTGGAGATAGAAGTTACACATACACGCGCCAGCTACTCAGTTTCGGCATGCTATCTCAGATGTGTCTTGCCATCCTCCCTGCAGACAGCCTCGCAGACACAGGCCTTCAGGATAAGCAAAACAGCACACTGCACAGGTTCAGAGCATGCCACATCATTCTAACACACTAACACAATAATAGTAAAAGTCTAAGAACTCTCTTTAGCATGCAAAGCTGCTGGCAAGTTGCATGCGTGCAGAGCTTTTGCTTCGTTGCGAAAAGCATAGCATGGGCATTATCACGTTTCAGGCGCTGATTGTAGGTCCTGCAAATGGATGACAATAGAATTTAGAATCTAGATTATGTACAGATAACTATGAGATCCTGAATCCTACTGATACACTTCCTATTGAGGAAGCAGAGGCCTTTGAGGTGGGGCTGTCCATCATCAGGTTGATATCACTGAGGTAGTCAATGAGCCCCTCGGTGGCAAGGCAACAGGAGAGGGTGAGGTCCGCCCCGAGTACCCCAAGCCCCTGGATGCTGTGAGAGTGTCTTGGCTGACACGGCTCTGCAGCATTGCATGGCAGTTGGGAACTGTACCACTGGACTGGCAGACAGAGGTGGTGTTTCCGCTTTTCAAGAAGGGGGATAGAATGTTATGTTCCAACTGCCAGGGAATCACATTCCTCAGTCTACATGGGAAAGTCTATGCGAGGGCTATGCTTAGGAGAGGAGAGTTCGGCCGATAGTCAAACCTCAGATCCCAGAACAACAGTGGTGTTTCTGTCCTGGTCGTGGAACGGTGGACCAACTTTACACCCTCTATAGGGTGCTGGAGAGTTTGTAGGAGTTTGCTCATCCAGTCCATATTTTTTTTGTCGATTTGAAGAAGGCGGTCGATCGCGTCCCATGTGATTTGCTGTGGAGGGTGCTCTGGAAGTATGGGGTCAGGGGGCCTTATTGAAGGCTGTCTATTCTCTGTATGACCAGAGCAAGAGCTTCCTCTAGTGTTCTTGGTGCATGTTGGACTTGGTGCATGTTGGGAAACCAAGATGGCGCCTATGTTCGGCATTGCCTCTGCTCCGCTCCTACTTTGTAGACTAATTGTGATTATTTTGACAACATATGTGATCATATCAGCCCGATTGACGAATGGATATGTTTCTGCTTTGCGGACTTATGGTCGTGACTTTCTTCTTGACGTCAAAGACCAAATGGAGTTTCTGTGTCAGACATGGGATGGCTACAAACAAACATTTCCTCCACAACTGGTTTGTGCGCCGGGCTCATTGGACGTTCGGTTGCTGCCTCGACCTCCAGGGAGAAGGAGAAAGCAGAGGAAGAGAGGCCTTAGGGCTGGACTCCAAGCAAAGTGCAGACGAGCCTTACAGTTGGGATTTACTGGTCCGGATCTGCGTTCTGGGAAACGCACAAGATGTCTTCGCTTGATTCCCCTTCAGGAGGCTGACAGAGGCCCGACCTCGCCGCTGCCATCACCTGCGCGAACTATCCCGACTGCTGACTTGGAGGTTTCACTACGTTGGCATTCTTCCTGCTGGATCATGACACTGTCCAGCACTTCCAGGATTAACACCAGTGTCCACTCACGTTCCACTGCAGCGGACTCCCAGCTGGAGGTCACGTGACCGCTCGACGTGTCTACGACCAATCCCGGTGCACCCGGCCATCCCTCCTATCATGACGTCACTACATCCAATACGGCTTGGGCTGCTGAAAACCCGCTCTATTTCCAACAAATCCTTCTCATTGAATGAACTTTTTTTCAAGAAAAGACCTGGATTTCATGTGTCTGACTGAGACTTGGCAGAAAGAGGGAGAGTTTATTCATTTAAATGATCTCTGTCACGCTGGCTGTTCGGTCATCGGGAAGCCCCGCCCCTTTAGCCACGGTGGAGGTGTGGCAGTTGTTCACAAGGTAAACTACACATGCAGAGACATAAACTCCCAAACTTTCTCTTCTTTTGAATCTCTGTCATTCAAAGTTGATTCCTCAAATCAATTTTATTGTGTGTTGGTCTATCGCCCTCCTGGTCCTGCTGCCCCGTTTTTACAGGATTTTAGTGACTTCCTGTCTTCAATTATAAAGCTGGAAAAGGTTTTAATAGTTGGGGATTTTAACCTTCATGTAAATGATCGCTCATCCTGTCCTGGAATGGAATTTTTAACTTTAACAGAAACTTTTAATTTTGAGCAGCATGTCTCTGACCCCACCCATCAGAAGGGCTACACTCTGGACGTCGTTTTTTCTCTTGGACTGAGCATTGCTAACATAGCTGTGGAGGATGTGCATATGAGTGATCACAGTGGTGTTTTCTTTGAGTTAAATGTCACTTCTGAGCCTGTTTCTTCAAGCATTATGTCTCGAAGGCGCATCATCACTGCCAACACTACTGAACAATTCTCTGCTCTGTTTGAGCCCCATTTATTTGAGGAATATCTCGATGTGAACAACCTGATTGATTGTTTTAGTGATCACTGTGTCATAATTCTGGATCAAGTGGCTCCTGTCAAAGCCAACGTATCACGGAAAAAAGTGCATCACTGGATTAATGAAAGAATTCCAAATTTAAAGAGACAGTGTCATCAAACTGAGCGTCTTTTGAAATCCACCAGTCTCATGGTCCACAGGCTACACCTTAGGGATCTCATTTCCTCATATAACAAGATGGTGAAAGAAGCCAGATCTGACTACTTTCGCCAGCTGATATCCCTTATTAAGAAGAGTCCTAAAGTTTTGTTTGACACCATCAATTCTATTGTTTGTCCTGGAGCTCCAGTAACCCCTGTGTCCTGCAAAGCGGACAGCAATGAATTTCTCAAGTTCTTTGCAAACAAGACTAAGAGGATCAAAGACCAACTCCCTCCTCTTTGTTGTAATGATTGTGTTGCAGTGGAGCCTGTTTCACACAAATGGTCAACTTTGAAGCCTGTCACCCTTGAGGATATATCAGCTTTGTTGACGAAGATGAAACCTTCTTCTTGTGCATCTGAAGTGATTCCTTCTAAGCTCTTCTTAAAGGTGTTTGATGTTATTGGCCAGAGTATCACTGACATGATCAACCTTTCACTCTCCAGTGATAAGTTTCCTAAACAATTTAAACATGCCATAGTGGAGCCTTTACTGAAAAAGTCTAATTTGGACCCATCTGATTTCCATAATCATAGACCGATCTCAAAGCTTCCATTTCTTTCAAAAATCTTTGAGAAAGTGGTCGCTGAACGATTATCAGATTTCTTGGATAAAAGCAGTATCTATGATCCTTTTCAGTCAGGTTTTCGAAAACATCACTCCACAGAAACAGCCCTGCTGAAGGTGTCCAGTGACATTTTGATGTCTGCCTATTCTGGCAAATACACTGTTCTGGTTTTATTAGATCTGTCATCAGCATTTGACACAGTTGACCATCAGATCCTTTTGAAAAGGCTGAGGGACTTGCTCGGTTTGTCAGGGTCAGTTCTTCACTGGTTTTCCTCTTACCTGTCTGGTCAGAGTTTCAGCATCATGGCTAACCACATAAGGTCCAAGTCTGCAGACTCACTGTGCGGTGTGTTCCTCAGGGTTCTGTTCTGGGCCCTGTCCTCTTTCTGTTATACATGACTCCCCTCGGAGAGATTATCCAGAATTTTAGTGATGTCTCCTACCACTTTTTTGCTGATGATATCCAGCTATATTGTTCTTTTAAACCCTCTGAGACACACAAGCTAGACTCTCTGATAAACTGCCTAAGTCAGATTAAACACTGGCTCAGTAAAAACTCTCTGCAGCTAAACTCAGAGAAAACAGAAACTCTAGTCATTGCCCCTGAGGACGCCATACCAGGGATTAAGCAGCACTTGGGTTCTCTTGGTCAGGCTGTCAAACCCAGCCTTAGAAATCTGGGAGACATCTTAAAACCTTTTATTTTGTTAAGCATTTTAACTAAATCTGTTTTTATTTGGGCTTGTAATGATTGTTTAATGTTGTTCTTGTCTTTTATGTCTCTTAGCCTGTGAGGTTTTATTCTTGATGTTTTAACCTGTGAGGCTTCTGTCTTTAATGTTTTTACCTTCTGTTTTATCCTTTTAACTTGTGAAGCACCTTGTGACTATTTGTCTGAGAAAGGTGCTATATAAATAAAACTTACTTACTTACCCCGGCAGAGCTGCCCTTTATCACTGGTACTGTTCATAATTTTGATGGACAGAATTTCTAGGCGCCGCCAGGGGCCAGAGGGGTCTAGCCTTGCGTCTTGGGTGTTTTGGAACACTGGATTCCTTCTATGCTCTTTGTGGATTATATTGTGCTGTTGGGTCCATCGAGCCTTAATGAGGGGTGTCCGGTCTCTTTATGACCAGAGAAGGAGCTTGGTTCGCATAGCCAGCAGTAAGTCAGACCTGTTCCCAGTGCAAGTTGGACTTAGACAGGGCTGCCCCACCAGTTCTGTTCATAGTCTTTATGGACAGAATTTCTAGGTGCAGCCTAAGGCCGGAGGGGATCTGGTTTGGGGATCACAGGATTTCCTCTCTGCTTTTTGCAGACAATGTTGTCCTGTATGCTTCATCGAGCCAGGACCTTCAGCATGCATTGGAATGGTTTGCAGCCGAGTGTAAGGTGGCTGGGATGAAGGTCAGCACCACTAAGTTTGAGGCCATGGTTCTAATGACACACAGCGTTTAGCTGTACTACCGCCACCTACTGGCATAGATTGTGGATTGGTGTGTTTGGGGGCGCTCATTTGCAGTACAGTAGGCATATTTCTGTACAGGTTGGAGGTTGGTTAGTTTACTGCAAAGGGGCAGTAAAAACTATAAAGGATTCCTACAGATTTCTGAAAACTACTAAGATTGGTAGTTCAAAATAAAACCTAATGCTGTGGTAGAAGTGAAACATGTAGCCATTTTTTTATTTTAGAAAGTCAATGAAACAAGAGCAATGCAGGGAAGTAGTCAACATAAATCTGTTTCTTGCAGTTTATTTGCAGGTTATAGCTATCAAAAGACACTAAAAGCCACGGAAAAGCTAAACTGATCCGCCATAAAAATACACAAGAAGAACAACTCAAACGTACCCTGAAACACGCACATGTTCAGTGTACTTTGTTTAGGGAAGTGACAGAATTAGCGGATAATGTGAGAGGAGAGAAAGATGTAGTTCACATTTTAAAGCCATGATAAGACACTAAATTCCACGGAAACGCTAAAATGATGAGATAGAGTACTGTCTGGTTTACAGTTTAAGCGGCATCAGCCCGCACCTGCTTTTGTAAGAGTGCTAAAGCAGCAAAGAGCGGCTACACAGATGATCTCCTGCCAGGCGGTGTAGGTACCAGATCTACTCGGCCTGTCAGAACGGCTTGGGGTCCTTCGACTAATGATGACGTCACCCCACGGTAACACCACTTGGACAAACTATGTAGCATTGAGATCTTCTTGGGCTCATAATATTGTTGTTTTCACTTTTTACGTTTCCTTTTGTAACCCAAAGTTGTTTTACTCATAACTAATAATGACATTTTTAATTTTATGATGTGTCTGATATAATTTTCTGTTGTGTCTGACATTATTATTTGTTACACCAAATGTAAACTGCACTTTATTAAAGTACAGTTTTACTGTATTAAAGGGAGACCCTTTGGCAACATAAACTTATTTTTCCAATGTGAGTAAATGCATGGCTGTATAAAGAACAATATTTATTTATGATGTGCAGTCTGGTTTAATTGGCCCAAATGTCAGTTTTCCTTTTTTTTTTAATCTCAGAAAAAAATATTGTAATATTGATAACTATAATCAAAATCAGCGACCTACAGTCCTAAGCATTTATCAAATTCCACACTATGGAATTACAAAACCTCAGAGATGATTGCAAAGTGTATATTTCCCTTTTAAAACATGTTGAAAGCATTAAAAAACTAATTATACTATGAAGTGAGGGTGAGGCTATGATAAGTCCCTTGTGTAATGTAGTGGGAAATTTCGATGTACAGGTCATCCATGTTTCTCACGAATAAGGCAAGTTACGACTATCCTAATTATCGTTATCTTTATCTTTTTGTCTGGGCCAATCACTATCTTACACGTCATCGTGCCAACTTACAGCTAATCAAATAGTGTGACGTCATCAATAGTCGCAGGAACCCAAGTCGTTTTGACAGGCCGAGTAGATCTGGTGCCTACACTAGAGGCCGACATTTTTTCGGGATTCCCGCGGGATTCCCGTCATCTCTGCTATTGATCACGGGACCAGGACGGGAGCAAGTTCTTACGGGATCGGGAGCCAACCAATTCAGTTGCAAATAAAATTATTTTCAGGGTGTCTCTTCAGAGTGAACGACAACCGCGGCTCCTTCCTATGAACAATAAAAAAATTCACTCTCTTGCTTTTTTCTCTTCAAGCTGGACGTGATTGATCAATACATACATGCTTTCACCTACTGTTTGCGCGAGCAGGATAGTGTTTGCTCTTTGGCAAGCAAAAGAGGTCAATGTGGGTGGTGGATTCCCTATCACTACAACCAATGAGAACGAGGACAAAAAGTAAAAGCTGAGCCATTTTGTAGTTTTATAATAAAATGACTACAATGTCACTCATTTGAAAATATAACATTACCCAGAAGCCATCAGTTTTCTAGTCACGGTTTCCTGCTTAAATCTAAAGTGCAGCAGTCGTATTTTGATGGCAGCAATGAAGAGAATTACAACCATGGCGAGTTCCAAATGACAAAAAAAATGACATCCAGAGAAGAGTATAGATAAAAGACTCTTCTGATAAGTTCATAAAGCTGGTAGGAAAGTCAGACGGAATTAAAAAAATGTATTAGAGCTGAGTGTGATGGTGATGCAACGTCATATGCAGCTTGTAATTAAAAATTACAATGTAATTTGCCTTACAAATTAAAACCCCAAAACAACACATTAAAATGACAATTACATATAATGTTTTACATAATGACAAAAAAAGATAAAACTATATTGGAGCGGGACAGGAGCAAGATTATTTTGAGCAGGAGTTGGACAGGAGTGGGAGTCAGATTACCGAGAGCAAGACGGGACAGACTTATTTTTCAAATTTTGGTCTGGGAGCGGGACAGGACAGGAGTGAAAATCCACTCCAGAGTCAGCCACTAACCTACACCGGCTTACTATCAACCCCTTAACGCGTAATATAAGGAGTTAGTTGATATCTGGCTCTCTGTGTTCACTCGCATCATGTTAGCAGAAAAGCTAACAAAGTTTTATTGGTTGAACGCCACGGAGGAAATAAAAAATGAAATCACAACAAAAGTTGCATGTTTTGGTGTTTTATTAAACGATGTCAATGATAAGATACTAGGTAGATATAAAGAATTAATTACTCAGCGATGAACCACCAGCGGGTTCGCTGCCTTTTTAGGCACCAACAAACGTAGCAAAAGCTGACATCACATCAGAGTCGTGATTTGATTGGCTGGATCATCAATGTGTTCTTAGATCGACTACTTATTCTAGTGAGACTGAAAAAGCTACGTTTTCCATCGATTTTTTTCCCGTTGAAATGTGGAGTCTCGAAATTAAAAACACAAAAATAAAAAAATTCAAAAAGAAAATTCAAAGGTTTAAAAATTCAGAAAGAAAATTCAAAGGTTTTAAAATTCAGAATCTGATAGAACAGAAAAACTTTGATAAAAAGCAATGCTTTGAGGGAACAACTTCTTTATGTCACGCCCAGGTCTCCCTAGTTTTCCAATCATAAAACGAAAAATACAGATATAGACCACGTTTCCCACAATACATGTGGGCTAGGGCGGAAGTTACGTCACGAGGATTCGTAAAAACCTTCGCAGGCGGCTCAAACAGACCAATACGGAGCGGGGTGAACCTGCCGCTGCTGCGATGGGACGAGCACGGAGGACCGACAGCCTGTGCAAGAATTCAGGCTGAGCTGCATCTCAGAGAGATGGCTGTTGACATGTGACTGCCTACCCCCGCCTAAAAAGAAGCGTTTTATTTTTCTTTTGTTTATTTTTGTTAGCTTTTCTTTCAACTCTCGGATTAGTATGACTCGTCATTAAGAATGGGTCGGCTGAAATGGGCGCAGAAGTTGACCCGACCGTGTCCTTTAGATGTTGCGGTGGACCACCTCTGACCTCTCTGGATGGGACGCTGCCCTCCGCTGCTGCCGCGCGGGGAGAATAACGGAACTCACTTTTATAATCGCAGAATCGGCCGATGAGCTTTCACCATCATTTCACTGGAAAAGACCCACCAAATCATCAGAGGTAGACTTCTTCTTTTAACCTGCACTTTATTTTTAAATTCTCCCAGAATAGAGATCCGCTCGTGTAACTGCGCTGCACGAACCCTTTAATCCGCAGTTGTTGACCGTATGACACGCGTAATTATTGTAAATACATAAATCCATTCATATCATTCGGGTATGAGCTGCAGTGCATGGCTCTAATAACTGATGTCAATTTGACAGGCGCGTGTCTGTGGAGACTCCAGCGAGAGAGGGGAATTTGACCCCTGGCAACATTATCAGTATTCTTAATTATTTAGTTCGTTAACTTTCTTTCTAATGGGTACCAGATGTTAAGATGTGTTTTTTTTTTTTATCCAAAATACGCACTGAGCATTTTTAAGATGAACGTGTGCCATTTTACGCACACCCTCACTAAACCAGATATCTTCGAGACAGCTTCTTTTTTGTGACAAAGATGCGTGACCTCTATTTTTCCTCTTTTTGAGACTTGATTCTAGCAGTTTCCGTGCGTCTTCCCTCTCCTCCTCCTCCAGACCTGTGGACGCTGCTGTGGATTGGGTTGCAGTTCAATGCCATGGGCTGCATCCAGAGTATCAGGTGTAAGCCCAAGAGTTTCCGAGAGAGTATCATCGTACTGGAGCTGAACGCGTCCATCGACTCCAACCCCACCAGCATCGACGAGGGATCCGGCGTGGTTTTGCGCTACAGGACCCCGCACTTCCGGGCCACCGCGCGCGTCCTGGTGCCCCCCGTGCCGGCCAAGGAGACATGGACCATTGGCTGGATTCAGGCGTGTAACCACATGGAGTTCTTCAATGTTTACGGGGACAAAGGGATGTGAGTATGCAGAGCCTAGATCTGGACCATCATCACAGTTTATGCTTACACACATCTATATCTATCTACAGGCTATATATATATATTTTTTTAAAAAAGGCTGTCTACTTGAAAAGTACATTTAACAGTAACCTGTGATCAAAATTGTAGAAAATTTCATTTTTCTTATTTAATCTAAATCAAAACGTGGTAAACAATGAGTTCATTGACATTACAAGCAAAACTGTAAATAAAATTGAAGAATAAAACATAACACATTTGGGGAAAGAAATAGTTAGGAAATTGTTTTGTCACAAGACTTCACAGAATCGATTGCAAGAGTTTTGAGTTCCTGTTTTTGTGCTACAAATCCTAAAGTTACTTTTTGAAGGAAATACTTCTACGTAGTGATACTATAGTCTGGGTCACACAACAGAGTTGCATGATTTTATGCAAACATCATTGAAAAGCATTTGTTTTTTAAATTGAAATTAAGAAAATGAATGAATAAAACAGTGCACCCTTGCGTGTGCCAACAAAACCTGGGTGATTTGAGGCTGCAACACAGATGGAAAATATTCGCTGTGACCTGCCTGATCCATCCGCTTGTCAATACAGTTATTTTAGTCCAGCGCTCAGACAGGACCAGTTTCAGTTTTGAAAACCAGAGTGACTGGCACTTCCTTTCTCGGGTTTGCTCAGCTTCTCTTTTACCGTAAGCGGTGGACAAACATACACTGATCTTAACGTGTTATCTGTAGACGCCGCAGGAGAGGATGCTGCAGAGCTGCCTGACTTAGATTAAAAACTGAACTCTCTCTGACACCTCCACCCCAGGCACAACCTTACATATCTGCTTAGCAATGCTATAAATGAAGCCTCTAAAAAATCTGATCTCAATTTATTTCTGTGATGTAACCACATGTACCCCTTTCTCATGCATTTTCTTATGCCTTATTATGTCAAAAGATTCCGATTTGAATTCATTTTTAAGGCTGCAGTCAGTGAGGGCTGTTCAGGGACTCCTTAGCTGAGTCGTTTCTGTGCTGCTCAGCATGCTGCATGTGGACAGAATAGCTGATAGTGTTACGGAAGAGGGGTTTTTCTCCTTCCCTTGCACTTTCAGGCTCTGCTTTGTAAACTACTGTCGTGTTCCTGAAACAAACGTGCTGATGATTTTTGGTTGCTCTTCTTTTTTTTCTTTTTTAGATTTTTCTCTGAAGTAGAGCCGGTGTCACTATCTGTGATATGAAAGGAAGTACTTTATAAAAGTCTCAAGTCCCCCACAATAAGGAAACCCACGTGGCAGCAAAGTTGCAGAAACCAGAAATAAGCAACCTTTGTGGAGCTGCGATGAACAGCTTCTAGTACATCAAAGCTTTAATCTGACCCAGATCTCTGACATTTCATCTGTCACACATTTCTGTTCGGGCTTAAGTCAGTTTTGTCTTAGACGAAAACCTGCCACAGAGCTTTTAGCTTTGATCCGTGCTGCGAGATCAGCTCATGATCAGTGTGCATAGGTGACAGGAAATTGCGACCAAGCAGTTGTGAATTCCTGCTCTGTCTGAGAAACCAAAGCTGCTGGTCTGTCACACCACGCTTTGCAATTAAGGGCATTCATTATATAAAAAAAAAAAAAGAGCCCGATGTAAAGGCAGAAGTAAACTTGCTCCAACGCATTTTGCATTTAAGTAAGATCTGTCTGATTACAAAAAGAGTCTGTCGTGCTCACCTTCCAGCGAATTTATAAACCCCAGTGGGAGTCCACGTGGGGCTGGAGGTCCTGCTGTTATCTCCTCTGTCCTGCTGATCTTCAGTTTCAGGGAATGAAAGGTAATCCCCTGTCCCGCTGGAGACAGAAAATCAATGAAACAGAAGGTCGGCGAAGTTGTTCCGTGACACCTGCTGTGATTGTCTCTGTATTTTATGGTGCATTTTAGCTCAGCAGGACAAAAATGTAAACAAACTTGAGATTTCAGATTTTTTATTTGCTTCTGTTCTAGATCAACAGCGATTTGAAGTTCACAAAAAATGGTAGTTTGTTCAGTCAAAATCAAATAGATTATAATAATTTTATTTAAAAAATATCTAATGGTAAATGGCATGTATTTTAATAGCGCTGTTAAACCTTGCTTTAAGGACTGGGCAGTCTCTCACACACATTCAGTAGTTTTGCAGCTGTCATAACAAACATCTGTTTTTTGTCATTTTTAGCTTATTGCATGAAATATTAGTTTTTCTATCTGATATTGTACCACTTCCTTTTATTAAGTAACTGGCTTTTAGTAAAGTCTGTAGTAGATTGAATTGCATTAGCAGTTTTCTTTAAAGTATTCATCCTGTAAAGTAAAATACAATTAATGTTGCCCTATTCCTTATAAAAATTACTAACACTACCGCCTAAGCAACCTCAAAGAGGTTACTTTGAACTAATAATCCTCCCTTAGCTGTAAAGCTACAGGCACACGCTAAACGCAGGTTCTTGAATGAGCATTTAGCATATAGTGTTCAAAGTGGACAAGCAGGGAGGGGTTTCTTCTTCTTTTGCTACTGTTTACAAGCGCATGTCTGACACCTACAGTTGGTGGCTTGGTGCAAAATGTCAAAGAAGCGCACATTTTACGAATCTTGCTCCAGGCTTTGTCTTTCACAGCTAGATTCCGACATACAAAAAACTTGGTGTCTTAGAACAGTAATTCCAGACAGACTTAAACTGAAAATATGAATTTCTCCGTCATGATCAATTTTCAAACGATTGGCACTTCTGTGGATTAAAAGGGATGTCACCCATACGCCACTACCAAATCTATGGTCAAAGATCAAATGGTTTAACTTTCAATGCGAGTTCAAAGACCGTGCGCTTTGTATGTAGAGCCCAAAAATGGTCGTAGAAACTTGCGTAGCAAGGCGTGAACATGAGAGTGGTGAACACAGTAGCCTAAAGCGCTCATTTACATAAACTTATCTTTGGAAGTGGCTGTTTATACACATGTTGCCAAGGGCGATGTGATTGTAGCTGAAGGGTTTATCAATGGAAGACCGATCTGGATTTCCGTAGAACCTGGATTTCAAAGATCAGGAGCTGTTTTGGAGCTCCACTGCATAAAGTATCAATCTGTCTCTTCCAAGTCCTTTTGTAAAGCTCTGGGGTGTCCACCGCGCCTCTTCCTGCATCCTCCTGCATCCTCTTCCTCCCTCGTGAGACTGAAGCTGAAAGGTCCCCCACAGAGGAGAATATGTTGCATGAGTGGCAGCTGTGGAGCTAAAGCTCATGTGGTCATAGCAACTCCTCTCCTCTTGTTTTTGAGTAATTCTCAAATGTCAGGGTCAAAACACCAAGCCTTATAATCATCTTTTCTTTTTTTTTCAGGTCAAGTTGGGAGCTCCCTGACCTTCGAGATGGCAAGATCCAGGCCATCAGCGACTCGGATGGAGTCAACTACCCGTGGTACGGCAATACGACAGAGACCTGCATTGTAGTGGGACCCACCAAGAAGGACAGCAAGTTCACTGTTAGTATGAATGACAATTTCTACCCCAGTGTGACCTGGGGAGTGCCGGTCAGTGACAGCAATGTGCCTCAACTTAGCAGCATCCACCGTGACCAGAGCTTTACTACCTGGCTGGTGGCCATCAATCAAGCCACCTCAGAGTCACTGGTCTTGCAGACCATCCGCTGGAGGATGCGTCTTCACATTCACGTGGATCCAGAGAAGCCTCTGGGCCTCAGGGCCGTCTTGAAGGAGCCTGTGGCCCAGGAGCAGCCTCAGATATTAGGCAAGAATGAGCCCATCCCCCCGAACTCCATGGTCAAGCCCAACGCCAACGATGCACAAGTGCTGATGTGGCGGCCAAAGAATGGTGACCCTGTTGTGGTCATTCCACCCAAATACTGACCTTCTCCTCTGACCGGACTGGCCTTGGATACCTCAACAGTATCACCATTTCCCGTTTCCTTGCATCTTACCAGCTCTCACTCCTCTTTTTCAAATCATTTATTCCTTTTTTTTAATTCCTCTCAAGTTTTACAATGAAACCAGCATTGAAAAAACAGACCAGTTGTTGATTTTTTTTGGGGGGTGGTTGATAGAAACTGCAAACCTGGAGAGAGTCAGCTGCAACCATTCTACCTTTATTGGTCGGGTCTCACTGTGCTAAAGGGCATTTTGAACTTTTTGTTTAGGTTTTTTTGAGTCAATTGATTGTGAGCTCTCGATCACATCTGCACAAACTTAGCAGCTTTGATTTGTGGACTGGAAGAGTTGCGGAACATGTTGAGTTTCAATCCTTTTTTTTACAAGCATGCAAGACATTCAATCCACGCTGCCTTAGGTTTACATGGCTTTCCACTGCAAATGTTTTAGCCTTAAAGCAAAAAAAAAACAAAAAACAAACAGTGCAATGCAGTATCTGGTCATTTGTTACTGACTTATTGGTGCTAACATGTGGGTTTAGGACAAGCAACCCTTGCAGTGAGAAGCCTCACAGAAAGTAGTTTAACTTACAAAGCTGCTGTGTACGGAAACAGCTTTGTGAGTGAATTATGCAACAGATGAGAGGATCTTTTAAAAAAAAAAAAAAAAAAAAATTCAACCCGCCGCCCATCACTGAGCACAACAGACTAAAAATGCAGTAAAAAGGTCAACTAAAAAGCACTCTTATATGTTGACTGGCTATTTAAAATTGCATGCATCAGTCCATCTCAGGGCTTCATTTTAACTCCTTTTTATTCATCTTACCCATCAGGTGTTTGCATTGCTCTTAGTGAACAATGTGCTTAAAATCCCACTCCAATCAGCTTTTGATTTAATTTAAAAATAAAAGCGTTCCCAGTTGTCTTTAAATTACGATAATGCCATTTTAGCCAAAGTTTTGGAAAAAATATGTTGTTTTCCAGGACATAGTTTCTACAGAGTGGCAGTAGTTAATCAGAAATTTGCCTCTTGAGTTGTGGGCAGGAATGTTGGCGCTTAGTAAGCCTGCCCAGACTTCCCATCATCCTTATTTTTACACTGTCCCTCTAGCGTACAGCTTATAATAGCTTCAGGGTTTGAGGGGCTAAAATTAGCAGTGCAACACAAGTTAACATTTATGTTGCACCACTAATGTTAGCTTGAGGGTGTGAGGAGCTAACATTAACAGTGACACTGGAGCTATCCCCCCTGCGACAGACTGGCGACCAGTCCAGGGGTGTACCCTGCCTTCGCCCATGAGTAGCCGGGTTAGGCTCCGGCAACCCCGTGACCCCGAAAGGGATAAAGCGGATTGGAAAATGAATGAATGAATGGAGCTATCCAGCCAGACGCCAGCTCAGATGAGGAAAACAAAAACGTACATGGATCTATTTGTTTGCAAGTGGATGCATCGGAATGGAGCGGAGCAGGAAGCTTATGGGCCGCCGGCTGTAGCACCTACGTTCCAAATATGCTCTTTTTGAAACTGCTTTTTTTTTCCTGATTTACAATTATTTGAATTAAGAAATATTCAGAAACATAATTTTAATCTTAATTTTTTTATAGATGTCCACCATCATGAGAAAAATGTCACAAGAACCTGTTAAAAACACGATTTTCAGTGGAGTGAGTCTTTAAAGACAAAAATATACAGGTAAAGCTAGGGATTTAGTTTGTCCACTACCTTGTCAGAATAACAAAGTTAACATAAAATCAATCTCTCATTAGATTTCACTCTCATCCGATCTTCATTTATAGCTCTTGTCCTCCATCTTTTCACTTCCTGTCTTTTGCCATCGCCCTCCTTGCTTCCTCTTTTAGTCAGTTGTCGAGGCTGTCAGGCAGAGCAGGAAGCACGTGAGGTTTCGTTCAACCGACTGCTTAGTTGGCATATAGATGACCCACTTCTGTTCGCTTGCAATTGTAGCTCTTGCTGCACGTTGGGGGGGGGGGGGTCTTGCTTATATTTCACCTCCAGCAACTGACATTTAGGCACATATGAATGGGCAAACAGCTGTATTCAGTCAAATATCAAGAAAACCTGATGCCCATTCATTTTCATATTTTTTCTGGAAAACAGAAAAAAATATTTTACGGGATCTAAAAATGCAGCTATTCTATTTTTCCATTCTCATTTTCTGCCTCACTTTAACCAAAGAACTCGTTTGCATGTGTCACAATAATTGCTTTGCTCCAATCTTTTAAATATTTACAGATATTCATGTAAGCTGAAAAGAAAACACAAGATTTTAGATTTTTTTTCTATCTTGGTGCACTTTAGCAGCAAAAAGGCATAACATTTTAAGCTAAAACTCCTGAAATAAAGTATCTGATCTGAACCTAAGGACTGTCAAAAAGCCAAGTGCATCTAGACATCATGTCTGCAAAGCAACACACTGGAAGTCAGACAATAATAGGCTCCCAGATCAAGTCCATCCTTGGCATAGGATAAAATGCATTCTGAGCTCACAAAAGCTGACACTTGAGAGCAACAGGATAAGTCAGAGTACTTTGTTGAAGGGTGAAGAAAGGAAGTAAGAGGGTGCTTGAGGACTACTGTCATAAATAGATCTGCAGTCACACATTCTCTGAAGCCCTAGATGGACTGAGCTGTGGCTAGAGTCACAGTCCAGGCTCAAGTGAGGTCAAATGGCAGAGTGAGGGGCTCCCCTGCAACAAATGATATTGATTTAGACAAAGACAGTGGCTTAAATATATATATTTAAATTTCCAAAGCATTTCCAAACATGAGTGGCTTCAGTCACAACTCATCCCAATTTGCTGTTTGTTTTGACAGCTCGAGAAAGCTGCGGTTCAGAGACCTCTCACCCGGCAGTACATCATAGCTCGGGGCCCACAACTGAAGCATGCTTCATGTAACATCAGGAAATGCCCGCTCCTAAGGTTCTCAAATCTGACCGACAGGGGTTTAGGGGGAATCTTGGAGATGTTATCAAGTCACGTTTGTTCCACAAACATCCACACAGCAAAAGAGAGGATGCGTCCTACTCATAAAGCCCACTCGGGGAGGTGCGAAGGGGGAGGCCTGGCGTGATATCTGATTGCCACAGCAGTGTCACATTGGCAGAGGGAACTCATTTATCAGGCCTGCACATGGACACACGCACAGGCTAAGAGGCCAGAAACACAGCTGTCTACTAGTAAACAGGAAGTGACACAAGCACACATCTTTTGCTGATTTCATTTTGGGAGAATTTCCTGATGTCTTTTTGTCCCACACTGTACGGGGGATAACAGTGTGTATTTTCTGTCCATGCCACTGAAAACCTTTAGTCTTCCTTAAAGAATCCATTAAAAACCAACAATTGTTTTTGTTTTATTTCCTGCTGCATTGATGGCAAAAAGTGCCAATGTAGGATGAAGCCAAAACTATGCAGTGGGACTCAGAGTAGTGAACTCAAAAACCTCTTGGCGCTTAACGATTGTTTAGGTAAAAGGCGTGTTTGCATTTCCAGAGAAACGTTACTGATGTAGCCACACTGAAAGGGCTGTGCCAAGTGAACAGACACCTCCTCTCCTTAACCCACATCCTCTTTCTTCAGAGGGCTGCTACCTTTGCTTTTTTATTATGCCTTTTTTTTTTTCATCTCCATGAGGCATCAGAAGCATCTCACAGCTTGCTTCATGACTTTGCTTTGACTTTTTGTTTATCCAGGAGGGAAAAACACATTGTTCTTGATGTTTCTTCATCTCTTTGTTTTAAACCAGGAATTGTGATTTTTTGGTTGTTGTTTTTTTAAGTAACCCAAAATGTAGCTAACAGGATGACAGACTGGGTATTTTTGTCATTTTGTTTTCTGGATTTTCGACACTGGAAGAGGTCAAGCAGAATGTGCTGTTTTGTTAGACTATTACAACAATACTTGAAAGTGGTCCGACCTGGCAATTATTTAAAACTGTGAAAATGCACAAAACTTGGAAAATGTATCCCTGAATTAAAAAAAAAAAACTATATAAATATTTGTTTTTACATGAATAAATACATTGTATATACAAGATCTTTTATTTTGTCTTTGTATTCCTAGCTCAGAGTGTGATAAAAGTAAAATAACAAACTCCAGTGTGGAACATGATGGTTATTTGAATACAGAGATCATTTAATAAACAAAATTGGATTTTAAATTAATGGAAGCCTTTTTTCCTCCACTGCTTTTTAAAAAATATAGAAGTTTTGCAGTATAGAAATAAAAAAAACATTAAATGTTATAAATATTATCATTTGTTGTATTTTAGGTATATGACAGACATAATGCATATTGTAAACACATTTTTTGACGTACTTTAATGTAAATACACTATTTTAACATGAAATAAAAGGGATGCCATCCACACAAGTCAGCACTAAATTCAACGAAAAGTAAATTTTAAAATTTGCAATTTTATTCAAAGTACTATTCCTATAAAGTAAAATACTGTTAAAGACGGTTCTTTCCTTATAAAAATTGCTAAAGCTACTGTCTAGACAACCTTTCTCTATTGAAGTCGATGGGATCCTAGTTTTTTGGAACCAGCTGGTACTTCCTATTTAGAATGCAAGGTGGAGGGGTCTCTCAGTCCAGTTCTCTTATACAGTCAATGGACAGAACACAGGGAATATTCAGCATGAGATCATCACAGCTGCTTGCTTCCAACATAGAAATCTTTTTATGACTGCAATAATACATTTCCCTTGGGATTAATAACGTGTATATCCATCAATCTATCTCTGAAAAACCTCAATTTATGCAAAGAAAAGTTGAGACAGTAGATAAAATAGTACACACAAATTTGAATGTTAGGCCTAACAGCCTGTGGTCAAAAAAAAACCAAATGGTCTAATTTGCAGGAAACGCTACAGTCGTTCCAAAAACTCCTTGTGGTTAAATAGCACCTCCTCTCTTACTCGCCTTGCTATTTATGACTGGTATAATGTCACACAAAAATTTGTCCCACACTGGTTTGGTTTCCATCTGGTCAAATTTATTTAGAATCGCTACAACAAGCAGAGTTACAGCATATGTGTGAAAGGTTTGGTTCAGTTGACTCGGTTCAAAAGGTGTAAGCTCTCTGCTGCCCCAGCAACATTCCTCAACTACACATTCATGGCTATATTTACATGGCTGGAGAGTCCACCAGCAAACATCCACTTATCTCTATTTGGTTGGTACACTCATAAGAAATAAGCTAAACTTTTTAATCAGTGTCTGTCACTTGATACGAGTTATGGAAAAAAAAAATTGGCTTAATTCCCTCTGATCCACATAAACCTTCATGCTTGGCTCAATAAGACTTCTATTTTTATCAGGATAGACTCAGATATAACTCAGATCACATCTCCCCCTGTAAAGGTCAGAATTTCTCAATGACACACGACAAACGTTTAAGTTTCAATAATGATTGCTAAATGTAATGTTCTGAGTCTATTCCTCCATCATTTATACCCTGTTTGTGTTGATCAGATGAGCTGCTGGAGCCTATCCCAGCTGTTTCTCTGAATGGTCAGTGGACCATCACAGTCAACCACACACTCTGACACTGATTTGTGAGGAGCAATTGTAGACCATTAGACAGTCTATAAAAACCCACACATACATAGAAAGAACTTCACATTGAAAGGGTCCCGCTTTAGGAGCCTTTGCTATGCGGCAACATTGCTAAGATAAGGTTTTGCAGATTTTTACAGTTCAAACATTTAATGTATACAAGTGTTTACAGCACAGCAATAAACTGGTGTTTATGTCTTGAAGTTAAGTTATGGTATCTGGACTTGAAGTCGTCTTTCTTTAGTCTGAAAACATAAAGTCCAGATGCGATGAATCAAGACAACACATCTGGATGAATGAGAACCTTCGACAAGTTTGAAAGATTCCAACAAGAAGTTATCATACTGTCACTTCTGCCAAAAGCAGCGACAACATGCTTTCATTTTCACTTCCAGTGCAAGTTCATATGAAAACCCCACTTAAGACTTCTGCAAATGAAGTTTAAAACTTTTTAAAACCCTCACTTCCTCCGCCTGTAAGTATTACATAACTTTTTTTGAAATGAAGCGCAGCCTAAAGCCAGATAAATCATGCTTAAACCGACGCTTGGCACTCTCCCCTGCAATCCAGCTGTTATATAAGAGGGCCATGTCGAACCAGCACGCACATCTGGATTGTTACGTCAAGCTTTGAATAATGACAATCGCCGATTAACATACAGAGGAACACGGTTTTCTATTTACATGACGGTAGTTAAGCGGCGAGCATTCTGTCGGAGAGGCTCTGCGGTGCTCAAAGACAACCTCCAGCTGCTGTCGGTGTAATTGCAGCTTGTGATGGAGCTCCCACTCTGTCAAGGCTTTGGTGTTAAACTCAAACATCACACAGAGCTCCTGAGAGAAAGGTTTCTACATCCTTTATGCAATTATAAGCTTTAATATATAAATTTCAAAGGCTATAGTTAACTTCTTCAATCTTCACAATATAAAAATATTTAGAGCCCCTCTATTTGTATGTCAGCAGTTTTGTCAAATTTAGCAGATCCAGATTACTGTGGCTTAAGCAACAAGAAATGGATTGTCAATGAACTGTATAGATTAAAGTGCATTTTTTAAATATACATATTCATATTCATGTATCGAACATCTATAGGACATAATATAATTTGAGTTAAATAGAGCTGCTTCTATTTATGATTAGTCCCTAAAGGGGCTTTGATGTTAGTTAAAAGTGTTAAAGTCCAACTCCAATCATCTGTTTATTCATTTTAAAAGGATTCCCAGTGGTTTTTTAATTAGGATTATTATTTTTAGGCTAAATCCAAAAATGTGTCGTTTCCTAGACGAGGAAAACAAAGACGTAAATGGATCTATTTTTTTTACAAGTGGAACATTAAGGGAATGTTAAAGCTTGTGGCCTGCTGATTGTAGTTTGTACACAACTTCAAACTTTTTGAATTTAAAATAAAGAAATACTCAGAAATACAGTTTTAATCATTATTTTCTTAATGTATCTTCTCCATAATGAGAAAAATGCTACAAACATAGTAAAAACAAAATTTTTGTTGGAGTGGGTCTTTAAGTATTGCTGCATGTGTTTTTAACAAAAACATGAGCATTTTAAACCAAAAAGCTGATGTTTGAAAAATTTAGAGTTGTGACTATGTCTATGTTTTTTCAGTTTGTCCAAAAAAAAAATGTCATGATTATTTGAATAAAATTGTTAATTTTTGCCACTTTAATGTCCAAAAATGTTCAATTTAAAAAATATTTGTAAACATCGGCAGAGAAAGATGCTATAACTAAAGTATCATATATTCTGCTTTTATTTACTGAATTCAAACTCTTCAGTTGGGAGTTCAAACCCAATGAACACTGAGGTAAGAATAAGCTGCAGTGAAGTTCTACGCTACAGATAATTCTGAACACTAGTTCAAAGCCTCCGTAATCCCATTGCGTTGAATTTGAAATTGCAGAACAGACTAGGATTAACAGGACCGAAATTCTTACTGATGGAATGAAAGACAGGGAAGTTTGCTGCTGCTCAAGTGTCTTGCATCCTCATCGCATGGCTTTGGGCCCATAAAACACCCACAAAACATTTGGTGACACCAAGATTGCCTCTGCTATTTCTATTAGAATAGACTTAAAACCCATCTAGTAATCCACTCAAATGCAAAATGAGCAGCTGTTTAAAATGGAGTTGAAGGTACTTTGTTTTTTTCTCTGCAGAGGTGAGCTCTTTTTTTAAAATTATTTTGTTTAAAACTAAACAGCGCCTGACTAAACTTTAAATACCCAGAGTAAAGTTCTTTTGAAGGATCCAGATAAGTGAGCGGCGTAATCCTAGAGTGAGTTCAAGGCAGAGGGATAATGAGAGAGGGAGAGGAGCTGAGGAAGGTAATTAAAAGTTGTCAGGTTGAGGTGCTCTGCGTGGCTCAGATATCACTCTCTTTGTTTAAAAGCAGAAAGCTGTTCTTGGAATTTATTGGCAGAAGACAGGAAAAGACTACTTTATAATCTACAGTTTTACAGTAGAGGTTATGCAAGTGTGTGGCAGCAGTTCTTTATTATGGCAATGGGTAAAGCAAATTCAAACTCAGCGGCTTATTAGAGGCTTTTAGAAAACCACTAATGTTCAACACAAAATTGGGAAATGTCGACAATCATCAAGATTAGCTTGAATATTTTAGGAAATGTTTTCTGGACTGCAAAATTTAACTCTGTAAAAATTTTCATCCTGTTACATCTTTCTACAGTAACCTTCACACCTGTTTCATAAAACCATTACACCAATATTCAAACACGGTGGTGGGAGTGTGATGGTCTGGGGCTACAAACACAGATTGTTTGCCAGAAGCTTGAATTTCTGAGCTCTACTGGAAAATCTTAAATGAGAATGTTTATAGCCTTAAGGTGAAGTGCACCTGACTTATGTGGTAGAACATTGATCTAAATCAGGGGTGTCAGAATCCAGCCCTCGAGGGACGGTGTTTCTAACCAACCTGCCATTGAAGCTCCTGATTGGCTAAACACACCTGACCCAGGTAATCAGTAGCAGATGAGACAGGATTTCTGGAAAACCAGCAGGCGGCCAGCCCTCTAGGCCTGGAGTTCGACACCCCTGATCTAAACACACCAGCAAGTCCACTTCAATTAGCTCAAAACAAAATTGTTTTGGACTGGGCGGGTCAGCATTTGGTCTTGAATGTAAAGTATTTTTATGATCTTAAACTGGCTGTTCATGATGGGAGACTTCTCCAAAAACCAGATCACACAGTCGGTGAGGGTTCTCATTTATCAGGTGATGTCTGATGAGTCACAACAACTGGATTCAAAATCTTCTTTGTAACGTTTCGCCACTCATCCAGGTGGCTTCATCAGTCAGAGTGGTGCAGGGGTTCAGTCCACATTTGTATCCTCCCTCATTTAATCATCAGTACATTTAATTTAATCATCATTTAATGCTGTACATCGTAAGAAATCTTCCTCTGCAGCCACAGTGGCTGTAGTGTCAAGCCAGCCTATCCGAATGAAGTTCAATGAAGGCTTCATTTATTCCAGCAGATTACTGGATTTGGATTATCTGTAGAAGCAAAATTACCCATTAGAGTGAAACGATCATTCTGCTCCAGAGGCCCTGCTGTTCGCCAACATCCACATCACACATCAGTGCGAGCAGAACAGCAGGCTCGCCGTATAGTGTGGGAGACGCTCGTGTGTCTCCACCAGAGCACGTAGTCCACAGCAAAGCCCTGAAAGATGCCCATGCTGTGCAGTCAAGCGCTACATGAAGTGAGATGAAAGAGCTGCTAATCATCCATCGTTGGGGGTAAACAGAGAATGGGGGGAGTGGGGGGTGCAGCTGGGGGCAGGGCCGGTTGGATGAGGGTTTGGTTTGCACTAAGCTATTTTTAACTGGATTCCATGAGGACAGCTGCCAACCTTTAGTGTGACGGACGCTTTTCTGCACCTTTTAATCCAAAGGAAAACATACATAAGGAGGAGACATTTTTAAGGGAACTTTTAGAAGAAGAAAAAAAAAATGAAGTGAACTTTTACAAAAAGGTGTGAAGTGAGTGCAAAAAATCTCTTAAACTCATTCCCGTTGGCTGAAAGCAGTACAGACTGTGCAACTGCGTTTGTGTCTCTGTAATCTGCCTGTGTCCATCTGTAGTAAGTTTGCAACATCAAACAAATGCAAGGTCAGTGCACAGCCAGCGCTGAGGCCAATGATGCTGCCAGTACGCCTCCATAAAAAAACACCAATATTCTTGAAGTCGATATAACATTTGGAAATGTTAACAGAAATATTTTGGGGAATATTTTCTAGACTACAAAATGTAATTTTAGAAAAATTGGTATCCTTTAACATCTAAAGCAACCTTTACACCTGTTTTATAATTACACTAACAGTTAAACACAGTGGTGGGAGTGTGATGGTGTGGGGGCCATGAATATTTTGCCAGTGCTGAAGCCAATGATGCTGCCAGTAAGAAAGGCACCAATATTCTTTAAGATGTTATCAAACTTGGAAATGTTAACAAGCGTCATGATCAGTGGAAATATTTTAGGGAAGTCTTTCTTAGCCAATGAAGCTACCAGTATGTCTCCATTAAAATCCTAGTACATTTTGGGAAATTTTATATAAAAATGTCCTCATCAACTAGGATATCTATTAAAAACAAAAATAAATCAACAGTTGTATTTGTCCATTGTTATTATTAATAATAGAAGCAACAAATAGAAGCCGAGTTAAGAAAAATCTGTTTTATATATGAGGTTTGTGTTCATTTATTTAAACTATTCTTCATATAAATATTTTACCATAATTTCTTTGAACATTATTTTAGATTTAATCTCTGAAGTAGATTACTTTTACTCTGAAGTAGAAGGCTTCAGATTTTTTTGGTAAGTGAAATAAGTGTTTTTCTTTAACACAATAAGAATGTCAAATTGTTCAATTATATTTCTCTTTTTATTAACTGCGTAGAAGTGTGAGGTAATAAAATTAAAACCAATATAATATCATTGTGTTAACTGCAGAATAGGAGCATTTACATTATGACTAATGCTGAATTAGGGAAAAATATAAAGCATTAGTCATTAAGTCAGGCTTTTTGTAATTTATAGACTTAATAAAATTGCAAACCTAAATTTAATTCATTAAACTGTAATATGCAGTAAATTCTGTTTATTAGAAACTGAACTTGATCTGACATTTTAACCTTTGAATTGGAATAAAGTTAATGTTTTTTAACAAACCAGAGTGAGCCTGACATTCCCATGTTATTTCAAAGAAACACAGAGCTTTGTCATCGATATGGCAGGAGACACAAGATAAAGGTTGACAAAGTGACACTGACGCACTGCACTCCCATTATCTGACAGTGGAATTCTGTCACCGCTGGTCTTGTGCATCATTTTCAAGCTTGGAACTCAAACCATGTTAAACGACATTTTCCCAGACCAAAAAGTACCTCTGTCAGAGCAGATTGCCATGTTGGATGAATTTTTAAAACACAAAGGAGGACAAAAACAGTAAGATCTCAGAAATTATGTTATTTCCCTTTGTTAATCTGAAAGTGTTTGACTGAGAAAGGCTAATAACCTTTAAGAGATTAATTTAATTCACAAATTGTTCTGAATCTTAGAAATGTTTTTATTAAAAACAAGTAAGCATGCACCGAACTGTTTTTATTTTCAAAATTCACAAGAGTTAAATCCTTTAAGTTTTTTTAACTGAAAATGTTATTAGTTACAGAGCCTCTAAAGGGAAATTAAAGTAAAACAAGAAAAAATGATTGGTTTCTTGTGCACACCAGGTTACTGGTAGGATCTCCAGTTACTATCTCGTGCTATATACCATCTAACTAGTCTTTTTATTTTATTACTTTTCTTTTTACTTCGATATCCTTTTAGGGGCTCTGCAATTAGTACCGCTATTCCTATAAAGAGTACTCCCAGCGATTCCAACTAATGAATGATTGAAATAAACAATTGCTGTCATAAACTAGTGGAATTACTAAAAAAGTTGATACTTATACTTTATTTTTAATACCATTTCCTGGTAATTATTGTTGTTTAAACTGCTATTTAATCATAGCTAAAAAAAAAAGGTTAAGTTAAAATTTTTAATTTGCTGTTCATAAAAATCCACCAGAATAGACTAATTTTGAGTAATTGTTTCAATTTTTACTGTTAAATTGAATGAAGCTGAATAAATAACAACAAACTGTTTGAAAATTACAATTTATTTCTGGGTTTTAATATTTTAAAAAAATACACGAGGGAGCTTGCTGCAAAAAAAGTTAAAAGTAAAATTTTAGCACACTCTTTACCTTTTACAAATATGTGAATGTTGCAAAGAAAACCACACTCTGATAAAGCTGCTGGAAATGTTGCTCAGTTTCCATCAGCTGATAGAAAAAGTTTGAATAAATGACCTGAAAAAGCCTTGAATGGATAATTAAAAACAGAACATTCAGTAACTTGAAATGTGACTTTTTACATTTGATTTTGGATCTTTAATCCATAATGCAACTTTCAAGCCTTTTATCATGAGTCACCAACATCTTGACTGAAGGAGAAGCTGAAGCTTTAGGTGATCCTGGAGGAACTTAGCTTCTCCAGCTTCCAAACGATGGCGCGCCCGATCTGAAAAATAAATAATAAATAAACAAACAATTGTAGAAAGAAAGGTTGAGAAGGATTACAACTTGATGTGGTTAAATAAGTAATATCCTCAGTTGTTGATCTGATTTTAAAACATTAGCTTTTGTGATCAATTTTTTTGCCTACAAATTAAGTTTATTCAATAAAGATAGATTAAAGCAGGGTCATGCTTTCAGAGAACTAAGACATCTGTGTTTAATTTTTGTCCCTCAGCTGCAACGTTCATTCTCACAACCCATTCTCAACATTTTAGTTTAGTCAAAACTTTAGTCTCGGCTGCTGTACGATAAATGTGTGATAAGTAAAGCATTTGAAGAAGGTGTGATTAGTGCAGAAAGTGCATGTTGAACACAGCAGAGGTTAAATGCCATTATCTGACAGGTATTTATTTTGAATATTTTCTCATTTCTGATCTAATTTCCAATTAGTTTGTTGTGTATCCTTTTGTTCTATTCTTCTGTGTTATAGTGTGACATACCAGTTCATCACAAATAAAGCAGTTTCATATCATTTCATCTTTCCATGCAAGACCACAAACAAAAAAAAACTTCTTGTGCTCTCTGCTACTGCACAGCAAACAGAAATGGCTGTGATTGCAAACCAATATCTTTGTTTTCTTCTTTTTAAAGACCCACTCCGATAAAAATAGTGTTTTCTGTGTTTTTATCATGTTCATGTGGCATTTTTCTCAAGATGGAAGACATATATTAAGATGATAAATGTAAAATTGTTTTTCTACGTTTTTAACTTATTTGAAATCGTTGTGAATCAGGAGTAGAGAAAAAATACTGTTTGAGAGAGCGTATTTGTGACAGAAAATAAGCTGGGCCACAAGCTCTCTGCTCTGCTCCATTCTGATGCATCTACCTGCAGATGAATAGATACATGCACGTCTTTATTTTCCTCATCTGAGCTGGCTCAAAACTGTATGGCTGGATAGCTCCAATATTGCTCGCCATTTTAGCTGCACCGCTAATGTTAGGTTGGGGTTGTGAGGGGCAGTAAGCTAGCAGAAGAGCATGTGAACTGATAGTTTAGTTATGGGTGATGGGAAGGGGGAGTGGGGTTGTGCTGCACCAGCCATTCCGCCTACAAATCAGAGGTGAATTTCTAATGAACTCCTGCTACTTTGCATAAACTATGACTAAGAAAATGGCACAGGTTTTCCCTTTTTGGATACAAAACCCAAAAATCCTAATTAAAAGACCACTGGGCATGCTTTTACAATAGATCAGAAGATGATCAGAGTGGGTCTTTATTGAATATAAAAAAATAATCAGATCTGGCCAATACTCACTTATTAAATTCTTAAAACAGACTTACTTTTAGAGATTGTTAATCCAACTTTGTTGAATTGTTCTATGATGAGAATTATAACAACTTGTTAGTACTACACAAAGTATAATAGGAACTAAATATAAATTGAGAACATTTCTAATTCTGCGAATAGAAAAAAAAAAAACAGTTTTTCATGTAACATTTCACATTTTTTATATAAAGCCATATTACTAGACATCAATTTTTGATGTAGCAAAGAACAGCTGATAATAATAATGAGCTGCACAAATGGAAATGATGGACTACTAAAGGGTCTATATCATGTAAAATCAACTTTTTAGAGCTTTCAAGTGTAATATAATGTTAATTACTTATGAAAAACAACCCCAAAGCGGTATTATGATCCATTCAGTACCCCTCTAAAACCCTGTGCTATGAGCACCAGCCCCTCTCAATCCACGAAAACGAGCTGGTCTTCACATTGTGACGTAGACAAGTGATAACAGCCCCTTCCAGGAAGCGTCTGCGCTGCCAGCAACAGCTCCAGGCCAACACAAACATCCACTTTCTTCACGGAGCGAGCAGCGATTGGCAAAACTCTTTCATTTTCTATGCAAAATATGCACATCCATCTTAGCAAAGGTTTAGATGTTGGCCGCATTGCTCCTCCCTATCGATCTAATTGTAGAGAATTTGAAGCTTTAGCTGTGTCTAAAATTGTTTTTTAAGTCCTTTATGTATTTTCCAAGCACTAGCAGCTACACACCAACATAGATGGCTGTCGACTATCGATGATGTCATCAAGGATTAGTAACGTCTGGATTTGAGGGCACCTTTAACTCTCCGCTAGAAGGGCTAAATGTGGGGATAGGGAATGAATTTGGATTTGGCGGTCATTTGTTTTCGTGGGTGAAATGCAGACACGCTGCCGAGTAGGGATGGGCCGTTATCATTTTTCCAGCCGATACAAATATTTTTTCTGCAACTGTGACCGATCGCCGATATTTGCAGATACTGATATTTATATGTGTGGAACAGGAGTCTGCAATAAAAAGCGTGCATGCCACAGGTGGCGCAGGCACTCACAGTGCTACCATCTACCGGGTTAAAGAACTAATTGTGCTGATCTGACTCCCGTACGCTGCTTGGGCCTGAGCAGTGGTGAACCGGGAAGCCTTCAGACTTAGAACAGTCCAAGGACTTCTGAACAGAATCATGTACAAAATCTGTTTTAACCTTTGACGGCATAAATTACATTGCAAACAGCATTGCAGACGTGATGCCCTTTCAGTCATGGTGCAACAACACCAACAGAATCAAACATAACTCCCACAATGCACTCCTGCTGTGGGCAGGATCACTTCAGCAGTTTTCGGATTTGAAAAAATTAAAATTGGGTTTAAATGACAATCTCTTCTCACAAGGAGATTTTTCCACTATAGGATCATGGGATTATTCACGCAGCGCTGATACTGTGACCTTGCCCACTGCTTTTTGCAATAAAACTTTATTGTTTCACTTAATGTACATTCCCTTCCATGTCAACCTTCATGAATCAAGGGGGTTTTGAATTAATGCACACCATAGGAAAAAAACCAAAAATAAATTGGGGTGAAATTGAAACGTCATTATTTCCCTGCGTTTTGAAACTTGTCTGTGTTGTGGCGCTGCTCGTCCATGCTGGGGTGGCTGGGCTCTAACTTTGCAGCCTCACAGCTGTGGAGTGGACCCTGTTACTGTCCGGTGTGGCTGGATGCTGAGCTACTCTTGATATAAGTGATTCTCAATATATTGTTTCCTCATAGCAGAGCCAAGCCTTATGTCTCTTATAGAATTGTAGTAATTTACTCCTGCCTGTATGGATTGTGCCCATGTGCAACAAGTTAAAAGTGCTTTCTGTAAGTAAAGCTGGACTGATTGATAAGTTCATTTTATTTGACAAGTGTGAATTCCTGTACAGACAGAAATGTTTTGATTTTGTGCGGTAACTGTGAAAAAAACTCCAGACGGCAGGCATCTTCAACAGCCAAAGCGTGCTCGGACCCCTCCCCGTGTGCGTCTAGCGTCTGACGCTAGACGCACACGGGGGTGGGAAGGGGAGCAAGCCTGTGCTAAACAGAGCGCTTCTCTTGCAGTAACCACCAGCCAAACTAAAGGAGAAAAATCGGTGGCATATATCTGTGGATTTTTTTTATATCAGGACGATACAGATCATCTCAAATTATGCAAATATTAGCCAATACCAATACTGGCACCGATAAATCGCCTATCCCTACTGCCAAGGCCCGCTTTAGGATGACGTCATGAATGGGTGGCACCCACACGGAGAGAAAGCCGTCTTATTTCCCGGTAGAAAAAGCTCCAGAAAAGAACTCGCATGTAAAAAATAATCTGTTTTTTACTGTTCCAAAGGTAATGTATGATCATATATATGGGCATGGTTTACTCTGAAAGGCTTAAGAATATCATGGTATAGGCCCTTTAACAGCACATGAATGTGCCCAACAGGCTTGGCTTCATCTGCACCCCCCCCTGCACAATCTAAAGTTCATTCTTCTAGAAGAAGCCCAGAGGGATGTGAGCTGCAATGAGACACACCACAGTAAACGAAGGGGAATACAGGAAATTAAAAAAACAACAAAAAAGGAAAGTGAAGAGCAGATCTGAGAGATAAGGAGGGAAAAGATAAGATTAGAGAGCTAATTAGTCAAGGGGGGAAAGATTTAAAATTATATTCATTATGCTGAGCAGCCTGCAGAAACAAGTTCTTTTTGTATGTGTTTTTTAACACCATAAGCCAAACTTATTGAAGTCATAAAGACATGTTTCTTTCTGATTATTAATATAAAATGAAAGAAACCAATAAACACACTCACGGATTTGGAGATCCAAACGCGTTTCCTGAGAATCCTGCAATACAAACAAAAAATTTGCAACTATAAAAATTATAGAAGGAAAAAAATGTTTTATGGATAACTCATATTCCACTAACAGTCTTCATAAAATGCATAAAACCAATAACTGAAGGCTGCGCTGCTCAACTAAGTGAACACACCACGGAAAAACAACCCAGAAGTTCCTCCACACAACCCAAGTTGACTGGAGAGGAGGAATGAATGCAAGTGCTGGAGTCTCACCTCCTGGCTGAGGCTGCTGGCCAAAGCCTGAGAAGCTGCTGGGCTGGCTTCCAAACCCAGAGCCCTGCTGGGCCAAGCTCCCGAATGACGGCGCAGTCTGAGTGGCCAGAGCGCCAAAGGAGGGGGCACTGGGGGGTGAGGAGAAGCTGAAAACAGACAAGAGCGAAATTGCAGTCAAATGGGAAGGCTTGACTGTAAAAATAGGACATTATGGGACAATTAGTATGAACATATGAAAACAAGAAATGCAGACTTTAGATCAGCTATTTGTAAAACAATCCTCAAAGATCAATGTAAGCCAAAACAGACACACTTTTCCCTTTTCTTTCTTTATGCGTATGTGGGATTAAGAAACAGGGATTAAAACGAGATTTAATCTCTTCTACAGGACCCGCACCCTCCCAAAGAGAGAGGAAAGAGAATAAGCAAAACACTGGGGGAGAACAGAGGGAGCTGGCCAGTTTAATCTGCAGCCAGAATGACCCCGGAGTGAGATTATCTGGGGGGAATAATCTACTCAGGCAAAGAGATCCATAGTTTTAGGCTTGTGGCCATGCTTACTGCAATGAAAACATTCCAAATGCTGGAGGTAAAGGGAGATCAAATAACAAATAGGTGAAAAAAAAGGAATGCATTGCAGAGTTGTGAGCTAAAACTGTAAGTAAAGTATGTATAAGTAAACGTAATGTTATGACTTTTAACAATGCTCAAACATCATCTTACTGGGAATTTACAATTAAGATATTTATTTTTGTACAATTCTTTGGATTTTCTACTTTTCTGTTTCAGTAATTTCAAAAGAAAAAAAGAAAAAGTACAGATTATGTATTGATTGAACATAAGAAAAAAAATATATAACTCAATGGAACATTTAGGAAGAAAAAACTCAAACTGTGTGAGGGTTGAAAAGGCAGCAAAGGAATCATAATCTCATCTTTTAGTGTTTTATAAATAATAGAAATACACGATCATTGAATGTGAAACATTTTTTGTTTTTTAGGTCTATGGTCAATAAAATGTTGTTTGAGAGAAAAGACACTCAAAATGTAAGATAAAAAACAGTGACATGTCACATGTCATTGTCACAAGTGACAATTTCAAAATGTTCCAGTGAAAATTGTTTTTTTTTTAAACGTTTTTTGTGGCATTCTTCTCATGATGGAGGGCATATCTAAAGAAAATTAGGCTTAAAATAGCATTTCTGAGTATTTCCTTATTCAATTTGTTGTGAATCAAAAGCAGACAAAAAAATTGCATTTGAAAAAGAACTTATTTTTGACGTAGAAAATATGCTGGGCCGTCCTCAACGTCCCTGCTCCAAGCATTAGGAAAAAGAGGAAGGAAAAGAGGACAGGGTTGTTCCACGCTAATAGTCCCGCCCACAAGTCAGAGGGAAATTTTCAATGAACTCCTGCTGCTTTGCAGAAATTTTGTCCTAGAAAACGAAACAGGATTTTTTTTTTTTTTATTTGAGCTAAAAACAGCATAATCAGAATTAAAAGACCCCTCGGAACACTTTTAAAATACATCAAAAGAATATTGGAGTGGGACTTTGAAAACTCTTACATGTTTGAGAAAATCAAATATTTTCACAAACATAGATTGCTTACAACAGTCATACTGTTGAAAAACTTTTGTTATTATAACAGTTAATGAATTTTTACAGTGTTGACTTATTGTTTGGAGTCCTTGCTTTGTTTGTGAAAACACAGATGTTTGGATTTCCATGTTGTTTCATGAGGCGGGCCAAAACCTGCTGTTCCTCGCTGTACTGCATAAGCAACCGGATGACAGACAGTTTCTAACCAAAACATTGAATGTGGGTGAAAAACAAACACACACACAGAAGGTTTCAACTCACTACTACACTAAGCTACTCAACACCAAATGTGTTCATGTCATTGCAGAAGATCTGTCTGCTTATGATACCATGTGGATGATCTGTTGTTGTTGCAAAAGCAGTAAATAGTAAACTTGTTTGAGAAACTAAACACATATAATTGGCCACATACTGAAATCAAAAACTGCTTTAAATAGGCTTTATATTGTTTGAAATAATTACCCAAATCCTCCCATGCTGGCGGCTGCAGTTCCCTCTCCAAAAACTTTACCGGACGAGGAAGCCAAAGGGTTGCTGAAAGAGGGGCTTGAGCTGAATGAAGCTCCGCCACCAAATGCAGGAGTACCACCAAAAGAAGGGGGGCTTCCAAACACGGGGGCACTGCCAAAGCCACTTGCTGTGGAGAAAAAAGCACGGTAAAAGCTTGGAAAATAGGGCAGTGGAATAGTGCTAGCTTGGTCCAAAAATGTTTAATGAGATGCTCTCTGAGGCTTCTGCAGACAGGACAGATCCATGATCAACAGCAAACTTTCAGCGCGTTTTTCTCCGGTTGTATTTGCCTCATCTTCTCAAAGAAACCAAGTGTTTGTTTGTCTTTGTTATGCACCTAAGGCTGATTAACATCTTTCAAAGCCATGCTTACAATAACTGAAACCATTCAAGTGGGTAAGAAAAACATCAAGAAGCTTTCAACTATTTTTGTTGAGCTTTTTCACACTTCTTGGGGATTTTACACCCATGACGTTTTTGAGCAGAGAAGGTTGGGTTCTTTGGTGTACAGCATGTTGTAGCACACGAGGACATGAAAACGTCACTGTAATTTAAAGCCTCAGAGTGACGGCGCAAAGCGAGCTGAAATTACAGCCAGCATGCCAGAGTAAATTATTGATAGAGTTAATGTTACAAGCTTAGATTCAAACAGCACAAATTGTGAAAAAAACTTTAACAGGGAGTCCAATAAAAAATATCTCAGTGGATGTGAGTGATGGTCAGTTTGTGTTCAAACTATTGAGGAAAAAAATGTAAAAAAAAAAAAAAAAAATTTATTATTGTATTTTACAAAGATGACCAAATACTAAATACGTTTTATGATTTGCAGAGTTTTTAGATTTTTGGACTGGTATTTTGGCTTCTGCAAACAAATATGCAAGGTTAAAATGTTACTAAATCAGACCATTTTTACATCATCTTTATAATGCTTTAAAATAAAACTGCACAACATCAGTCAATTTAAGAGATAAAAGATATAAAAGGAGCATCTACTTGACTTAGATGGTGTGGAGAAAGAACCAAAGCCTTGAGATGCAACACTGCCCCCGCCAGTACTGAAGGTCCCACTGGGCTTTTGCTCCCCGAAGGACGGCTGACCGAATCCGAAGGTCTTGGCGCCACTGCTCCCAAAGAGGCTGTTGGCCCCTAGAGGAGAAATAAACAAATAAATGTAAGCTTTGACAGTAGATTAATTTACTTTCTATCAGACTTTTGGGTGAAAAACACAACTATGGTCTAAAATCCAAACATTACCCTTTACATGTTTTTTAAGGCATAGCTGCCCAATATATGGGTAGATTACAGGCCAAAAAAATGAATAAACAAAAAGACTAATATATTTTTAAAAAATTGCCATTAGACAATCATCATCCTCACCGTGAAGTACGGCACTTGATTAACATGGAGAACAGCCAATCAAACATCCTCTCATACACATGCATGTTCAACTACATCGAGCACTCTGCTAACAGATACAGGGTTTTTCCTTCCTCCTAAACTTCAGAAAGTTGTGAGCGTCCAGCATCAGACTAGTAACTGTGGATGTAGCTACTGATGTGCCTTCATTTTTTTTTAATACACTGGCCTGAGGTCAATCACTCAAGAAGATCCTCAAACAGAACACACATGGAATATTTCTGTTGTTGGCACACAACACAGTTGTCTTTAACATGACAACTACGAAACGCGGATCCAGTTCAACAAGATGTTATCTATTATTGAAAATGAAAGAGGAACTTTTTACCATGTTCATCTAATCACATATTAACCTAAATTTGTCAATTTTGTTCTGAATAATTGTCAGATTCTCTTAAAAATCTGCTTTTCATTATAAATCTGACTACAATTCTGAAGCACCCACTTGCAGACAAATAGATCCATAAACTTTTTCATTTTTCTCATCTGCTTTACCATCTGGCTTTACACTGTATGGCTGGATACCCCCGTTATTGCTTGCCTTTTTTGCAACACTGATGTTAGTTTGGGCTTGTGAGATGCTTGTTGCTAGCGGTAAAGTATAAACAAAGGCATGCTGGGAAAGTAGCTAGGATAACGTCCAACAGTCTTGCCCACAAACCAGAGGCAAATTTCTAATGAACTCCTGCTGCACTGCAGAAAATATATGTCTAAAAAAAAAAAGACAAAAACTGTTTGATTTGGGGTAAAAAAAAAAAAGGCATAATCACAATTAAAAGACCACTAGGAAAAATTTTACAGTAGATAAAAATATATAGTTGGATGGGGACTTTAAGTACATGACCTCCTAAGACCTGGCGTCCACATGTGTGGACATCACAATTTGGTTATATTATATATCTTTTGGAGCTGATCATTTCAAAAGAAGCTGGCATGCCGAAAAAAGTCCGGGCACCCCTGATGTAAACGTACCAGACTGAGTGCTCTGGCCAAACACGCCAGTGGAGGCAGTGGTGCCAAATGGATTCTTGTTAGCGGCGTCTTCGCTAGGTTTGCCTCCCAACCCACTGAAGAATCCCCCAGAGGATGAGCTTGCAGCGCTGGTTGAACTTTGACCGAACAAACTTCCACCGGCTGAAGGTTGCTGTTGCTGGTTGCAATAAATCAGCCAAGAAGTGTATTAATAACATTAGTTTTAAAAAGCATCATTTAATTGTGAATCTAGAATGATACCTGTCCAAATAAGCTTCCAGTGGTCGACTGTTGGCCAAACACTGGTGTGGCTGCTGAACAGCCAAAACCTTTGGTAGAAAAAGAAAAGAATTTAGGAAGTAAAGAGTCATGTTTTCTACACTTTGCATTTGCAGAAAAACCTTCAACATATCTTTAAATCTAGCAAGTGTGTCTACACAGGAAACAGAAATGACAAGCTGCGTCTAACTGTGGCATCAGCTGTTCACATGGACACAGCAGTTCTCAGAATATACTGGGAATTCAAAAAATGTTTGGGAACGAGACAACACCCTTCCACCCACTTAAGCTAACGGGACATTATTTTTATATAACAGGTGTCGTGCAAGATAATACCATTGGAAACAGACCTGGCTTCTGTCAATCACTGCAAATACAAACTGGTACCTTCTTTTGCTCTCTCAACCATTATTTTAGCAAATCAAAGATTGTCAGATTGTGTCGACTTCAAAAATGCAAAATAAGGTTTGACTGTTAAAAGCCCTGTAGCTCTAATCACAGAATGTGAAATCATGCCCAGCGACAACCTGTTTTTTTCACTTTGAAAAGCCTGTAGGATCTAAGTTTTCACATTACATGAGGATATATCCCCAAAATAATCTTCACCTTTATTAGTGCACAAATGTGACATAACGATAATGAAAAAAAACAAATTTTGGAAAAAGTTTAATGTAATCAAACTGACCTAACTAACCGTGACTCAAAGCGGTTTGATCAAATACTGGATTTATTGATAAAATAATCACACAAAAAATATTATGGCTATAACTGTTTTCACAAAACTATTAATTTCAACTGAACGTAAGTGGAACATTTGTTAAAAAAAAAAAAAAAAAAAAAAACTTTGGGGGGAAAAAGTGAATTCCTACATTTAAAACTACCAAAAGTATGTTTTTTCTTGATTAATTAATTCATGAAAGTATTGAATGAATTATTTTGAGCCCAGAGAGAAAAGGCTGTTAAGTTGAACTGATTCCATTTGAACTTGCTTACCTGAGGGCTGTCCAAAACTAAAGCCTGATGCAGATGATGTTGTGGTGTTATTTCTGAACATAGATCCTTGCCCAAATTGCAATGCTGGATTGGTGCTTTGCCCAAACAGCCCGGTGCTGCTGGGTGTGCTGGAACTGCTGGTGCCGAAGGAGAAGGAGCTTGCATTGCTAACAGTAGGAGCACCAAAAAGTCCTCCTCCAGTGGTCGCGCTGCTTGAACTTGTTCCGAATGCTGACTGGGTAAATGAAAAGCCACTTGAAGTTCCTCCTATGCTCGCTGGCTGTCCAAATCCACCCACACTAAATACCGATTTACCAAAACCCGTTTCCGTTAGTGCACCAAATCCAGATGAGCTGAATCCAATTGTTGCAGGGGCAGAAGAGGCAGGAGGAGCAGGAGGCTGCCCAAACACATTAGCAGCTGTCGTTGCTGCACTGGTGATAACTGCAGCGGTGGTGGTTGTGGTTGAAGGAGCAGCTGTGTTAATGGCTGGTACTGCCCCAACAGAACTGCTAGTGGTGGTTGCAGGAGTAACAGAGGTAAAAATTGACCCTGGTTTGTCTAAGGAGGGGGCCGATAAAGCTGCTGAGGTTACCTGGGTGGTAAGTGGGACAGCGACGGCAGACGTGGAGACAGAAGGCGTAGATAAGGGGTCTGGGGTGGCTTCCTCTGTGGAAGAAGTAGTTGGTGGTGCTGGAGGCAGGGTTGTTTCTGTCTCTGCAGGGTTTGTGGTAGAGGAGTCTGCAGTGGGGACAGGAGTGACCACAGGTAGTGTTGCTGCTGCAGATGTTGGTGTGGTTGTTGTGGTAACTGCAGTTACAAAAGGCTCAGGTTCTGCAGGAACACTAGTCAGGTCTACAGCAGGTTCCTTCTCACTAGGTTCTGGTAAAGCAGCAGGTGCGCTTTCTGAAGATTGCTGATGAGCTTTAGCCTCCTCCGTAGAAGCTGCAAGAAGACTACTTAAAGATGTAGGCAGTGCTAAAGCAACTGAGGTTGAAGGGGTTATAGAAAAGGTTGGCATGGAGTTTAATTCAGGAGGTTTAAACAAGCTGCCGGATCCTGACAGCTTAGGCAAGTCTGCTGCAGCACCATCTTCAGCAGATTTCTGGGGAGTTGAACCAAAGCTAAACTGAGGAGCTGACTTGCTATGGCCAAGCCCAGCATTCCCAAAAGTAAATGCAGGAGCAGTGGAGTTTGTGGAGGATTCGTTTGCTTCTTCTCCTTGCCCCACTCGTAGTCCTGAAAAACTGCCTAATGTCTCCCCTCCAGCTGCCTTTAGAGGCTGCGGCTCTGTCTTAGAACCACTGACGGTGGAAGCCTGTTTTGCTACTTCCCCTAAACTGTTAGCCGATGAGCTTGAAGACCCAGTGCTCAGACCAGGAGAGCTTGACTTTGTGGGAAGAGAGAATGGCTCATCTCCAGGTTGACCAAACAACCCTTTGCCGTTTCCACCAAAGGAGAACTTGTTCACATCATTCACTGCTGAGACAAGAGAGTAAAACTAGCTGAAACACGAGGGGAAAAAGCTGCCACGACACCACACAGCTGCACTATTGTTTACCTTGAGACACACCAGAACCTTGCGTTACAGACGAAAAACTGGAGCCGGCCGATCTGCAAAAGCAGCCAGAAAAGTAAGAATGAAAAACATCTGTAGTAATGTGCAGAGGCAACAATAATGCTTTCCCATTAATAACATAAACTAGGAATTCCCCAAACCAATCACATGATTAGTTATTGGCCCAGATCACTTAGTTTTAGACTCGATCAAAATCAGATGTTGCATCCCGATCAGGATTTATTTTTTTTCTAATGATTATGATTAGTGATGTATATTTCAAGCTTATTATTACAGATAAATACTCTACTATAAGTCTGCATATCATGAACGGATCACATTTTATTGACATAAAGTGCAGTAGAGTACGGCACTAGTTTGAGCAGGAGGCGCACAAAACATGTATCTTAAACATATATATAATAAATGTTTAAAACTGACAGCAAGTGTCTCTTTTGGTTTGTGTTAACTCAAACATTTTAGGCATTTAAGGCATTTTAAAAGAAAAAAAGGTTGAGTTTTTGTTTCTTTTTTTATTAAAAACAGCTATCTGAATGAAAGAGAGACGGCTGCCAAGGGACTGTCAACAAAGAGCAAGCTCTGGTAAAAAGTGATCCCAAATAAATAAATAACTGTCTATAAAATCACTGAAACTAGTAAATGCTTAAATTGATATGAGCTACTCATGAATACTCAACATATTCATGCTACAATAAAGATTTTTAAAGAAAGTCATTTTTAATTTTTGCGAATTTTTCATGGAGATATGAATCACTTATGATCAGGAAAAACTACAGACACCAAAATTTACACATGACTAATTATCACCTATTTTTACAAGTGAGTAGTTGGGTTTCTTTTATCGTTGATAGCTGCATTATTTTGATTGTTTAAGCTACTTTCAAAGAAGTGCTCTGTTTAAGTGTTAAATGATAAAAGAAAGTGAATAAAACAAAAAAGAGGAAAACTTGAAACTGTTATTTTGCTTTAGTTGATTTTTTTAATCTTTTACAAAATTATCAGGAGTCTGTATCGGCACATTCTTAAAATCAAATGACTCGGAATCGGATTGATGGCAAAAAAACAGAGAGACAAGCATTAAAAGTGATAAGATAATTAACTTTTTTTGATGCAAAAAAATTTGTCAAAGCACGTCGAACGTCTTATTTTATAGAATTTAATACAACTTTACGTTTGAATGAATAAAACCATGGGCATACTGTTTAAAACAAATGGGAAAACTGTAAAATATCAGCTAAAAATAATGCTATTTGTTTTAACTCACCCTGAACTGAATGAGAAGGTCTTGCTGGTGTTTTGCTCAACTGAACTGGGTGGAACTTCTGTTTTGGATGGTTGACCTTGAGGACAAAAACATTCATGGAGTAAGAAACCTGTTAATAATCAGATTTTCTTTTACAAAATCTTAACCAAAAATATGGGTGTTAATGCATAACCTCTCATAAATAGGTGCAGATGTAAGGTAACTTGCATAAAAACTGATTTTATCCTAAAATACATACCAAAGACAAAGCCTGTCTGTGGAATTGATGCATTCTCTGTGGGTATCTTTTGGAGACCTGGTGTTGTGTTCTGCAGAGACACATTTACCATTGCAGATTAAAACTTGTACGCACAAAGTCAGTGCTTTTCAGCAGGTGGAAAGGCAAAAATACATTCACACAGTGTGCTTTTGATTTAAAATTTACGAACTTGAGCCGTACTGAAACAGGACTCAAATGAAGAGGCTCTCCTACAGCAGATTGTAGCACAAATTCAGGAGGAACATGAGACATTTCTCACCCGTGCAGTTAAGGCTCTGGATTCAGATGCCAAACTGTCAGCAGTTTGTAAAATTTCACATGTCGAATGTTATTTAAAATACGAGGATTACGAGGAAATATATAATTTTAATATTTCTCATTTAATCTTTGTTTATTTGAAAAATATATATATATATATATGAAAATTGGGTAAAAGGTGCAACATTGAAATGAAAACTGTATGATTGTAAATTCATCTGAATACAAGCCAATCACTGTCTGTGAAATCTGACAATAATCACTTCAGTCACATTTTTACTACAACTGGAAACAAAAGATGTGTAAATAAAAAGCTGCCTGGAAACTGCCTGTAGAGCAATGGAAAGATTTAACTCACTCGTTTGATTTGTCTGGTAGAAACTGCTGTGAAGCCCTGGACTGAGGGATCGGGTGCTGAGGAGCTGCAGAAGATCAACAAGACAGTTGGAGCAGTTTTTCAAAACAAAGAAAATAAGGAACAAAACATGATGTTCAGGTTTAATAATAAAAAAATGTCTGGCCACAATGGTTTTTAATCAAAAAATGTACCTTGCTCTTCATCCTGATGTTATTTACAAATAGTACTCAAATCTTTTTAGTGTATCTGGGTCCAACTTAACCCTTTGGAACCAAAACACTGTGCACCTGTGAAATTAGCATTATAAAAATACGTGTAAAATAAATTTCAAATCATTTCAATATTCTGTGATTGAGATTTTATTGAATGAAAGAGGGAAAATGACAATTATTTGCAGTTTCTGGACAAAACCAATCTTTTGTGTTAATAAATAAAACTGAAGATAAATGTTGATCGGACAGCTGCAGCGGAGGACCCGCTGTGGGATGTGGAGGAGCCATCTGTCAGCTATCAGAAATTCAATAATGGGGAACCCGATCATCCTTTTTTTTTTTTGGATGGGAAGCAACAGGATTTTTCTAGAACAAGAAGGTCCAGTGCTGTCTAAAGATTGCGGAAACTGCGCTGTTCACAGCAAAAGTCCCGCCCGCCGTAGTTGCGGGAGGAGAGCAGTTCACCCTGGAATACAAGGAGGAGGTAAACACACCTCCACCTGTGAGCAGAACACCTTAAATCAAGCTGGATCAAACGCCACTCCAAAAAACTTTTTAATCAAACATGTGGGGAAAAAAGGATTCTAGGACAAATTTCAAATGGACAGCACTGCACTCCAAAGACAAATTCAAATGTCCGAGCTGCCTGGAAGCTGAAGCCACACAGGGAGACTGAAAGCAGACAAGCCTGTATGACAACTCCAGATAGGTCACAGCATGGAGGTGTGAGGCGTGTTATGTACCTCTCTGTCTTCAACTGAACAAAAACTCTTTATATACATGGCACAAAGTAATCTGTGAACTTTGCCTGGAGTTTCTTCTGGTATTTTCATCCAAAAACATCTAAATTAGTTTGTTTAATATGTTTGTTCTTGTTATTTTTTAAAATAAACATTTTTGGAGCCTCCACAACAAATTTAAGGACTTTTTTCTTGTCGGAATTTTCTGTTTATGTATTTTATGTCTCGTGTGTGAATACAACATAGAAAAAAATGACACAATAAAGTTAGTGCCATATAGATGAGGTTGTGCTGATTAAAATGATACCAGATAAGCAAGCAAAGCGCCTTTCTAACTGAAAAACATAGATACATTCAAAAGTAGACAAAAACAGAGACTTAGGCGATTGGTAAAAAAAAATGACGTGTTTATAATTAACTAGCATGAAAGCTAAATGGCTTAACATGAAGTGACATTTTTTTTCTGCCACGGTCAGCTTTAAAATACTAAGAAAACTCCTTTTTAAGTGTGTGACACAATTTAATGTTTAGTGGTGCAATTGCCACAGAATTTTTTATATTAAATATTGGTTTATTTTAATTGACAAAAATGTATACTTCAGCTTTGACAGCGAATATAATTCAGATTTGTAATACTAAAATACATCACATGGTAGTGAAGCACGCATTACTTGATGCTACAAAGAAGTAGTGTTTTCAAGCCTTTTTATTGTTTACCTTTCGACTTATTTCGTCAGAAGTTGCCACAGTGAAATAATTGTGAGTAATTTTAATATAAAGTTAATCATATTTTAAATTGGCCACTTTTTATGAAATATCACCAAATTATTTAAAATACAGACTTTCTAAATGATGTTAACAAATTTGAGATTTGATTTATTTTCTCTACCTGACAATAGAAGACACTGGCATAGGCACCCCTTTGTCCTTAAGTTCCTGAACATTCACCACCTGAGGGACAGTTTTTAAGGTGGACTCCGTCAATGAGGTGTTGACAACAGCTGGAAAAAAAAAACACAACAAGAATTACAATAGAAGCATTTAGGAAAACATAATAAATTAGTTTTCACAATGTTGTTGTTTTACTATTGTAACCTTAATTGGAGGAGCAACCTTGGTTTTTAATAGGGATTCCTTCTGCAGCATTTTTCAGTGTTTCTTGAGGTCTCACTGCTGAAACATTAGTTACACTGTTTTTTTCTGTGTTTGATATGGTGATTTGCTCATGTGTTTGTGTGCACATCCTAGGCCAGTGTGCATGTCCTTACAGGTGGACCGCTCGAGTATAAAGCAGTATTGTTAAAGTACAGTACTGTATGTAATGTAAAATGTACATGGAACAGAATAGCAAAAAGTTTGTTTTCTTCATGAAGTCTTTTTAAATTGTTAAACAATTTTTATAAGTAACAAAAAGCTAGTGTGTTTTTGTTATGTAGTTACATATTTACTGATAAAGCAGAAAAAAGTCTTCAAGTCTCTTGTCTCCACCTTGTGGTTTACATGATGCACAGCAACAAGAGACTTGTGTGCACAGTGCAGAGGGTGGAAATCTACTCATAAGTGAATTTTTCCATTGATAGTTGTAGGTTTCTTCCTACCTGTCTTCTGACTGGCCATTTGTCTCCGCAGAGCAGCGGTGGCTGCAGCCTGTTGGGCAGAAATGGTTACAGGGATGCTCCGCTCTGCAGGTGGGGCTCCATGCTTTACTGTCTTTGTGGCGAGAGCAGTACTTTCAGCCCCGCTGAGGTTAATCCTATTAGTTGGAACTAAAATAAAACATAGTTAAAATAAACCAGTGTTTTAACTACTTTTTTTGGCTGTGCTATGGGGAAATTTCATTTAAAGTACATTATAAACTTGATAGATTAGAAAAAGACCCCAAAATTGACAAACACAATTTACTTACCAGGGTTGACAATAGGGCTTAGCCCAAACCCCATGCTGGCTACAGGGTGCATCTTCGTTAGAGGGGTGGACTGTATAGCTCCAAAGTCTGGCTGGATGGATGGCGTTCGAACAACAGTGGGGTGGCGGGGGGTGGGCAGTGACTGGGTCATGGCATTCATAGGTGGAGGCTGCAGGGGCTGTAGTTCTTCCTCTTCCTCCAACTCCAAGTGAGATGGGAGAAGCTCTATAGACTGAGATAAGGAGGATGTCGAGCTCACATTATCCAAGTCCTCAAAGTTTTTAGGAGCGAGGAAGGCGGAGCGTGACAAGTTGGCTGGAAAACATTAGTCATTAAACATTTATTTATGAAATATATTTGATTAAATTTGACTTTACAAGCATATTTAACAGTACCTGGTGCAGTTGAATGTACAGGAGGCATCTGCCCTTTTGACAGGAAGTTGCGCAGTTGGGATTGTTTAAGAGGGGAAATCTTGACTGATTGACAAATGAAAGAAAATATTATTTTTTTATTCAAATTAAATAAAAAGTAGGCAAACGAAATGAATATTCGTACTATCCCTAAGTAATTTTAACAGGTTTATCAAGAGAGTTCATACATGATGACTTCACTTTCATCTCAGGAGGGGTCGTATCAAGCCGGGCTTTCAGGAGTGCTTCTTCCAAAGTCTCAAGCTCACTTTTGTAGCTTCAATAAAACACAAATATATTCTATTTAGTCATTTCATGTTGCTTAGTTGTGAAAGTATTCCAAAGAAGAAAAAAAAACCTTGTGAGGACAATTCTGGGAATTTCAGCTTATTTGAGTAAAGATTTGTTTAAAATGAAGTCTTTAAATCATTATCTGAGATGTTTTAACCTTTCCACAAAAAGGTAACAATCATACACTCTTGAATGTGTAAAGTCCTCTCAGTCTATTGACAGCTCTTACTCATCTGATGTAGTTGCTGCAGTGTTCTGGTTAATGGTAGGAGCAGTGGTTTTGTTGTAGAGGCGCAGAGCAGTCAGCTCCTGAATCAGCTGATCCAGTCTGTTCTTCTGCTGGTTGATGATGCATAGGTTTTTGGACAATGTATTGAAAAGACCCTCACGTCCAGGCACAACCATGTGTCTGCAAAAAAAAAGATTTTTTTATTAACAGTATTTTTTTTTTTACTTACTACACATCACATACATTTAGTACTAGCTGAGTAAAAGACTCCACACTCACTTTTGCTTTTTCTTTTTCTCCAGGTGTTTCTCCCATTCCACATCCAACACATCGTTAACATCCTCCACAGCAAATTTAACATACTGGTACAACCTGCGAATCTCCTGACAAAGAAAACCACAATATTTAAAAAAAATTGACAATATTATTTATAAAGTAGAGTAGTCTCTTACTAAGTTACTGTTGATTTTTTTGCAAAAAAAATTTCAGTGAAATTTTGCATGCTTTTTTTTTTTTTTTTTTTTTTGCAGTGCACTGTGTTCTGCATCCTGATAGGCTGTTAACCTTGTCAATCAATCTCCTCTGTGCCCCGTCTCCTGTACAGAATGCGTTCAGTTTGCTAAATCTGCTTTCATCTTTGATGGTGAACATATTTTTGTTTTCATTCTAAAACACTGGGCTTATTTTTATTGGCAAAGGTTTGAATTTCGAGAGTTTAAATGAGGGGGAAAAGTGTAAAAATGTTCATCTCTGCCTGAGAACAGTGTATAAAGTGCAGTAAGGGGTTTCTCTGCCCTAAAACCTTTTTAATATTACTTTGCGAGTCATTTTTAGAACGTAACCCCCACAATAATTTATTTTACCAGGATGTCCCCTTGAGATAAACTCTTTTTTTTGAGGGCCACCTGTAAATACAAGTCATCTGCTATATTTTTCTTCACCTTGAGTTGCTCCTCGCTTCTGGGATCCAGAGGTTTTTTGTACAACAGCTGTCTGTAGTTTTTGTCTTTGCCCAGCTCGTTCTGTGTCTTGGCTTCTTCTGCCCCAGCAAAACCCTCCAGTAACATGGTCTTCAGGGTGCTAATGTCACCGTGGAGAGACTTCAACACAGACAAGGTGTTGATTGTAATATCATGCAATTTTTTTAAAAAGTTTCCAACATTGTCATCCTCTACATTGATGACATTTTTTTTAATAGAGTTGACAAAATTTACAGCATTGAACAGTTTGTCCAAAACATCCCTTTATCGCTGCTTAAGAAATGGTTTAAATGGTTCTCCAAACAACGCCTTACCTCTGTCGTTTCTTTGATCTCCAGGGTGAAGATGTGGAGGTCCTCCGACTCTTTTCTCAGCTCCTTCATCTCATCGTTTGTGCCGACCCTGACATCAGCTTTTGAACTGCGTGCCTTTAGGTCATCTAACTCTTTTTGAAAATGTGCAATCTATAAAGAAAAAAAACATTCACAGCTTAACTATGATGCGCTTAAGATAAATAGTGGGGAATTATATATTTTTTTTATTTATTTTTTGCTAAGTCAACCCTTTTTTACTAGATGTCACAAACCACTTATTACAGATAGATAATCCCATACAAGATAACAGCAACGGACAATTACAATCATTAAACACAATAATTAAAAGGCATATTTGCAGATTTGTGGTTTGCAGAGAGAAAAATACAACCTCAACAGTTATTTTTCTTAAATGATCATTTTCAATCAACTATAACATGAAATAACGACATAATTGTTGCTGGAAATGTTGTTGAGCTTGTGAAGAATGAAAGTTCACCAGATTAAAAATTGGAACAGGTAGCAGTTTACCTGTGAACACAAAAGTATGATAGCAGTCTGCTGTAAACGAGTCATCTTACATCCGGGCAGGAAAAGGAGCTCGTGAAAATAACTTATATTTTATAAATAATTTGTTCTTTATTGTGTCAAAAGGAGTATATTATCATATATACGGATAAAGTTTGCGCTGAAAGGCTTAAGAATGGCATAATGTAGGCCCTTTAACATGTCTTACCTCCTCCAAAATTCCAGCCATGATGGGATCAGAGTCTTTCTTGTGCTGCAGCTGTTTCTCCAGGGCTTTCACGCTAACAGCTTGCTAAGAATAGGAAAATATTACAGGGAAAAGGACATAAACAAATAAGTAAGCAAAATAAAATGTCTTAAAATAGAAACATTACAAAAGAAAAAAGATTGAACCTTTCTAACATAAAACATTTTTGTTTTTTTTAATTTTGAGTTGTTAGCAGTCACACTCAAAAGTAAGATTCTATGAAAGCCGCCAATTTCTTTTTGTTTTGATTTTTTTTTTTTTTTTATCTTTAAAGACCAAAATGCTAATAATGATCAGGTCTGTGTTGACAATTTTTGGTCCTAAAATGTGGTAAAATATAAATTTAATCAAAAATGAAAAGGAAAAAAGATTGCTGCTAATCAAAAGGGAAAAAATACTTTTTGTACTAATTGCAAAACCGATAAAGAAAGGTTGCTTATCTTGTTTGTCATCAACTTTTTTTTTCAGACAAGGCTTCATTTAAAAAAAAAAAAAAAATTTCCTTCAGTTACCACGAAAAAAACAAATTATTAAATTCAAATATCAACCTGTAAAAATGTTTAGTCAAACCAATAGTCTCTCTATGCTTTAAACAATAATAACAAAAATATAAAGTGTCTTTTTTTTTTTTTAAGCAACAGAATAATACCTGTTGAGTTGTAGCACGTCCTTGAACAGCAGGAGCAGGTTTCTGGACTACAGTTGGAGGTGTACTTGTCTGCACCGGGTGCACTGGAGCTGAGAAACATAAAAACACGAATAAATGAATTACACGTTTGAATGCTGCAATATTATCTGTATGTACAAGTCCATAAATGTGATTCAAAGCGTGCTCATACCTAATACAGCTGGCGGCTTTGTGGCTGACATTGGAGGAACATTAAAACTACTGGAGCTAAAAACAACAGCTTTAGGCAAAGAGAAAGCTGAAGCCTCCACTCCTGTAAATCTTGGAGAGAAAAACATTTTTTTATGTTTTCATTCAAGAGTAAGAGCCTCCAAATAGAGGTCAAATGATGTGAAGTTTTTTTTGTTGTCTACCTTTCATTCAGACTAAGTTTGACTGTGGGCGGTGAGGCCGTTGATAGGCCCTGAGGTGGTGCAGCAGCAGACGGGGCAGCTGCAGCTGGGGCAGTCACTGCTGGTGGTTTGCTGGAAGGGGCACTGAATGAAAATGCTGAAAGTGCTGACGGAGTCTCAGACGGAGGTTTGGAGGCAAATGAGAAGCCAGAGGACCCTGAGCCAAACGGCACAGATCCTCCCAGAGAGAAAGCTGCAACTGGGGCAGAAGTGGTGGAAAAGGTAGATGGGACTGAGAAGGTAAAACCCAAAGAAGCTGATGTCACAGGAGCTGTTGGAGCAATGGTAAAGGGGGTAATAGGGGATGGAGTAGAAGAGACTGGAGGACTGGGCGCAGCTGTTGAAGCAAGGCCAATGCTCGGGAAAGCAGTCGGAGCAGAAGGAACTGCAGCAGGAATCTTGGCTGGTGGTGTTGGGAAGGAATGCAATGAATGAGTACACCGTCATTAGATTCCACAAAACAATCAGTCACTTTTCACAACATATCTGCGTAGTTTCAGATGACATTTTATGGTTAGGATGATAAAATGCCTTTACCATCAAAATGCTTATTTGATTTTCTGCATGAATAATTTATAGAACAGCAAAAGATCATATAGAAGTTGTAAAAATTTGACTTTTTTTGGTAAGTTCCAAAACTCACACCTGCGACCATGTCAACAACCAGCTTTCTGGCCTCCTCACCTGGCTTTGGCAGCCTCTCCCCTTCAGGTGAGAGCGTTGTAGGGGGTGAGATGAGCTGTTTGACCCCGGGGTTTTGGTTGACCAGAGCAAATGAGCAGAGCAGTCCCTCCGTGGACAGCATCATCAATGTGGGTGCAGGAGGTAAGGTCTTCTCATCAGCTGTGGACAAGTGATGGCATCAAAAATCAATGACTAGTCTTCTACTGTAACACTTTTAAAAGTGATAGTCCCATTTCCGCATCACAAAATAACCAAACAATTTGCTGAAAATTGCTGCCTTGATATTGATATTCTTTTTTTAATTCCAGTTATTTTATTTTGCAGCCTCCCGCTGATCGGAGGGAGCAGGAATCACTTTTTTTGCTATCTGGCAGGAAATTTTGTCAAGTCAAGTAATTAGGATTCAGTTTGGAACAATCAGTTACAGACTACTGAGAGAAAATATTTGGCTTCCTGTTCAATGCTATTTCCAGTTAATAAAACAGCTACACAGGGGAAATAAAAATGTCGTCTGCACACAATTTGTGATCAAAAACTACTTTATGTTACATGGAACTTAAAAATACTTACAAGATGTGCACAAAGACACTGTGTTATCCTTTCTTTTAAAGCATTTAATTTGAAAAATTCCTCTGTATTTCTGTAGACAGCAAAATTCTAAAGATACATAAAGCGGCAGAAAACAGCCCATTGTCTTCCTCTTCTTGGCAAGCCCTCATTCCTTTCTGCTCCTCACACCCACTTTCCTGTACTTCCAAAATCCTGCAGTGTCTTGTGGGCTACAGACAAAATCTCAACTAAGGAATTTAAATAACATCCACAGCAAAAATGTTGTATATTAAAAATGGGTAGATTTGATGTCTTACTCTGATCATCTTCTGATCTATTGTAGAAGCGCTTCCAGTGCTCTTTTATTTATGATTATGCCATTTTTATCTAAAATCAAAACCCCTGTGTCGTTTTCTCGGACATAGTTTCTGCAGAGCATCAGGAGTTAATTAGAAACTCACCTCTGAGGTGTGGGCGTTGTTGTTGGTGTGGATTAAGCCCCCTTCCAATCATCCATGTTTTTGAGCTCTCCCGCTAGTTACAGCCCCTCAAACTCTCAACCTAACATTACTGGTGCAAGATAAATGGCGAGCAATATCGTAACTATCCAGCAATACAGTTCTGAGCTAGATGTCAGCTTGGACGAGGAAAACAAAGACATACGTGGATCTAGTCGCCTACAAGTGGATGGATCTGAATAGAGGAAATCAGGAAGCTTATGGGCCATCAAGCATTTTTTCTACATAACAAATAAGTTCTTTTTCAAACTGCGTTTTTTTGCTTGTTCCTGATTCACAACAATTTGAATAAAGAAATACTCAGAGATGTAATTTTATGCTTAGTTTTACTTATATATGTCCTCCATCATAGGAAAAATTCCACAAGAACACATTAAAAACACCAAAAATACCATTTTAATTGGAGTGGTTCTTTAATAGGTAGATTTTTTTTTGTTGTTAGAAGGATTTAGGTTATATTAGTTAAGCTGCAGGCTTTTGAGAATGATTTTTTTTCTCATCTACATATTTTTTTATGATCATCATAATCATTGTTTTGAGGCTGTTGAGCCACAGGTTTCATATTCCAGAAGGAGAAAACCGAACACACATTTGCTCATTCTTGCAGTGTTTCAGTTTTATTTGGTGTTTAAAGACAAAGTAAACTTTTTTCCCCATTGAAATGCAGAAACTAATCACTTTTTTTTGTTGTCAAAGCAAAGTTTGAAGCCAAATTGAGAAGAGAGGAGACCAATGATAAAAGAGAGAAAAAAAAGCACAAGAGAAGTGTGAGAAAAGCTCATCAGCATTCTGCAACACAGTTGTCTGAGCTTTGTTGCTTGTTATGGTTCCCAAGCCATTTTTAATTAGGGATTTTTTGTTTTGCGTACAAATGAGTTTTTCCCAGTACACCCTGTGCTTTGTATACATACAGCGTTATTTCTGAACAGACCACATTCGTGGTGTACTGTTGCTTGAACTGAAGCTTTTTTTTTCTGGATGGACAAGGAGTTCTCAGAGGGAGCAGTAAGAGATGTGACTAGACAGCAACAGCAGTTCTACGTGAATGTCTGGCAGACTGGGCCAGTTAAGATAAAAGAGTGCACTGAGACAGCAGCTTATCATTATTCTTTGCGCATGCTGCAATACAGCACTGCAGTAGATGCTGTATGCACAAAGCAGCCTGATAGAACTGAGCTTCATCTGATCAATAGAAAAAAAACAATACAAACTGTATTGAGGTAAAAAAAAGTAAAGAACAACAGATGAAGTTGAAAGAAACTAAATATGAATATCAAAAATACTCAACAAAAGTCAACTTTTGGCTATTTGCACAGTAAAATTTGCCAACCTCTATCTTCAAGGTGACTCGATTGACCCTGAGCAATCCTAAAATAAATGCAGTTAGTCCAAGAAACCAATTACTGCTGCAAAAACGGATATAAATGTGTCATATTCAACTGCTATGAATCTGGATTAGTTAAATTTTACATTAAAGTCAACAGAACAACTTCATGCAGTTTTATTTGTCAAATGTTTATGCTGAAAAACAGGTTAGAATGTTTTGATCAGTGAACATCAAAGCTGTAGAGGAGACCATATTTCTAACTAACATGAAACTAGTTGTTACATTGCCAGTCTGACATTTTTCCACACTAAACTGATATTTTTTTAATCAATTTTCACAAAGCTTGACTTTAAATTTGATTTTATTTCCTATGAATTTTCTGCTCTCATTAATTTTCCTTGATGTACTGTAAAAAATGTTGTGTAAAGCAGCTTTTTATAGTATGATTAATGTAAACATACATGTTAAAGCAACATCAGCATAACCTTGAAAAAACAGAGTGGAATGCCTTTAAAAATCAGGTAAATGTACATATCACCCACTCCTATGGAGGCTGAACACTATTAGGACAAATTTTTTTCCCAAAACATTTAGAATAAAGAATCTATTCACGTGATATGTAATTGGCGTTATACCAATCTTTTTCTTTTGTACTTTAAAAGCAGAAACTTGACAGTCAAAGGCACTTACTAATGTAGATCTCCTGCTGGTTGGTGTAGTCTATTGCCAAACCAAGAGGAAGTGTGTCTTCATTTGACTCTGTCACTCGCAGTTCCGCCCTGCTCGCATCTTCAAGGGTCCAGAGTTCCCACATCTACCAAGAGAAGAAACAAAAACAATTGAGAAAGAGCTGAACTAATGAAACTCTTGCTCTCCTTCTCAGTGCAGTTGTGTCCAAAACTTTCTGTTCCCTAAGGGGATGGGTAAAAAGTGGCAAACAATGTCACACACTCAAGTGAGTTGAAACTTTAAACCTTTAAAAATACTGAAGGGGCCAGTTGGTTTTCCAACAAATTAATTTAAAAACAAAAGAAAGAATTTGGTAGAAATTTCCTTTATTGTATTACTGACATAAAAATGAAATGTGTTTATACTTTACTTTTTTTTTAGTGTCATACCTTGTCATCTTGTCTCGCAATGACGCTGACCTCAATAGAAGCTGCTGACGCTGCAAAAACAAGATCCCTGGATAAAAAGAAAATAAAGCCAGGCTTTACATCAACTTGACATGACATAAAAAACTGTATAAGCTTGAAGGAATCAAAAGATATGTTTAAAATTACACGATTTTAAATAAAAACGATTCTTACCAGTCCTCTATGTGACTGAGGAAGTAGTGATGTTGTCGTTCAGTGCAGGTGCCGTACACTATGTCACCAAAATTCAAATACTTGGTATCCACTTTCTCATCCTTTTTCTACAAAAGGATAACAAAAACAACTGTACTGGTCACATGATATTATAACACAAGCTTTTTGAGTTATGGCATATGAAATGTCAATTAAAATGATATACCTGATACCCTTTAGGCCTGAATCAAGAATACTATGCGTGATCAAAAATAAGACACTGAACTATATCTAAGAACACACTTTGAGTCCAGCACAATACCTGCATTACTTCTGCATTACAGAAACAAAGTGCTAAAACCTGATTGGTTAAATAACACTGAATTTGTGTTGGGCTGCAGTACTGAGAACTACAGAGGAAAGACATGTGGTTGATTGAACCAAATGGATCATAGATGTTTGTCAAACTCACGGGGAGGGAGACCAACACAAGCTCAGGAGGGGTCTCTAAAGACCCATCTGCAGCAGCATATGTCACTGCAAAAGCAAATGTTCTCAGCCAGAGCACATCCAGAGCTGCAAGACATGGAGGGAAAGACAGACATTAACCAAACAGAAAGATGGAGCAGTTATTACCAAAACCAGAAATTTAAAGTTTACCAATGGCATGCAATAAACTGACACGCATGCAGTCATTTTGTATTTGTAACTTCAGAAAATATGTGGTGACCCTACCCTTGACAGGGTCCTCAGAGGTGTAAAAGTGTGGACACAGGATAACTTTTTTTTCCTCCAGCACCTTTAAAAGACAGAGGAAATAAAACCGTAAAAATGTTTAAAGAACAAAAAGAAATATATTTTTTATGAAATTGAATTCACTCACTGGTGTATATTGACTAACTGTGCCATTCATCTTTCCTGCAGCAACCTGCTTTCCTTTTGGACTCCAACAAACTGAAAAGTAGAGAAAGTTAGAGGTTAGAAGCATTTCAAATTTAGGAAGAACTTTAACCTAAAATAACATCAAAAGTCAAACTCACTGCATGTGATGCCACTTGTGGAAGGCAGCTTAGCCTGCACTTTAACAAGATCTGTAACATCCAGAATCATCATGCTGCCATCAGACATACAAGCAGCCAACATGGAGACATTTGCCGGATTCCATTTCAGGTCCTGCAGCAAAGTGTCAGGCTGCACAACTGGCTGAAAGGTTGCAAAGGGCAACTTTGGCATCGATTTCTGAAAATAAATAAATTATTTTAAACTCAGAATATTTCTTTAAGGGATGCAATTAAATTTCTTCAAGGAAAAAAAATACATTTTCTCACTTAAGTTCAATTTTTTCTCACTATTAGGCAAAATGGATTTTTTTTTTTTTCAATCACTAAACTGTTTTTTTTAAACAGCTGAAATAACCAAAATGCCAACAGCAAAAGCATTAGTTATGTAAGTGCAGTGAAATCTGATTTTTAAAATTACCGGTATATTAAACAATAAAAAGTGCCTCTTCTGAAGTAGTTACCCCATTGATGAAGGTGCGAACATCGTAAAATGTGAGACACAAATCCTGCTCTGCCACACCACAAACTGACAGAGTAAGTTCATCACAGCTGAGAGCTAAATGATGCAGAGCCAGTTCCACAGTCACTGTGGCTAAGGCTGGTGTCCCCTTGACTGAAACGCACACAATATCACGAATAAACGAGAGTTAGACAGAAGTGCATTCCTAAAACCAGTATTAAAGTTGTTGTTCAAACATGTCCTTACCTACGCAACCGGGATCAGCTTTATCGGCACTCAGAATATCTTGAGTTAGGTAGACTTTGAATGTTCTGTCGAGTCCCACGAATGTTAATCCGTATTTGTTAGAGACGGTAAGCAGACTGGATCTGTCTTTGGGCAAATGTTCCGGTGGCTCAAAAACTTCAACTTTCTTTAACTGACGAAATTGAAAGTCCTGCAAAGACAAATATATATGTATGTAATTAGGTTGTTGTTAATTATATGATAATAAAGTTGTTGTTTTTTTAAGCTAAGGGTAAAAATTTTAACCTTAGCTTCAAGACTGAACTGTACAAAAATTAACAAATATAAATGCGGAAAAAATTAACCAAAAGATAAACAGAGACGGGGAAAACGTTTAATAATTAAACAAAGCGTTGTAATAAAGTTACAATTGCAACCGAAACATTCTGTTTTACAATTAATCGTCAATATTATGCTACATGCTACAACCAAGCATGTGTGCGAAGCTAGCTACAAACCTATTAGCATTGTAACCACTATTTTTATTCCCCGGACAAAACGTAGATGCAGTTTTTGAAGCCTTTGAAATTTAACCTAGAGCTAGTAATACACATATTATATAATTTTAAGCGCAGTATGCATTGGTGAAAAACAAGTAAATGTAAGTTCTACCAAATGGCTAACTAGCTACGCTAGCCGCAACCTTTGAATTTTAATGACACATTAGCCTCCGTATGATAGTCTAAATATTTGTCAAAAAGAACCTACCTTCATTAACCTCTCAGGAGGGGAGTCTGCATCGTCACTCATTTTGGATTAAAGCTATTACCTTTTCACGAAGTAGTTTATTTTGTAGTTTACCAAGTTTTGACGCGCCGCATCAAAACGACCACATCCGCGTGGCTTTGCAGTTGAGAAAACATAACAGGCTGACGAATCGATGCCCGATCGAAACACTTATCAGCTGCCCCCGGACTCCTAAACAACCAAGGAGGTATTATCTGAATTACAATTTGCAACTTCGTTTGTATTATCTGAACAGCAACTATTGTCATTATTATTAAAAAGTAAATACATTCAATTATTTGTATTTTTAACACTTTGTTAGGGGACAAATATGGGAGTCCCTGCATAACATTTTCTAATTAATAAAACCAATTTAGGTTAGTTTAATGTAATGTAATTTAATTTAATTAAAACAAAATATTTTATTTTAACATCACAGATACATACTTGTTTTAGAGATGTTTTAATCATTGCCAAATGTTTTTGTCCATTAACTCCTAAGAAAATAGCAGTCTAACACTTTACCACTAACTGAAAATATTTTTTGAAATAGTTATTAAAACAATTTAATATCCATATGTTTTTTTTCTGTTGCATGACCATTTCCGTCTTACATAAGAAGCAATCGTAATTCGTGTTGTAATCTTTTGACATCAACAGAGTTTTGTTGTCAAAACTAAATGAAGTTTAACTCTAAAAAGACAATGACTCCTAAAAAAGTTTTTATGAAACAAAAGAATCATACCACAATCAGTGACCAGTGTCAAGATAGTAGGATTTTGACATATTACTTCTAAATAATTACAAAATATATAAATACAATCTTTTTACAGTTACCTTTAGGTGTTTTTATATTCTATTTATTTAATTGTTTCATTTTTTTCACCTTCTCTCCACACACAAGGATGCCACTTCTGTATTGGGAGTCGCCAAAGATATACGTTTAAATTATTTTGCAACAATTTATTTCGTCTTATTCATGTTGTCTTGTCTTTTAACTTGAGATTCCATCTTTCTGTAGAAGCATCAGAAATAACTTTTTTCTTTAGTATGCAAATGTACTTGTCATTGTACAGAAAGTATGACGCACAAATCTTAATGAACAAAAGGCGATGAAAATATTTCAGAGAATTAAAAAAAATAGTTGGAATCAAAATGTAGCTCATAGCTTGTAAGGTAAAATAATGAAATAAAAAAAATATTACAAGATGATTTCTTTCAGAATGAAATGTCATGTCTTATATTCTTGATAGGAAAATAAGTTAACATGGGAATTGTTCTGGTTTTTCTATGAGGGATCTCATTGTAAAATACATGAACTTAAATTTTTTTTATACTACATGAAAATGACTCGGGACAGCTTACAAAAAACAAAAATCTCACTTTTTACTGAAATATTTCTTTTCACTCTCATTAAAGTCCCACTCGACCATTTTTTTTCTTTTGTAAAATCGTTTGCAGTAGTCTTTCAATTACGACTGTGCAGTTCTTAGCCAAAATCAGAAAGCAGATTAGAGTGGGTCTTTAAAGAAAATACTGCAACATTTCAGTAGCATCACATTTTGTTTTTTAAATATCCAAGCTGTCTCTGGAAACAATAGAATTTGTGAATATAGAGCACTTACAGTTGGACTAATTCTTTTTAAGTACTGGTAACTGAACTCTACAAAATCTGATTTAACTGATTCTTCCTGCGGCTTTTCCACAAAAAAACTTGAAAAGTATAAAAAATATTCAAACTAACATGATTTTAGTATTTCTATTACTCAAATACAGTTGTTTGCAATTTAATATGGGAAGAACATGAAATTAAGAAATAGATGGTCAGAACATTATGACTTTTATTAGAAAGCACATTTAATTTAATTAAATTTCATTTAAAGAAATCAGGTAGTTTTGGGCGACAACTTAAAATTAGGGAAGGTCATGATCAAACTGAAATCCATTTTTTTAGTTGGATTTTTCTCACTATTCTTTAAATCAGAAGGTGCATAAGCATCTGAACACAAAGCAACATCAACCAAGAATTGAATTAAAACACCATGTACAAAGTGTTTGATTGCATGATAAAATCCTTTATTAACATTTGATTAATTTTCCATCACAAAGCTACCCATAATAACAGACTCAGAGCCATGTTTGACCTTTTGCTTAGCAGAGCATGACAGATATGATCCATGTCAACATGGGACAGCTCTGCTCAAGAAGCACCAGGGTATGAGTCAAAAACACACTTATAGCCAAGAAGGCTGGAGTTCACATCACTATGTCTCTCTGATCTGCAAAGCAAGCAAAGCACAGACTATAGCGAGCTCTAGAAAGAGAAAGCGAAAAGCACAGCAACGTCCACATCTCCCATATTGCACTTTGGGTCTCATCCCTTTCTGATTGTCAGCGCTCTGAACACATGGCTTTAAGATTCACATTTCCTCCCCTTTTTCCAGTATCCTTGGTCACTCATGATGTTTTTCCTCTTTACTTTCAATTTCTAAGTAGTTCTAAAGTGCTGGCATTGTTACACGTACAAACTTTTAGTGCATTTTTTTCTCCTCAAAGTTCAAATACACACTTAAATGGATAGGCAATTCCATTCTTTATCACAATGTTTTGTTTTTTTTTTCGTTATTAACAGATGTTACATTTTAGCAAACATTTAACCAAAGACCAGGGGGTTTTACAAAAATAAAACACAGCCCTGCTACCCGCAAGACTCCTCTGGCTTTGCTTGTTTACGAAGACAACAATTAATCAGAATTAAACACATGGTGCATAAAGATCAGAGGCTTCACTGGGTTCAGGTGAGCAACTGAATGGCGTGCGTTTCTGTTACAAGTGTTGCATATAAATGTCCTCTTTTCAGGATGAACCTTTCAGCAGAACACAATTACAGTGTGCATTTGTTTTACAGTATTGGGAGATGAACACAGCGTGAACAAAAACAGGTCAAAAGTTTATTTCCATCCGCCAAGGGTCCCATCCTGCCTCTTACATTCAGTGATCAGCAGGACAAATGATTCAGCAACAAGTGACGAGTGGGTATGAGTCAAATAAAACAAACTGAAGAACATTATTTTTATTATTACCGGTATTACTTTTTTTCTTGCAACCACCACAAATTCCTCACATTCTCGGTGTTTCCCCGTTTTAGTGCAACATCATTCAACATTACTTTAACTCTACACAAAACAAAGAAAATATATTAAGTTGGTGACAAGAAGTTTGGTAGTTTAGCATAAAAGTTTGACCAAGTTTTTTGATGGAAGGTATAATTATTCAAATGGATACATTAGACTAGAACAAATGTGAGATTTTATCCTATTTTTGGGAGAGGAAGTTGTTTTATTTTGAAAGTGAGGGCATTTACCAGCAATTAAATGCAACAAAAATATTTTTATTTTTAAAAGTACCAGTTGAAACCTATTTAAAAAAGGAAAATCCTGTCTGTGATTGTAAGTTTATGGCCATATTTGTTTAAAAAAGGAAAAAAATCATGGCACATGTCCACACTCACATATTACAATCTAAGGCACTGCTCCACATTCCTTTTCTGTCAGTACAATGGAGGATATTATTTTCCAAACTGAGTAATTTATTCATTTGACTAAACTTTTTTTCCCCTAGAAACAATTTTCTAGTTTATAATTATGCAACTAAAACCAAAAAAGGAGGAACATATTTGAAATGAACATTGACTAAACAGTAAAAAATTTTCACATATTAGTTTATGAGTAGGATTTAAGAAAGGTTCTTGATTCATTTAGTGTCAAAGCTGTTTAAAATTTTGCTGGATTTTATTTTATTTTTTAAGTTTTTTTTCTTTTTTATAAAAAACAATCAGTAGTAAGGACAAATGATCCACGTTTTCACCCACAAATATTGACGAATAAATAAAAAATGACAGAATAGAGTATTTTACCAAATTTTCTTTCAATTCAACATGCAGAATTGTTGGAATAATACGTTTTAAAAGTTCATAAAACAGTAGATATCGATTTGCTACTTGAACATTAATGAGTTTTGGACATTTAGTAAAAAGCTCCCTTCTATATTCTGTTGGAAGACCTGTGTGTGGCAGCTTAAAAATCTCGGTTTTAAATCAAGACTTTATCCAGCCTGACACTTAAAACTAATTATATCTATATGCTAATTTTATTTTATTTTTTTCCTAAGTTAATGTAAAAAAGTTTCCAACAAATCAATTAATGTACTGAATACACTCAAGACCTGTACCTTTGCCAAAGCATTGCTACAGGGTACATTCACCCAATAAATTGGCCACTCAGTAAAAAACTTATGGCAGACCGCATTTTTGAAAAGAGGAAAACACAAAACTATGAAAGAAAGGGTAACATTCTCATTAACTAGTGCATTTGCAGCCCTATGTTTGTTTTGCAGAGCTTACACTAAAAATACAAAAATAAATGGAAAAGAAGAAAATGTTATAAGATGCCAACACTAACAAAAAAAAAATGAGGGCACGTACATGAGCTGAACTTCCAGCTTCAAGCTCTTATTTTGTAGGAAAAAAAAAACAACCTTTTTTTCAAATCCACTTTTTGACCTTGTGTTCAAATTAACAATCTGCTCTTGTGATCAAATATGCTTTCATTGCTGCCAGAAACAAAGAAAAAGGCAAAGTACAAGGGATGCATACAAGTGTGCATCTTTTGTTGTTTTTGGAAACCAATGCATAAAAAAGACAGAAAAGGCTGATAGGGCGGAATTCTGTGAGTGGCAACAAGCATTAAAAACAGACAAACTAAAATGACCTTGTTCCATCAAAACCATAGAAACAGTAATCGTCAGAGACACCCGTTGTTTCTTTCCAAGGCCACAAATGCCTGATTAATTATGTAACCAGGATGATTTGGTGGCAATTTGCAGTCTTTACAGGTCCATTTTGCCAACTCCTCAGTTTCCCACCCTTTAACCTTCTTGAGTGCAAATGCAGTAAGCCAGCATAAATTGCTCTTAAAAGTTTTATTTAATAATTTACCCACCCACCCACTCCCCCACAAAGATAAAAAAGAAAAAGATGGAAGCAGGACTTTGTAGTCTCTGTACATATCACATCACAGGTGGAACAGCGCTCCGCTCCGGCACTCTCCTCTACCGTTCAGTGTAGTGCACTTCCTTTTTCCACTCCATGCCTTCTCCTCTCTTGGTGGTCACCGGTCCACAGGTAAAATCAAAAATTCAAAAGACAAGTCAATGCTAGCTCACTCTGAAGCCAGTTCTAACATTTATTAGACTGAGGTCCTGGAGAGAAGTCATTTTGGGTTTTTGTCTGCACACCGCTCCAGGCAAGAGTTGCTTTTATCTCATTTAGATGCAGGCTTTGCTGTTGTTTTCAGCTATTCTTTCCATTTCCTGTTTGTTTCCATGCATGCAAGCTTAAGATATTAAAAGCTAGAACGGTAAATGAGTGTGTATACATGGTTTTCTGGAGCAGACACAGCCTTAGCATGAAAAAACACATGCCAGTGATAGGTTTACTTTTTTTTGGGATTTTGGAGAAAAAAAATGTAATTTTCGCCTAATGAGCAGTCGGTATAAAAAAATGTTTTTTAGAATGAAATATTATAAAGCAAATTTTGCTAATCTTCTAATTCTGTGTGGTCTTCCACAGGATTGTTTGTTTTAGAAGCACATTTGCCAAAAAAAATGTAATAGGAAAAGAATGATATTAGGAAAGAACTGATGTCTGAATTTGCTATTGCCATGCCTGTGTCTTTTATTCTCGTTTTGATTCTTCCTCTTCTATTAAAGTACTCAAGTACGCATGTGCGCATGCATTTGTGACAGACTCCGGGGTAATAAGATCTATGAGTGTAGTTGTTTTTGAGCGGACAAATTCCCAGTGAGGAAGTGCAGCAGAGAAGAGAGCGCCGTGGATTTGGGATGTGAGAGAGCAAGCAGAAGGAACTGCGTGTTAAACAGGTTTCACGCCGTGACGGGAAGTTGAAAGGGACACTCACGGTCCGTTCACCCTCAGACCTTGTCCAAAGCTTTCCACCTTCTGCTTCGGTGACGTGTTGCCCGTCACAGATCCTGGGATCAAAGTGGGTGTCCCCCGTGATCTGTCTACGCCCTCCGACCTCGCTTCATCCTCGTCTTCCCTCTGTTCCTCCCGGCCAACTGTTTCCCGTTCGCCCTCTGCTCCAGCTCCGGACGGGGGGCTGCCTTCTGGATGAGTCCTGTGAGGGTCTTTTCGATCCGGGTATAACCTTTGCTCTAAGGTCTTGAAGTCAGGCTCGAAGGACAGAGGTGCTCCTGTTTGAGGGGCAGCCAGGGCCAGGCCCAGACCCACAGCAGCGCTCATGCTTAGCCCTGCACGGTACACTTCCATTCCATCAGGCAGCATTGACTTGATCTTGGGCAGCCATCTCTTGCGGACCCGCCTTGCATTTGTGCACATGTCAGCAGCGATCACATTCATTTCACTCTCCTTGAAGTTAGGATTAAAGTTTTGACAGTAAACTGTGGAAAATGAGGGAAAATCCATCAAGAAGAGTTACTTTTATGACTTTTCTTAAATCATTTGGACATTCTACTCACGTTTAACAGCGTTTAAGACCCTGCTGTCCAAGGGTTTCCTACTGGGGTCACTGGTGGAGGAGCGGATGCCTGTCCCACAACTATTTGCTAGAGTGTTTCTGCAGGAACACACAGTCACCACCAGGGGGCAGAGTCAACAAAAAAGCAACATGGGAACACACACAACTAACTGCATTGAACAACATGGCCACAGATAGAGTGTGAAAGTAAGTTTGTGACAACCATGACAGTCTTGCTGTTGGTGACAGAGTTTAGCACAAACTGCTCGTCTTCATGCTCACCTGTCGAAAAAAGTGGCTAAGAGGCGCCGCAGCAGGACTTTGTGTTTGATCCCAGCACACAGGTGACAGTTCATCAGCTGGCCTCTTGTCATAAACACCTGAGTACCTATGTGTGGACACATGTCACAAAAGCACTTTTTTTATTATTGTGATCCCTCTGCTTTTAATCTGTATTTTTTAAGTTAGACATCTGCAAAGTGACTTAAAAGAGTGAATCAAAAAGTCCCAACAAAAACGGAAGATCGCCCAAAAAAAGGACAATGTACTAAAATAAGCAGGTTCATGTGCTCCATTCTGTTTCAGTATCATTTTATTGAGTTAGACCATGTGATAACTTTCTCAACTCACTAAAACTTCCCTCATGCCATTGCTCTCATCTATGTTTCTCTTAAGACTGAGCTTGATTTGTCTGCATAGTAAGACCGATGCACTTAAATTCCACTGTAACTAGTGTTTAGTCTTGTAAAAAGCCTCTGTTCTGGCTGCCAGTGTCTGTGAAAAAAACTTTAAAGTCCACAGATATGAAAATCCCCCTCACTCACTCAAAGCAATTTAAGTGCCATTTGGCAAAACTTCCCTGCAGGCAGTCATATGCTTTTTTTACTCCCAACTGACTTCTGTCTAGTCACCCGTCCATAAAGACCTGATTAATGATAACTGCAGAGATAGTTGTCCTTCTGTCCCAACCCTCAAGTCTCTGCGAGGAAAATTTTACAGCTTTGATCCTTTCCTTTTACACCAATTTAACACATTGACAGTCTGCATTAGATTAATAACTTCATATTCGGAGAGTGTCCTTGCTTCATGACCCTCTTCTTGCTGGTGTCAACACACTTTCCAAAGCTGTTTTGGTCAACAGTCATTAAAGCTATCTGGGACAAGAATTTAATTTAGAGGTGATGACGTCTAAACATAATTCAACCCAAATATTTGCTCAAGTTACTCTGAATTGCAGTGACCTGAGATTAGCCTCTGATATCCTGGAAGGCAAAAAAAAAAAAAAACCTCTCCATTTATGCTTTTTTTACAATTCTGATCTATGAAAAGTGTTTACATTAACTGACAGTGATACTTGCTAAAATCTTCAAAAACAGTTGGCCACTTACCAGCCACCAATTCCAGCTTTTCCCCAGGGTCTCCCTCGGTGTAGAGTTTAGGATGGCACCGGTAGCCGATCTGACTCACAAGGCTCGCAGGCAGCGATACCAGGTCTCTGCGGATCAACAAGCAGTTGCGATTCTCCAATGCCACAGGAATCGCTGCTACGTCTTGTTTGTCTTGGACTAGTAAAAATATAATAAAAAAGAGTGGAGAATGTTGAGAAAAATAACAAAAAAGCACTTTTGTTGGCTGGATTATGGCTCTTTTTCTCAAAATGTTTTCTGCTCACCTTTGTGGTAACATATTGGCATTTAAAAAGATAGCAAAACAAATAGCTCAATTACTTGCAGCATATCTGCTCACACTGAAATAAGTGGAGTGGTTTGTTTGGGTGGATACAGAACACATGCCTACACACAAAGGTACAAGGAAAACTGAGCTGTGAAATATCAAGCAATGTCACCCATTAGTGCTCTGACTGACTGCAGATGTTTTCAAAGATCTGAAACTACAATCTTACAAACCAGCGTGATGCCTTTGAGCTCCAGGATGACAAGGGAGGTGAAGTTTCTTGCAAGCAAATCCACATACCTTATGTCTGCACCAGTAGGAAATTTGCAACAAAAAAAAAAGTTAAATCATGGGAAAAGATGAGCTGAGAGCAGCTGCTGTAACTGTGTTTAGGAGTGAGTTGTTGGTCGTGATGCACACCAACCATAACTCCAGACTATCTTTATGCAGTTAGATCCCACACACAGTGGATATACAACATTCTGCTTTTCTAAAAAGTGCAGGATTCTTGATTTATGAAAGGCTGAATTATATAACTTGGAGGACATAAATATGCATTTACTTTTTTTATGCAATGTGTCTTGTCAGACCCAAGACTTTTTTTCTTTTATCAGATGAATTTCACACTCAAAGCTCATGACTATGATGATATTTAACCATGAAATCCATGAAACATGCACACATTTTCGGTACACACAGCACAAAGGCTTTGTTTTTCATTAAAACATCATCAAGCTTACTTCCGTAGGGGTTGGCTCCACGTCCATAGATGTTATTGTAGGCTTCCTCGGTCATTCCATCATAGGGTTCCTCTTCGAACTCTTCATCATCGTTCTGGTAAGATGTGGGACTGTCGGTAGTGGGCAGGCTGGATTCTCCAGGGCTGGCTCTCTCCCCACCTGTTCCTCCTCCACCAGCTCCACCTCCACCTCCACCAGGTGTTTGAAGATGGAAAGAAGGGATACCAGGGATGGGAGTCCCACCAGCTGCAGTGTAGAACAGTGAGCTCGTCCTTTCCATCCGAACCCCCAACTCTGGAGATGAAGTCTTGATCTGCAATGGGGGTATTGTGACGGGTATTGGATCGCCGCCTTCTAGTTTGATCTTACGCTGGGGCAAGATTATTGATGTAGACAAGCCCTGGGCTCCCAAAAAGGCAGCTACTGAGAGGCCGTTGATGTTGTTGCAAGGACTCTGTGGCTCAGACCCCGTTTCTTCCAAGGACCCCGCTGTTTGTGAGTCACAGTGAGGGGAGTTGGCCTTGAACATTAGTTCCATGCCCCTTTCAACTATATGTTGAATCTGGAGGTAACCAGCTGTGTACATCACCACCAGCTGTTCACTAGCTGCCATTGTTAGCTTCCCTGTGTAGCAAAATGTGAGGATCTGCTCAAAGCAAGCAGGTGTCACAGAGGAAGGCAACTCAAACTGGGTCTTTGAGGAGCTGCTGAAGAGGTCACGAAAGTAGAGGCTGCTGGCAGCCAAAACAGCCCGGTGGGCTTTGAAAGCCTGACCTGGTTGAAAGAGAGAAATTGAGAACTTTAATTAAAAAAAATACTCAGGTTCTCTATAGAAAAAAAGTCTCAGAGTAAATCCAAAATTTCCCCTTTAAACTAACCTTTCACCACGATTGATACATCACAGTAGTTTCCCAGCAGGCGTTGCTCATTCAGGGATCCCAGAACTGTGGCTCCAAAGTTCGGGATCTCCACATGGAGCAGCTGGGACATGTTGGTCGCAGTGGGAGATGAGCGTTTAGATATTCACTGCAGTTTCCGACACCGAGAGAGGCATCTGCAAAAATAATCCCCAAAAATGTATTGAAAACGCATTGTAGAGGTAAAAAAAACAAAACAAAAAAATGAAATCTGAACATGCAAAAGGTTATAAGTTATGCTGGTGGAAGTCAGAGAAGCAGGAGTGACAACTGAGAGGAGGAGACAAAGGGTAACGCTGTAAAAGTTGTGATAAATTGAGAAAAGGGAGAGGAGTGAGAAACAAAGCGCAAAAGAAAGATGTAATTGTGAAGACAGTGGGTGAAAGACAGAGGTAGGAGAGAAAAAGGAGGAGTTAAATCCTCGAGCAGGAAAAAAATAGAACAACTCCTTGCCTACTTCATGTGCCTTAAGGTTGTGAAATACCTTTAGGCTATGCTGTCTAACATGACTTAAATTCCAAGAATTTAAGTCTGTGACCTGTTCCTCGTATTGCACCTAACGCTTGAACAACAACCCTTTCCATAGCCAGTAATGAAGCAAGGACACCATTCCCAGCAACAGAAATAGAGAAAACCCAACTGTGTTGAAGTTTATCATGTTAGAGATCGGAGATTCTCCCCAGTTTTTTGCTGACATTATGCATGTGTCAGCATTTGTCATTGCTCTTCACCCTGGCTGGAAAATACAGGAAACTGTCTTACGTTAACCCTGATAGTTCCTTGAACTCTTGTGCATTCTCCAGGAATATTGGCACCTTCAATCCTTCCATGAATTATGTGGTTTTCTTTGCCCCCCCCCCCACTATAGGCACACACACAAACATGCATATGTGCACAAGTTTCATTATTGAGCAATGCTGCAGAACGGTTTCCAGGAATACAAACTGAAGAAAAAGTCACCGCCTCTACCAAACACACCCTCTGTTTCTCACACACGCACTCCCTCCACTCTCTCCACTATCCTGACACACATGCACTCTAGCTGGTGAGCCTATGCATCTACATGTACACACATGCAGACACATGCACACACATGCAGAGTCGCCTGAACTGGAAAATAACCGTGCATCCCAAGTGGAAAAACAAACATGCGACTTCACTCCGCAAACTTAGACTCATTTATAAAACAAAGAGGGCTCACTGTAACCCAGACACTTCTGTGAGCTAGTCTTGACACACACACACACACACAGAAAGAGAAAAACCAGAGAAGAAAAGAAGTAGTTACTGATGGAAGAAGATGCCTCTGAATTTCCTTTTTGTACGTCTTTTTCCTTTCACTTAAACTGTCATTCCCACTGTCTCATGGACTGACTTTTGTCTTCCCGCCGGTCTCCTATCTCGACATTTTCCAAGACCACGCTCTCCCTGCTCACTGTCTGCTCTGTCTCTGCCTCTACCTCCTTGTCATTATCTCTAAGCTCCTCTCTCCTTTCCATTTTCCAAGGGCTGAATTCAACAAGTGCCACTGTACGGATGGATGAACGGGGGGGGGGCAGAGCGAATCAATGATGAAAGGAGTGGGAGGCTCGGTGTGTGCATGCGTCTGCGCGAGTGTCTGATCAATGCAGTATCTATACGTCGCAGGGAGTGGGAGGGAGCGAAAAACACAGGCTACAGTTACAGACTGAGACCGGGGGGCGAGCAAGTCATTTGAGGAAAACACAAGAGGGGAAAGACAATTAAGTTGAAACAACTCTTGCCACATGTCCCTGGACACAGATGTCTATACAGTCTGAGAGATAGAGGAGGGGAATGACTCAGACCAAAGAAGAATGAGAGAATCCTGCAGAGGTCACAGCAACCGATAATTGATTAAACAAATAGTGAAACTTCTAAAATGCCTGATTGACGCAAGTATGAAGAGAATGCGTCAGTCCTCAGCAAAAGGAAGCTTTACTGAGCAGAGAGTTTTATGCAGATGCTTGAAAAATGAGGAATAGAAGGGGGGAACGAAACCCAACAAAAAAATCATAATGAAAAAAAAGCATGTCCCATTTTTTTTTTTTTTTGGACAATAGCTAACAAAAGATCTTTCACTTTTTGAGCAAGTGTACATTCTCTGAATCATAGCAAGGCATCTCTGCCAAACACCCACACAAAAGCAGAGAGAAGTGCTGTCTTCACGCAGGATTATTTTGCACATAAATTCATAAATGAAAAGATTAATTTGCACCTCCGCCTTGCCAACTCTGCTTAATCATGTGACACATTTGTAGAATTTTGTTTTTTTCTTTTTTCTGCTGTTACTTCTTTAGCCAGAGCATCGGAGGCCTTCCAGTACTGAAAAAGAGGAGCCAGATGTCGCAGGACGACAGCTAACAGGAATTACATTTGAAGATCTGCTCTACAAAGATGTGCGTGGGAGGTTATAAATGCTAAACTGCTGAGATGGATGAGTAATAGAATATAGCATAAACACACACTTAAAGAGCACAATGGAGGAATCATATTAAGAAAGAATGACCTTTAGAAACTCAATCCGTCTTTTGCTTCTTTTGCTTTTAGTCTACAATAGAGCATCTGTTACAAGCATTAAGCTGATGAGGAGTTTTTGTCAAATTTGAGTTCATCCTTTCAACTATTAGGTCACTCTGTGTTTTATTTTTTATTTTAGCTAAAGGAGTGGAGAAAGTTGTGCTCAACTTTACTCTTTGATCGCAGCAGAAATTTGAAAGGGAGGATCTCACAAAGCCCTGAATACAGTGAGACAGTGTCCAGTTCAGAGAACTTTGCTCCAGCAGTGTGAGATCTGCACAGCACATATAGACACACATGAGTAAGCACCCAAAAAAAAAAAAAAAAAAGCTCTGTCAAATGCCGGTGAAACAAATCCGCAAACACTCTAATGCAAACAGACATACACTCCCCTTCCTCCCCTCTCACATGCAACACACAATCAGGTAATCTCTGTGTGCACACTCAGCAATACACATTCTGTTTGTCTGTCTGTCCCCTTGGTATTTTGCCAGACTGCATGTCCATCGCTCCATCCATCGGTTATTGCGAGCACCGTGTCCTTACGTTGCCTCCCACCTCCCCTCCCAAATTTTTTTTCTCTATCCTTCCCACCCTGCATACCACGTACCCACTGTCTCCTTGCCAATTAATGCACACAGGGCTGCATTGCAGTGAGGTTGGCGCGTGCCACGGCAGCAAGCACAGTACAGAGTCTACAGACATGCATGCACATGCCAGGCGGAGGGAAAGGAGGGGAACGGGGGGGGGGGGGGGTAGGAAAGTGAGTGGAGTGTATGTTGACTCAGGCAGACAGGACAGTGTTGTGCACATATAGACACACAGACACGTGGCTGCGTTTCCACATAAATGTATGCATGAGTGAATATGAAAGACAGATGTGTGCATCAGGAGAAAAAGGAGTTCACACAAATGCAAAAAGTTCTCTGACACACAAACATGCAAAATCCAACCCACTGCCGCCTGCATTATGTATAGACTGCACAACCTGTATGAAAAATATAGACTCTCTGCTTATTTGTCTGATTGTTGGGTAAATATGCATGTGTGCATCTTGTGTGCCCCCATATCCCACAAAGTCGTTGCATTTCCATGTAATGCCAAGGCGTATTTTGTCTGTTATAATATTGTGTATCCGACTGTGACTTTTGCCACCATGTTTCCAGCATGTGTGTGTTCAGACATAGGGAGTTCAGATCTGGAATCTGAAAGGTGTCTGCTGTCTCGAAAACGTGTTAGGTCTTTTAAATCATGAAATCGTACCTAAGCAGAGTGTTATTAAGTGTAGCAGCAGGTCCAGGCTTATTTGAATAATACAAAGAAATGAGAAAATTCACCAGATGGCAAACAAACACATGCAAACTCACACATACTTTTGATTACTAGTTATACAGTAGCTGGCTGACAAATGACAACAGGGCAGCAGGCAAACCAAAACTAATAAGAGTGTCTATTTCAGTACTTCATACCTAAAAAAGTTGATAAAACATATATAACAGTACATTGAAATATCTACATGGTACAAAAATTGAATAACATAACGTATTTAGTCATTAAAAGTCTAGTAAACTGCAAAAACAACAACCCCACCCCCCCAAAAAATGTAAGTGGGCCAAACAGAAGCACTTCTCTCTTGGTTATATTGCGTCTATACAATCTCAATATGAACAGTCCCCCTCGTTATAAATATTCAGATCCTGCAGTTGTTCTCATGTCTAAAGTGTACCAGACAACAGATTCTATGCACGTTGAGACGGCAACGCTCCCTGGCAACAGTTCCACCAATCAGGAACAAGTGAATGTCTGCCTGAGTCTGTCTGAGGATCATTATGGGATGTTGAAAAAGAGAGAGCGAGAGAGAGCGATTGACAGAGAGAGGCTGCCTGTGACTGCATATAATGCAACATCACTCCCAGCATATGGATCCTTCTGTGTGAAGTTGTTTGCACAAAGAATCAAAACCATCAAAACCTCCCCATGATTCATGTAGTTATGCAAAAAGAAGACAAGAATTAAATTATGATTAGCCGTGGGCTGAATATTGTCTGCAGTTTCTTCATTTCGATTCAGTTGACAACCCACAATTTTTATTTGCCCTATTAACATCAGCCTAACTGCTGTCTGATGACGGGTAAAAAGTTGTCTGACTTGTTCACATTTGAAAATGTAATTTTTTTTGTCTACAACAAAAAAAAAAAGATAAAGTGAAAATGAAATCCTCTTAAAAGTCAGAATCTAATACTGGAATGATGCTTGATGAAGACCAGGAAATGTCAAGAATCAAAATATGGACTAAATATTGACTATGGACTATTATATATATATATATATATATATATATATATATATATATATATATTACACTTTTGGGTTGCGATTAATCACGATTAATCCCAATGTTTTACTCTGTACTTTTTATACAACAATAAGCAGCTTTTGAACAAAAGCAGGCCAGAGAGAACATTTTTCCTTAATTTTTTTTTTGTCTGAAATTTTTTAATTTATAGTGGTAACTCAGACATCACAGAAGTGTAATTTGTGTGCACAAAAACACATCAACAGTAAGATAAGTAGAACTCTAAAGAAATGTTAAGACTTTGATGTCTACAGTATTACGCCAAAAAAACAAAGATGCTGATATACAGCCAGAAAAACCAGACATAGTGTTTCTGCACTTGAATGAACTTATATCATGGTCGGGGTTTTAATACTCGATTCTGATTGGCTGCTGGGTGTAAATGAACACCTAAAAAAGAAATTCCGGTCTCAAAGAACAAATGTTCTGTATCCATGCACAGGCATCTTTAAAACAAAATGTTGCTTCATCTTCTGAGCTAAAACAAGCGGTAAGAGGTGAACTTTCTCTCTGAACTGATGCTTTATTCAAACTTTCATGACGATCAGCATATATATCGCTTTCTTCTGCCACGGCAAATGAGGTCAGTACCGTCTCGGCGACGTGTTGTCATGTAACCGTGACAACGGGCTGCATTACGTATCAAATGGTACGCTTTTTGTGAGAAATCGACCTCAACTGAAAAAATGACAAGAATAAAGTACTAAAAATCAATTGAATATTTCATGCTTTTGTAAGTGACCATGGTATAAGTGGAATAATGTCCAACAAAGTGTGCATTATCAGAAATTAACACACGCCGCAGAAGCCTAAACTCTGACGCAAAGCGTTAAATAAAAGAGATGTATAATATAACAAATGAATATGAATGAATATTATATATATATATATATATATATGTATATATTCTCTGTCTTTAGGAGACCAAAAAAATGGGCATCAATTATACAAAAACTTTCTTGTTTCATAAAATCGTTTTTTGCAACAATGAAATACACAGAACTAGAAGAGTACGTCACCCAGACTTAACATCAACCATCTCAAAGAGCCCGACAAACCCAAATAATGAACCAAAAGTAAATGAGGTGCAGTCAGCCTTTTCTTTTGAGCTTGGAAATGCAAAAGAGTAACCACATCTGATGCAGCTTTTATAGATGATCAACTGTGTTATCGACAGGATCTGCAAGGGTTTGTCAGCTGTAGACGGCCTTGGAACCACAGAGTAATTCATCACAACTTTCGCTTTTTTGACTCTACCTCTACCTCGGTACATGGCAGGTTTAGGATTCAGTTTGAAAAGCCCAAAGCTGCCATAGAATTTAGTGAAGAATAACTTGGTGAAGTTCTTTTAAAAGTTTCAAACATTAAAATATAAGTAATAGTTTCAAGGTAAAATACATTTTGAAGCTTTTTTAAAATTCCTTCTTATTGTTATTTTGGCCAAGTAAAATAACACAATGAAAAGAAAGAAACTCTTTCACTCACAGAAAAGACCAAAGAATATTGTAGAAATAAAGCAATTTAGCCTGTTGTGGTGTCTGTGTGATATCCTTGTGGGGTTATGGACCCAGGACATTTGTTTTGTTTTTTTGTTGGGTTCCACTTCCTGTTTTATTTTGTTGCTGGTTGTTACTTCCTGTGTTCTCTCCCTCCTTATTGGCACACCTGTTTCCATTTACCTCATCCCCTCCTCCTGTTATAAGTCTTCGTCTCCCCTGCACTGGTTGTCGGATGGTCTTTTGTACCTTCATGAGTTTGTGTTCAGTTTCTTGTGAACCTTTCTCAATTAAACGAGAGACTTTGTATTTACGAGTGTCGTCTGCATCTGTGTTCACACGTCAACCCTGACAATCCTTTGAGTCGTTCTTCAAGAATCACGCAGCAATAAATTTTGAAAAACTTCATAAAAAATATGTTTAGGGTGTTTCAGCAACTTGAAACAAACCAGTTTTACCAGCACAAAGAAAAAAATAAAATAAAATAAAAGGAAGTTGCCTGACTGCTAAGGTTACTAGAACGCCACATCTTTTTGTAACATCAACTTGTTTTCAAGGAATCCCATTGTACTGCTGCATATGCGTTTAAAATATTCAAAATGCAGGAGCTATCTCATCTTGTGAAGAATAACAAACCACTTTCATACTAGAGGTTTTCAAAAACACCAGACAAGATAACAATTTAAATTGTCACGAGTTTGTCAGTGGGTTGAAGCTACAAAGCTACCAGTCCATTTCACTTCAAACACCCAAATCACTAGGGTTGTGTGTGTGTCCTTTTGATTTAATTACAACTTTGTGTGTTTTAAAATCATTATACTTCAATTAAACACTAATTTCTTCTGAAAATTTCATTTCTTAACTAATTTAGTTTGGATAAGGTAAAAATATCTTTAATGTTTTTAAAAGAACAAAGGTAAAACTTTAATTTAAAAAAACCTTGAAATTCAATTACTTAAAATAAAAAGGAATTGAAAGTTGTTTTTCTAAAAACAAGAATGGCAAATTACTGTAAAGTAGTCATGAATATGATAAATCTATATTGTAATTTATTTGAACGGAGATCAATTTACGTACATTATTCAATATTTTAATTATATAATTTTAATTATATAACTTTAACAACTGTGCACATATCCAAAATGACTACAATGAAAATTACTCAAAAACCTAAACAATTGAATACAGTATGAAGCAGGGGAGGATAAGCGACTTTTGAGTTCTCATCTGGAAATGGCTTAAACAGAACTAAAACTAATGATTAATATCAAGAAAAGGCTGTGGCAAAAAAATTCCCAAACCATTTTTCTTTTGTTTTTTTCTGTTCATAACAGGGAAGCAAAGAGGACGAGAATGCAAAGCATGTGTGTGAACATATGGGTTTGTGTTTGAGTGATTCTCCTGAGGGAAAGAAATTGCTAATGGACTCCAAGTGGCTGCAGGAGGTAAACAAACAAAGCTTTCCAGCAGCGACTTCCTCATACCAAACTCTAGTGACCGCAACTGCGTGCTATGAAAACACATACTGATGAAAAAGCAAATACACAACAATATCCTATGAGCAGAGAGGAGATCTGAAGGCCGTGACAGTAAAATATAGACAATGTGCATGGGAAGAAATTAAATTCAGAGAAGTGACTGAATGTGAGAGGCAGACTTAAAACTTAAGACTATGGATGCAACAACAAAAAAGAAAAACTTAAAAAAAAAACATGTATGAGTAAAAAACTCAGAATAAATAGGGAAACTGATTTGATCCCAAAAAAAGGAGTAAAACAGTAAATATTTAAAAGTTCATTGTGCTGCAGAGAAAGCAAATCAACATACAAAATGGTAAACTATATAAAAGATCCCTTCTCATTTTTTAGGTAACGTTCATCTAATCCTGCAGAGTAGCAGGGGCCGACGGGTTTTTCCACCTTTAGGCAAGAAATGAATGTGATGGAAGCAAACTCAAACTTCAGTGTTTTAAACCAACGCTGGCACAAGAACAAAAATTCCCCAAATTTCCTATTTGAAGAGAAGTTAAACAGGATAGGGTGACTGAGAGGGAAGAGAAAGTCTAGTAAGGACAGATATAGAATGTGAAAAAACGTTTGTCAAGCATCAATGTTTGTAAAAAAAAAACCAAAAAAAAACATGTAATAAACAAGCACATTTTCAATTTTTAGAAGGAAAGCTTCTAACAAAGTTTGGCAACGCCTTGCAGTAACCCTGTGACTGTCGGGTGTCAAAAAACATTTTCAAAATATTTCCGATTAACTTCAGTGACCAAATTTAATTAAAACTCATTCCCAGTCCCTTTTTAGAGTTCATATTTGACATGTAATTTCAACAAACTATAGAAGACTTACACCTTAAAAATATAGAACAAAAAAATCCAAAAGTCTAATAATCTATTGAACATTTTGTAGTATTCACCATTTTGTAGTGTAAGCTACTTTTCCAAAATCGAGTGCCCTAGAAATTTACCAGAAAAATTTACCTGCGAAAAACCAGAGTGCAAAAACAATTTTTGCACAAAAAAAAAGTATTTAGAGTAAATGTATTTTTTTAATAAACCGACAATGTTTTTATTGTCAGAACACATTGGATTCATAAATAGTCATTGTAACATATTCGCATTTTTACTTCATGAAGTTTGTGAGGTCATCTTTGCCGTTTCAAAAAAAAGTAGTGAGCATAGTGTCGGAATAGCTTTAAAAAACTACGGCACTTGATAGTCCTGCACCATATGCGTAGTTCTTCAGTAGTTCGGGAGTCGGAAAGGAATTTAGACATAACCAAAGACTTGATCAAAGGACTGACTTCAACCGCACTTATAGGCAATTTTTTATGTTATTTATAGAATATCTATGCTCAAACCAACATAAAAAGCCTCTAAAATATTAGTAACTTTTTCACAACATTGACAAAAACATAATATTTAGCTGCGAAAAAATTTAAACAGACCATATAAGTAACTTTAATTTAAACAGAAGAGCCAAATTAATGCCAAAAATATTCTTATGCTTAAAGAATTTAAATCAAGCTAATATTCCAAATCAAAATTCAACTGCACTCTCATTATATTTTTTTCTAGTCTTTTATGCTAAATGCCATCAAAAGGACCTATTGTGCAAAAAAAGCTTGTTGCAAGTTGAGTTAAGAAAAAGTTGCTTTTAAACATTTTCAACTGGTACATTGTACATTAAAAAAATAGCAGATATGATTTAAACTGAAACTTAAAAAAAGAAAGAAAAAAAATATGCAGAGTCAGCATATTCATTCATTCATTCATTTTCCAATCCGCTTTATCCCTTTCGGGGTCACGGGGTTGCCGGAGCCTAACCCGGCTACTCATGGGCGAAGGCAGGGTACACCCCTGGACTGGTCGCCAGTCTGTCGCAGGGAGTCGGCATATTGTTGATTTTAAATCTATTTAACTCAGTCTGCACATAGTGTACCACTCCTTCCATCCGGAGTTGGCTATAAATTAGCAGTTTTTTTTTTAAATAAACATTATGATTTACTAAAAAATTTAAAGCCAATAAGACATCAGAAATATAGCTAACTTTCCACTTTATATAGTAGAAATTCTATACCAGTTAAACAAATTATCAATAGATTTGAGTGCAGTAAAAAGAGTTACAAGTGCTGAACAAACTAAGACAAAAAAGGACCCCCACTTCACCAGTTTGATTTGAATCAGTTATGCTTATAATGTTCCGGTAAGTGTAATGCAGACTAGTTCAGTTTAACGTTGTCGTTGGGAATGATACCCGGTGAATGGAGCCTTTTTGTTGGTGCACAAAGCTTACAGTTTCTCAAAGTATCTCACACCTTCTCTGTCTTCTGAATACGCTACACACCAAAGCTGTGTGGGAGGGCTCGCTAACGTTCTGCTGAATGAGCCCAAGCCAACCATGACACATTTGTCATATATTCCACAGACTCGAAGACCCTTGTCTTTTCTTTCTAAATTTTTTTCATCTTTAAGGTGTCCCACCACCTTTGTTCATTTTGATTTAAACAAAAATAGCGCTAATTGTTCTTTACTTTTATGACAAAAGTCATTCGTTCCCAATGTGATACTTGCAACATATGGGATGGTGTATAACCAGAATGCATTTTTCATTGAGAAGTAGTTTAAGATACAGCAACTAACACTGACATTGATGCAGCAACCTCTCACTTTTTCCACAAGAAAACTAAACGCCTTTTGTCAAGTCAGCCACAAACAGATGAATCTGCCATGCAGGCTCTATGCTACACGTTCAAAAGAAATCCACAAATTTCACATTTGACTCAGATCTGAGTTCTCTGAAAACAAAATAGACGTCTGAACTTGAGTTTTGTCCCACTTAACGAGAGCATGAAAGGAAACTGTTTTCATTATGGACTACAGGCACCCTATAAATTCAAGTCGTATGGAATAATCAATGGTAATTTACATAAAAGTTCCCCTCTTGCTGGGACAGTACCTCAGTAAAGACCCTAGAAACTGAGATTCCCGTGTCACAACTGCAGCTCTTACATTAGCAGTAAAGCTGTATAAACTCAAACAGGTTTTGTTCGTTGCAAAGTATAATGGTAACATTTGAAATGTAAGAAAAACTTCAAATCGCAAAGAAAAATGTAAATACTGGGAAAAAAATCCTTTTGTGATGCTCTTAGTGTAAATAAAGGAAAAATAACAAAGCCTTGATGTGATAAAACATTTTGTAAAAATGTGAATTTTGGTTCATTTGCAGGTTTATGAAACATTTTTCTCTCAAGTGAAAACAAAAGAACCAAATCCCATTTAAAAGCGACTTAAAATAGAATATCAGCATCCAGATCTTGAAATGTGTGTTTCATTACAGTCAAGGGAGTAAAATACTCTATAAAAATTGTATGTGTTTACTCTTTTCGACTCATCAAAGGAACCTCTTTGGCTCTGCTGACTGGTGGGGAGTTTCCAGCCGTTCAAACCCTTAAACCAGCATGTTTCGCTGTGTGTTGGGGGGGTGGGGGTGAGGTGGGGGTGAGACAATAAAAACATGAAGTAATAAAAAAAGAAGAAACAAAAAGTATTTTAATTGAAAATGTTGAAAACTAATTTTCAAGACATACATTTACATTTTAAAAAAATATCACAATCTTTTTATCCCAATGACAAAGTATAGCAATTTGACATGTAGGTTCTAGGTATCGTTTGACCAAGTAATAACAACATAAATGAATGTATGACAGGAAGAAAACTGTGTTGCTGGAAGGAGAGGATACAAAAAGAAGAACCACGCTGGTGTTTTTAGAGTTTAAAGATTTTTCCATGTAATATTAGGGAAGCCCATCATATCTACCAAAGGAGCCCGGTGCGACATTAAAAATGAGGACACATTTTTCAGCATCACTGCCCCAATGTCTCCAAACAGGAATCTCCAAACACACAAACACAGAGACAAAGACTTGCAGATGGAGCCGTGCGCACCAGGACCGAAAGCTCTTGTACATCTTTCACTCTTAGTAAGCTCAATCCAGTCAAATGGAAATACTGTGGAACTCAAAATGAATCCCACATTTCATAATTGTAATATCTAAAAATAAAACCTTGAACATTGACCCTGGTAATAAAGACATTTGGATCTGAGGTGTACGGTAATTTCAAAGGTCATGTTAGAAGAATCCAGCTTTCCGGTGATTTTTTTCTCCTCACAAGGACTAATCTGCATTTGTTGCACCTCAGCGTTAACCTAAAGCAGTAACACCAGTTTTACACCTGAAGAGACGGTTGGAATGCATTTTATCTTTTTATGGGCTCACTCAAACAAAATTAAAAACCTAAACATGTCACCAAGGCCTGCCACAGATGTTTGCTAATACTTTGAAAAAAAATAACAGTCATCTAGCTTTCTGTTTTTTAATTTTAACAAGCAACAGTTCACATAAAACTGTACTAAATGCAGCTTATTGTGGTCAACTTGGCAGGCTTAAATTACATGGTTAGGGATTTAACAGTTGCTGCAAACTGTTGTACTCAAAGAAAAAGAACTATAAGAAATACAAAAGTATGAGACCAATTTGCCCAATCCCACATTTTTATCTTCTTCTGACAAATTATGACGTTGTACCCTTAAGCTTGGCTACGTTAGCTTGAGTTAACGCAAACACAAGGCAAAGGCAAACATCCCATTTAATAGTACAGCTTTTGAGAATGATTCTTTGGAAGATTTGGGATTTGAAACCCTTACATTACTGGGTCTTGGATAAGCTAAAAAAAACCATCAACAGTTCATATAAGTCCTTTTTCTTGCACAAGTAAGTTTTCCATCTATAAAAAATAATTTCCTAGAAAGCATCCACATCACCATGTAAAAACATGCTGGCACTATGCCTATCATAGAAGTAGATAGCGAGGCAATGAGCACCACTGAGGTCACAAAATCCTTAAAACACCTTAAGGAAACATACTTAAGGAAGCTCATTAAATGACCTGTGTTATAGTGAAAACATGAGTTGGGCCCAGCCTGTTGCACTGCTGATGTATTCTAAGACCTCAGAGACCTCCAACATCCACACGCAACAAGGAATTTCCTAGTCAGCGCCACACATACTTGTGCTCAAGTAACATATCACCTTGGATTACCGCATCAGGCTGCCTAAACACTGACATGGCTTGTCGATCTCCGTCTAAGGTCAGATTTAAGTAAGCAGACTGCAAAAAAAAAAAAAAGGTCCACACTGAGTTTTCATCCAAATGTGGGTTGCTCAGTTGCAGATGAGTATATAATGATTGCTACAACATGTGCAAAATTCCCCAAATTACCAAACGCATTGAAATTAAATAGGAGCCCCTCCCTTCAGGAAGTGATTCATTTAATTCGCTTAGACGGCTGGAGGCTGAATGATCTTTATTACATAACAGCTATCATGTCTTTCTCTAATTTACCATAGAAAAATAAACTTTGAATCAAGACTGTCTTTAAATAATTAATAAACAATAAAATCAATGCAATCTCATTTCTATAACTGAAAAAAGCAAAGTTTTACTAAATGTATGTTTTTTGTTAAAACAAATACCGTAACAATTTTAGCTGACACACTAGCTTATGTAATATGAAGGTGGTCGGGTGGGCTGCCTTGTGAAAGCTACCCGCCTCAGATTCCTCACTTTTTCCGCTGGCCCCCGCACGCTCTCTGCCAGGCCTTTAAGACACGAAGAGCACATAAAAGAGAGGTCATCATCACTGAGATGGAGTCAGCCTATCTGCTTTCCTTAGTTATTATCTTATGTGGTGATTACCAAGCTTTGTTTACTGAAAAAAGTCTGAGGCAAGGCATGTCATTTTCAGCAATTTTGCACAGCATGAAGAAAAAAGTATTTAAAAAAAAGTAAAATAATCTATGTTGCTCTCTGTCACTTCTTTTTTATGTATGTGTAATTTTTTATTAAAGTGAGTATATTTTTGTGATTATAGAAGTTCATTTGTTGGGGTAAATGTGTAAACGGGTATTTGTTTATGCACCATTAAAAAAACCATCAAACAATGAAAATATTTATTTCCTTAAACGCGGTTTGAAAAAGCTCAGGTTTGCCTTTTTTTTTTGCAACGCTTGGGCTTGTGAGGGGCCATAAGCTAGCGGGACAAAGTGTAAAAAAAGGGTTGATGGGAAATTAGCCTAGGATAACTTCTACGCCAACAGTCCCGCTCACAACCCAGAGTGATATTTCTAATGAACTCCTGCTGTGTTGCAGAAAATATGTCTGGAAAAAAAAACAACACAGGCTTTTTGATTTTTGCTAAAAACTACAAAATCATAATTGAAATATCACTGGGAGTGATTTTACAATAAAGTTGGAGTGGGGCTTTAAAAAGATAGAACAAAAAAAAATCAAAAAGTCTGACAATCTATTGAATATTTTTTTGTAGTTTTTCCTGTCAATTACATTGCTGATAAATATAGCATCTCTGTAATACTAAATGTGCTTATTTTTAATGGGTTTGTGTCACAAATTCTGCCATGAAGTACTATTGAGTACACAAAGTTTAATTTTCCATGACATTTGAGGATTCATTCTCATGACTGTCAGTGCAACGTGCCATTGTCATGATTCTAAGTATCCTGTAATAGTCTGCCATGACTTTGTGCTTCTATTCAAGCTGAAAATACTTGGAATGATCAAATGCGCACATGCTCCCTTTTCTCTCTAACGCTAGCACAAACATGCACAATCGCAGGGTTCTGCTCACATATTCGCACAACACCGGCATGCACGACATTCAAGCCATGTGATCTTGGCTAGGCTATAAGCCAACAGCCAAGCATGTCACTTACAAGAAATCTCTGAGACAGAGTGGGAGAGTGAGACTCACATACACACAAGCACACTGGCACAAACTCGCGCAGTAATTCTGCCCAATTGTCAGTTTGTGAAAACTCCTTGTCAAGTGCAAGTACAGTACAAACACAAGAAACATGAGACTTAGCTGTTAGTTATTTGTAGAGTGGTGGTGGTGGTGGTGGTGGTGGGGGGGGGGCGTTCTGAGAAAAAGTGAAACACGTGAGCTTTAAGATCTCATGTGGAATTGTTCTGCGAACATGGCATGTTGACTGTTCATTATCTAAATTCCTAGAAGTCTTCCTGAAAAGCACACAGCATGCCAGCGCAGCCCAAACACACTTCAAGATTCCAATAGCTTCTGCCAACTCTTATATTATATATTTTTTTATCTCATCGACCTTTGCACATATGCCACTTTTTTTCTGGATTCAGCAAAAACTTGTTTGAAACCGGAGACACACAACGACATTTGAATAACATGCATCTGTGAACTTGTATCCTGGTTCGATGAACATCTCTTTCTTTATGTGGACTTGTTCAAAAAAAGAAACCAATCAATAAATAAATGAATAAATAAAAGACAAATTTGCGCACACAGTGTTCCAGCACAGAGGACAGGAAAAAAAATATCTCACTTTCCTTTGATACATTAAGTGATTTGTTACAAGTGTTCTGTTAAAAATACCACCAGAGGGGCATGTCAAAACATTTGCATGGCGTCCAAAGAGAGGGAAACATGCAAATCTGGGCAGAAGAAAATAATTTTTTGATTAAGTATATATTTTTGTAAAGTAGATTTTGAATTGTTGTGTCAAACCCAAATGTGAGTTGCAGAGTTTAAAAAAAACCCACAAAAATGTCGACTGTTGAAATGAATAAGTCTGCGAAAAAAGACTAAAAATAAGCCTTAAATTGTCTTTACTAGACTTAAAAAATATTGCACAACCTGTGGGTTTTGTTACACAATGATTACTGTAGTACCCAGCCACCTGTCAGTGAAAGCCCAGGTATAATTGCCTAACATGGCCACATCAACAACTTGTAGCTTCCTTTGGCCTGACCAAAGCGTTTCCAGTCACCAGAGTCAGTGAGGTGTTATTTAATAGGGACTCAGCTGACATCTAGATCTCCTCTGCAGGTTTCACGATGAGAACAGGAAAAAAAGTGACTGCCATAAGAAACTATGAATGTGGTTGATGAAAAGCTGAGTAGGAACTGGTGAGGTGGATCTTTCAGCCATATGAAAACATATAGAAGGTGCAGACATCAACACAAAGAGGAAGCAGTAGGACAACTGCGATGAACAAGAAGCACAGCTCAGTTGAGACTATGTTAAAGAAAGATCACCAGAACAAAACTCTGCAAATCAGAACTAGCAACATAAAGTTTCAGATTCAGTCAGCATTTTAGTCCATCCAACGTGCACTTTTAAGACGAGCAGAAACCCCAGCATGTACAACCCAGCGTAGGGTTCCCTAGAGCTCATCATGAGCTGCTACCCTTAAACTCCTGGGAGATATAAAGTTCAAATGGTACAATTCCCATAAGCTGAAATCAGTCAAAATCATCACTAGAATCCAGCAGAGCAAGCTTCAACCCCGAGTTTGGCACACAATTTTCTTAGCCAGTGCAAGGCATGAACCCCAAGAAGAACATAAAGCCCTTTACAGGTTCTGCATCAAGAGGGGAGAGTCATGAAGCAGCACACACAAATTGGTGCCTGATCAAGCTTGATTAAGTGGAATCTATGAAGATCAAAAACCCGAAACTCCTAATGACCCTAAGGTCTTCACTGAGAATGTGTGCCGGCTGCACTTTTGAAGTGTTTAAACGTGCAGCACTGACACAAGCAAAGCAGATCCTTAACATGCAAAAGTGTAGGGAAAAACCATAATGCATGTTTCTATTTGTATAGCTGATCGTATAGAAAATGGGACTTGAATGGGAAGTTATTTTGAAATCTTTCGATAATGTTTCAATTTCTCCAAAAAGAGGAAGAGACATCGGTTATCTCCATTAAGGAAGCTTTTTCAAACTTATGGTAATTTAACCATGAGAAAGACGAAGAAAGACTGTATGGTATGCATCTGTGTTTTGTGTTTCGCACACATAATGTAGAAGTCACACACTTGACTTTGGCTATTTTCAGACTGGACACATTTGGTTTGCTTAAAGTAAACCAGAGTTAGTTTCCCCCAATAATTCAGAACAAATTTTCTGTCTGAATACACCCAAGCGAACTCTGGTCCAGGACCAGGAACCGCTCTCTAACCCATCTTTCGAGGTGGTCTCGGTTTGTTTCCAATCAGACTGAGCTCCGGTTTGCTCAGAGTTATTCTCAGTCTGAATTTGGTCCGTGCTCGGGGTGGAACAGTTGAACCAAAACAGCCACTGTAGCCAGAGTAGGAATAAAGCAACCAATGAACCGCAGAGAGACGTGGCGCAGCAATGAGACACAGCAACTCATTGAAATTTGGTTGGATGAAGGCATGCTCATTAAAACAACTTTTAACATGATACACATTGCTTCTCCCCCTGTTTTCCCAAGAATCTGTCCCACAAACACTTATCAGTGTACCTTTTTTGCTGCCTCCTCCTCAGAAACCGCCTTGCAGTATGCCCCAAAAAGTAAAAAGTGTGGTACCTCAATGTTCCCCAACCTTTTTGTGGCAGGGGACCAGTCAACCCCTGAGGATTTCACCGTGGCCCGGGTGGGGGTGGAATGACAAAGAAACAGTATACTTGAACGCAGAAAAAATTATTAACATTAATAAATAAAACAACACCAGAGGAACATCAAACTCTGGTAACATCCTCTGGTTATTAATGTTATGAATATCATGAAAGTGTGTGGGAATCACCTGTTGAGATGATTCCACATTTTAAGTAGGACTCCTAGTAGCCTACTGTTTTTGATTGTTGTACCCTTTTCTTCAGTCTGTTCTTCTGTCCCTGCACTAATCCCTTATACTTTTGCAAAAATACGTATCACCGGCAGACTACTTTTAGCACTAGAGTGACCGAAATGTAATCGAGAGAATCCTTTCATCTTCAAAACCAAAAGATTTTTCAGAATAAAAGATCGTTCAAACGTAGTCATTTTGCTCCCCTGACCAAACTTTACAGCTCAAGTGATTGGAGGTGTAGCCGAGAGAATCCAGTTATTTTTCAAAATAAAAGATCGTCGAGACTCAAAAGAAATTATAATAATTAATAATTTCCTCCGCAGCCCGCTGCAGACCTCGTAATTCCTGGCCAATGACTGAAGAGATTGTTAGTCACATGGTTTTGTTTACAAGCTTTAGCTTAAAATAGAAATAACTGGTTGAAGGCAGTCTGAATACAGACTAAACGCAAGTTTCAGGACTCTATTGGACTTGGAGCGGAATTAAGCGGACTCGTTTCAGCCCAACTGACTTTTCCAGTCTAAATACACCCTTAATTTGAATGCCACAATTGCAAAGTCACATATGAAGTTTGAACATGTGGTTTTATGTCAAAGTCACAAATGCAAAGTCATACAAATGCAAATTTGTCATTTGAAATTTGAAATACATATGTTCCTATTTTCACACTCAAAGCAAATTGTTTGAGAACTGGCATAAACTACATCCAATGGATATACCCTGCTATCCACACACACACAAAAATGACAGTAAAAAAAGGTTCAAATTAAAACCAGCAAATCCTATTTGAGCCCTAAAACACTGCAGGTTTTTTTTTTGTATTGTTAATGACCAAAAAGTTAGATTTTTAGAAATGTGGACATACAGTTCTACTTTCAATTACTTTTCTATACTTTGGAGATGCTTCAGTACAACAAAGGTGTAATTTTTGTTATTTTAAGGAGCTGGTTTTCCATTACACTCTTGGTCTTCCTCATATCTTCTATATTTCTAGCAAATTTTTCAGAATCAGCTCATCAGACACTTGCCCAAAGGGTGATAAATTATTTATTTTGCTTTAAAAAAAATCATCTGTTACCTACTAAGGTAGGTCTAAAAACTTTGCCCATTTTAGAGTTTTGCAGCCTTGTGGATAATAAAGTACCACACATCACTTCTAAGATTCTAAACCAGATTCTGTTCCCAATAAAAAGGAGGGAAAGCAGATATCCTCCATCACTCTATAACATGTACACTGACCCATAAAATTATACTACCATACCATTGTAGAGGATTTCTGACTCACTGCTCCTTATAATGTTGCTTTAGTTTATTGACGTTGGGCGTATTTATTTATGTGCAGTTATAGTTCGTGACAATTTCAGTCAGGTAGAAGTCTAGACTGAAACTAGGCCATTTTGACACTCACATTTTTTTTGTTTTTTTACTGGCTTTGATTTGATTTGTGTGCTTGGGGTCTTTTTCAGAAACCCATGCTCAGCTCGATGACAGGAAATGACCAATGACTGTAAATCAAACAACAAGGTGTCACCTCAGATAACAGTGTTTTTCTTTTTCCTGCCCAATTTCCCAAACATATGAGATTTTTAGGTTAGTTTCCTCATCGAACTTGTTAACTGGGACTTGTAGAGCCAGAGATGCAAAACTTGGGCTTTCGTTCTTCTAATAGTTTCTATAGCTTCTATCAGTTCTGAAAGTTGTGACCTTGGTGTTAAATTACTGCAAATCCCACTCAAAAGAAGGCTGGTACCAACTTTGAATGCTTTAAATCATTAATAATTGTTGACGATGTTTAGGGGCAACCTTCAATTTGGTCTGTCATTGTCCTATTTTAGCAGTGCTCAGATTTACTGACGATCATTTAATAGTACTTGTAAAATGATCCCTTCAAAACAAATAAATATACTATTTTATTGTTTTGGTGGTGTAATACATTTACCGTCTTGTCTTTGGCTCCATGACACAGAGTTGACAAGACTAAAAACATGTTTTTCTCTGAAGGTTATTTTCAACTCTTTGTGTGTTTAAAATGTTCCACTTTGTAGTACCTGTTTATCCAGTGGCACTTTCCAAGTAAAACCTCTTTTCTATGAAAAGCAGTGAGACTGCAGACCTACCTGGCGTATATCATTTCAGGAATTCTCTTACCCAACGTAGAAAAGAAGGATTTTTCCTTGCAATTATCCTGAACTGTTTGAGTTCCTGTTTCACAAAGAGATATGAACATGTCTGGACACACCAGTCTGAGCAGGTTTTTATCCCTCCACGGTTTACCTTGAACTGGCTCTGCAATACCTAGAAAGAGTAGCTATTGTTTGAGAATGGGATGTATGACCGGTGCCCTGTATCGCATGCCCTTTTTTTTTTTTTTGTTGTTGCTTTTTTACTGGCTTTGATTTGATATGTGTGCTTGGGGTCTTTGTCAGAAACCCATGCTCAGCTCGATGACAGGAAATGACCAAAGACGTACGACTGTAAATCAAACAACAATGTGTCACTTCGGATCTACAGTGTTTTTCTTTTTCCTGCCCAATTTCCCAAACATATGAGATTTTTAAGTTAGTTTCCTCATCAAACTTAACATGTTAACAGGGACTTGTAGAGCCAGAGATGCAAAATTTGGGCTTTCATCAACTTCTATCAGTTCTGAAAGTTGTGACCTTGGTGTTAAATTACTGCAAATCCCACTCAAAAGAAGGCTGGTACCAACTTTGAATGCTTTAAATCATTAATAATTGTTGACGATGTTTAGGGGCAACCTTCAATTTGGTCTGTCCTATTTTAGCAGTGCTCAGATTTGCTGACGATCATTTAATTGTACTTGTAAAATGATCCCTTCAAAACAAATAAATATACTATTTTATTGTTTTGGTGGTGTAATACATTTACAGTCTTGCTTTGGCTCCATGACACAGAGTTGACAAGACTAAAAGCATGTTTTTCTCTTTGTGTGTTTAAAATGTTCCGCTTTGTAGTACCTGTTTATCCAGTGGCACTTTCCAAGTAAAAAACTATTTTTCTATGAAAAGCAGTGAGACTGCGGATGGATATCATTTCAGGAATTCTCTCACCCAACGTTGAAAAGAAAGATTTTTCCTTGCAATTATCCTGAACTGTTTGAGTTCCTGTTTCACGAAAAGCAACGAACATGTCTGGACACACCAGTCTGAGCAGGTTTTTATCCCTCCAAGGTTTACCTCGAACTGGCTCTGCAATACCAAGAAAGAGTAGCTATTGTTTGAGAATGGGATCTATGACTAGTGCCCTGTATCGCATGCCCTCAGGCATGAGTCATAATAGTCCATGCATAAACACACGCCTGGTATGTCATTGTAAATGCTGAATACGCACACATCCACAGAGAAAGCGAAGCTGCAGTATGGATAAGTATGTGTATTTTTACTTAACCTACAAAACCTACAGCATATCCTTGTTTATTTAAAAAAAATCCAAGAAAAAATACGTTGTTATTGAATGTTTCCATGGTAATCCAAAGAATTTGTATTTTTTTTGAGTGTGTGATCAAGTGGGAGAGGCATGATAAGTTTAGTGCAAACAAATGTGGTGGGTTGCAGCTCAGTAACTTCTCTATTATGACACTACATACTGCACGTTGGCGTTGACAAATGTGCTGAAGTGGAGAGTGGGCACGATAATGTAGAGGAGGGGTTGTTGGCCGGTGTCAAAAAGTATTTTATTTGGGTCACGACTGTACCTCAACAAAATGAGACCCTAACATGTATAAAACATAAAAAACAATAGATTTTCATTTCATATTACTATGGCAACAATTGGGTTACTTGAGACATATAAGTTTCATGTTACATGATTGCTCAGACTTCAAGGCTATGGTAAAATACAACATGAACATACTAATTAAAAGGCTGTTTGTGTCATAAAATCTGTTTTTAATCAAATTTGTTACGTCCTTGTGGTCACGCAATGCTACTTTTCTAAGAAGTTCCAAAAACTGGTTCAGATCTTTCAAATGCCAGAAGCATTTGTTTAATGAAAACATGCATAACTTTTCATGGAAATTAACCTTAGGTGCTTTTATCACACTACTTAAATGAAAAGACAAGTAAGATTATCTCAATACAACTTTATTTAAGCAGCATTTCTTTCAACCAAACTGCAGCAAAAAGTGCTTCATAAAATGTTTCATGTCCTGAAATGAATTTGTCTCTAGATGTTTTTTCCAGGTGTTTTTACCTTTATTCATCTTATTTTTTGGTCACTGTCCACATCAATTACAGTCTGTTATGGTGCGCTGTCCTTGACACTCCCACCCTCGCTCACAGCCCTGGGCCCCCTCGTGGAATGTGGTGCAGTTGAGGGGGCCTATGGAGGAAGGGCATCCCAGGACACACGCTAACACACTCTCCGACACACTCAACTGCACCCCAGCAAACACGCCGACAAACACACGCTCACCCAGACAAATGCAGCTGCTGAAAGCTATCAAAACCTTTTGGTGGACATCTGATGATGATTGGTGTTAAAGATTTGTGTTTTCTGTTAAAACTTCCTTATAGGACGCAAAAATCCACACACCCACAATACCATGAACTGCTTTCCTCATAAGTGTTATAAAACCCCTCAAAAACAAACTGTCTTGCTTCAGGGCAAACAGGCACACCTATAGCTTGAATGTCTATTAAAACATACCTGGAACCTGAAGTGCAAATGAGTAAACGCAATCTTAACGAACCATAGAGGGTTCACTTTCAAGTTTACACCTGAGACAAACCTGAGATGCTGAACATCCGCATTTCATCACATGACAGAGATAAGACAGAAACCATAAAAAACTTGAAGTAGTCTTGGCTGACCTACAGTACAACGCTATGCCAAAAATGATACAGAAACAGAGACAGACAAGAAAAAAATGTGTGTTAGGGGAAGAACAGCGACAGGAAATGAAGGAAACTGCCACAAACTGCTTGCTGGTTAGCCACACATTGCAGTCATGTACACACAGGAGAAAGGGGTGGGCACTGCATTTAGGGTTAAAGTCTTTCAGCATGCTTTCATGAGCCACCACTATCAGTAAAGTGCACACAATCTGAGATTCCCTTCAATTTTCTTGTGCTCCAAGTCGGCATTCAGTCCACATATTATCCAATGTAATTCCCATGAAAAGTTTTTGGAATATTTTTGTCATCCGACTGTAAAAGTGAAGCAAAATATTACAATGATACAAAGAAATGAGTCTAACTATGTTGTCGTTGGAGCCCTCCAGTAAAACAATGGATCAACAATAGGTGGAGTTTGTTTGCTTTTCCCTCATGTCACATGCTGAGACAGTAAAGCTCCCCTTCATACAGTTGAAATTAATGGCAACACTGTTTCCTGCAGTTAAAGGGCGGGCCAACATCATCCTATATAGGATTCTCACTGGTTTGGCTACATTCTCCAAGTGACATGAATAACATCACCTCATCCATTCTGCCTTAAAGTTTAAGACTCAAAAACTAAGTTGGGAATATGGTTTACTGGAAGAAATTACGGGAAAAGGTAAATGTGCCCCGTGAGTTGCAATGAAGTAATGCATGGCAAAACGTATGCGTCATACAAACCAGGCGCAGTAAATATGAAGCCAGAGGAGGATCTACTCACCCGATATGTCGCTGTTCCATAGAATGCGGCGATCAGCTGGCGAAGAAGAGGCAGGCGGACGTTTCGGATGATCTCTAAACTTTCTGGGCTGTCTTTCGCTCTTTTTTTGTTTCTTTTGAAAGCAGGCCACGGTTCTCCCCCCTCCCCGCCTTCCCTTCGTCCGCTGGCTCGCTCTATCACTTCAGTCCTGTCTTGGCCGCTCGTCCCCCCATCTCTCTATCCCACTCTCTCTTGTTTCTCTGCTCGCTCCTGTCCCTGTGCAGGAAGTAAAACGCGGCTCACGCGAACAGGACACGGAATGCGAGCTTTCTGACATCATGCACCATTCCGTGTAATTAGAGTTCGCTTTTAAAGACACAGACGGGCCGGGAGCTGTCAGGCTGCTGCTGCTGCTGCTGCTGCTGCTGCTGCTGCTGCTGCTGCTGCGCGGCTTGACGACGCACCAAGAGTGGACTGTGATCGTGGCGTGCGCCTTTACGGACACATGAACTCGCTGCACTCTGCGCCGAGCTTAAAGGTGTACATGCGCCTCAAAAAAAGAGAGAAAAATAAATCCTACCCTGCGTGGGTTCGACTCTGCCGTATTGTTCTGACTTATTCGGACAAAATGACCTTTATTTAGAACTATAAGTAGGACGACAGTGGGGAGGGGTGGGAGTGCTTGAGATCCCGAACATTTAACATGCGAGGGTATCTCACATGTCCTCCTGTGATGACAGCTCAGCGCATGTGTGTTTACAAGCGCCAACTACTGGTGGTGTGTCCATAACTTCTTTAATTGTCTTTTTTTTTTTTTAAATAAAGTCGTTTTTTTAATGAATGTTGCTCAGTGAATTGAAAGTATTGTTACTTTCGAAAGAAGATGAATGTAAATTCAATTAAGTAAAAGTAGGTCAGACAAAATGACTCGAGGAGCAGCTATCTATTTGCCTATCTATTTGGAGAATGACGTTTTTTTTTTTTTTGGTGTTGTCAGTGGGTTTGCATTGTGGATGGATGAGGTTTGTGGGAATTATTTCACAAGATAGCATCTAAAGTGATAGTTAAAGCGTGCAGTAACAGACAGGTTAAGGACCTATGAAACTTGGGTTTTGAACATGTTCTTGTAGCATTTTTTTCATGATCGAGGACACATATAAAGAAAATTAAGACTGAAACTGTGCTTTTGATTGTTTCTTTATTCAAGTCGAGCAGAATCAGAAGCAGATGAAAAAAAAGACCCCTTTAAAAGCTAGTAGTTGTTTTAAATTACAATCAGCAGGCCACAAGCTCCATTCTCATACTGCATACACTTGCAGATAATTAGATCCATGTATGTCTTCAATTTCCTTGTCTGAGCTGACATCTGGCTCAAAACTGTACGGCTGGATTGCTCCAGTATTGCTCACCTTTTTTGTTGAACTGCTAATGTTAGGTTAGGGGTGTGGGGGGCTGTAAACTAGTTGGAAAGAGTGTAAACAAAGGGATGATGGGAAAGGAGGCAAGGCTTACTCCTTGTCAACAGACTCGCCCACAACTTGGAGGCAAATTTCTGATGAACTCCAGCCTCTCTGCAGAAACCATGTCCTACAAAAAGACAGCTTTTTGATTTTGTCTAACAACAGCATAAAGAAAAGACCAGAGGGAACACTTTTACAGTACATCAAAAGATGATTGGAGTTGTACTTTAAATAAATTTTTGGCTACATAAAAAACACATTTTACTGAACATCCAATCCAGTGAAAACACCCCTATTAAGGGGTGAAAGAGTTTTAAAATAACTATTTCCTTTCCAGGTCACATTTATGTATTGACTACTTATTTAGACAGTTATAGTACTTTACCTTTGAGACATGTTGGTAAAAATGGAATTGAGGCATGCTACTATATCAAACTGTAGGTTTCTGAGACAGCTAATGGCAAAGATCAATGTGGCAAACACAAATCTATGTATTCATTATAATCTAAATCTATTAGGATGGTAATAGTGTTTGTAGGACCAAGGGGCAGAAACCATGTAGTTAATATATAATGAACTCATTTGCATGTAACCAACATGAGTCATAGACATGAAGACACGCACTCACATAGAGCAGCTGTAAAATGGAGATATGAAGTTATTAGAGTCAATGAGAGCAGTTGGTTTCCAAGAGTGGGTGTGCAAGCTTATCATTGTTTTTTTTTTTAAACAGGATGTTTGAAATATTTAAAAATAGAAATAATAAACGGAATTGTTTTTTGTTGACATAGTAATTTTTTCTTATTTCTATTGTCATTACCAAAGAAGAAATACAACCATATTTATTTGATGGGGTAAAATGTAGGGATCTTTCTTTTTGACACAACAAAAAGTTCATTAGTTGTGATCACACATACAGCAGAAATGCTGCCAACATATAATTTAAACAAAGAAAAATAATGAAACAATTCTCGATATTATGTTGCTAAACTGCTGCATTCCTCTGTTTTAGACTGCACAAGCAAATATGAGGTATTATGACTTTCGGTAAACGCAAGGTTAATAGTTCAAGAACTGTGAAACGACTGCTGATTAATAAAACAGCCAAGTCATTCACACAAGGCACTTTGCTTCAGTTTTGGAAACAAAAAAAGAGGAGAAATGAGAGAAATCGTATGCTGTACTTTCAGGGCTTCTTTTGACATCACAAAAACAGTCTTCAGGCATATGGTCTGTTTATCCTCAGAACAAAAGGTTATTGTTGCCGCGATTATCCATTTCCAGTCTGAGGCCATATACAGGCCACAAGCATGTCTCAGGCAGCCCACCAGCTACAGTGTCAAAAGTTCAGATCTAAACCTGGCACTTTTGTTTGCAGCCTCATTTTCTCATTTTTCCATGGACAGTAAACATGAAAATGTCTAGAATACAGGAAAGAACTTGTGCTAACATCCACATTTCAGCTGTAGCTCGGGGAAGTTCCTTGAAGCTCTAGTCATGCCAAGTGAATATGCGACTATATAAGGTGATTGGGACACAGCCACGTCCATTGTTATGCTTGGCAGAAAGAGCGGGGTCTCATTATGGCCCACGTTTGCGTGCTAGAGGAAGCTAAACAGAGAAGTCTGTCAGAGCAAGCTCTCTGGAACCACGTGAAGAGCGACTGACGAAACACTTGACCCAAAACTGCTGCAGATGAACTATTACACACTCTTATGACACCGCTTGAGGCATGCCATCACAGCTGTTGGATCACACAGTAAAACACCCAGTTATGCGTTTTAAACTGTTTATGGGTTGAAAATTTATCAAACAACATTACAAAAATGTCAGTGTGACACAGTGTGGGCTCTACAGACCCCTCTTCTGCCCAACTTCTCCCATAAAAGAGCATCCAAACATCACTGCTTACTTACATTATCCCCATAATTCACTTTCATGTCTGATATGAATGCATACTTACATAACATTGCACCAACATCCACATTTTCTCTGCTTTTAGTACAAATCAAATAGTAGTTGGCACAAAAACTAACATCACATCGAGCATGATGCACATCGGTCACAGTTCCACAACGACAGTTTTGCCTAACTGACAGCAAACAATCTTTACTCCATCCAAAATGTGTGGATACCATGAACAAATGGCACAAAACAAATAACTAAATAATGCTGTTGGTCCCTTCTTTTGCTAAGACTGAGCATGATCTGATGGATTTGTCTTTGACATTTCTAAAAGTCTTTTACTCAATCATGAAACAACATAATTCAGGTGTCATTTCAAAGGGTGCTTATCCCCCTTCAAAATAAAAGACATTATAAAACAATTATTTTTTGATAAGGAAAAAAAAGGTCCCACGTGTTATGCTACAGGTGTGCATTCTTATGCTCAGCTACATGTCCACAAACACCATAAAGCACCAGCCGAGCCCCCCCACCAGAAACATGGTAATTTGCATGCTGTAGATAATGAGGTCGTTAAAAACCCCGAAGTCCAGGCGCTGGTGCCCCAGCAAGAGAAGAATGACCGAGAGTTTGTACTGCAGCCGCAGGAGGACGCGGACACTGACGTATTGCGCGAAGAAGAGGGCGGAGAGCGACACCCAGAGCAGAGAGGTCAGCAGGCTGCAGCCGAAGTACAGCAGGAAGCGCAGGAAGCTGTACATGCAACGTGAGCGCAGGTACAGGTCAAAGTTGTTGTACTTGGTGCGCACTAGCTTGGACGTGTGCGTCGACCCGCAGGCCGAGTGCATGCAGGTAGTGTGGGGCCCATGGAAGCTGCGCACGCGCCGTGGGATGGGGATCACAGGCATGGAGGGGCGAATGCAGCCCTGCACGGCGCGCGGTTGCTGGGGTCCGCTGCTCGAAAGGAGGCTCCTGGCGAGGCGTTCAGCTTCATTTAGTTAGAGCTGGAGGGTCATAACGTCAATCCCATCTTCTGTTTAAAGACACAAATAAAAGCACCACTTTAAAACCTATTTTTTTCCCTCGATAGATGCAGGTCCACGAAAACTGCTTCTTCAAATAACATAAAAGAGTATCTAATGAGCATCAATGAAGCTACATGTGTTTAGCTAAAACTACACGCAGGTAGCAATGCTATATTTTAAACACAAAATGTCTAATAAATAAGCACAGCTCTTACGTGTAGCAACACGACGTCTTTCACAAACTGGGCTGTTAAACTTTAACACATTTGAAAGACTTAAATTCTGCACCGACAGCGGAATGAATTATTCACTAAAAACGTTAGTTCTCTCTTTTTTACCCATCTTTCAACGATGCGGTTAGCGTAGATTGAAATACCGTAAACCGGTGAGCGTGTTGTCGCAAAACAAACATGTCAAATGATGTGACGTCATTGACTCCAGAATTAAAGGGGACGTGCTGCTAATTAGGGTTTTTTATTTATTTTTCATTCCGATAAAATGAAACGAAAAACATACGAGCAATAACATTATACAGGAAAAGAAAAAAAAACAGACGCACAAGACCGGACTTCATCCCATTTTTTAAAAACCACCAAACTACTTTTTCCATCTGTCTTTATTTTATTTTTTTTGGTTCTGTTTTTACAAAAAGATGTAGTTAATTGGCAAATATAAATGCATACATACACGCATGCATACATAGGATCTTCATGTAAGAATGAAAATGAATTGCATCACAATGAAGAAATTGTGCAAATTGTTTCAAAATTCCAATAAAATTACCCACATGCAATAGAAATGTCAAATACCAGTTGTAGAAAGTAACAGTTTTTTTTAGGTTACCAGTCACCCATACATACCAGTAACAATAGTCAGTCTTATTCACCCATGCACTCTTTCACACAGTAATAGTGGCTCTGCTGCCATTGCACACTTAAACGCACGAGGGGGCAAAGCGGGAAGTGAACTTGTGATCTTTCGATCAGAGTAGGCCGCTCTACCACTGCAGCACTTCTGCTTTATGCATGTATGTATGCAGGCTTGCATGCATGCCAAGTTTATATTAGACTTTATAAAACTTTTTAAATTCATAATTATTTTTCTTGACATAATATTTTCTTTTTTCAAGTTTCACTCTTTACTTTCGGTTAACCAAATGCTGACAAACAAATGCATAAACATTTTGAAATAGAACAGTGCTTGTTTTATTACAGTTTTTGAAATTATTTTGGAAACAAAAGGCTTTTTTTTCCATCTTTTAACTATACAGTGAGTGATCTTCCAGACATTTTTAAAATGAAAAGAACAAGATGGCTTGGAATATGTTTCTGATGCAATGAAAGTATCTTATAACAACACTAAAACATTGAACAAATAAATGTAATATTGATACAGTTTTAGAAATTCACTGGCTATTTCAGTTTCCAAAGCAGTTTCAAAGAATTAAAAGTGGAAAATCCTTTTCCACTTTATTAATCTTTACAGCCAAACTGTGAAAAGATTGAATATATTTTATTTACTTGAAGTGTATTTACATGATAAAAATACTTGCATAAGAGTTTTGAAGAACAGTAATCTGATAATCTCATTTGGTTCTCTGACTATCATCTATGCATCTGCTTATCCAGAGTTTTCTATTTTATTTTTTATATGTTTAGGTTCATGTCTGAAATAATTTCAAGTTCAAAATCTGACATATGCCCCTGCGACAGACTGGCGACCAGTCCAGGGGTGTACCCTGCCTTTGCCCATGAGTAGCCGGGTTAGGCTCCGGCAACCCTGTGACCCCGAAAGGGATAAAGCGGATTGGAAAATGAATGAATGAATGAATCTGACATATTGTGGATGTACCAGTGAGAACTATGTTACATTTCCATAAGCTCTTACAGTTTGATTCAAGTGAAAAAGTTGATTGTGTTCCATAGATTTGTTAATGTTTCTTACATTGAAGTAAATGTTGATTATTTCCTCTAATTCACAGAATAACTTAAGAAATAAGTTAAAGATTAAAAATCCCAGTAATTTTCTTCTTTCGCTTGTAATACAACTGTGTAATTTAGATCACATTTCACAATGTGTTTTGTATCTAAATGATCTATTATCTGACTGGTGATCTGTCCCTGCACATTGTGTGTCCCTGTATGTAAAGTATGTCAAAGCAGCTTAGCCTGGCGCTTCATCAATAGCAGCATACTGGCAACATGCTTCTGCATTAATAACTGAACAATGGCATAGATGCTGTAGTGTATAAAGGCTAAACAAATAAAATATCATCTCATATGTCCTCTATTTACACACTTCAGTGCATTTGACATGCTTAAGAGTTATTCCAAAGCTGCTCCTCTGCATTCAATGTTTATATAGCAAACAGTGTACTTTTAAACCATCAATAAGGTCGATTACACAATCATTTGACTTTTACAGCACATTTCTACAGCAGTGCTGTAAAGAGAGCAATATCCAGATGTGATCACCACAGCATGTCACAAGATGTGTGCATGCCTAGCTTGCAGGAAGAGAGAAATGCATGACTTTCAGTACAAGGAATTCCAAGACTAATGCAATAAAAAAAATCTCATAAAAATAAAACAAACAATTATAAATAGGGATGGATTGCCTGTGTAAGACTGGTTTCCCACATAAAAGAATCAAAGATGGATCAGTTGTTGTTCAGCTGCCTTTTTTTCACCCAATGGTATATAAAATGCTTGTGTCGTGTGCTTCTACATTGCACCAGAAAAACAAAACTGAGAAAATAAGGTTCCCGTTTTGCAATAAGATAATTTATTAATTGTATGAATGCCAAAAAAACTGATACCTATGAGTATGTTTATCTGTGTATCTGCAGTCATGTGTCTACAAAATATTTCACATTAAGTCTTTGCCTGTCATGCAACCGCAATGAACTGAACAAAAGGTTACATCTCTTCAGAGAGCCAGATGACAGCAGGTCAGCGTAGATCATGATAAATGGAGCTGTTTGCAGAAAAATAGAGTTTTTAAGGGTTTTTTGTTCACTTTAGGGAGAAATCAAAGGAGGGATTATACACAACGGAGATAAACAACCCTTCAAATTTGGAATTAAACAAACATAAAGCTGTCTTTGAGGCTGAACACATTAGTGCGTGGTCTTAGGTCATCTGATATGATTTTACATACGAGCCTTTGCAAACCCTGAGGTCTTAGTTTATTCTAAAGTTTGAACCAAAACTTACAGTGACAGCGGTCCTCACCTGTAGAACAGCTTCTCAGAGAGCCTCAGGGCTGCAGAAACTGTCCATGTTTTTAAAGAAGCTGCAATACCTTTTGAACCTAGCTTTTAACAGAAATTTAGAAATATATCTACCTGCTATTTAAATTATTGAATGTGTTCATACTTTGTTTTTATTTTCTTCCAGGATGATGGTTTTCATTAGTGATTATACATGTCCGTGCTGCTTCAAGTTTTTATCTTTGATTTTACTTTTATGTATTTTATTCTTTTACATTTTGTTTTAACTCCAGTCGGGATCCTTCACACCAGTGACTAAGCCTTCTCTGTGAACAGGGTCACAGCATAGAGATCTCCTGGGTCTGACTGATCGATTAGTTAAGGGGGAATCCTGTGGTGATGCTCTCTGTGATCATGAGTGGGGTCGTTGCTGGTGTGGACAAATCCCCCAAATACTAATTCTCCACTTCAACATCAATCCAGATTTCTATCTACCATTCTTTTCCTTTTTCAAATCTTACCTTCATATCGTTTCATGTTTCATTTTGTTGGGTGTGTAGGGGTCAGCTCTTTTTTAATGCAAGGATCTTTGTTTTGCTTTTGGTTTTTAGGTTTAAATTATGTTTTCATTCTGTAAAAAAAACTTCTTGCTACTACAGCAGCAAGCATGCTTAATAAATACAGTTGATTTGACTTTTGATTTTCACATTAGAACAAAGTTCGGAAGTTGGTAATATTCCTTTGTTATAACAAATGAATAAGTAACTATAAAATCATGCAAATATACAATATTTGCATGATTTTGAATGATTTTATAGTTTGCCATCAATTGATTAACAAACCTTGCAAAATAAAGCTTGCAGTTGCATTTTTAGAAAATCAGCATTTCCTATCAAAGATATAATGATGACACATCCCGAATAAGAATGCTAAAGAGGTCTGCTGAGTTACAGTTTTGTAGTTTTGCCATTTCAGAATATGGCATCACTGCCTTAAATCATTCCAGGGGGCAGTGTGCGTGAATCGTACAAAAACTGTGCATCTTACTTAGTCATTTTTAAGTAAAGATCCGCCTTTAAACGTGAGCGTGTGTGAAATCCATGGCTAGGGACAAGATATCATTTGCTTTCATTGGAAGAACTGCTTTTAATGCTTTTATCATATAATTTTACTGCTTGCTCCTAATCATTACAGCTACAGTACCAGCAGTTTGAAAAAGTATTTTACATGAAATCTCCAAAAACAGACAAGTTATGGTCTAATGTATCCATTCATGTTTGTCACCTCAAAGTAGGCATGATGTTGGGGGGAGTTACTACAGATGCACTCAAATCTTAGTACATTTTTTCCTCCTAAAATCATATATTTCAGATCGCAAAATGTAAAGCTTTGGTACAAATCATCATTTAAATAGACTTTTGAAACTGAACTGCTTAAGTAATGCTACTTTATAGCTGTTTCTTTGCAATTTCACCTGCAAGCACCACACAAAAACTATGAAACATTAGAAGAAGTAAATCTAAAAATGATCTGCAGATCATTTTTAGATTTGCTTCTTTTAATGTTTCATAGTTAAAGATATGTTCTTTTTTTTCTTTTTTGCCTGTTTTCTCCAGAACTGGCAAGAAAGAGTTTATTTTAATTAGAAAAGAACATATCTTTAACCACTAGAGGGAGCTGTTAGTCTATGATTTGGCTGTTCACTGCATTTCAATCCCTTAAAAAGCAGCTCATCCAAGGGCAAAGCACCAAGCTGGTTGTCTCTCTTTCATAACGGGCTCCTTTGAACAAAACTTCTCTAAAGGATGCCAAGTTAAAGTGCCTTCCCCCTTTTTACATCTGGATAATAACTGCTGCCCAGCTGAGGAAGCTCCTCTGTCTTGCACCATTACTAAGAAAAACGATGTCAATAAAGCATAAGCGGGTGATTTAGCCATCCGGGCGTCCTTGTAAAGGATGTATACTGGTTCTAATCATGCATTATGGCTATATTATTGGGTCATATTTTTACCCTCCCAAACATGAAGACCTTTAAAGTGTTGCCTCATCTTGCTGGGGTGGAGCTTGGTAAGAGAAAATACAACCATCCAAGATTTTTCCCTATTTCGGGGAGGAAATAAAGCTAAAAATGATTCAAAAGTTGCTTCTTCATTTACAAGCAAACTAAAGTGAAGTACTTTTAGTTTCGCTGAGAGGTAATCAGTAGCTAAGGTTATCCAAACTCCCTTTAAAAACCTTGAGTGTGAGATTAAAGAGGAAACATGTCAAAATCCTCTTTGATGCCTTCAGATGCACTCGGGTTAAATCAATTAATTCATTAACTAAGTAGAGGTCACTGCCAATAGTTGAGTAAAGACAAATTAAATCAATTATTCAGGCTAATAAGATGAGAAATACTTTAATTAGTGAAAGTTTAATCAAAGCTGTGTGATAAAATATCTTCTGCACAAGATCCACAAGGCCTGTCAATGTATTTTTTTCACTATATCCCCAGAAAATATATGCATGTAAACCATTTTATGTGCCGGTATACTAATTCCATTTTAGAAATAGGATTTTCTGTCCACTTTTATTGATTGTAAAGAATGTCTTGGTTGCCAGCTAGCCCCCTGGTCTCATCGTTACTTCCTATTAAGGAATCAATTATCACAAAAAAAAAGTGAGGATGAAAAAAAAAACTAAAATAAATAAAGTGAAATGATGTGAAATGGGGCAAACAGTGAATACGTTCCAGGACATTAAGGTGTGCCAAGCCTTGAGAAGGAAATTAGGCAGACCTTCAGACTAATTAAAATAAAATATGGTGGGCAGTTATGTGAAACAGTTCCTTCCAAGTTTCCTAACCATAAAAAGATCATTTTAGAGAGTGATACAGGGCTGTTCACTTTCATTCCTCTTCAATCTATTATTTTCTTCGTGCGTTTCATCATATCTTTTGCCTGTGTGTCTCTGGAGTGCACACATCTGTGTGCGTTCCTAATCTTTTCAAGCCATCTGTTGTCTTCTCAAACCTGCTCTTGTAGATCTCAAGTATTAATTGGTTAGATGATACTTTGAACTTACTTGGTTTTGGGGTTTGATTCATTAAACTCAGTCTAAAAAAATGAGATGACTTCTAAAAGCTGTTAATTTTTTGTACATGTTGAAGGAAATTTGATATTTGGAAAAAGTCCAGCAAAAAGAAAGGCACTTTTAACGTTCTGTTTAGTATTTGGTGTTTCCTTTTCTGTCCCTGATCGGGTTTGACGAGTGTTAATCCTTGGCATAAGGAGACAAGGCTGGATTATAGAAACATCTGTATGGGTGAATGAGAGGGTTGTGAATCTTTGAGCATAGGAACTGAGAGAGGGGTGTTAGGGGTGACTTATGATCAAGAACACAAGTGAGGAGGAGACTGTATCCAGACAAGTTCTCCTTCTCAGGAATTTTTCCTTAGTTTTTACATACACAAGTGACCCTACGTAACTATTTTTTAAACAACCCATTTAAGTGCATTTTGTACTCATACCTGTTTTTTGGTTTTGCATCAAAATATTTTGCTGCGTTTTGTGTTATATATTATGTGTATCCCTCAACTGTACCCTTTTAAAAAAAATTCTTAAATGGATATGGTCTTTTATATAATAAAACCAAATTATTTTTCAGTGTAGAAATATAAAGATTATAAATAATCTTGCAGTTACAAATGCAGTCTGTGTGCAAAATATGTATTCCTTTAGTGCCAATTTGTAAAAAATAAATAAATAAATAACTACTTCTTTAGATTCTTGGGAAAAAAATGAGTTGGTAACACGAAACAACAATTTCATAAGGTGTATGAATGGTAAGAAAAAACTGAGATGGCACCAAGTTGAAACTTTTTTTTTTTTTTTTTTACATAGGCCTATATTGCAGAAATATTGCAGGAAAACTGCTTTATCAGGATGTTTTTAAGATTCTGTTAGGGGTGAAAAACAAACAAACGAAAAAAATCTCATATTTTTTTAAACACCATGCAACAAAATGTGTGAGTACAAATACAGAACTCAAAGAAATGTACCTTCTTTGAACACTCTGCTTGGCAGTTCTATCATAAAGATAAAAAATATTTGTGTAAAAGAAATGTGTTCACGACTCAAAGTCACTTTGCTCATAACAAACCGCCCACAGAGCCAAAGCCTTGCTTTAGAGTTTTACATGCTTTGCATATATATCTGGCTCCAGCTAGTAGTGATGCATAGAGTATTAATATGCAGGGATGATTTAGAGGGCAGGGGAGACTGAGGGGATTAGGCTTGCTTCAGTCCTCACTGGGGGGAGCTTGAGGAAGGAGGACGTTTACATCAACAAGCCCTGATTTATGTTGGTGAACAGATGGCAGAGAAATTGCTCTGTTTGGAAAAGATCTGCAATTTATTTTTGTTGATATTTGAGAGAAAGACAGCAAGGGGGAATTGATTTGATGGAGGCAAGAGGGGCTGCACTGAAGCTTTTTTTTGTTTGTTTTTTTTCAGTAAAAATTGAACAGAAAATCCTGTAATCTTACTTACACTAGAAAAGGATTACAGTCCAAGTTAGTTCAGATTTTATAAACATTTTTTTTACTAAAATGATTCAAAGCTGTAGCAGTTGAGGCCAAAAGTGGAGCAAAGCTTTAAATGACTTTCTGTGATTAAACATGCATATAGTGTATCCAAAATCAGCTCTGTAGCATTTAAATTAGCTGAACAAATATTAGGCTGGACATATTAGATTGAACAAAGCACCCTCCTTCCAGGCATGTGATGCAAACCAGGAAGTATCAAATGCTGGAGTTCCACCAAAGACCACTGGAAATAGACTGTAAAAGACAGGCATTCACCAAAAAGAAACATATTTTATCCGTTTTATGAAACTTTAAAAAAAAAATTGATTTCTTTGCTGTGATTTATGGAAACATTGGAAAAGATGCATTTTTACCTTTCCTTTAAGCTAACTTATACTCTGTGTTTTTTATAATTTTATTTTATGTCATTTTAGTTACTTTTTGTTGTAATTTTAATTGTTCTATATGCTTTTATTTCTGCCTTTTTTTAAACAATGCTTTCTATGATTTTATGTTGTGTAATCCGGGGAATGCACTGCACTTTTTATTGTCTTGCATTTGTGTGATTTTTTATGATTGATTGGACTGAGTCCGGAATAAATTCTGTCTGTCTGTTGTTGGCAACATTTTTTTTTTTGTCTCATTGAAGCTCAATTGTTTGTTAGGATCGTTGTTTTGGACCAGCAAATAGGTGGACCCGACTTCAAACTTCACTTTTGTCTTGCCCAATCACTATCTTATTTTTTTTCATGTCCAGCAGCTAATTAAACAGATAAGAGCTGAAGGCCTCTTGTTTTAGACTGATGTTACTGTCACAATAGGGAATTATGAATGTCTATAGTTGCATTACCTTTTTTTGTATTTGAGCTGTGTTTCTCGTTCCAGGGGAGGGTTGTCGGCGCTGCTCCCCTTAATGTTTCTTGCCCTGGGGAAGGGTCATCGGGACTGCATCCCTTTTCTTGAGGAGGGGTTCTGATACCCCTCACATCAGTCTAGCTGAAGGAACCCTAAATGTTTTCTGGGACTAGGCTTTTGTTTTGTTCCTCCATGTCCCCTCCCGCCAAGTGTTTTGTTGTATTTGGGCATCTGGGATCTGCTCTTTTGGTGAGAGGTACTGTGAGGAGCGTGAACTGTAGTTTGGTTATCTTTTGAATTGTCCCTGAGTCAAACTGCATCACCATGGATCCTGAGAGACGCCCGCATGCGCAGAACGCCTTGTATCTACGCTGAAGCAACCAATGCTACATCAACGCTTGTTATAGCTTGCTACTGCTAAAGTAATGCTAAAGCTACGCTGGCTTCAGCGGTGCATTACTACGCCAACGCCAGTGTGTTCAATTTTTTTTTTTCCCATTTTGTGCACGGTGACGAGTGTAGTCAAAATTCGGCGCCCCTTCCTGCCGCTCCAGGTACGTTCCAGCAAAGTACAGGTAGTGTGACCAAGCCCTAATCTGATCTGAATGAGTTTTTCAGCAGTCATTGTAACAAATAGAAGAGCGAGAAGGCGAAGGTTGACCAAAACAAACAAACAAAAGTATGAACACAAGGATGGCTTATAGTAGGCAATCGCAATACATGACCTCAAAGTGGTACATGATTTACACACACTTGTTACATCCCTTTTTGTCAAGTATAACAAAAGAATAAAGATGTTTAAAACACCAAACAATTCTCTCAATAAAATGATACATTTATTTACAAGAAAACACCAACCAACAATAACTTAAAAGTGAAGCAAAAGGCTTCAGGGTGAACCAAGGCCAAAATAACAAACAAAACCCCCACCGATCTGAAATCAGAAACCGCTTACCTGTTTATGAAAGAAAAGGGAAAACAATGACAAGATTCTGACCTCCCTAGTCTAATATAAACAGGAGAAAATGTGCACTAAAGAAAATGGCAGTTCATCCATTCACCAAACAAAAGACGGAGTGGACCTCAACAGAAAACTACAAAGTGCAAACCACATAACAAGTGGAGACGAGCATCACGCTGCAGGTGGAACTGGTTGCAACCATGCTCCCTTCTCACCAGCCAGAGGTTCACACAGCGATTTTAAGGCTGCTTCTATCAGCTTGGGTCCAGTTGGAAGCCACACCCCTTCAGCACCACACCTGAAACAGATCAAAGATCCACAAAACCAAAGAGGTCCCACTCTGACAGAAATAAAACAGACAATGTAAAAATGTAAAGGAAAAACTAAACTAAATACGGCTGTGGCCGTAACACATTTATAAAGAGTTTGCTCACCCAAACATGGAAGCTTGTTCACAGAGGAGCGCCTGATTTAAACAAATGTCTATTAAAAATCTATGCCCCATCATTACATCAAATATCCTGGGACAATAATACAGTGATGGCTTACTGGTTCAAATCAATACCAGCCATCTTTTCCCATAAACAAAAGTAAACGGAGCCAGTCCAAGAATGTTAACGTTTAATTGATTTATGGGCAGCATGGATGTATTGTTTTACATTAGGCAGCTAGGATGGAATATGTCGATTCTGCATGTTTCTGACTGAAGTGAACACATAAACCCAACTGCATTGCTATTGTCATAAAAAAGAAAAAAAAAACTCATAACTCTTAAATAAGATAGATAACCACTGTATTTTTGTACTGATCCATCATAAAGTAAACTAATCTGATGTCTGATTTTAACAAGCAGAAGAGAGAAAGGTCAATGCTAACAACACTCCTTAAGCCGTAGATGCGCCAATACAAATAAATTAAAATGGGTTAGAAACCACAGTAGTGAAGCAGTACTGGATGTGATTCTATGTTTTGTGTGCATTTGCATGCACAGGCTACAAAAAAGCTGTGCAAGTAAAAGGACCCTAGCAAAATTAAGCTTAAACTACTATCACCCATTAGTTTGATTGGCCTGAGAGGTCAACGGGGTCAATTGGGTCAATCACATTGTCGATTTGATGACCTAACCACACTGGCTCTGCAAATAGGGGCTGAATGCTGGAAACACTTATTCTCCTTCCCCTCATCTGAGTTATTGTGCAAGCCAAGGCTACCATACATTAACATAGAAAATCTATCCAAACACTTATGCTGATTTACGTTTGGAGTGCACTGCACTGTCAAACCTCTTGACCAGCTCATGTGAACATTTTAATGTAGGACGATTTATGCTGGAAATTATTCAACTGCGGTGAAACACGAGGCCTTGCTGAGTGGTGTTTTTTTTTTTTATTGTTCGGTGATACAGGTTTACTTTGTGAAGTTGCATGAAAGAGAAATTTGTTTCCAAGTTTTAAGACATTTTCCAAACAGTTCTTGACTTTATCATTCACAGTGTAGCTGTCAAGGGTCAAGGCAGCTGTAAATCTTTCCTAGAATGGACCCAAGCTTGCTTTAATGTCAGACTGTGCAGTCGTCAGAACATCTGAAACAGACTCTCCTCTCCCCAGCCACCTCCTCTGCTCCTCTGGGGGGACCACGAGACATTCCCAGGCCGGTCGGGAGGCATAGTCTCTCCAGTGTGTCCTGGGTCCTGGTCTAAATGTTTCAGTACCGTTTAGTTTGGCCAAGGCTGTAAATGTATGGCTTTTTCAGAAGTGTTAAAAATCATCAACTTAGATTTGCAAACTTGCATCTAAACACAAACTTGTAACTGGTACCAAAACTGAGATACTGGTAGAGCATTTTGAAGCAAAATCTCACTGACCTTGATCTACCACCGACTTTCATTTCATTCAGCATTCTGCCCAAGCATTAATCCTCCTGTTCTATAACTGTTATGCCTTACACTTGCATCCAACCACTTCTGATTTGAATTTCAACTCTAATAATTGCATTTCTGATTCTAGACTGTCTGCTCTGAACTGCTTTTTTTTATATATATAGCTGTGGCTTCAATTTTAAGAGTGGGTGTTACTTTCCGATCATTTTTGGAATTTGTTAAATCCCCAATAGGTGAACCTGGCTTGAGGTTTTTTTTCGGGGTTTTTGGGAAAGGGCTACAGCAGGAGCAGCAGGACGTAACAGAATTGCACTTTGGATCTTAGACCATGACTTGTTCTTTTGGGCACATTTTCTGCAACTTACGATGCTAAAGACACAAGGGGAGAAAGCAAATTTTTCAACGTGGACGCCTTAGTTCTGACATCTCAATTAACCTGCCTGATGAAGGAGCAGAGCAGCAAATGCCTTTTCAGTTTTGGGGAAAAAATGTAAATAAATAAACAAATAAACTTTTCCCCTGCTTTTATTTCTTTTAGGAGGAAATAAACCGATCAAGATAAATCATTGATTACTTCCTGATACATTTGAAACATTCCCTGGTGGCCTGGAAGTCTCAAGGTTTAAAATGTGTCATCGCTTCTATGTAACAAAATTAAGATCCAATTTGTCTTGTGCTTTTTTAAAAACATTTTTTGGCATATTACTGCTGACATTTTTGAAGAAAAACGACCAAAGCAGAACTGTGCAAACAACCTTTACCAGCTGTGAAACTGATGCTGGGTGAAGATTTTTCCTTGTCATCTAGACTCCCAGCAGTCATAGAATTGATCATGAATTCTTCTGTGTAGCTAAGCACCGTAAAGTCAATAGTGTCCAGTTGCAAACGTTTGCATCAAAATGACTCGCAAAAAAGACTGAAGCAACATAATATCTTAAGGTTCTGCAACAACCTTTTCTGTACTAAACCCCAATCAGATGTTGATGTAGTATATGAAAAAAAAAAAAACTTTAATAATGTTTTAAGAAGCCAGTATAGATGGAGAGGTATTTTGGACAGATGTTCATTTTTGCTAACCACATTTAAATTAGTAATTTACATAAAGTTAGTAATTTGTTTAATCTAATATGTCCTGTTCAGCTATATTGATATTTAAGGAAGAAAAGCACGTTTTTTTTGGTTTGTTTTTGCATATGCTTTATATTTTTTTCTCTGTTCCTGTCTCAGAATGCACTTTCTTCCATTGCCGCTATTGCGTCTAAATGCCCTCTTGCTGTCATGACCGTCAGCTGTTGAGACACAGGACCTACATGTGAACTGGACCAAAACGTGGCCTAGATAGCAAATACGAGATAAACGCATTGGCTTTCGTAACCCGCCTCCTTAATCTGCAACAAAGCGCCGGGCAACTTGTGTATTGTTGTCAGCGCCTCATTAATGGTAACACAGGTACAAAAGCAGTCTAACTCAGACATTCTCCTGCCCTGAGCTGCTCCAAAGAGGAACCTCAACTTGACGTTTTTACCATGACCTGTTACTGGGGGGTGAAAAGGTTAAAGGTCAGGAAGTCAAATGACCTAAATTCAACAGCATAAACAGCATAAACCACAGCAGAAAAAATATATAAATAATGATAATATAATAAAAATAATAATAAACAAATTAACTATTTTTAGTATTTCACCACGGAAATATATGTTTAACCTTAACAGCTTATTAGACTATGACTGAAAGTTAGAAATAAATAATTAACACTTTTATCTGAAGTAAAGAAAATTTACTAAAAGTCAAAACAAAACAAACATAACTTTACAACCCGCTGTGAGAGGTTTCAAACTCCAGGCCTTGAGGGCCGCTGTCCTACGTGTTTTCTAACCAACCTGCCTTTGAAGCTTCTTAGTGGCTAAGCACACCTGATCCAGGTAGTCAGCAGCAGAGAAAGGCAGGATTTCACGAGGGGGCTGGCCCTTGAGGCCTGGAGTCTGACACCAGGGACGTGCACAGGATTTTAGAGGGGCAGGGGCAGGCGCCATGGCAGCAAAAACACACTTTTGTGTCCTTTAAACAATATGGAAATTTAGTCAAATTTAAAAATAAATATTAATAGATAACTACTCAACCACATGACCGGTATAGGTGAAAATGATACAATTTTTTATGTAGAAAAAGTATTGTCAACATGAGTTCCTTCACTGTATCATAGATTTGGAAGACATCCAAAGCAATAAAAAAAACAGGAGGTTCTATTTCATCTCTCCTGACCGCCAGGGGCGCTGCTTCAAGCACTGAATGCTCCTTCTTGCGCATGTGTAGTTCGAGATTTTAAAAAGTCACCTGTGACCTCCAGGTGACCGCATGTGAGGCTATAAAGTCACGTGGCACCAGGAGCACAACCCCAACTTCTTCTTGCTCATATGCGTGGTGCATGCTTGTGTTTCCATTGGTCGGTGTTTGCTTTTTCTCTGCCTGCTGCTGGTAGCCTCGTGACGTTTTTGTCGGTGCTGCGAGCGTGTCTCGCCCTCCAGAGGCTGCGTGTGTGGTTTTTCCTGCGGCTCTCCAGTGCCGCTGCTTGTCTTGCAGCACTTCTTTTTTTTCCCCTTCTTTTTTTGCAGACCCTTGGCCCTGCTTGGGGTGTTCCTGATTGCCTCGGCTGCCGTGGTTGTGGTTTTTGTTGTAATTGGAAAGATTTTATACAAAAAATTGTGAAATTGATAATTTAAAGAGACATAATTTAAAGAGTAAGTGCAAGTATAATCAGAAAAATATCTAATTGAAGTACAGATTAGTTTCAGACTTGTAGTGACGAAGCTGTGAGCTCGCCATAAAAATAGGTCATTTATTTTGAAAATCCACCCGGCGTTTTATTTTTAAGTTACCAACCAGCTTCCTGTCCCAACATGCTCTTTTCTGTTGACTTGCTGTGCGTTTCTGGCAAAAGTAGAAACTAATTTCCTGAGCGTTTTTCTGTCATATTAACCATATTAAAGGTCGGTGAATCAGCGAATATAGACCAGAACTTACAAGATGAAGAGAGTAGCTTCACTGTCACGTGTCTTCAGTGAGGCAACAGTTTACATCGTTGTCTCTCAGTCTCTCTCTGACGGCTCTGAGTCCGATCGGAGCCGCAAAGTCAAAAGCAGCAGATCAGAACTCCTGTAATAATAATAATAAAAAAAGGTACGATAGAACAACGTGGGATTTTTTTGTATCTACTGTTTTGTTTCCTGTATTTCTGACAGTAATGTATTAATGTCAGCCAAAGATAATATTACAAAAATAAAAAAACGAAGGGACTAGGGCACTTCTTAATATGAGGCAAAAAGGTCAGGTGCTCAAGCACCCCTAGGGCCCTATATGTGTACGTGCCTATCTGACACCAAAACTTGAGACCTGAATTATTTCCAGCTAAGAAGAAAATAAATAAGTAAATAATATCCCTCCCTTTTTTTTCCCTTTAGGTAGATTCAAATAATGTAATTTTAGAGCCAAACTGGATTGGTGCATATTTGCATCAACAGGCATCAAGAGGTTAAATCCCCATCAATTAATTTGTAACTAAAAATGTGGCATCAGAAACATCTCAAAAGTGTGCAGAGTAAGTGCAGGCTTAGGTCAATTTTTACAGAGGCTTTGCCAAAAAGTGACAACCAAATCATATCTTCAAACTCTTCCTCCTTGCTGCCTGCTCTATTCTGCTCCTCTGTTTTTCCCTTCAAATGTCAGTGGGGGGCTTTAAGCTTCTGATTGATTGCTGTTCTACCTCATATATCTTCACTTGCCGACAAGAGATTACCAGTATCAATTAGTGTTTATGGGAAACTGGCAAACCTACTTAACAGCCTGACTCTTATAGAAAAAAAGGAGTGGAATTTGCACACATTTTACATATTCCATAAAAAAGATTAATATCTGCTTTGTCTGCTGATTGGAAAACGCACATTTAGCGTATGAGTGAAACAAAAATCAAGATGAGGAGACCAGCTCTCCAGCTTTTGACAATAGCCGTGTTCAGAGCTGGAGCAGATCAAATGACCACCTCCACCCCCGGTGACCCCAGCTTTGAAGGTTTGCGGTTACCTCAAACTCCTCTAATATTAAACGCAGACATCTATCATCTTTGTCCGGTCTCCGCTTAAGCAGGAACACTTGCAGGAAACGCATGCACAAAAGTATTTATTTAAGTCTGCTTGTGTGGGCATTTTTATCTGAGGTGTTCATGTGTGTGTCAGGAAAGGACAAAAGATAGACACACAATTACATATTTAGGAAAAGAACAACACCATGTGGTATCAGGCATGTAGAAAGAGAAGAGGGAAAAGCACAAGAGTGAAGACTGTTGAGCTGCACTTGCATTCTCCTTGGTATGATTCAGTTTTCAAAATGCACATCATTTTCTCTTATTTTTTAAATCTTAATATATTTCTTCAGAAATAATTATTAGAAAACCACTAAAAAGCATTTCTTCATACTAAAAGGAAAAAAGGCACAATTCTTAGCATTAAGCAATATTTTCCTGCTGAGAGAACAGCACAGCTCAACGCGGCTTACCTTCCCCAGGTGGGGTTTTGTCTCAGTCAGCTTGGTACAAAAAGCATTTAGTCTCCTCCTGAATAATCCAATGACAGCATCCGGCAGATGGGAAGCTGGGGTTCGAAACCTGAGAGTGACACCTGACACATAAACACACGGAGGGGACTTTGGGACTGGGTGACTTGAGGTAACTGGTGGTGGCTTCTGGCCGTGTCATCTGACCCACAGCTCTCTCTGGCCTCTCTACATGTGTCTTTGGGGAAGTTTAAAGTCTCACTCTGATCATGTTTTGATCTATTTTCTTTTGATCATCTTTTGATCTATTTATAAAACGTCGATTTCTAGAACATAGTTTCTGCAAAGCAACAGGAGCTCCTTTGAAATTTTCCTCTGAGTTGTTGGCACAGAGAAAGCCTGCCCTCTTTTCCCATCACCCCTTTGTTTACACTCTCCCGGTAGCAACAAAAATAATGAGCAATGTTAGAGCTATCCAGCCGCACAGTTTTGAGCCAGATGCAAGCTCAGACAAGGAAATGAAAGATATACATGGATCTAATGGTTTACAAGCGGATGCATCCGAATGGAGCATGAGGCCTGCCGATTGTAATTTTTATGTAACAACTATAAGTTTTTTTCACACTATATATTCTGTTCCTGATTCACCCTAATTTGAATAAAGAAATACTCAGAACTGCAGTTTTAGGGTGTCTACAGACTAGAAAAGTCCATTGGTCCAACCGAGTCCTCTTAATTTGGTATGGATCACATCCTGAACTTTGCGTTAGGTCTGTATTCAGAGTTCAGACCAGCCATCAGTTGGTCATTTCTGTTCTGGGCCAAAGTTTGTAAAAAAAAACACGTGACTAAAGATCTTTTCAGTCATTGGTCAGGAATTACAAGAGCGAGGTAAATAAATAAGAGACAGAATAATCGTAGTCCTGTGCTTTGCAATCCTTGTAGGGGTAGTTCACATATTCAAACTTGATATTTCGCTGACCAGTTTTGAATGTCTGTATCAAGGTCAGGCACAACACTTTTTAGTTTTGGTATGGTGGAGACAATGCTGCAAAGCGGTTGCTGAGGAGAAGATGACATGAAGGTGCGCTGAAAAGTGCTTATGACATATAGATTGTTGGGAAAACGGCGTTAGAAGCAATGTGTGTCGTGTTAAAAGTTGTTTCAGTAAGCCTGCATTCATTCAAATTTCAATGAGTTACTGTGTCTCATTGTTGCTCCGTGTTTTTCTGCAGCTCCTTGGTTGCTTCATTCCCACTCTGTGGCATCTCATATTACTCGGCTACGGTGGCCATTGGGTTCAGTTGGTCCACTCCGAGCGTGGAGCCTATTCAGTTTAAGAAAACTGAGAGCGAACTGGAGCTCTGTCTGAATGGAAACAAACCGAGACCATCTTGAAAGATGGGTTAGAGAGTGGTCCCTGTCCCAGGCCAGGGTCCGCTTGGGTGGATTCAGAAATTTGTTCCGGATTATCGGGGGAAGCAAACTCTGGTTCACTTTAGGCGAACCAAATGTGTCCAGTCTGAGTACACCCTCAATATTCTTTATATATGTCCTCCATCATGAGAAAAATGCTACAAAAACAAGCTAAAAACACCAAAATCATGATTTTCATTGGAGAGGGTCATTAAATCAGACACAGAGGTTTGCGGTGGGAATAAACATTACTCCTCACGTAACTTTCAACTTCTTAGAAGAGCAAACTTACGCAGGTTCATGTCCCAGCTGTCAACCAGTCGCAAATACCACACTGTATATTTGCAGGCCTCCTCTATGAGTTGCCCTGAATGTGGTGCTCAGTAACTTATTGCCCTGTCCGTAACCTTTCTGCACAGAAGAATCCATCATCTCAAAGTGTGTGATCCATTCTAGTCCATCTTTGCTTGAGTTGGGTGGGAGGGGGCATGATGAGTGGGAATGGGGGCTGAGCAAGCATGCACATTTGTGTGTGGCGGCACAACTTATGAGCTGTCAGCACAAAGTGCAGAGCCTTGCCGAAAACTGATGTCCACCGAATGACTGACAGTAATGTTGGACCATTATGTTCTCAATATATGTGTGCACATGTTTGCGTGATTGTTGTGCACAACTGTGCACTTTAAACTTCCCATTTAGATTTTTTTCAGCCAAGAAAGCTTTTTTTTTGTTCTACTGCTGTATTCATGAGATGCACAGACTTGCCACTTGTCATTATGATGGCTTCATAACTGTCATCCGGGAGAGTGACTGCTGAATTTTAAACATGCCGTTCTTGCCCGTTGATGCGTCGCTCACCTTTTTCAAATGTTTTCCCACATTTTAATCTGTTTCTGTATATTTTTAGATAGTGGGTGCCAAATCCTGTTTGTTGTTTCCCTGTTCATATCTAAAACCACCATCAGGTTCAAAGTGTGCCTTTGTCTCTTGCTGAACCTCACTTTTACTCCAACCCCTCCACTTTTCTCCTCCTCATCCTTCATTTCTCCTCCACACTCAGTTTTTCCTTACTTTTAGACATTCTTGCCTCTCTTCTGCACCTCTTGTCCCCCCTTTCCCACCCACACCGACCCTCCTCTCT
>BSAI01000108.1:10580434-10643432 GCA_036245035.1 Adrianichthys oophorus
TATCTATCTATCTATCTATCTATCTATCTATCTATCTATCTATCTATATCATGTCTCTCCATTGTTGTGGCTTTTGCTGAAATATGCTTGCAGTTTTTCTAGTATCCATTAAGGGGCACCGCTGAGTCTTTTTAAACGTGATTTTATTTTCAGAACTGAAAGGGAAAGGAACATAAATGAGACAAATTTCCCTGCTGTCGATGAGATCACGTGACAACACGTCTCAAAAGGGAAAAAAAAGACTTCAAGCAAAACAATGCTGGTACCAGCATCTCATGACTGAAGCTGGTGAAAAAGATACATTTGCGAAGGAGAAAAAAGGTGAGAACAAAGGCAACGAGTCAGAGCAGTTCCCCTTAAGTTGGGATCACTTGACTCCAACCTCTCCTCAACCCCAGGCGCGCGCGCAGAGATGGAGGAAACGGCGGGCTGAGTGGGCACCATGTGGGATGAGACCGCGGAGTTAACAGCCCTCCCCATAAAAGTGTTTTATCACATATCTTGTAATGCAACACATTAAAGGCTTGCTGTTGTTGTTCCCAGCAAGGTCATCACCCCTTTCCGCTTCACTCCTGTCGCCTTTTCTGCCTCCTTTCCGCCTGTTTTCGCAGTGAAACCAATGCATCATCTCAGGGTTGTTATACTCATCAAAGTGCGGGCTTCCACATCTGCAGCCAGGCTTCAGCTTATCGCCTTTCTCTGCGCACTTCTTTATTTTTACGCACAAATTCGTGCGTAATCGCCCCTGTGTGTCACTGCCGAACTGCTTTTGAGTTTATCCCGGGATTATTACAGTAAAACCTACTTTTTTTTAACCTTTTATCGGTATTTTCGTGCCCATCTTTCATCCAGTCATCATCTTAATGAACACATATATGGATTTTCTTTATTATTATTATGATTATTCCTCCCTTCATATTTAAGTCCAGGCTTTTTTTTCCTGATAATCCCATCAGTTCAGCCTTATATCTCCCTCCCTTAACCCCTTAACTCCCTGTCAGCTCTGGCAGTAATAAAAGAAAAGCATAATCCAGTGTTTAGAAATATGAGATATTGGAATCTGGTGGATTAAGAATGGCCTGGTTTACCCCAGAAGTGGTACCTCTGTGTAAACAAGGAGAAAAGTTGGTGAATTTGTGCGCAAATGAATGTTTTTTACATCCTATGTGTGTCTTGCCCAAAGAAAATCTATACAATTTCTTCCCATTACACATACGTTTATTTCTACCCCATGCGCGTAAGGAAAGAGGGAGTGTTCCTATTATTTATGGGTGCCAGGATTTGAAATGATAGATCAGGAAATTGGACCCTTTTCCTTTTTCCCATTTTCCTATTTCATTGCACCCCTCTCATTTATTCAATACCCCCCTAAAATGGAAATGCGTGTGCGCAGGCGCATCCCGGACAATGCGATGTGAATTTGATGTAAAACATGCTCATAACTCTAGTCTACGATGCAACATATGACTCCATGTAATTTCATTACTTAAAAGGATTATTTTCTTTGTCGCAAGTTTGTTGTTTGTGTGCACGCACGCGCATTGGTGTATTTTTTATTTATTTATTTGCATGCTCTGGCGCACGCCGACACATGCATGCATGTGTTTGGCCCTAAAGAGGATGGACATTATAGGGACGTCGTGTTTGTTTGCGTCACGCGCGTGCCCTGTGGGGTCTGCAGGAACGCATGCGCTCAAGATCTGGGAAATGCAAAGTGGGGAAAGACATCAAATAAAGAGGCGAGCTTTCTATTGACATTAAAATGATTCAAGCCCTTTTCTAAAGGATATTTTACTTTGCGCACAATAGAGTTGCATTTTAAAGAGAACAATAAAGGTTGGATCGCAGCCATTTCTTAATTAGCTCTATGAGAGCATATGTATCTATTTAAAATATTTTCTTGCATGTTTGGACATTTATGTTAATAAAAACGTGTAGGTCTTAAAGGGATTAACTTATTTGTCTACATATTTATTTTGTGACCACATCACAAATAATCACAAAAGCTGGGGTCCAGAAAGATTACATGATTGTCTGTCTTTAAAAAAAAACAGAGATGTGGTGCATATTGACAATACCAACAGATTGTGGGCATAACAACCTATCAGTTCAAATCAAATCATAATTTTTTTTTAGCTTTTTGCCTTGTTTTTGCATTTTATCTCTGCAATGCATTTAGAAAATAACAAGAAAATGACAAGGAAAAGGCTATATGTTAATACTAGCTTTGAATTCTAATTCATTAGATACTAGCATTTGTAAAAAAGACATTAGATCTACTATTATGCGATGTTCGATGTTTTTTTCTAGTGCATGAGACTCATTCAAATAAATCTTAGTGAAACAAAGCAATTTTTTTTGTAATATATGTTTAAACATTTGGAAATGTATAGAAACATCATGGATGCCCTCTTTTTGTGTTAAAAGACTTTTGGGGAAACTTTTCTGCGTTTGGTCTGACCAGCTATGTACAAACATTTGTAAGTGTATTTTTGTGCTACAGTGTGTGTGTTTGTGAGCATGTGTGTGCACAGTTTGTATCAGACACTTCAGTCTATTGGATTGAGATTCATTCCCTATTTAAGGGTCAGGGTTCGGGCCACATGCGCGTTGCATGCTCCAGTGATCAATACCACCGCCACACACCCTGCCTGACCCTGGCATTTTTGTCACCATAAATCCACCAAGTCCCATTCTCCCCTCCTCCTCCTCCTCTTCTTCATCCTTCTTTTTTCTTCCTGGGTCATTTAAAGAAGTGATGGAGTCAAGTGGGAGCACTTTGTGAGATCTAAATACATTTAATGCAGCAGGGGATGGCCGTTTAATGGCCAATGCTTGGAGATTCGACGGATTGTTTTGCTCCGGAGGGATGTTTGCATCTGATGAAGATAGTCTGAATCCTTCATCATGTGATGGCTGGGGTTGTTTTAAGAGAGAAGGGATCTGGTGTCAGAAAAAAAAGGAAAATTTGGGGGGCTGGAATGTCAAATTACTTCAGTTATTTGACCAAAAAGCGTTACTTGAGCAAAAAAATGAAAGACACATGATGGTTAAATTAACCTTTATATTGTCTTCGAGTCAAAATGGATCTATTTACACACTTGAAAACAGGTTCATGTTAACCCAAGCACAATATAAAGGTTAACTTAACCACCAAAATTTAGAATATAAAAAACATGCATTTTTTGTGCGTAACTTGAATCCCAAAAGTGGAAAAATGATTTTTGTTCTTCCTTCTCCACACGACCTTCGTCCTGTTTCTCATTCCATACAACATGCAAATGAGGTGCCCTTCACCTCCCACCTCTCCCACTCTACATGCGCGCATCCTTTACCTCCTTCGTCTCTCCTTGCTTCCTTCTTTCCATCCTTCCTTCCCTCCTGAGGCCTCCTGTGGAAAAGCTGTCACACCGCAGACATGTCTCCCTGCCGTGCTTTGATATAATAGCATAAGGTTTGCCTGTTGACCAAGGTCAGGGACGAGCAATCTATTCAGTCTACTCATTATTATTGGAGGCATAAATAAATTTGGATGGAAGACAACACCTTGAACTTTGACCCTTTACCCTCAGCTGAAATTTATCTTTTACCATTTATTCCTGTTGCTTGGTGACGAGTCGTGTCTCCTGCTCAGCCTCTCTGTTTTCTTCCATGTGGAAATGAAACCCCATTAGCTAAATAAGGCACCTCCTTCCACTTTACATATGTACCATGAAATAAAGCAGTTTCACACCACAAAATTGAGACACTGCATCCGTTTACCAGAAAGCAATTCGATTTTTAAATAGGATAAATCTTGGCTTTTATTTTAATTAATAGTTTTTTTAAAAATCTATTTATGGTCCAAAACTCCTGATTTCTGCGGTTTATGATCACTTACGAGATAAACAGTACTGGATATCTTGCGGTGAATGGCCTTTGAAGCTGGCGAACGTAACACCGCAAATGCTGAGCAGAAGGTGAAAACAAACGGTGCTGTTGTACACCTGTAAGGTTCGATTACAGCGTGTCAAACGAGAAGTTGCTCTATTTTAAATAGAGCTAGCAGGCGATTCCTTTCAGGACTGCTGAAACTTGCATGACGAGATGACGTGTCTTTTATAAAAAAGACGTCGGAGACGAGGGATAAACGAGCGCATTTGAGCTCTGCTTTCTAAGTGCGGTTCATAAAAAAGGCATGGAAAGCCACGGGGATGTGCTGCAGTCCTGTTAGGAAGAGTTCAGCACATCCTGTTCCTCGCCGTCCCTGATCTCTCCCATCCCTCCCCACCCACCAGAAACCAAATTATAAAATCATCGAGAGCATGATGAGATTGCTGCTTGGTTATTAATCTTCAATAAATACATCTTGACCCAGGGATTAAGTGTATGCCCTCTCCACCCTGTTGTCCTCTCCCCCCCACCATTGCAATTCTCTTACCGCAGCATGAAGCACTCTCCAGAGATCCACACACATTAATTTAAAATTTATAGAGAAGAATCACTGACAAGGAAAACAAGAGCCAGGAGCTGGGAGGGAGAAAGGGGGAAAAAAGGCTGGAACTGTTCTCCCAAAATGAACTGAATGCTGGTGGTTAAGGCTTGCGACCTTGGAGAGCTGTCAGGCCACAGCGGGATTTCTTTTCCTCAATGAGTGAGACAAATAAGACAGCGGAGGAAACCGCTCAAATGAGGAGGCCTAGGTGAAGCTCAACTGCAGTTCCCCCCATAATAAAATATGCAAAAAAACAGCATGTATTTTTCCCACGTAAAAGAATTTGTACACATTTTTGAAGACCGAAAGCATCATACCGTAAATATCTTTTTAAAGTTGCCACAGAGACTAAAACAACAGTAAAATCACAATTTTCAGATGTCACTAATATCAAAACACATGAACATAAAAATTGAGTTTGATCTTTGTAGTTCAGGAGTTGAAAAAAGTTAAAATAAAACTGCCTCCCCTGTACCATCCGTCACACATTCAGAAAGAAATGAATATAACAGGAATACGTGACCACTGTTGTTCTGTTTGTGTCTCTCTTCTTCCTTCTGCCTTCTCTGTTCTGCGTACCAGAAAGTTTTTGTCTTTTCATTTTCAACGTAAATTACAGCAACAGGCCGGGAAAAGCCGAGTTGTGTATAAGATTACACACAATACTGTCTATAGCAAAGACCGGCCCTGACTTCAATAAATCTGACTTGTCATTTTCATCAGACATTCAATTTGTTGACTTTTGAAATAGCAACAATCCAGTCAAATTATGCAAGTTTTTTGTCACGCAAATGAATTCTTCAGATCATGCATTCAGTCATAAATGGAAAACATACGGCTACATTCACATTGCCAGATCTGATTTGCACCAGGGTGTGTTTCCTCGTCAAGTCTCCTTTTAAGCTTTTCTCACAGGCCTGGTTCTATTGTTTGTGAACCTAGCTTGGATTAGCACTATGTCTTTTGTTTCCCATTGCCATGAGGCCAACTTCAGGCTTTCCGCCCTCTAACTTAACCCTTTAACACTAAAGATGTCGCCGGCGACACCTAAATGAGACATGCTCTTTGAGATCTTTCAGCATGAACCAGCTGGTTCTGATGTGGAGAAAGCAGCTTCTCGTATCACTTTTGCACCGACATGCAACACATTACTGACCTTAACTGTTGCATAAAAGCGCAAGGCGCTTTGACATAATCAGCTGATTGCATAAACGATTCAAGAGTTACGATAATGATAAGGTCACAAATACAAATGCCACCACGCAATGGGGAGGTATCAGCAGAATCTTCAAGATGCCCGTTTTTTTTAAAATTGTTGCCATGTTCATGAAACTAGATGGTGGCAGTCAGGCATGCACTATGGCCCACTTTTTATATACCTCTGGGCTACCAGAGACAATTGCACATCATCCAGTCAGAGCTGCTGCCGGCTAGCACCGACATGTGGCTGTCCAGATGTCACTCGATTTCTTATGGGTGTCATCCCCACCTGTCCCTGAACTGCCACCACACGACCTTTGAAACACCGCGCTGTGCTTAAAAATGTGACTGCCGCCTCCCGGTTACAATAGCGGCAGCGTGGCCACCTGCCAAATTTGCTGAAAGACTTGCATTTAGGTTACCGCGCGTGCCATTTTGGGATACGTGACCATAGCCTAAGTTAAGGAGTTAAAGAGACCCCAACTTCTTTCTGAATTAAGGCAAAGACACAGAACGGGGCGGGGTTGCCCAGACAAACGCTGAATTGTCAAAAAACTATTAAATGACTAAACTTCAAAATTCAAATTAAAATAGTAATCAGGCTTGGTGTGACAAAAAAAGATGATGGTGCCATCTACAAAAATCCAATTTTTGCTTGGTGCTGTAGGGACATGGCTGCAGATGCCAACAGCTGGAGCAGCAAACAAGCCAGAAGAAGAAGAACAAACATATTCTTTATCAGAAAGGGAACTCTGGGTTCAGTGGACGCCACCAACTCCACCAAAATCCTTAGTTGACATTTTATATTTGATTCTGAGACACTGTCTGGCACACTGACTATTTAGTTAGGTAACAGCAAATTAGATGACAAAACTCAACTGCACAGGCCTGGTTCTGTAAATGTGCGACCACTTTTTAATGAAAAATTGGAAAACAATTGAGGTTAATGTTATAATGTTGTTTTAGGGCCTACTCGATCCACATCATCTATAACAGTGATGATAACAGTGGTTGGCTACTCATCATGTCTGGCTCCACTCAAAACATTTCTTTGCCATTCAAGCGTGTGTGCTCCTTTTGCCAGTGTATTCATGGTTTGTCTACATTGTCAACTTGTTTGCAGTCTACTCAGATAACTTTGTTTTTTACATTGCTTCATGTTATTGTATGAAGAGCTTCTTAATCTCCTTTTTGAGTTTTACACTTTTAAATACTGCAACAGCAAGGTTCTTTTACAATACATTCACAGCAGAACTACACTGTAAAACCTCTGCAAACAAGAAAAGAGCTTAAATGAGAGGTTACCATATTGTTTGGACTATAAGTCACGACATAAGTCACAGATGCAAAACAATGCACAATAAAGAAGAAAAAAATAATATACAAGTCGTATAAATTGCACTTTAGTGACAAATTTATTTGAACAAAATACTGGACCAAGAACAGGCATTATAACGACATGGAAAACAATATTGACTGAATGTTTTTGATGTTTCATTACTGTAACCATATTTAGCTATTTAGAATATTTGAGTGAAAACTGTAGCATAAAGAGCATACTAAAAAGTCAACTAAACTCTTTTTTTACTTCAAATGACTAAATCCATTGAATGGGCTCTATCTTTCATTCATCGGGATTTTTAGTAAAAGTATCTGCTGGGCTGATTATTTGCTAAAAACAAATGTAAGAAAAAATTAAACAGAAGTTGTTTTTTCTTTATCAAAAGTATTATTTTAGTAGTTTTGCTCTTATGTGTTTGTTTAAAATTAAAGGTGACTTTTGTGTGACCATCGTTCAGGATTTTATAGCAAAAAAAACAAATCTAACATTCTCTAGTTGCATGTCTGAACACAAATGCATGTTCTGAAAAGCAATATTCTACCCTTTCTTTGTTCCTCTTTGATTTGATCCATGCTAACATGAAAACACCAACAGGCACCCATCCAGGGCTTGCCCTCCTTGTCTCTGTTGCATTTATCCAGGCAGCTAAAGCTATAAGCTTTGAGTGCCTCAGCTACCCTCTTCTTTTTGGCCGCTTCAGATGCCGGCTTTAAAAAGAGCAATTATTCTAAGTGATTTATCACCTTCTTCACCCAGAGATCAGAGCAGGCTCAGGCCTAGGATCCTCTTTGATGGTCAAACCAGACGTGGCTACTTAAATTTGACGTGGCTTCACTGCACCAGTACTCTTATTTATGCAAGCATTTTTGGTTTTCTGGATGCAGGAATTCTCCATCTCTGTTTGCCCGTGTTGCTCCAACGTGACAGACGAGCAGTTTCCTTCCCTATGGGTGCTGTGATAATTGAAATGTGTGACGGCTGGCTGCTGGTGCAGCAAACCATCTGTGAGTCTGAGTGGTTTGGTGACTGTTGCCGTTGTGGGCGGGGAGGGTTGAGGGTTATGTGAGAGCCAGACAGCCTCCCCTGGGGAGCTGTTAACACCTCGTAGATGGCAAAAGGCCTCAAGACGGCCTTTTGCCGAGCCAAGGCAAATATGAACATGTGTTGCTGTGAGTCCTGTCAACCTGCTAATAGAACTGTAAGTGGTCAAAACATGGAAATGCAACGCTCAACTGTTGGAATGAAATTAGTCTGTAAATCTGCATGAAATAAAAAACCTGTTTTATTTGTTTTACTGAGATTTGTGCTCCAACTTGATGCAAACAGCGCCACATGTGTACACTTTTCAGCAATTAGGAAAGATAAATCCAATGCCTGTTAATGAATCTGTAAAACTGTAGTGAGCATGCAGTATGAAGCAGAGAGTTGATGGCTGGATGAAGTACTTCTATGATTTAATTAAAAATGACAAACATCCCGCCCGCAGCGAAAGGAAGAGCCGAGTGATCCATTAGCGGCGACGTTTCCAACGCGAATGCATTTCAGTCAGCCATTGCAGACAGATTACCAGCTATTGCGTTCCTGCATGCGAATGAAATGAAGAAATAATTATGCAGTCTGCAGCGAGTAATGGGAGGGTGGAGCTGTGATAGATTTGATTATAGCTGTCATTCAAAACATACACTAATCACCGGGCTGATTAGTTAGATTGCTAGATTGTGGTTGCTGATGCCATTAATCCAAAAAAAAAAAAGTGGCATGGCCCTGAAACAGACATGGCAGCCTGTGTATGAAGCCCTTGCCCTGGGTTTCAGGGATTCATCTAAAAATGGATGGATGAATGAAAAAAGTGCTATTCTATGCTCTTGTACTAACTTCTTATAAGTAATTTTTTAAAATGTAGTTTAATTTTGGGGATTTGTCCTTATTGAAGCATTATACACATTAGCCTATTTTGATTTTTTTACTAGAAGAAAACCACAAATGCAACCCCCTCAATGAGGATTCCTGTCTGTTCAAGTAAAAATACTTTTCAATAAACTCATCACCTTCATTGATGGATATCTGCATCACTTTTCCTTCCCCCGTTTTTTTCCCTTCTTGGTGGGTTCCAAATTAAAAAAGAGCATTCACCTTTATTCATGCATACATTTGCACGCACGCACACAGCCAGCCTCCCCTCAGTTGCTGCTCCATTAGGTCTGAATCATAGCTGTGATATGTAGGACCCAGGGGAGGTGTTATTGTCAGTTCTGATTTAGATGGCTCCATCTGACATGATGCTAGAGCGTGTGTGTGGGTGTGTGTGTGTGCGCTTGTCTTTATGTGTGTGTGAGGGACAACAGGCGTCCTGCCAGGCTTAGAGTCCTTTACAGGCGGAACAGTTAAAAGCAACAGTTTAAAAGAAAGCTGCCAAGCACTATGCAGCTTCAGCAGTCATCTTTCTTACTGAAACACAACTTGTCATTTTTTTTTATTTTGATGCCATCCATCGCAAGCTTTCAAATAATGTAATTCTAGTTTAGTAGAACCATTAAAAAAAAAAAAAATCTGTCACCTGTAAACCTCTGTTAGCCACAGGTGAGTGTACGGTCTTTGTTTATCTTCACAGTTTTTGCTCTTCCTAAATTTTAAGAATAAATATTTAATCGAGTTATGTTAAAAAAAAGAGGAATTCATTTAAAAATTATAATTCCAACTTTTCTTGAAAAAGAAACCTTGAAAGAAAAAGAGCCATAATACAGTGAATATAGTAAAAAAAAAATGTCCTGAGTGTGCTCTTCTCATTTTCAATGAGAAAGATGTTCAACCAATAAGAAAACAGGAAAAATTAGATTAAAAACTACATCCTGAAAAAAATTTTAACTTTAAACTGAATATGTTAACCCCCCCCCTTTTTTTTTTACCAGTAATTCCAGTATTTTAAGTTTACAAAAGTAAACTGTTATTCAGTGTTGGTAAAAAAAAAATGTACATTTTTACATTTTAAGTGAATTCAAGTCACTTTTCTTCTCCCAAAAGAAAAGTGTTCATCAGAAAGAAGAATATAGAATTCATGCAGGAAGTTATTACTTTTTTTGGTTCAAAAAATGGGGTACAAATTAAAAGCTGCAATTTTTAAAGAAGATATTTGTTCAGAAAAAAATGTCAGGAGAAATATTCCGTTCCACTTTTCAATATGACACAAAATGAAGACGTAGTAGTACTTAAATGTAGGTGGTTTTGTACAGAAGAAGCTGCAAAAACAGAATACATTAATATATTATAAGAACAGGTTTGGCTAAAGATATTCTTTTCGCTTTTTTCTTTACTCTCCTTCTTTAAGTTATTGTTTTTCTTTCTGCACTTCACCGAGCTTACTCGAAAGCAGCCAAAGAGAATCTTACTTGTTTTTGACTTGTTTTTTAACATGTACAAATGGCAAAAAACTCTTATCTAAAAGAGCAGAACATTTCAAATTATATTAATCTCCTATTGAAATCCTGCACATTACTTTAAAATTTCTTTTAGTCTTGGTTATTTTCAATTCAGTTTTTCATTAATTCGAACGTCACTTTTCACTTTTTGAGTGATTCCCATGCGGATCTTAGCAAACTCTCATTTTTCTTCACGTCTTCCCTTTTTCTCACCCTCTTTTCCCACCACTTGGTCCCACATTACATTACTGGGTTGTATTTAGCTCATCTGACAGATTGAAAATCCATCCTAAACTAATTCTTGTCTTAAATGAAGGCAGATTTTCACTCAATCAGGGAGAGTGGAATAACAAAGGTTTGACCCATAGATACTAAAATCTCACACCTGCTGGGTGACCTTTCAGAAGCTTTTTTTTCCCCCAGAATATTCAAATCACATTTGGCTGAAGGTTGTAATGGATGTTTCACAGAACTGCAGATGACTTGACTAAGATTGTTTACTGCAACTCCTTCTAATGCCACACACAAACAGCCAATAAGGAGGGCTTCAAGTTACACACCTACTGCTTTTGCAAAGCCACGATGATACCTTCCACTCTGTTGGGTATCCGGCCCAGTGTTTGTTTTCTTGTTGTGGGAACCTGAGGAGCAGAACCGGCAGCAGTGGGGGGAAAGAAGTTGGACAATGCACTGGAAAACAAAAGGGGTTTAGGGACACCTGGCTATTCTCTCCATGGATATGCTTTTATTCCAAATAAATATTTTAAAAACCTTATGTGTGGATTTTCTGTTGTGTTACACTGCAAAATATCTGACACTGGCAAAGATTTCAAACCTTGTTTTTGGTCATTCAAGATATTTTACTAGTTGTTTTCATTTATCCATGCTCAACACCTTTCCAAGCAGTTCTTTAGTCATACTGTCATTATTATGAGAAAGAAAAACAAAAACATTTTTTTCCTTAATTTGCCCTGTCCAGGAGGTAAGCAAACAGATAAGAGCAGAGAGCCTTTTGTGTCGGACAGATTTTATTGTCACAATACAATTATGAATCTTCTGACACACGAGGTAAATATTTGTATAAACCCCTTTTGTATTTGAGGTTAAGCTTTATTCATACTAATTATGTTGTATATTTTTTTTGCTGGCCCCAGATGTAAAAAAAGGAAGAGAAAGAAAGAAAAGAAACATTTTTAGATTTATGTTCTAGGAATAAGTGCAACTTTTATATTTTATGAGGATTTGTTAGGATCAGCCAACACGTATTAAGATCTTATTCTCATTTTGTTCACATCTTGTTCTAAAATGAGTCATTTCCACTTATTACACTAGTTTTTTTGTCATTTTATTTAAAATAAACTACAATTATGTACATAGATATGAAAAAATGCAAACTTTGTTTAGAGATAGCAACAAACTTATTATTGGGCTGTATAACTTTTAATTTGAAGTAATTCTATGTAACAGTTAGCTTTTTAGCTTAGTTTTCCCTTTTTGAATGCTTGTGTGGAACTTCTAGATTTGAAATTTTTTTTTAGAGATTCTTTGTTAAGTAAATTTGTCTTGCCGCATGGACAGATCATTTTTTTACTTTCTACCTCTAGGCTTACCTCTTATTACAGTGAACTTGCTTAATGCAAATCTGCTTTTCAGTTGAAAACATTGGTCTAAAATTGCGAATGTATGTTCATTTTTTTTGCTTAAAAATTGTTCTAAACGCGTACAACCAAGACAGCAAAATAACAAACACAAAATGGCAGAAAAAAAGCAAGAATTTACAATTTGTTTAAAATCCTTTCAACCAATACTTTTAAAAAATAATCAGATTTTGATAACATTTCCAAAACAACCTCTCCACAAAGCAAAAGATTCACTTCAATTTTAATTTAGACTTTCACACGTTAGGATATTTATTTGATGAAATTCATTAACAGTAACACAAAGACATGTGGTCACCTTCTCCCTCTCATACTCGCACACACAAACACACACAGAGTTGCACGTACACATTTACCATTTAATCTATTTAATTGAACCTGACTTGGAATAACTAAACAAATGAGGAAATTCACAAGGGGCACCCGATCCCTTCTTGGATAATGGATTGCAGATTCCTTTCCCATAGGGGTATTTGGGCAAACAGGACCTAGTAATCTCTGAATTGATGAGTGGACTGCATCAAATTTCTCCACTAAAGAGCTGTTGAACCCCTGATACAGTGCTGGGAGTTGGCCAAATGCTCAATTTGCAGATACAGTGAAGACTGCAGGCTCGCTCTGAGAGATGCGGTGCCGCCGCCGACATTCAAGATGTTAAAATCACCCACAAGATCTGTGATTTGAACAAATGTTACCATGTTTGCTACAATTTTTGCTCTTATAAAAGATCCTGAAAAAAAATCTCTTTTTTGAAATAAATTCATCTTTATTTGTTTCATTTCAAGTATTGTTCTGCACCAAAAAAAAAGACAAAATTCCCTTTTGAATTAGGTGACAAATTTATTAAAATCCTGCAATTCAGTTATGAATTACCAACATTACCAGAGAGAATAAATAATACATAAAACATTTTTCCACATAAACAAACATTTACATCAGAGCGCCCCCCCCCCCCAGCAGTTACAGTTCATCCTTAGGAACGAAACGAACGAGAAACATCTGCAACACATATATGCATAGAAGTAAGTGGACACCTCTGCACCATTTAAGACAACATCTAGACTTTTGCCTAAATCTGTGTTTGAGAATGAACAAAGTTCCAGGTTCTTACTCACATTCAAGGAGGAGAGGGGAGATATATAAAAATAAAGTCTATGCGATGATAAACCATTATTATAGATTTATATATCGACATTTGGCAACAACCAGACATGTAAAGACTCCCAATGTTTGACTTGAGTTCTTCATCTGAACAGTTAATGAAGAGCAACAAAATAAAATGCAAATTTGTTGTTCTAAAAGAGCTTATAGTGGTTCTAAAATCAAGATTTTTTTTTCTTGCTTTGCATACAACAAAACAGCAATAGTTAATTCAAGTGCTTTGAATGAGGGGTGTTTTCTTCCTTTCCGTTCTGATCACAAAATAAACTGACTGGGTCTTTCGGCGATGACAGCAGAGTCCTGCTTTTTTTTGATGAGACTGATGAGAGAAATAAAAGGAGTCATGATCAAAACTGGCCGTGATCCACTTCGTCTAACCAGGACGCAGGACTAGCAGGGAAATCTGGGTAACCCCCACTGCTGCCGGTGGAGAGGTCGGAGCTGGGGCCATTGGCTGCTCCCATGGAAACCCGGACAGTGGGGTTGATGCCGGGCCCTCCGCCCTGAGTCATGATGGAAAGGCCAGAGTCTGGGTAGACGAGGCTGGAAATGATGGGCTGGTGTCGGGAAAGAGCCTGGAGCGAGCCTGGAGACTGAGAGAGACCGTAAGGGCTGCTGGAGCGGATGTCCTGGAACTGGTCTTGAGAGGGGAGCACGCCGTGCTCTAAGGGAAAGGAGTTGTGGTTGTTACCCCCTTGGCGGCCCCCAATCGTTGGAGACGATTCGCTCAGACTACTGTAAATGCCATTGGCATTGCCGAGCTCTGAAACAGGAGGTTCGTCTGCGAGACAAAACAAGTTAAAGACAGGAGTAAGACTTGATGGAATTCACTTACTGAAATGCTCAATTTCTTTAATTTTATTTTTACAGTGCAAATTGTATCACATATTAGTGACAAAAGTTGTCAAAGCATTTTATTCTATTATTGATTTATCCATTTAGTAAAATAATTAGTCAAAATAAAAGCCATTGCAAATAACAATGGAAGCATGAGAGTAAAACACACTTCCAACCAGTTCACCTCCCATTTTTGTACTTATTCTTGTGTTTGTTCGGAGATTTCTTTTAAAATTGGGAAAAATTAATTATATTAAACTGCGTACATTTATTATCCAAACAACTCAATTGATTTTTAATCAGTTAATGTTTATTAAATCTCTTTAATCACAGCATGTTGGTCATGATGAGAAATAGCACAAGTGGCTGCATTTCTTCATGTAATAGTCTTCTCATTATCCCTTTGGAATTGTTCAAACAGGTGTAAAAACATTTAAATAATTGTTTCCTTAGGTTTTAAGTTTTTCTGTAAAAAAAAGGCAAGGTGACCATTCTGGATAGGTTGTGCTATAACATCCTGAAGAATGTGCTAGCTCCACTCATTTATGTATGGGGGCTTCAAATATGAAAAAAATTGCTTTTATTCTTTTTTTTTTAACAAAAGTCAGCTAAAATATCACAGAATTTTTGTATTTTTGAGAAGCATAAAATCCTGCTCTATAAAAACCAAGCACTTAAATATGCTTTTTTTTCTGTAAGTTCATCAGGGTGACATCTCAAATATCATTTTAGATGAGTTATTTTAGATCAGTACAGCTATCCCAAAAACATTTTTAGAACAGAACGTGGAACCTGTGCCTAACAAATGCTGTTAATCCACTGTTTATCTGCTGTGTTTCATAGAAAAAAAACTCACTGCAGGAAAACTTGTCAATAAAAAACACCAAAAAAACTCTCCTATCCTCATAGTGCGGTACTATCTAGCGCTTTTAGATTTTAACGCAATTTGAACACGTGCTCACTGCTTTATTTATTTATTTTTTTAAAACGCCAAACATGACATCACCCATTGGGTGAAGTAACAAATATGAAGAATTTACAAAGACTTTTTAGTGTTATGATGATGAAAATTTGGAAAATTGATTAAAAAAAAAGTCAACTCCTTCTTTTCAAATGACAAATCGTTCAGACGCAATGGATTGTGGTCTATATTTAAAAATCTTGTGAGCACTGATGCACAAGAGAGACTTCTCGGAAATTTCTGGATGTTGGAATTGTAGATTCAAACACCCTAAAAAATAACAAACACCCTATAAAATCCGCAAAGTACTGAAGGAATTCAGACACAACCATAGAATGTAAAGCATGCCTGTTAATTGTCTCAATCAGAATATTTTTTGCTCATTTTTGTTCCGTGACTGTACCTGTGAAGGACACCTCCGCGTCACTGTCCATGCCCTCTTCCTGGATGCTGTCTTTGTCAGACTTGGAGCTTCCTCGTGACCGCTTCATGTTGCGGAAATACTGTCCCCATCTCTGCCTCCCTGCATCCTTTTTTAGCCTTTTCTCTTTAGCTCGCCTGTTCTGGAACCAAACCTAGAAGAAAAAACGTGGGTCATCCATCAGACGCATTACACTGCAAGTAGTCGTCTTCAGAATTTATAAAATACTTTTGTTTTAAGAAAAAATGTCTTGCATGAAAAATAATCTGACCTAGAAAATGTTTCAAATACAAGATGACCTTAGTTGGAGAAAACATGCTCTAGACAGAAATTTTTTTCTTAAAATAAAACTTCTTCCTTTCCTTAGTGGCAGAATTTTTTTTGCTTTTTTTAAAGAAAAAAAAGGCCTATTTTAGGAGTTTTTTACTTATTTCTAGTGGACTGTTTGATCTGCCAATATTACACACTTATGGAAAAATATCACTTAAAATATTTACAGATCAAAATGCTCCAAAACACTCAGAGGAAATTAAAATCCATAATTTAGATATTAGTAATCAATTGCTTCATTTCCTGTTTTGTCCTGAGGACGAATACCAAGCATAGTAAATTTAAGTTTTTTCTCCTGATTCATGTGTCAGGATTTAGAGCATTAAGACTGAAAAAACATTCAAAGTTTGTCTAGACATCCCTGCCTGCCTTTGACAGTCCAGAGGGAGACATGGAGCAGTGACACTGAGCAGTAATCCTTGGACCAGCTTCTCTTATATCACATTTATCACGCATTTCATTAACTTCCACTGCAGGTTACTCTCCCCTGAAGGAGCAGAGGGCTTAGCGCATTTTTCTCTTTTGTCATTTTTCCTCAAACTTTTCATATAATGATATAAAATCCTTACTTTACTCATTTCAATAGTCTCAATTAAAATTTCTTGGTTTCACATGAAAATTCAGTCATTTGCGCTCACATGAACAACACTTTACATCCTCCTTTTAAGATGTTCCACCTTGAGGAAATCCTCTCCCCAACACTGAATAATGAGGAGCTTTTTAGTGGCCTCAGACCCTTACTTTAGTCCTTGCAAATAAAAAAATATATATGACCCAGCACCTAGCAGCCACTCTGAGGTTCCTCAGCAGCAGACAATATGTGGGGGACCCCTCTTAGCATTGTTAACGACCGTGCACTTAAACCATGCTGACTTTCACGCAGACTTCATTCTACCTCATCTGACCGTAAATCCACCACAATAACCAGCACATGCACTTATTCGCTGAGCTGTGATAAAAAGAAGTCAGGTTTAATGAAAACGGCTTCTAATGGATAATAATACCTGAACCACTCGCATGTCCAGGCCTGTTTCTGACGACAGCTGCTCTCGGACGTGGCGGGCCGGCTTGGGAGAGTTATTGTAGGCGTTTTTCAGGGTCTCCAGTTGTTTAGCAGTGATGGTTGTTCGTGGCCTTTTTGCAGTTGAGTCGGCCTCTGAAGGAAAGAAAAAAGTGTCAGATTTCAGAAAAATGAAAAGATCCAACTGTGGATAGAATAATTATGTTAAATAAATTGAACTAAAAAAATAGCATACACTGCTATCATTACAACTAAAAGAAAAAGATTGTAGGCAAGTAAATGGAAATGTAACTTTATTTTCCCCATGAGATCAAACTTTCCTAAAGGTAACATAACATGTCAATGATTTAATGTTTCACAAGCTCCAAATAAAAATTATTTTGTGACTGAATGAGCATTCCTCACACTAAAAATTCCATAACCCAAGTTAAGTTGTTTTTAATCCAACTCTAAGTTAAAAGGGGACACTATTTTTGCTGGGTTATTTTAACTCAAGAAGAAAAACGAAACGAAAGCAAAAAAAAAAAAAAAAAAAAAACAAGAAAAAAGCACAAATTGGGTTCAAATGAACCCCTGAAAAATAGCATTTCTCTAAAAAAAAACACTAAAATATGTCCCAACATTATTAAAAATTAGGCTGCAGAAATAACCCAAGTGTTTTAAGAATTTGTCAAAAGTAGTTTTTACCATTATGATGTCCTCTACTAACAGAATAACTAAAAAAAAAAAAAAGAAAAAACTGCCTGTGATTGTTTGTTTTTCTTGTAGAGAAATATACTTTTTGCACATCTGCTCACCAACACAGCAAAACACTAAACCATCACCTAAATGGATGCTGCCCAAGTAATTGCACCCTGACATAAGTTAAATAAACGTGTTTGTTTTTTGCTCAAAAAAATTCCACTACCTCATTGCATAAATCTGCACAGCAAATTTACAGCAAACAGATGGGAAGATAAAACTTGACTGTGCACACAGCCGCATTTGAATGAGGCTGCTGGGGTTTTTATTCGGCACACTGTTGCAAGGTCAGAATGGTATGCTTTGTTTTTTTGTTTGTTTTTTTATTTTTTTTATCTGACAAAAACGCATCACAGCAGGTTTAAATCAAAATATGAAAAAAAAATTAATTTCTTATCCCAAATAAGCAGAACGGTGCTTTCACTCAGCTTAGAGAAGTGTCATTTTTTAAATGCTTTTTTTTTTTTACATAAAGTGATTGACAGAGTGCATGGGCAAAAGACAAATTTACAAAAGTGTAATAAAAAAGTAAAGTGTTCTTAAAATTTGAACAAGCATTTAAGGTGAAAATGTATTCTGAAAATATATTTTTCCTTTGCAAATCTTGCAAAGATCTTCAGTTTAATGTTAAAATGTGTCTTAAAATCCATTAACTCCATATTTAAATTAAAAAAAACATTTTTTTTATTTCTAACACATCTCTGCAGATAATATTCGCTGTCTTCAAATTGCACACTGAGGCACGCAGGCGCACTTTGCGGCCCCTGGGGAGTCACTGTGCTCAGTCCAGTGACTTTTTTTCCCCTTCAGTTGGCCCCCCACGCGATCTCCGTCACTATAATAAGAATTATTGAGAGCTGATCCTTCAAGTGCAGAGTGCACGTGTAAGCCTCCTGGCCTCCACTTCTTATAGTTTAGTATCGATTGGGTTGTAGGCAATGATGCAATTAGCGCCGCCGGGTCAAAGTTTATGGATGACCTCACTGTCACATCAAGCACACAGCTCCAGGTAGTGGATCAAGTCAGAAATACTGTTGTTTTCAGACTGAAATGTGCGCGTTTAGAGTCGCTCACCTCTTTGTTTTGCGGTCTCATAGTCGGCCTTGCAGACCAGCCGGCTGTCCTCCATCAGGTAGTACTCGTCCCCTGTGGCCAGCTGTCTTTTGCACACGATGCAGGCAAAACAATGCAGGTGGTAGACAAAGTCCTGCGCTCTCCTCACCACCTGTGTGGGAGGGATCCCCTGCTGACACGCTGCGCACTTGGTCCCGAATCTCCTTTTGGGGACATCAAAATGAACCCTGTTAGTGCATGAAGACTCATTGGCCCAAATATAACAAGTTTGACGCAAACTATGTGAAGTAGTCTCAGTTTGGGGGGGGGTGACTCACTTGAAGAAATCGTCCTTGCAGTAGACACTGTCGCCCCTGCTGAAGCACTTCTCCGCCAGCTGCGCCTGGCAGTCGCTGCACTTCAGGCACTTGCCGTGCCAGTGTCTGTCCAGCACTTTGAGGATGAAGCGGTCGACGATGTGTTGGTTGCAGCCCGCGCACACGGGGATTTCTGCAGAGAGCAACACCACATCTTAGAGGCTGCAAAACACGTGCGCCAAACCAAACCGTGCGCAAATTTCAAGATAAAACATGATTCGTTATTTAATTGTTATTCATATTTTTCCCTCTGTCTTTAATAAGTCGCAATATCATAGATTTCTTTAGTGTGTTTTGGTTCTTCATGGGAAGCAAACATGGAAGGACCCCTATACTTGTGACGGCGTACGTGATATTTTTTCTGTTGTTGAAAATACAAATACAATAATAATTTAGTCCTTACATTGCACTTGTTTTTCTGCATTACAGCTTCAATACTTCATGCTTATGACCCAAATTTGAATTTTAATTCACCCTAGAGTTCATTCCCCCCCAAATTAATAAAAAAAAGTTTAATCTATATAATCTATATCCGAGTTGTGTGAGCTAATAAAATAGATATTCCACAAATAATAAATAAATGCGAGTCTTTTGAAAAAATAAAATAAAATAAAGATATTGAGGATATGTTTGTGTCATGAGTTAAATGTAACACGTGCTTTACAATTTACTTTTCATTTATTATTATTTGTGTTTTTGTTGCTAAAATACTTTTTTTCCAATAGAAATCAATAATAATTATAAACATGTTTGCTCCTCATTAAAAACAGTTAATCAATCCTCCATCCACGGTTTGTATAAGTGAAAAATGCATTGATCATTTCGTTTTTTCAATCTAAAATAAACATAATCACTTTGATTTTTATGAGTTCATTTTTCTCCCAATTATGTCAATCAATTATAAGTGTTTGATTGATCAAGCTCAGATTCAGCAATCATATCCATTTTTGACACCAAACTTTCAATAATGCCAGACCCTGAAGCTCCAATGTCATTCAATTTTAAATTCTGTTTTCAGAAACAACCGTCGACGTGTTTAGGACTCCTGAAATATCAGCTGAGACGTAACCATAGGCCTCTTTATTACTAATTAAAAGAAAAGCAGTCACTTCATATTCAAACCGCGCAAGGAATCGCACACCTTTTGTTCTGCTGTGGACAAGATATGAAACTTTAACGAGCCATTTGGCGTTGCATCGCCAGCAGGCCTGCGCAGGCGCGGCAGCGGCGGCGGCAAGCAGGAGCAGGTGTATACAGTTCATCATTTATTCAGTGCGCTCGGTAAAACTAGAAAGCATGCGGCCTGTGGTCTCATTTAGGCGCTCAAGCAATTTGCTAAGCTTTCAGGAATATTAAAACTGTGCAGAACTGCAATCGTTATTTCAGCCTCTCCCTATGCGCAGGATCGGAACCAGAACCTGGAGTGATAAATAAAACACAATCACCAGTTTTGAAAAAAAACGTCATGTTATGTAAAGTAGTCTTTTGTGGGAGTTTATCCAAATTTTGTCCAAACCAGTTTGACACATTTAATTTAATGTTCATAAAGTTACATCAGTGTAGATCACACATGCGCAGTCTATCAATTCTGAAAATGAAGATTTTGGTTTGATATTGTTCAGCACACAACAAATGAATGTCATCTTCTAAAATCAAAGGCCTTCTCCACATCATTATGCATGAGGCCCACTATAAAACAATCATCATGGTGAAAAAGGGATCATATTTGACCACTGAGATGTACCTCTCCGTAACTCTTCACTGTGCGACAATAGAGCCAGCAGCATCTCCGTGTTATCAGGAGCCTCTTTGGAAGAGTTGTGCTCACCGCGTCCGTCCATCGCTCCTCATTTACGCACGCGTTCTGTCTCCATCTACAGCGCGCCCCAGCGCTCATCCACAAGCGCTAGGCAGATGTTGGGATTCTTTTTTTCCCCGGCACGACAAGCCCAGAAAGGGAAGACGCGCGCTCCAGGGTGCGTCGAAGTTTTATGCTAAACCTTGGAGAGGATTACGCGGCGCCGTTTCCCTGGCGACAGGGAGAACATCACCTATTGCCAGCATCTTACCCGGAAGAAGAATGAGCGGGAGGTGAGGGGGAGGAACCAAATAAGAGTTTAAGTGGTTCGGAAACACGTTGTTTTTACTTTTTCAGTCAAGAAAACGAAGAAAGAAAAAAAAAATCCAAATTTGGTAAAAATAGACCAGTTCTTGACCCGAGTTGTTCAGTAGAAATTTATATTTTTCTTTTTTTTTTTTAATAATCCAAGTAGATATCTTTACATCCACACTGCAATTATGATGGAAAAAAAATATATTTTCGTTTTTTCTCCTTATTTTTTTGATCATTTAAAGGATCAATTTAGCATTTTCTAGTCAATATGCCACATCCAATTGTCCATTAAAGCCTTTTGAATATGCAATATCAATATCTAAAAAGTGGATATAGAGAAACAGCAAAACGTTGTCCTGAAAAACAGAAAAAAATGCTTAAATTCGCATTTTATTGTTTTTCTTAAAAATGATTTCAAACCGCTTAAACGGAAATTCATTCACAGAAAACATAAAGATAATAATTAATCTGTAAATATTTTATCAAAGAAATTTCTTATGATTGTGTGATTTCACAATTTCCCTCGTTCTTGAATCCTTCACAGAAAGGCCTGTTCACGCGCGCAGACCATGTCCGTGTCGCGTGCGGAGACTCCTTAAAGACAAGTGTTTATTTAGAGCAGAGATTGGCTGTTCAATAACATGTTGATCGGGCCAGCACCCCAATGAATTTTATTGACACTGATCCTTGGCACAAAAGAGCGCCTGGGGAAATCACGGGTAGTGCCAGAACCGGCCGGAGCTGCTGATGAATCTAAAATCAATGCCCCATTTGCCTTCGTTTCGGAAGTATATGAAAGGCGTTTTGGAGAAAGGTGTGCGCGGTTCATAGGTGCGCTTCTATACTTTTCAGCTTTGTAATCATTTTTATGTCACATTGATCGGTCACTTTGGGGCAAAGGGAGGGGGGTCGACAGTAATGCGACGACAAAGCCATAAAATGCTTATCAGAGTAATGGTCACTCAGTTATAAAAGAAAGTTGCAAACATTGCATCTTATTTTTTGCATGAAACAAATCAAGTTATTAGTAAAAATGCGATTTTTTTGCCAAATATTGCTCAGATTATCAGATTAATCGTCAATAATTCCGTTCTTTTGGGGGTGTGGGGTGCGCTCCATCTCCAGCCTTTCTGGAAACCTCAGGTGTCCCACCTGTCAGAGCAGGGAAGGAGACAGGTGCTGTGCAAGCCGGGGCGCGCGCACGCGGAGAGCGGATGCGTGTCCGCCTGCAGGCTGTCAGGCCCCCCGCGCGCCGATCCGGATTCTGATCCCTGATCCTGCATGCATGCGTCCCGCACTCCCGTGACTACTACAGGCGGCGGTGTGAAATGACAGCACGCGCAGAACATCTGTTCGGATGATTCGCCAACAATGAAGGCTCATTACGGATTCACAACGTCTCCCGCAAAAGAGGCGCCGCGGAGGAGTCTGTTTACACCAGGAGGGGTTGAGGGATTCTTCCTTATCATGACTACTACTGGAATTTTTTTTTAGACAGAAATAGCTTGAAGGATCCTTTTAAATTACTAATTTTATTGTATAAATAAGCAGTTACGCAAATTTAATGTTATTTTTTTCTCCTAAAACATTCTGCTGTGCTAATTTGTTGCTCTTTAATCTGAATTTTATACCAAGTTATAGTCCCGAAAGCCTGGTAACCAAAATAAATACACAAATACAAAAATAAAAAAGGATTTTTTTTTTTTGTCAAATGCAAATCTTAAAAAAAAATGCACAGAAAGCTGTAATATTGTCTTACCTTGTCCTGAACTGTACCGGGGAAAGTTTCCACTGTTTTGGCAACTTGAGCCCGGATGTTCAAGCAACATTTTGAAGACGTTCCGAAAGAAAAGAAAAACGTATCTTCAGGAAGTTTCTTGAAGTCCTTTTAATAGTTCGATTTCAGAGGAAAAAAATATCAAAAATGACTTCCAGCGGTTCCGATGGATGGGCACCAAGAACAGGAGCATTGAGCGTTCATAAATACTCTTGAATGTCTGGATGATGCGCTGGAGCTGAGGGGAAGTGCGTGACCATCAGCCGCGTCAGCTGACCGCTCCGCCTTGGCCAAAAGAAGCAGCGCTGCCTCTGTCCAGGGTGCTGAAAGGGGGGAGTTTCTCCAAACAGGCTTTATGGTTATGTGCAGCGCCGACATCCCTTCACGTTATCTTTAAGTACGCGCACAAACACCAGCCTACTCTGGCCCTCCCCTCGCTCTCCTTGTCGGATGTTGTGCTACACGTGTCTCGTCTTTCAATTCGCACAATGAGGCCATAGGACAATGTTTCTACGCCCTCCCTTTGTTTACTTAAATCAGATTTGTTTTTGCATCTACTGACAACTTTTTAAAACTCAATTCTTTAGCTTTATTTCCAGTACAAACAAATAAAGCAGGCATAACATTTTTATCATTGTAAGTCTTAAGTGACAATTTACCAAAAATTAGATAGGTGTTGCTCATTTTCAGATGAAATGACACCAGGAGGCAGGGCAGACTTACCATAGGCAAATATAGGCGACTGCCTGTGGCCCCCAATGCTTTTGGGGCACAGAGCTCAAGAAAACAGAAATCTAACATAATTGTCATCTCCATCATTATTTGACTCTGTCATAATAAAAAGAGGAAGAAAAAAAATCACTGAGATGACATAAGTCAGCTCGAATTAATGTGTTTCATCCTCCCTTTTTTCCTTCTTTAGTAAAACCTGACAAATTAAATGCATTACATGTTTTACCCTGGGTAAGGACTTAAAAAAGAAATTATCCATAAAACCACTGCAGAGGGCCCATCCTATCATTCACCCTGGGCCCCCAACCTGCTAAGTCAGCCACTGCCAGATAAACAAACACAGGCTTACTCATGAGAGCCCATTTGGCTGTGTGCCACATCCCATGCAGCCAATTAGGAGCATGATACTTATTCTGACACAGTCCTACAGCTTTGATTCAATTTTACTCACTCAATAAGACCTTTGGGTTGTTTAAGCCAATTATCTTTTAGGGTTCTTCATTAGACCACCTGGGGAATCACTGGGTTAAACCTGCAAATACATAAACAAATAGAATAGTCTTTTAATAAAAAGGAAATAATACGACGTTGAAATTAAGATAGTATTTCAAACACATGGAGCCACAATGTTCAGGAATGGCTGGTAAATGTCAACTATTTCAGAAAAACTTCCGTCTATTGACATTTTTTTCCCTTCATTTCGAGGGAAGTGATGGATATGCAGAACTATATGAAAGAATCTTGTGTGACATGCAAATATTCATTTACATAAAAGACGCCACCTTTGAACTTGATTGCCCTCGAACACTCTCATGGTTGTCATGTTGATCCAAGCCTCTGAAAGAGATGTTGAAACCCGCAGAGCATCATCACCCTAAATTGGTAGTGTGTTAGCACACCTGTGTTCTACTTGAGAAAACAGGTGCAATCGGAAGTTAATAGACCTCAATCGAGTCTTTGCACCTTGGAAATTTAGATTAGTGACTTTTGTGAGGCGGTTGGATGAAGGCTGCATTAAACATGCAGAAAAAAACAAAGAAAGATCAAGGCATGTGATTTTTAAATGCTTTTTTGGGCTACATGTATAGAGAGACTTCGCTAAATTTGAAATAAATAGCTTGACAAATGCATATTTATTCAAAAGTGAGTGTGGTTAATTTATAATAAATTGAAAGGACTATAATTTCAAGTGATTTATTTGCACTTTTTTAATAGCTGATGTTATTTTAAACACAATTTATGCCACAAATTGGGGTAAAAGACCCCATTTAAGTCACCTATTTCCAATTTGTTCCTCAATAAACAAATAAACTTAAGAAAAATAAAAGATAATCTGGTCATCATGTGAGAACAGATCAAAACTGAACCAAACATTTTCAAAAAAAGCTTGTCCCTATTTGGCCTTGTGTCCTGAATTTGTGCACACGTACTGTATGTGTATGTGCTCATGTGTTTGTGTAACTCTTGAGACAGAGATGAGCGACTGTGGGCTTGTATGGGGGGTCCGCGTGCACCCATGCCACCCCTCTGACACCAGGCGGCCATTGTGCTGCTGTCATGATTAATCATGTCCTTAAAAAGCTGGCTTTATCCAGAGGGGAGGGGACTAATCATATGCCTCATTACCCAAGCTTGGTTACTCTTAAATGGAGTTTAGTCCCAAGACACTTCAGCCTGTTGCTGTTCGGACAGAGAGGTAAAAAGAACAAATGCAAATAAAAAAAGGGCGAAAATAGTTCAAAAAGATACTTCAACAATGACAGAAACTGATCTAAAAAAGAAGAAATGACCAGTTAAAGGCTGTTTTTCTGTAATTTTGAGTAGGATGTCTTGAGCGTCTCAAAAATCATGTTCAAAACTGTCCTTGACAAAATTCAAACCTCCTTGTTGCCAACGCAACCGCTACAGTTTTTTTTAGCCACAGCAAGAAACTCTCATTGTTTCAAAATGGCTCCATCTGGTAAGGTTTCACTGATCAGGCCATCCCAGCCAGCAGCTGGCTAAACTGCCCAACCGCTTCTCCGCCTGGCCCTCGGACTAACCGATACTTTGGTGGCTTTGCTCACTGAACACACACAAACACACACAATGCTAGACGAGGCTAACTGTCCGCCGGCCTGCCCGTCTTGAGGGGTCAGCTGGCTTGAGTCGAGGGAGGGGTGGGAGGTATATAGGGGTGGTGTGGAATGAAAAGGGTGACACCATTCAGGCCTTTGTTATTCACTCCAGAGAAATGGGCCAAAAGTGTTTTAAGAGTGCCGCAACTTATACAAAAATCTGACAATAAAAAAAAACAAATGATAATTTTCTCAAAGCTGTGATACTAAGTCAACAAAGAGTTATTTTTCTTTATCATTTATGTGGCTTACTCAACAGCTGGCCCTTAAGAGCTGAATGCAGTATTCCTTATTTTAGTCTGAGGGTGTACTTGAGGCTAAAAAGGCTGCCACCTCTGCCCGGCATTAATTGCCGTGAATATTGATATGCTAATCACGAACAACACAGAGGACAAAGCTGGATCGCTACCACTGGAAACCAGCACAATGGCTCCTCAGTCAAGCTTTGACACTTTTACCACCCAACATGTGTCCCCAGTTTCACGCAGGGACAATAAAGGCCAACAACTGCCGATCTATTCATACCGGAGATGCTGTTACTCTGTTCCGCTGGACTGTCTGGCGTCCCGACTGGTAAGCGCAGAAGTTTGGCCTTTGTTTGGGGTGGGAAATATCCGCTTTTGAGAGCGATGATAAGCCATCCTAAAGGCAGCCATAATGTCAGAGAGGTCAGAGTTCAAACCCAACAGGCGGAGTGTCATTACAGATGTTGACCTACTGTGAAGTCTGTCTGTAGGTGGTATGTTTGTGAGAAAAAAGTTGTGTTTATTTAAGCTTTTTTTGTTATGAAATAGTTTATTGTTGATTTAACTAACTTTTAAAAGATTAACAGCTTCTTTTTTACATAGTAACATGGTTTGATCAAAACCAACCGTGGTTCTCATTGAGCCATTTTTGGCATTTGAATAAAAAAGAAGAAGAAATAATCTCAAGTTGTTGTACAATCCTGGTTTATTTTATTTTATTTATTTTGATTTACTAAGCACTCTTAGTATTTGTCCTGGCTAACTCCAAGAACCACCAAATAAAATCTTTTGAAATCTGGCACAAGGTAGAAGGCTGTAGACTGTTTTTTAAACACACAGTTCACTCTTAAATCAAATCATTGAATAAAATTTCAACAACTTCCAGTTTGCTATTTTTTTTTGCAAAGGAACTACATAACAACATTTAATGTAATCATCCTCACATTTTCTTAATTTCCTGAAATGATTAAGAATTTTTGTGGAATAATTACGGCTGGTTTAAACTTTGATCGCTCCTTTTCTCAGTCAGTTTTAAATTCTGATCTTAGATCTGAAAGATGGATTACAAGTTTGGATGAAAGCACTAAAGTCATGCGGATACTTCAACTGCAAGTTACTTCCATAGTGTATGACATCACAAATTGCTTATTGTTCTTAACCCAAGGTTTTCACTAATTTAACAGTAATATTACATTGAAGTTGTAAAAAAAATACATTATGTCATGTTATTTTTTTCTTTAACCTGATCAGTTTAATACAGAGGATGGAGAGAAATAAAAGCTGACCTGACTTTTTATTTGAACTTGAACTCTTTTTTTCAAATAATTTTTCCCACTGTCAAAAGAAAATTGAAAATATCTACCTATACACTTTAAATGCATATGTTTTCCATTTTTTTTAGTAATGTTTAAGTTCTTTATTAGACTTTTGCTTCATTATTTATCACTGAGGTGTTAAGAGTTTGAGAAAGTCTCTTTTGTTTGTGGGATTTTTGATCAAAATCTTTAAGAACACGATCACTCCCATGGCAGTCCTTCTGACTGATATTTCACTATTTGCTCCATTTTCCCACTCTATCGTCTTTTTGTTTCTTTATGCTCTCTGAAGCTACAACCTGGTTATAGTCTCATTCTAAACCCAAAGGAGACACAAATTAAAAGTTGAAAAAAATGACAGTTACAGAGGTTTTAACCTTTATGAGGAAGAATTTGACAGAGAAGCTGGTTCATAGTGATGTCTCTTGGTGTTTTGAAGAAACTTCATCAAGCGTGAGAGTGATTCAGAAATTTTGGAGGCATGAGGCCCACGGGAGGACCTATCATCATTATTTTTAGGGTAATGTTTGCAATGGCGCATATGTCTGATATGTAAACATGTGCTAGTTTTATGTGCTCTTGTGAGCGTCTTAGCCTTTATTTAGTTTTTGCAAGGGACCTCCAAATAATTTTTAAAAACTGCATGATTTTTTGATCGACTGGATTTTGGTCTTTCAGGTGTGCCATGAATTGGAAAGGCCTGATAGGATAAATATTCCAGAGCACTCAGTCATTTATTGGATAAAGAAGCTGTCCAACAACCTTCAGCACAAAACAATGAAAGACGGCCCAGTGTGGACTGTAATACAGTCAGGTGAAAACAGTGGAGAGCCTCAGGTTCAGAATGTCTTTACAGAAGATGCAGACCCAACAGCACATCCCAACGCAACATTGACAATACCCTGACCTCTTTTCTGCACGTGGTTGATGATGTCATGCTAAAATACATTGGGGTCTGCCCCGTTGCTGAGCCACACATATTGACTGTATCTGAGAAATGGACTGAGTGAGTGTAATGTCACCCATAGAAAAGGGTTTCTTTTCCAGCTCCAACCAAACAAACTCAATTCAGTCACTTTTCTTTTCAACATGGATGCTGCCTCGTTGGAGCCAGATGTCATCAGTAAGCAGCAATAGGTTTGAAACCTGTCAAACATTTTGAGTGTTTGACTTGGGGGGCCAGCAAGCAACAGCACACACTGACATGATTGGCCAGTTTATAACTTGAAAAAAGATGATTAGTATGGACAATTTTGAAAAAGGTATCAGAGCAAGAATGGCTATTCTGACCCATAGAATGACTGAATAATAGCTGTTTATTTCTCTATAAAAGTCCATGGGATTTTGGCTTCTTGAAACCAGTTAGTACTTCCTGTTTGGAACACCAGAGAGGAGGGTCCATTCAGTCCAGTTCTTTTATGCAGTCAAAGGGGCACACAGAGCCAGGGAGAAAAGTTAATGGGATACGATTGTAGATGAGCTAAAGGTCTTCATTGCTCTCATCTATATTTGTAGTACAAAGTAGAAAGGCATGAACATGTCATTTGAAACAAAATAAAAACTCATTCATTTCATTATATACAAATAATGTTCGAGCAGTCAAAAGGACTGATACAGCAGTTCTGGTAGTTGCAGAATTCCAGGAGGGCGAGTGTTAAAGATGTATTTCAGTGGCCAGCCCAGAGCCTTGCTTCCAGCCTAAACTGGTTGATGAACAGCAGAGCTTTTACAATCTGACTCAACTGCTACTCTGCTGACTAGAATCCACTACTAATCCAATTCCTCAACCATCATGTGGATCCCAAAGACCTCCATTTGTCCAAGAAAACCTTTGCTTCTTTACCAAGTTCACCCACACACATTTGTATCCATTAGGCAACATGAAAAACCATGTCAAAAAGCTTTAATCACAGAAAAAAGGGCATTTGGCAAAAAAATATTGGTAAGAACAAAACTAATGTTCACTAAAAATTAGGAAATAATGAATAAGGGCCCAAAATGCAAGACACACACCAGAATTCTAAACAAATGGAGACTTGGCAGGAGGATGGCAAAGCAGATGAGGAAAAAATCAGACACTGAAATGCACTGAGGATGATTAACCTAAATGAAGACAGCTGTGGATATTTGACAACCTAACCTGGTGTGACTGACGGGATGAAAACCTGAAAAAAAATATCACATGATCACAACCAAGCAAACACAACTGAGAATAAACAAATGACACAAACCTTCCAAATGTGTGCTTGTGTGCCTCATACCTCATCTGCTTTGTATTTCATCACTTATTATAAGGGTGAAGTTATAGCTTCCTTAGTGCGTTTTACAGTGGACTCCAACTTTGGACTGTCTGTTGGTCAAAGGAGTAGCCTTGCACACAAACCTGCTCTTTAGCACAGAAATGAGTCTGGCTTGGGTATGTTTTTTGAAGTTTATTTCTTGTTTGTAACTGCATTAGCTGAGTTGTTTTGTTTTTTTTTTCTTCAAAGAATGTAAAAAGGGCAGAAATTCTTATTTTTGTTTTCGTTGGTTAATAGAAATGAAAGGAAATAACGGAATCATGGAATTGTAAATTCTGAATTTTATGGGTGGACATTTCCTGCATGATAATTTCCAAACTTTCTTAAAATGTTTAAAGGCTCAAAAAACAAGAAAGAACGTTTTGTATAATTGCCAACATTTCCATTGTCATAAGACTAAGTCCATTTAAAAAAAAAAGTCTAAATGGACACTTGAGACTCCTTATGCAATACAGAATAGATAAATCAGATATTCTATACATTAATAAATTCAAACAAAGAACAAAAAGCATTGTTATCTTAGGATTTATGAGAAGGTCATATGAAGCAACATGCGTCAGTGGGCATAATTGAACTCTAATTGACCTCTATAACCTTCTAATTGAAGTATCTGCTCACCCCCTCCACCTAAAAAGAACCCCATGGTGCAGGCAGTCGTCTTTGGAAAAATTGTATGGTGCAGTTTCAGTACCAGAATACAACAAACATTTACAGACATCATTTGTTGCTCTTTTGATCTTTATTTTACTTTACTTTATACTACTTTCTTTTAAAAACAACTTTGTTTTTTATTACTTTACTTTCAAATGTTTTATCTTTATTTGACACATTATTTCTCATTCCCACATCTGAACATTCAATCTTTTTTTATTTTATTTTAGTATTTATATTGGTTTTTTTTCTGTATTTTTGTATGTTGTGGAAAGCAAAAAAAAAAAAAAATTTACAGATAACCAGGTAGACAAGAACTTCAATAGTGGCTAATGGTTTCAGAATCCTACATCAAATTAATAGGTTTTCTGCAACAAATGTCTTTCCTAGAAACATACAGCATTGCTCTTACCACTATAATAAACATTTCTGATGCCATTTTTGATGCTCAAAAAAGATGTGCTGCTTTTTTTGGCTGCTGCTTTGGGTTTGTTTAGCTTTTTTTGTGAAAACTTTGACAAAAAAATCCTCAGATCAGACATATCCTATTCTACAAAGCTTAAGGATGTTTTGCAGTCCACGTTTCTGCTTCATACGACATATTCTCTTTTCTTTTTTTATGGCTTTCTTTTCTGCTGAGCAGAGGGGGTGGGGGGCGGTCGATGTGGACTAAGCACCGCGGATAAGAGGCTGCTCGGCACACGCCGTCATGACGGCTGGTAATCCCACAATCTCAGACTCATGACCCACTTTCTTGGAGGAGCGTGATGGAGCAGTAGCCTCATCTTACCCAGGAGGTGTCTCCAGACGCAGGGTGGATGGGTGGTGCCACCCCCTCCTCGTGCCAAACTATAAGGACAAAGGAAAAGACAGACTTTTCCAAAGACTTCAGGAAGCTTAAGGAGGGGTTCACACTAAGAATGACAGTCACAGAAGATACGTCTTACTTATTTCTAAGGTCAAGCAACTTCTTCTTTGGCATATTATATCTGTTGAATGGCTTCTAGTTTGCTTTGACACCTCTTCCATTGTAATGTATTAATAGATAAAAAAAATATTCAGTCACACTTTATGCAGATGATGATGATTTTGGTTTGGTTTTAAAAGCTGGCGAAGGCAGCCCCGTCCAAAACTTCAGAAGGCGTGGGATGGATTCTCCAAGCATGATCTATTTCTTTTGTTTTTCCCGAAACAGGAAGCTTTGAGACAAATAACATCGAGCAATGTCCTGAGCCCTTTCCTAATTAAACCACTGACTTAAGCACAGATCATCCACTAATACAAACAAAATGAAAAGAACAGCTTCTCCACTATTGTGTCTTATCCCTTGAAAAACATGCTGACCAGCATCATGGCACGAGCCACATGCAAATGGGTCAGTGAATGCCGAATTTGGTGAATTGGATCATATCACCACCATGCATCTTATTTTCCTATTATCCACCACCTGCCCTTGCGCTTCCTTTTTTTGGTGCTGAAAACGCCACAATACACACCGCTCTTACTTCTCTCTCTTTATCATAATCCCAAGCAGACTTTAAGTGTCTGGCATCAGGGCAAAATCCCAAACTGGAGAGGAGCGTGTTTGGAGACCTAATCCCCTTACCCATAGATTCGAGTTGCCCTCAATTCACCTCTTCCAAACTAGGCCAAGAACAAGGAGCCACAACAGAGAGGGAAGCGGCTTCGTGAGGCTCAGCATTGTCACACTGCCAGACAAATAGACAAGAGGGACACATACGTTGGCATAGACATACACATGGACAGATGATGCACAGGCTTATATGTGGTAGAATATAGATGCATATGGCAAGCTGACTTCCAAGCCCTTCAGCATAACCCACACTTAATTGCTGACACGAGACATCTATCTGCATTTATCTTAGAAATGTATGCACACGTTCCTTAAATGTTGCACAAGATCTTCCTGCCAACTTTTCTGAATATATTCTGCAGCAGCTTGAGCAGCAAAAAGGGCTGCAACAGCCTCTCCTTGCGAGTTCTAAAAAAAGTCATCCATCAGCATCACTCAAAAGCAAAAAAAAAAAAAAAAAAAAAATGGTCACACTCCAGCAAATACATTTCTGTTTGTGGTGATTAGATAACTTTCTTTGAGCAAACAGCGGCTTAAAGGGAGAAAATGACAAGATGGGCAGAGTATAAGCTGCGAAAACAAATCAATAATTCTCTGTGTCTCTTCCCCATATGCCGATTTAATGACTCGTAGGCTTGAGTGAGTGAGTGAGGCAAGAGGAAAACACATGGAGAACATTTTTAGGAACAAATTAAAAGTTATGAGAATATCAGCAGGGTGTATTATAAAGGCAGCAAAGACAAAATATCGTGGCCAATTTTACAACAGTTTGGCTAGATTTTCCATAAATGGAGGATATCGTTCAATGTTTTGGTTTGAAGAACCCAAATGCAGGAGAATACAAGTACTTTCAAACAAAGGGAACTGATTTAATTAAAGTAAAATTACCAAAAATATAAAAAAAATAAACTTAAGCATAATCTCAAAATAAACCAAACATTGCCTGAAAAAAACAAAATTGAACAAATAAAAAAGTAACTGAAAATATGGAGGTTAATATACTTCCATATTTACGTGAAAATATGAAGACAGAAAAATAAAACCTAGTGTAAACATGCCAGAGGAAGAGACAGGAATGGATAGTAAGATGTACTTGTACACAACACAAAATAAACGTAAAAGCTAAGAAGTCAAACAACTTATAGAACTAAACTAAGGAAACTAAATGATCAAATGTGAAAAATGTTATTATTTCACAACTTGTAACATATTTACAGATTTGTTTTTTTTTTTTTTTTTTTTTTTTGTAAAGTAAAAACTATCAATAGATGGGTTTCAATTAATCTTTTAATTACGGTAATCCCTTTTTAAAATTTCTGAGATCAATTACATCAACAAGCAAAGAAAATAATATGCATTCACAGTTAAGAAAAAGTTTTATTCCAATGATTTAGAATAAAATGCTTCATTATCTTGTATTTCACACAAAGATGGAGCGACCATCTTGCCACATGTCTTGAAAGTGATTTTTCTCAGAAGAGATTGATCAGAATAAAATATCAGGATATAGGAACCACAGAAACATAAGTTTAGATTACATGTTTTCCCTCAGACAACAAGTCACATTTAAATAAGACGACAGTAAGCTGCTAATTGTGTGGCCTTTTAATTATATTATTCAGTGTTTAACCTGTTTTACAGTGATGTCACTGGCCGAAGGCATGAAAAACACTGTAAAAACAACAACAACAAAATAACCCCTAAATGTAACTGCTGAGCTGCGGATTTCTAACATTTAACGCAGATTGAAAAGCATCTTGTTTTTTTAAAAAGGACAACTGTTCTCCTAGGGTCAAAGAGGCTTACTGAGTGTTGATAAAAGAAGAGGTGATGCAACCCAGCAGCAAACATGATCCAGGGCTTACATTTGTGCGCACGAGTCATGGCAAATCCCATATAACACCTAACTTTCAATGGTTCACACCCAAGCTAAATTTAGACCGAAATGTCTATTTGAGTCAATAGCATTACCCACACTAATGCTAAGTTTAAGCTAAACTAAAAGTTTGGCTTCTGAAGTCTAAAATTTTTATTTGACACATACTTTATGAGACAATTTCAAAACCTTAGCATTCTGGGCAGACCAACTAGTCACATTATGACTAGTATTCATTTGTGGAACTCATCTACTGAGGTTTGGTGGTAATAGTACAACACGTATCAATGGTTTATTTTTACCTTGTAAACAATAAATCGTAATTTCACTTAAAAAAAATATAATTTACTTTTGAAAAACTGCACGTGGGGACATAATAATTCATTCATTTTGCTATTTTGCAGTCATGGTACAGTCGTGGAGCGGTCAACCTCTAGTTGGAAGATCCCAGGTGCGAATCCCACCCTTCATGCCCATGTTTTGAAGGTTTTTTGGGAAAGACGCTGAACCCCACATTGCTCCTGGTGGTTATAGGTTGGCACCAGTGTATATATTTCAAAAATCAGAGACACAAAAAATGAAATAAGATAACTTAGATACTCTTAAATTCAAACTGAGTGATAGAGAAGTGTTTTTCTGTTCAAAAGTAGTAAAAACTGTAAGATCAGTCAAAATGACATAAAAATAAGTGATGCATCACACAATGCTAGCATAAATTATTATTATTATAACTTTCTATCTGAAAAAAAAAACAAGATTTGACTAAAATGTTTTTGTGCTGCATAAAAACAGAGCAGAGAAGAAACAACTCTACCACCGCTTGGTTCTTTAATAAACATATTAAAAAGCACTTCATGAATACTTCATAGTTTATTTCATTTACTAAAGTAAAGCAGACAATAAACACAAAAAGATGTGTACTAAAGGTATGACCAAGTTAAATGAAAATTTCTTGTAATAAGATGGAGCTAAGCAAAAACAATAGCATTATTTTGGTAGAAAAAGCCATTGAAAAGGCTTAAAGGATGGTTGACATCAGCTGGAGTTGAATTCTGATTTAATGGCTCAGCCATTACTCTTCTACTTCTTCCCTTCCCCTCCTCCCTTCTTTTTGGGCCTCTTCAAGATCCTAAAGTGATTGAGGAGATGATTCTGATATTTCCATTATGTAAATTGTTCTCCACCCTTCTAACCAATTGGGGAATTTTGTTAAAGAAGAGGTCACTTTTCAATAAAAAAAAAACTAAAAGAAAACAGGCTATCCCTCTAATTTAAAATTACTGTAGTTCCTAAAATGTGCCCTATTTATACTTTTAGACCACTAATTTAAATTTAAAATTTTTTTGTTGGTAGTGTTGTTCAAATGTTGGTGAAAAAAATGTCTGCAGGACAATAGAATCTACTTATTTTTTGCTTTTAGCTAAGAATTGGTTTTCTGCTAAATGTTGATTTTTTTTTTTTACTTATGCTTTAAAAACATCTGTGTTGTATATGTCTGGCAGTGGACTCTTGTAAATAACAGAAATCCCTTTGTTTTTCAATAACTAGTTCATGATTTGTCTTATTGGGTCCAAAAAACCTTCAAAATAGTTTAAAAAGAAAGAAAAACAATGACAGTGAATTGATTAGAGGAAACGCTGTTTTCAAGCTGTGAAAAAAAACAATGCAGAATTTGAAGCTTACTGAATCAGATCACGTTGTTTTTGTAAATGGCATTGCCTGACAAAAGGGAAACAAATGTAAGTTGCTCAGTTTTAAATCTGAAATCAGCTTACCTTGATCCCATTTTGCGTTTTGTTGCTTCTTGTTGTTCTGTAATGAGCCACGGCTTGCAGGGACTTCATTCCCAAGATCCAGCTGAGGATTAGGAAAAAACACAACAAAACACAATATAACCAGGAACAAATGATGCTTCAAAGAAAACATGTTTTTTGCCGCATTTCGTACAAACTTGAATTCACAATGGAAGGCTTGATGAGCTCTTAATTCTAAATACCATATTGGAAAGGATTTTTATTAAATTAATTGTTTCCTTCTGGCAACAAGTGAGATGAAAAAAAAAAAGTATGAACATATTTAGAAGGTTAGTGGTTGGTTGTCTGTAGCAAATATTAACTTTTCATATTCAATAACAGATTTAAAATGTGACTTTGACAACAAGATAAATTCAATTTCTATTTTTCTTGAAAAAATTGAAAAATTACAACCTACACCATTATTTTTGCTCCAGTGTAATTATGCCAATTAAAAATATATAGGCCTGTGAATGCTATTGATTTTGTTTTTGTTTTTTTTTTGTCTTATTTTGTTTTTTTTTTTATTCATAGTTCACAAAATTGATATCATCCACAAAAAATATTTCAAAAACTGTCAAACACTGCCAAAAAAAAATCAAAAATGTATCTAGAGTCAGTAGTTCAAAAATATCACGTATGTTAATATTATTTTTCTCCTGTGTCCCATCCAGTGAGATTATTTTTAAAAGCTTTTTCTTTTTTTGAGAATTAGGCGTTACATTAGTTTTTGGTGCAATGCTGCCCTCCAGTGGTAGACATTGCTTACTGCAAGGCATTTGAAGGAGAACAGTACAGTTTTTCTCCGTTGGTTTGGCTCATTTCTTGAAACTGAAATGACGTTCTCAAAACTAAGAGGTCATTTGGCCAAACACACTTACACTCCTGCACAACAGTCTTACTAGAAAAGCACATTTATTTACCAAAACTAATGAGACATGTTTCAGAAGCATATTCTTTTCTCTGGTAAAGAGCAAAGCCATCAAAATTCCGTAGACGCTTCTCAGCTACTTTGGCTTATTCTCATCCACTTAGTTCTTTTCACAAAATAACGGATGCTTCAGCACAACACCATGGATCACCTGCAGGCACTAACATCTCTCCCAATACAGTTTATCTGTGGGTCAACTCAAAACCAAGTTTATTTCAATCAGTGCTCCTCTCTTTTTGGCCAGAGATTTTCTCAGCGAATATTTTCCCTTGCAATGCAGCTAGAGACGTAACAATGTGAATGTCTTAATCATCCCCTGCACTGACCCCCTGTGTTGTCCTCACATGCATCATCTATCGCTTGCATCAGAGACCTCTTATTCCACCAGCACGCATCCTCACTCCTCCTCTTCTTCTTCCTCCAGTTGCATCTCTTCCCCTTCTTCCAGCAGGAAGTTGCTCATTTTGTTGGTGAGGTACCTCCATGTTCATACTACAAATGATACTGACCCTTTCCTAATTATACATATTTGCAAGTATTCACAATCATTTGCAGAACCTGTGAGGTATCAGAACTAACTGGCTGATGGGACAAATGAGACGTGAAAAACTCTTCATTCATTAGTGAAGGTTTCATTTCATCTGAGCATCTTCAACTGTCTTGAATTTAATGTGTGGTGTTCATATAGAATTTTCTTGACTAACTTTGAAAACTGAACAAATGATGGTGCATATGGCGGCTCCCACACTGAAATCTTGCTGACATGTTTTGAAGAGAATGGCCATTCGATTGAAAACTGGCTAATCAGTTTAGATAAACAAGATCTATAAAAGTGCTGAACATGGGTTCACTGTAGTAACTCTACGCTACTTGTATCAAACCACTTAAAAAGTTCACTGACACACTTGAGACATGTATGAAAATGGGATGAACGCAACGAGAAATGACATTGTGAAAAAGCACAAGTTAGTTTAGAGATTTGTCCATGTAGTTTTTAGAATGTCATTTCAGTTTCCAGAAATGAGCCAAACCAACGAAGACAAACTGGACAATAACACTAAATGCACTGATTTGGTGTATCCATCCACTCATTCAAATATTATCAAGGACTTATCTCATTGATCAAGTGGGTTAATTTTTGAATTTATTTATTTACTTTTTTTAAAGGTGACATTTCACCAAGGGAACTGAAATGTCTAAGGTGCAAATCGAGAGGAGAGGGGCCTGAATCCATGTAGCAACCATTGTGAGGGGGACCACTGCCAAGTAACTCCACCTTCAGGTGCAGGCTTAACCCATCACCCTTTTTTAAAATCATTTTCTCAGAATTAATCTTGTTTATTATTTTTTACAAATAATACAGATGCATATTCTGCCTGAAGCGGTTTCCAGAGTGCAAACTGAACAGCCTTTAACCTTTCTGAAAACATTGAAATCTCAGCTTAGTTCATTGAATTTGTGGTTAAAAGTGAAGTTACAGTTGGAAGCTGTTATTTGGCTTTTTCAAAATATATTACAAAGTTCCATGAAACATGTTTGATTATTAAAAAGAAAAAAAAGTTTGGCTTTATTTCGTTCTTCTATGCTAATGGCTCCATATGTCTTGTGTTAGCTGTTTTAATGAATTTTAGATGATGGATGAAGATAATTTGCAAACCGTGTTACACTTTCAGGCCAGCTGCTTCACAGTGCAAATTAATCAAGCACATAATTTAGAAAATGACATGTGGTGCTTCTGTGCAACATGCACTTTGAATTTAATGTTACATAAAATCTTGTTCCGCAAATAGCAAAAATGTTCAGAGTGAGCATGAAGCCTTTTGCATAGGACTGAAACCAACAGCAATGTGAGGAGCTCTCAGTTTTGGTTGTGGAATGATGCTTCTTCAGGTAGAATTTATAAAAGAAAAGTATCGGAAACAAAACAAATGACTAGTCATTTAACTGGAAGCTCAATAAAAGATGAGTTGAACATGACCGTTGGTTTCCTTTTGACATCCGCATTACTGTCATAGTTTCCCATCGCCTGTAGAGTAAAACATCCAAGTTATTAGACAGTTCATTGTTGATATGTACAATTATTTTGACATTTTTATTTCCTTTTAATTGTTTTAACCTTTTTTTAATTTGATTTCCTTTTTTCTTGAACTGACTTGTCTCAGACCTGTGGCGGTTCTGGTTAGTGCCCCCCGGGGTAAACTACCATAGATGGCACCGCCCCCAAACAAGTTTCTTTCTGGAGAAAAATACAGTCAAGTGCTGCCTGCTGCCTGACGGTCTTATGCAAATAAGCTGTTTAAATTTACAATGAACTGAAACCAAAATGTAAAACTTAAACTTCACAACAAAAAACGGTTTTGCTTATGTGTGTGTTTATTGTTTTGAATGTGTGTTCTGTTGTGTTGGTATGCAAATGTTGCAGTTAAACCTGATACAAATGGCGTTTCTCTTGTAGATTTGCTGTATTTGTACATTATCTCTAAAAGATAAACCAAAACAAAGAATGTTGCTAGAGAGAAGTTGATTCTGATTCAACCAACACTATGGATTTTGAAAACACCCTCCGGATGATCCTCATCTTGGCCAGTAAAAAAACAAAGGGAACCCAAACAGTTTTAGAAAACCTCTTAAATTGCACCAACAAAATATAAAATCCTCAAACAGGTTTTTTTTTCCAACTCTCACCTGACAGCCAGAGGGCCCTGGTTCAAATCCAGACTGGGTCCTGTGTGGAGTTTGCATGCTCTCTTTGTGCATGTGTACTGTAGGTGTTTACCAGACTCTTCCGCTTCCTCCCACAGTCCAAAAACACACGTCATAGGTTAATAGAGATTTGAAGTTGTCCCTTAGGTGTGTGTGGTTCTCTGTCATTCTGTGGCCCTTTGATTAACTGGTAAACTGTCCAGGGTTTCCAGACTTCTCCTTCATCTAACAGCATTGTCTGAGTCATTGACAGTCCATGAGAACTGGACACACAATCTCCTCCCCCCTCGCGTTCCAAACAGGAAGTACCCGCTGGTCTCGGAAAGCCAAAATCCCATAGACTTCTATTGAGAACCAAACAGTAATACTAATACTATTCTAATAGTAATACTCAGTCATTATATTTGCCAGAACAACCATTCTTGTTGTGGTACTTCTTTTTTAATATGCTCTTGCTAAACCTATTTTTTTCACACTATATTTTATTTATTGCAAGTTATTCAAGTTATAAACTGGCCAATCAGATGCCTCAATAATAGCAAGAGGTGCCCATTGGCCGCCATCTTGAATGTTGAAGATGGTAACTGACAGATCTTGAGCCCACTTGCAGTGGAAGGGGTGTGGCTTTCCATCAAGCTCACTCCTGATTAGCGAGAGCCATAGAAATGTTGATTCAGACTGACTTACACCAAACACTGCTTATTAATGTGGCTTCAACATGTCGATGAGTCACAGAAAAATGGCGACTAAATTAACTTCATTTTGTTGTAGGTAAGGCATTTTCTATAGGTGACGTCACAGACGTTTTGTCCATCTCTATATACTGTCAATGGTCTGAACTGGCATCTGGCTCAGATCTGTACGGCTGGATGGCTTCATTATTGCTCGTCATTTGTGTTGTACTAACGTTAGCTTGAGGTTGTAAGAGTGTATAAGCTAGCAGGAGAGAGTGTAAACAAAGGGATGATAGGAAATGAGGGCAGTCTTACTCCGCGCCAACAGTTCCAGTCCCCAACTCAGAAGCGAATTTCTAATGTACTGCCACTCTGCAGAAGTTATGTCTTAGAAAATGACTTTTTTTTTCCATTTTGGCTAAAAACAACATAACCATAATTGAAAGACCGCTGGAAATGCTTAGACAATAAATCAAAAGATTATCTGAATCGGACTTTATGTAATAGCTTTAGGAAGTGACTATTTGCACGTAATATAGGGTGGGGGTTAAGGTTAGGCTTAAAATATGTGTGAGGAATGCATCTATGCAATGCATCAACATGAATTTTTATCAGTTTTTGTGCTTGGTCACATGTAAATACGTGCGAATTACATCAGCTATAGTTTTATTTATGTATTTATTTAGCGTGACTCCCCTTGCTACCCCTGGTGAAGTGCTGCCCCTGAGGTGTTGCCCACAGAGCTCAAGTCTAAACCCACCACTGCTGATCTAGGTCGCAAACAGCTGACTTTTCAACTTCAGAATATTTGATATGAACCAAAAAAACATGAAATAAAAAGAGTAGGAGTGTAATGATTCATATTAACATCAATTTGATTCATCATAATTTGTGGTGGATGATGCGATTCAAAGTCGATATCGGTTCAAGTTGAATTATCCGATTCATTGATCTGGATCAATCCAGGTCATCTTTAGCCAAAAATTCAACCAGTGTCAACCAACAATTAATGGCAAAGCCATTCACATTTTAGCTTCATGAACTTCATGAAGTTCAGCCCACTGTTTTACCAGATCAAAAATAATGCAAAGGGAACCTTATTAGAACATGATACCACACTGTATGATATGAACTGTAATGATAGATCGTTTTTTGCTGCCCTTACATATTTGTTGTCTGCCGTCCATCTTTTTGTTGCAGTTCAATAAACGTACTATGTCACAATCCAAATAGTATTTTCCAATGTCGAATTGATTTATTTCATTTTGAAGATTGATTTTATAATGGTAGGCCCTATACTTCCATTTGATTCGATTAACAACTTGCCTCAGACAGATTAATGTGGTTTTAAGGTGTTACACCCCTAAAAAACACCCATTGAACAACTTGCAGCACAAAAGTTTCAATGCCAAACACCAACATATTCAAGTATTGTGTTATAACGATGGGATTTTTAGACCATTATTTGGCTTTATTGAAGACTACATTTCAAGGGTCATTTTAGCAATGCATTACACAATATTTACAGTAATTTCATGACTGAAAATGGAGGATACTTTATAATGTCTGGGAAATCCTGTATGTCTCTAACGTTTCATGTAATAACGCAATGAAACGGACCAGATTAGGGAATTTTGGCGTGTATGTCTGGAGTGGAGCTGTGACTCAGTCAGGGTTGTGAATTTTCACGTCTAGCCCATAATTGCCTTCGCTAAGAGCGAAACTATTCAACTCGTGACGGGGTTACTCTGGTGGGGGGGAGGGGCTTTGGCTGTTTTTATTTCTATAGTAGCCACCCTCACTTCCTCAGACGCTACCATTTCGGTTGTGAATGAAGAAGAAGAGTAGTGAAGGACGACGGGAAAGGAAAAGGCAAGGAGAACGGGGCACGAGAACCGTGAGCGGCTCCCGTAGCAGGACTAAGCTAGGAGGGAGGCAGAATTAGCGTTTTTTTTTTGTTTTCGTTTTCCTTTTTATGGCTCAGTCTGCCACTAATGGCGTGGACCATGATACGGCGAGCAAGAAGCACAACTCAAGGTAGGAACTATTTTATCTTAACGCCCGTTTGGGGTTAAAACGTCAAAAATAATAAGGCTACTGGCAGCGGCTGAGTGAGAGAACAGAAACGGAGGAGAAAAAAATTGTGGCTGCCAGCTCAAGGCTTTGCTTAAGGAGGAGCCAGTGCAGAAATACTTGATTTGCCAGCTCTCGCAGATTTAAAGCGTGAAGGGGCAGCTGTAGTCAGACCCCAGCTCCAAACCTCTTTCCTGACTTTGCCTTTGAGCCGCTGTGGCTGGAATGTACAGACTGAGAGGAGCCTTGAGAGATGTTGACTTTGGAGGAATCGCAAAAGGAGGATGTCCACAGGTTGGAGACATCCGCAGCACACATGGTTTGGTTTAAAGATGTCACATTAGCCAAGAAACTGACTGTTAGCGCGGGTATGATGGGATTTCTTACAGTTTTTTTTTTTTAAACTCCAGGTTGAACATGCAAGGAGTGGTAACAGTGTTGACACATGCTTATGTTCTGTCTAATCTTGCCTGCAGCATCATGACAGTTGTCTCACTATAAGTATATTTTGATTACCTCGGATTATTTCTAAAGAAATCAGTCTGAGGGGAATTTCTTTTAAAGGTTATTACACAGTTTTGTTGTACGAACACCTGCAGAAAACAACCACCCAGAGTTTGTTCCTTAAAATGTCATATTTGATTGTGTGCTCTCTAAAATTATTAAAGAAAACACTGAAACTTTAACTTATTTCCCCCCAATATAACTTTATATAGTTTAAACTTTATTTCATTTGGTTTTAATTTGTGATCTTGAGTATTTATCCAGAGCATTGACTGCATATTAAGAACTGGAAAAAATGGGAGTAACGTCACACATTGAAAATGCCTAATCTCCGGCTCCACTGAAATTAAGCTAATTCAGTCGCCATTTTTACATGATACGGACGTCGTCATGTTGTAGTCAGAAGAAAAAATATCATGAAAAAGAATAGGATTAGGATTGTCCCTCTTTCCTACTCTTCTCTGGGGGAGCAGGAGAGAGTCCAGGTGGATGGTCTGTGCTCCTGTTCTTGACCTGGACCTCGCCTCTGGCTCGTCTTGCACCCCCAGCTGTCCCCCAGTTTCATCTGGATGAAGCCAAGCTGCTACACTATTCAAACATGTAGTTGTAGAGTTAAAAGAGTTTATTTTATGACTGACTTTATTTTCTTTTTTATAACTACTGGTGTGAAGCCCATTGATATGGCTGTGGTTGTGATATTGGTCTATATAAACAAAATTGAATTGAGTTGAACATTTTAAAAAATATCAATGGTTATTCTGATGAATATAATGACTGAGTAATACATGTCTTATTCTCAATAGAACTCTATGAGATTTTGGAGCCAACAAGTACTTTCTATTTGGATTGCAAGAGAGTAAGGGTCACTCAGTCCAGTTTTCTATATACAGTCAAAAGGAAATAGTCGAATGCTCCTGTGTGATTAGGCATAGGAAGTGAACGAGGTCCAGCTTGAGTACTTCAAGTCTGGATGTTGTGGGGCTGTCTTGGGGAGATACTTGGCAGTTATTGGATACATGCCTCTGACTGGCAGACCAGGCTGGTGGGGACCGGAGAGTGTACTCCACATTGACTGTATAAAGAACTAGAACAAGCAAGTGTGTCACGCATAGAAAATGACTTGCTTCCAATTCTGATGAAATTGAGTCAATTCAATCACCATTTTTCCATGATACAGCTGTTGCCATGTTGGAGCCAGACATCAGTAAGCAGCGATTGGACTAAGCCACTCTGAGTCTGAATTTCTATGGCAACCTCTCCCTCCAATCAGGAGTGAGTATGTTAGAAAACCACACCCATTCTGATGAAAGCGGGTTTGGGATAATCTGTCAATCAAATGCTCTGAATGTTTGACATGACACCACCAACTTTTACTGAAGCATCTGATTGACCAGTTTATAACTTGGAAAACTTGAGCTGCAACAAAAATATAAGAAAACAATCTTATTTGAAACATGAGGGGGGAAGGGTCACGCAGTCCAATTCTCAAATGCAGTCAGTGGTGCTCCGAATGCAAGAGGATAACACTACTCAGCCACGCTAATAAATATAATCCAAGATCCTGAAGAGGAGAATTTGGCTGCTAGTCCAACCTCTGATTCAGGAGAAACAGTGTGGTTTTTGTTACAATTGTGGACCAGCATATCAGCTCTTTACTCAAACACAAAGTTCTTGAGGGTTCATGGGAGTTTTGCCCATTCAAGCTACATATGCTTTGTAGATTTGAAGAAAACAGTTAATCATGTCCCTCGTTGTATTCTGTGGGAAGTACTCTGGGATTACGGGGTCCGGGGGCCTCTACTAAGAGGCTGTTTGGCAACCAGACCAGGAACTTGGTTTGTATTGGCGACAGTAAGTCCAACTTCCCAGTATATTTTGGACTTTGGTAGATAGAGGTATTTTGTCACTGGTTCTGTTCATAATTTTTATGGACAGAATTTCTAGACGCAGCCAAAGGCTGGGGAGTCTGGTTTTGGGATCTCGTCTTGCTTCATCAGACGAGGACCTTCTGTGTGCACCGGGGCAGTTTGCAGTCGATTGTAAAGCAGCTGGAATGAGAATTACAGCTTCCAAGTCTGTGACTATAATTTTCAACCGGAAAAGGGTCGTTTGGCCTCTCTGGGTTGGCGAAAATGGGATGAGGTGCTCAGTCACCTGAGAGAAGCTCAGAGTGGAGCTGCTGCTCCTCCACATTAGGAGAAGCCCGTTGAGGTGGATAGGGCATCTCTGCTTAGACTGCTGCCCCCATGAACCAGCTCTGCATGATGTTTTAGTCACAATTGCCCTTATGAGTGGATACGGGCTCTTTTGTGTAGAGCACTCAATGAGTGAAAATGGTCATGCACATTTTTCAATAGGCATGCTGTGGACGACAGGTAAGGGAAAGTAAGGGTGAAGTAGGTGACACCCAGGCAAGTTGTATGGATTTGGCCCATTAGTGTTGTTCAAGTGATTAGTAAAAACAATACAATTCTATATCAAAATGAATATTTTTTTACCATTAGTGACAATTACATTTACACTTTGCTGACAAAAATAAAAAACATTATGCCTAATACTTTAATAGTTTTACAGATATATTTTATTTCTTGTGACTATTTTAATGTCATTTTTTTGCCTTCTATTTTCATCATAAATTAAATGCTTAAATTTTTTAACACATGTAAATAATAAGGGGAAAAAGGACCAAAGGAATTTTCTGAAATAACCCACAAAAGGAAAATTGCCTAATGGTAAATGTTCAACATGCATCATTTAACCGAGCTAGCAGAAACATACACAAATCCTCTGCTGGAATGTGGATGGAGCTGGCTCTCGTTGTACATAGTGGGTTTTAAAAAATGTGCCTAGTCATCTCCTTGGTAAACTTAAATTTGAAAGAGCTATTTTTGCAAGACAGGAGGAAAAAATTGGGGAGCAAAGAGGAAAAAATGTGGTAACTCTGTAAATTGAAACTATTCAGACTTTATATGTATTTTTTTAAACTAAAAACAATTCTAGAGCTTCCAAAAGGAAGAGTTGCAAAATCTTTGGTCAGTTTATGCACATTTGTTTTTCAGAAACTAATGGTCACAGCCAAGGAAATATGGAAGCAAATGTGACTCATAATTCAAAATAAAAACCTATACCAGAAATGCTTTTTCATTTTCATAATACAGCTGCCTCCGTTGACTCAAAAATAAAGTGACAACTCAATCCGCCAAATAGCTTTTTCTTTTTCTTCTTTAACACCGCTCATTCTGTCACTTAATTAAAATGACAAAGAAAAGGACATTTCATTTTCAAAAAGTTCTTTAGCAAATGTGTACCAAAATTCGATTAGAAATATCTAATTTGAAAATTAAAATGGATTACATAAATGCTTTTTCATTTTCACAATGTAACTGCATCAATTGACTCATAAATAAAATTAAAAATCAATCTTCCAAAATGCTTTTTCATTTTCTACTTCAACACCGCTCATTCTGTAACATAGTGAAAGCGATAATGCAAAGGCGGATTGCTTTTCGTTTTCAAATTCACTTCCAGCTTGCAGTTCCAGAGGAGGGGAGGAGCAGGGGAGGGGGGGCAGCATGATGACGCTACTGGCAAACGACATGGCGATCTCAAACGGGTTGGAATTAGCTTCCCAGTTGGAAACAGTTTCAGAGTGTGATGCTCATGACAGAATTGAGCAGGTTTTAGAGAGCGTTTAGAGAACTAAAATGAGAAATAGCAGATATGTTTGGCGCAAGTCGCCAGACCATACATCGGAGGATGAACGATAATGGATTAAACTGCGTATTATGTTATTATCTGGATGTTTGCATAACGACTGTGTGTGCTAACTATGAAGGTTTAAATGGAAGTCATTCTATGTTTCCGCTGTGAACACAGTTTTATCTAACATTTTAAAATCTATTAATACCTTAATCCAAGGTCAATACTTAAGCTTCCTAAGACATGAAGCTTAGTTCTTTCTACTTTGACTGCCAACATATTCTCATTCATTGTTTTTTGCAGTGTTTGCAGAAGCATTTCCCACTGATGTCTAGTTTAATTCTTTATAGACACATTTACAGAAAATGTCTTCTGTAAATATGGATACAGAAAATATTTTGTTGCATTTATTCATGAAGAGACTGGATATATCACTATATCTCCTTGCAGAGAAAACATTTAAGCTCCATTAAATATATAATAAATACACCAGAGGAAAGTAATAAATTACATTTGAATTGTCATTGTGCTCTGAGGTGACTCACTGACTGTGGAAAAAGAAATGACTTTAGCAAATGGCCCACAAGAAAAAATGTTCAAAAATGAGTTTTTAAAGGAACAAGACAATTGCAACAATGTTGGGATTTTCATGTAAAATTTATTTAATTATAATCTGATGTTACACAATCCTTATATCCACTCACATTTACAGCAAGTCTGGAATTATTTTGTTTAAAAACGGCCTTAAAAGTTAATGAGAAAGACAGATAGGATGAACTTTTACAGCCACAAACTATAAAACCCTGAGTCATGTGTGGGCTAAAGTGTCTCGCCAAGAGGAAAAATTGGGAAAAAAGATCCTTGTGCATACAGCAGATAAAAACAGAATGCAATATTGTTAAAGGCTATTTGCAAAATGAACATTATCTAATTTTCCCAGCATCTGAAGGTCTAATGAAAGAAATCCATCCAACTGAAAGCTCTTTAAATCCTCATATAAAATGACTTCAAATTTAAAATTGTTTTGAGAAATGTACTATTACTTTTCAAGATGGACAGTTTTTTTTGAGAGCAACAACAAAAAAAAAGATTTAAACAAAAAAAAAAAGTCATTCTTTTCATTTGTGGTGGAATTTACAATGAATTTGCCTGGGGAAGTCTGTAATTCCCCTCTCCGATTTTCCCTCAAGCCTGTTTGGGACTCACATCCCATGGCCTAACTGCGTTCTAGACGAAAGAAAGACAGAAAGAAAAAAATTCCAGTCCTGTTACCATGACAGCAGTGAGGACAAGGACTAGACAGATCACAGGAAGTAAGTTGAGGGTTCTGAAAAGAGGTTTGTTTTGGTCGAACAAAGTCTCTTCTTGTGGTTTCACAGGATGGAACAAGAAAATATTGATGAAAATTAGCTGTTGGCAAAAATATAAATAAGCTGTAAATCAACTTATATCAAAGAACTTTTTTTTTTGCTCAAAGTTGCGCAATTTTTTTCTTAATATAAAAAAAAATCATAAAATACATTACAAAAGATAATTTTTATCTAAATTAGAAAATTTTAATAAAGCTTGTAAATTTAGGCAAGATGTTTTAATGTTAAAAAATAAAATAAAATCTCCAGTTATTATGCCATTATTATTATGCCGTTATTTATTTTATGCTTACTAAATTTTTAAGAAAAGAAAAAGATTCTTCAGAATCCCATTTTAAAAAGTAGATTTCTTTATTTTTGAGAGATAAAAGTAATCTAAAAAAAGCACTAACATTTTAGGGAAAAGTGCATTTAAAACAATGTAAATTTGCACCTCATTTTATTTTATGCCAGAAATCTAAAGGGGTCACATTGTTAAACTAAGCTGACCATGTTTTATTACTGATGAATCCAGTGATTATTGGCACAGAAGATGCTCTGTGCTCATAGTAACGCTGCCGCAATTATAGACTGTCATGTTGTCATGGAAACCAGAGAAACTCTTCAGGAAGGTTTCTTCTCTTGTTTTCTTCCTTTGCACTAAAGCTGCCTTCATTTTGTTTTTCTTCAAGATACATTTTTGATCTGTTGTTTATTTTCCATACCGCTTTTTGTTTGTGTTTCTATCTACCATTGAAATACATTTACATATTAGTGAAATGATGCTTGCGTTGTTCACAGTAGGTTCTTATTTATAGAGGCTATTGTGGAAATGTGGTTTTGTTCAGTCTGTTATCATGCTTTAGGACGGACAAAAAAATTAAAGTGAATATTAGAATGAATGTGGCATGGGTTAAAGTCACGTCTTCCTCCACTGTGCCGGTTTGGAATGCATTTATTCAGTGTCAGTTCTGTTTCAAATCGCAGTCAGTTTTGTATAAAGGAGCGGAAAAAGTATTTTTGAAAGCAAAATAAACGCTGTTCATGCTGCTCTATGTTGCCTGTAGTTTTTGGAATACTTCTTTTAAACAAAAAAAAAACAATTAGCAAATTACAGGATCCGGTAGTTAACATTAAAGTCCGTCAGACAAAATGGCTTTTGTGTTGACAGAGTATTTTATAAAAGTTCCAAACAATGTATTCAAACACCCACAACCCTCACAGCAGGAAAGTCTTGCCCTGATGTATTTGTTTGTGAAATGAAGCCAATAGCAGCAAAGATGAGCTTCTGCAACTCAGCCCTCATATTTATATTAGAGGGCACTGTAGTCAACCTTCCAGGCTCAGTGAATGTCATTTCTCAGCACAACACTTAACATTCCCAGCAGTTTGCTCCATCACACATTCAAGTGCAATGTGTGGTTAATAATACCCACATGCTATATTACATTCTGTTGTTTGGTGTTATCACTATGCTATTACAAAGTCATAAGTGTTTTCATTCTGTGTGAAATTTATTTCAGTTTTTAAAGGCTATTATGTGAATGGGGAACAGAGTTTAAAATAGTCCATGAAGCTATTTGAATTGATCTTTTTGACAAGATACTGTGTTGATTTCTAAAATCTAACTGTTTTTTTAAGTATTTTATCTTTTAAGTTTATATATATAAACTAATTGATTAATTAGTTGGCAGTTGACAATTCTGCTTTTGTTTAGAATACATTTTTTTAACTAGTTATGCAAAAACTTCTTTTAGCAAGCTGACAAATATTGTTTTGAAATTAAATTTTGTCAATTTATGATTAAATTAAAGGTAAATCTTTCTTCTTCTGCTTGTGCCTTTGACCATAGTCACATATCCAAAAATGCTTCCACACAGTGACCTAAATGAAAATTCAGGAGGTGGTCGCAGGAGTTTGAAGAAAAAGTTAAAATTTTATGGAGACCGGGCAAATATTCTCAAAAAGTTGACATTCAATCTGAGCTGCTGCTGGCTAGTGAATCGTCTGCCACCTCTCTGTCGCTACCCAGCTTTGTAATGGCGTTTTCCGACGCCTGACGAACACTTGACTTCTGCCATCTACATCCATGACCACGCCAACGGTTTGTAAAAAATCTTAAAGATTCTGCCGATGCCTCTCCATCACACCATGGCAGTTGTATTTGTGACCGTAGCATCAATCACATGTACCTGTATGGGGATTGACCCATATGGAGGTTAACCCATACGGATGCTGTAGGTTATTGGGTTGTCCAGGTCCATGGAGGGTTGTAAAACGGTCCAGGTACATCTTAAGGCAGTGTAGGTGTGTCTTGCAGTTCCCTTGAGGCTCGTGCGATCACCTTGAGGGATGTTATAAAAATGGAACCTACAATTGCTGTGTGTGCGGCAAGTTTATGGTGAAGTATTTGTAAGGATAATGTAAGATGCACACACTTATGATGTATGGGTGATGCTATTGTGCAGTGCCCTTGTACCACACTTAAGTCAATATTGAGGTGCACGCACAATGTGTGCAGGTGATACGTACTTTAAGTGTCCGTTGGATGTCTGTGGATGTCTGTGGGATGCCCACACAAACTATGCTCTGATTGTCTAATTTCTTAATTCTAACTGTCAGGTTGCACTGGGTACTATATTTTATTTACCCTTTGTGTTTTTTCACTTAAACATCTCGACCAGACAACGATTTTTTTCTATAACGTTCCATCCAAAGTGTATTTTTTCTGGTTACTATTACTAATATATGTCTTTTTTTTCAACTTGTACTTAACAATTCAAATGAATATCTCACAGTACAGACATGAACGTAGCTCATACTTTCAAGAAGTTACGATGAGGTCAAGATTAAACTTTTTACAGTTTCTATGGTAACTGAATATGACTTTTTTTTCCCAGCTTACTTGTTTGGTGTTTTTCCATAGTATATGTATTGCAGCTCATTTAGTTGTAGGCAAAAAAAAACAAAAACATTCAAACCCACTTCGAAAAGACTGTAATAGCTATAACATTTTGTTATGGTAATATAAAAAATTGAATAAACATATACATATATATATATATATATATATATATATATACTGCTGTCTATAGCTTTGTCCCTCATAGTCTTGATTATGGCTTTTAGCCGATGACCTAATTATGTTTCTGCCAGTGTCAGCAGACGTAAGGATTAGTGTGGGTCTCTCATGGGCTCTGAGCTCTGCGGTCTTGGGTAAGGAGGTACAGGTCACAGGATTAGGGATGCTCTGTCTCCCTCATCCTCTCTGTCTTCTATTCAGTCAGGTGGTCAGTCCTGGAGCTACTGCATGAGGAGTGCTATTATTGGGTGCACTTCAGCCAGGACCATCTCTGTTTTGCATCGCTTCTTTTGTTTAATGGGTAGAGCGTTGGATCTTATTGTTTCCGGATGGGGATTTGTTTTAGGAGGATTAAAGGAGAGGACATTGGACATCACAGCTGCTTCCATAAATTAAATAAGAATCTTGGATCATTACAGTTTTTCTAGACGGAAAACATATCTAGAACTTTTTAAAAAAGTTTTGATCTTGATCCCAGTAAATGAATTTTCATTGCATTTTTGAACATAGTGCAGGATTTTGGAACCAGATGTGCTTGGCTGTTCTTGGGTGGTTGTTTTAACTTCGAAAGGTCTCTGCTGAAAGCTTTGTTGCCGAAACTGTGGTTTGCGCTGGAGGTGTTTAGTACCTAAAATTAACTTATGTTGACATTACAAATTCCATCTGCTTTATAGGTGTGTGCGAGGTAGCACCAGAGCTTTCTTTGAAAATTGAAACATACGTGTTGCTAGTTGACCATCACCCTTAATGGCATTTGAGTCATGTCCTCTTACTGGAGCAGAGAGGGCCGTGTGCAGGCTGGTCCACCATGGCGCCCGACCTCAGTCCATGCTTAGGCCGTTACACTTGGAGCTCCAGGTGTATGTAGAAAAAACTCGAAGCAAGCAGAAACACAGGTACTGCTGAAAAGCAAACTAATACTGCTTTTAATCCTCAAGATTTTTAAGGTGGTATGTGTAAGGGATGACACAAAAAAATAGAAACAAGACCAAAAGGGGAGAACTAGAGAGGAGCAACAGAACAGAAAAAATAAGAAACAGAACGAGTACATTGTCTTAAAAAGGGAGGTAATTTCTTCATCTTTCATAGACAGCATTTAAGGATGTATTACTATCTTTTGTTAAAGTCTGTTGGTTCTTCTAATCATTAATCAACCCCTCCCCAAAATAGACCAATTGTTTGGTTTATGCTGTCTTCAATTCATGCTGTTCTGCATCACACAGGGTTATTTCTGGCCCGTTTATAAATTCTTCAAACTAAAACTGTGTAAAAATTATTTCATTGTCTCAATAATGATTTCAAAAAAATTTTTTTATGTGAAGTGTAGCGGTGGCTGGTTGGAAGAATTGCCTGGGTTAGGAAAAAAAATCTGAGGTCAGGGGTCTTCGACCAGAGACTCTGGAGCCACATGTGGCTCCTTTACCCCTCCAGTGTGGCTCATAACTTTGAAGAAAAAAAGCAAACAGTTTGAATAAATACTGAGTATGTAGTTTTAGTTAATTAAGCTTTGTCATTTAAGTTTAGATTTGTAACATGTCCTTGTTTTCTGCTGCACAACACCGTCTAATTGTTGTTACAAAGGCAAAGTTCTCAAAATATATAATTTCAATTACATGTACAGATTTAAAACAATCAGATAATACACCAATGTTGTCATGTTTATTTGCAATAATAAAAGGAAAAAGAACTGAGGTGCACTAAAGTCATAATAATGGAAAATTCCAGGTTTGTCTTTTTTTGCATTTTTAATTCAAGTAAATTTTACTCATTTGACTAAAGTGCATTTTATTTTCAAAGTAAGTTGTATGTGCTTCTTTCAAAAGTAAAGCAAGTTAAAATTGTTTATATTAAAGCCTAACAATTTTTTAATTACATTTTTTGTAAATATTTAAAGCTACATTTATAAATGAATGGCCCAATGGCCACAAAAACATGAAGTGTATTTTTCAATTTGATGAATGGAAACTTGGCGGCTCTATGGGCTTTGATCAGTAAAGAAACTGACCTATGTCTTTTTTGTGTTAAAGGCTGTAGACTCATGTCTTAGGTGCTAGCTTGCACTCTCCACAGCCTAGTGGTATTGGAACAAAAGTGGTTTTAAATGCCTCAGTGGTAGAACACACAGGAAACATTCAATTCATTCATATATGTTCAACATTCAAATAACAGGTCTAAGAACTGACACACGTCCATAACGGATGTCTTATAATCAGGCATAATGTCTTCCTCACTTTCTGAATCATACAGAGGAAAATATATGTCAAAATAATAGCATTAACTTTTTAAAAATTAAAAACCAGTCTGCTGCTAACAGATAATGAAACATTGAGTAAAGTAATTTCTCAAGACAAGTCTTACAGTTTAGACACTGTTGCTAAGGCAACAGGTTACCAAAATGGCTAGAAATCCTGTTGTCGTAGTTATACTTCCAATGTGTTTTTCCATCAAGAGACGATATTTCACATCAGCTGCAGTAGCATTGTATGCTACTGTATACACTATTGTATGTTTTAGTGTCTAAAGTGTACAATGTTCACTCTTTTTTTCTGTATGCACATCACTCAGAATGGAGGCGTCTTGCTTGGAGTTGGCCCTGGAAGGAGAAAGGCTGTGCAAAGCTGGAGACTTTAAAGATGGAACAGCCTTTTTTGAAGCCGCGGTACAAGTTGGCACAGAAGACCTGAAAACACTAAGTGCCATCTACAGCCAGTTGGGTAATGCCTACTTTTACCTGAAGGAATATGGCAACGCCCTGGAGTTCCACAAACATGACCTTAATTTGGCTAGGTGAATACTTGGTCCTTTACCTGTGCAATATTTACCAGCATAAGACAAACTGTGACATTTGATTACTTAAAGCATACTGACTATTGTAAAAGGGCAAATTGTATTTTTATCCTCAAGGGAATGAATACAAGGTCAGAAGTTGCTTTTTAAGGTTAATGTGCGCATTACAGCTCAAAATATAGACCTGTTATTTCAGTTCTGTTTAAATGTGAATGCGAACAGGGTTTAGGGGTTCATTTTGCATCTTCTTGCAACATCTAACAAGTAGCAAAATAATAATTAGGATAAGAACCACACCTTCTTTTGTAGTTTCAGTAAAATTCTGAATGTTAAACATAATGTGTTTTAAAAATATATAAAAACAATCCATACCAATATAATCCTTACTTTTTTTAATTGGAGCTGTATTAGGTGTTAAATGGCTTTAGGAAAATATTATATTGACTCGTATAGAGACTTTCAAGTTTAGCCGTTTTTGCAAAAAGGTCAAAGATTAAGTGTTGGGTAAAAGGCATTGACTACATATGAGAACTAGACTAAGTGACCCTGCCCACTAGTACTAAGTATTCACTAGCTCCAGAAAGCCAAAATCCCATAGACTTCTATCGAGAAATTAACAACCATCACTCACCCATTATATTTGTCAGAATAACTATTCTAGCTCTGCTACCTGTTTTTTAGCATGTTCTTGCTAATCTTAATATTTTTTTCATAGTATTTTTTGTAGTGGAAGTTATTCAAGTTGTAAACTGACCAATTAGCCTCAATAAAAGTATGTGGTGCCCCCTGGCCCCCACGTCAAATGTTCAAAGCATTTGACAGATTCTCAAGTGGTTGGGGTCTGGACTTCCAACAAGCTCGCTCCTGATTGGCGAGAGTGGTTGCCATAGAACAACTCGCTCCAATCACTACTTACTGATGCTGTCTGGCGCCAACATGGCGGCGTCCATATCGCAAACAAATAGCGACTGAATTGACTTCATTTCATTGGAGCCGGAAGTTAGCCGTTTTCTATGAGTCATGTCCAGATCTCAAATACAGTCAATGTTAAAAGGCAAAAACATTTTCTAAAATCTCAATAGAAGAATACTTTCTAAAGAAATTTGACTGAAATGAAGCAGTTAAGGATTAATAAAGCAAATACCCGACAAGTATAATTCTTAAAATGAAAATCCTAAGAAAAAAAACTTAAGGGAAAAGTCAATAACTATAAGCTAGAGATTTAGCTGGAGAGTAAGCCAGTCTCCTGCAGTGAGTACAGCTGGTACTTCAGCAGGGAAGCAATTAAAGAAGAGAGGAGACTTACCATGTTACATTACAGTCTCACCAGGACAACTGGGGCCTGATCAATGGGAGTAAGCAAATAAAATGACCTATGTATCAGTTTCCTCAAATTAAAACCAGCTACAGACACTTAATAGGTATGGAAATAAAAAAAACTTGTCCTAAAAATGTACATTCAAAAGGATGTTTTGTGGCTTTCCAGAAATATAGGAGACAAGATTGGAGAAGGAAAAGCTAGCAGTAACCTTGGTAACACTTTGAAAGTGTTGGGGCAATTTGACGAGGCTATTGTCTGCTGCCAAAGACATCTCGATATTTCTCAAGAACAAGGCGACAAGGTAAGGCTTCACACAGACCACTAGATGTTTGAACAAAATAAGCAAACACATCAAGAGACAAAAAATAAGACTGAATAAAACAGAATTAAAGATGTGAGATATTTTATCTTTGCCATTTGTCATGTTGCAGGTGGGAGAGGCCAGAGCACTGTACAACATAGGAAATGTGTTTCATGCAAAGGGCAAAAAGATGTTGTGGGGAGGCACCCAGGATCCAGGAGACCTGCCCCCTGATGTCAGAGACACATTGCAAAGGGCTACCACCTTTTATGAGTATGTCTCTTCAACCACGCAATTACCTCCTGATTAGCTGCACTCCAGAAGCTTAGGACACCTAAACAATGAGAAACAAATAAGACATGCACAAAAAATAAGAGTTGACAAAAGTGCCATAAAAGATAAAATTAAAGTAATAATTTTAAAAAAAGGTAGGAACCCATATCTGCTATAAAAATGTGAGCAAAACTTACATTGGTATGCACTGGGACAACTTAAGTTCATATTGTAGAGTAATCCTTGCTGACGAGGCTATAGGCATAAAAAATATATCTAAAGTTTCTATACAATAATTAATATTTAGTCTTTTTAAATTGAGAGTTGCTATTTTATGCTATTCTTTTGCTCTTTTTGTTTGTTTGACTCTACTTTTCTGTTCTTTTACTGGCTGCTACAGCAGTATAAGTTATTCCTATACTAAATTAGTAATCCATTTCTGAAAGAAATGTATCTATTTCAGCTTTTTTTTTCTCTCTACAATCTAAAGAACATCTAAAAGTCAGAATGCATTGCTATTACTCACCGACTAAGAAATTCAGATTTTTGGGCCTTTTTAGATATTTCTTTTTTCAAGAGTAGCACATGAAACATTTCCTTTTTGAAGTTATTTTGGTGTTTTAGGAATCCTTTTTTAATTTAACCTGAGACATGCTTTATTTGTACATTTCTAAAAAAATAGCAAGTAATACTGTAGAGTCCTCCCACATCCTAAAATACTCTAAACAAAAACAGAAACTAAAGAATCCCAGTTTCTCAGATGGACTTGCTCTTCCACACTGACTTTAAAGACTTGTTTAGGGAAATATTTGTTTAAAAAAAAAAAAACAACAACAAAAAAAACACAAATATTTGTAGTTCGGCTTTGAACTTATACAATATCCTGTCTGTTCTGAGCTTTCTGTAAAGAGTGTGGGGTGAGCTTTCTTTTTACTGCTTTTTGTGAGTTTAACAAAAAAAACCTCACAAACGTATAGGCACAAATTCTGTTCAGAATTGCCCTTGAATTCAACCTAACCTTCAAATAATTTCAACTTCGTATGAGCTAATTATACAATAAAAACTTTAAGGGAGTTTAATTCCATGAACCTTTATTTAACCAGGAAAAGTCCCATTGACATTACCTTTTTATTTTTTTTCACAGGATTTGATTAAGTTCAGTAACAAAAAGTTAAAATAATCATACATAAAACCACATGAAACACATAGATAGAGTTTATCATATCTTTGATTCCAAGCAAAAGGTTGTGTGTTTACACATTTAAATTTCTATTCTTATTTGCAGGATGAACTTATGTTTGGTCAAAGAGCTCGGTGACAGAGTTGCACAGGGGAGAGCTTATGGGAACCTGGGCAACACCCATTACCTGCTGGGTAACTTTGTTAAAGCTATCACGTTTCATCTTCAGGTAAGAAATCGAAGTTTACTATTTTCACATTCACTCTACTTTATTGCAGAATTGAGTTAGTCATTCTAGTAAAACATTTAATGGCACAACTGTTGAGGGATTTTGTGATCAAAGTGGATAATTCTTATTTTATTTATATTAGATAAGTTTTATTTTGAAATAATTCCATCTACATGTGTTATGTAGGGATTCCCAATCCATCTCCCTGTGAGCTCCAGCAGACAATGTGCAAAGATTGTCCTATTTATAGAGAAAAAAATGAGGAAATGGGTTTCTTGGTAAACCAGTCATTTGAGACTCTCAACTGCTGTTTGTTTTTCTGTCACTTTCAATTCTAAAAACAATTCCTTCCTCATGCAAGAATCTTTCTCCGTTCCCAATCTCATTACAGATCTATCAGTATGCTACTGTGGGGAACATAAAGGGAATCATGGGGCAATGATTTGGTGCACTATAGTGCAGCAACATCACCTGTTCAAAAACAGCTGCTCAAATGAGCGCAAACCTAAAACTGCTTGCTTAAATTCCCAAATGTTGTCATTTTTCCTGTAGATTCTGTATGGTTTTTGTTTTTTTTACTGTTACAAACACTGTTATTTGGCACAAAGTTCAAATAATGCAAATCTTAGTGCAATCTTTGCTGCTTTTTCATCTACAGCGATTAGCCATTGCCAAGGAATTCGGTGACAAAGCGGCAGAGCGACGAGCCTACAGTAACCTGGGAAATGCCTTCATATTCTTGTCCCAGTTTAACACAGCCACTGAGTACTACAGGTGAGGACAGATCTGAGAGTGACATCTAGTGGTTGGAGAGTGAAGTAAACTAAACTGTATCGCCAGTAAAACATCAAAACAGCCCTTTTTACTTTACCCAATTATACTTTTTCTTTGCTTAGGATTTTAGTTTGATTAATGTTCTTATCTTAAGTTTTTGCTTTTCCATTTATGTTAGGAGTTTTAAAATCACACAGAAGTACATCTATAATTAACAGAATATTATTGGTAACGTAATAATTCTTGCTTTGCTTGGTCACATTAATATTATTTTCTTTTTAGACACTGCCCACCTTGTGTTTATTCTGTCATCATTTTTAATATTTTCTTACACTTGCTTGATGGTTGTCCTTCTCCAAAAAGAAAATAGTCATTAGGAAAAAAAGAATTAGAAGATGTTCAGTGCATGGGAGTTACCACCATTTTGCTATGGGGTGGGAAATTACAATTTAAATATATATTATTGAATATATTCTATACATTACAACTTGTGGCTAAATACACTTGTTTTTCCTCTGTGTCAAAATATAGCTGAAACAAAGGTTTTAAAAGTCTGGTGTAGCAGAAGTGGACCTTGTAAAAACAGTTTGATTGATATAATTTTACAATTTTTTTTTTACTTGTTTTTTTTTTCTTATTAAAACAGGAAAACTCTGCATCTTTCCAAGGAGCTAAGGGACAAGGTGATGGAGGCTCAGGCCTGCTACAGCCTGGGAAACACCTACACCCTGCTGCAGCAGTATGACATGGCCATAGACTACTACCTTAAACACCTGTACATTGCTCAGGAGCTTACAGACAGGTAGAATGAGTAGGATTTAAGTCGAAAACATATACCCAGGAGCCGTTTTAAACAGTTGTGACCTATATCCTAATAGAGTTGGAGAAGGGCGTGCATGCTGGAGTCTGGGAAATGGATATGTGTCTTTGGGAAACCTAAAACAAGCCCTTCACTATGCCCGAAAGCACCTGGAGATTTCTAAAGAAGTGAGACATACTGTATATTTGTCACTCCCAGTCAATCCATTGTTGTTTGGTTCTTGAAGCCCTTTGCCTACATTTTTTTTCTCTGTTTATTTTACTCTCAGATTGGAGACAGAAATGGGGAATTGACAGCCAGGATGAATGTAGAGCAGCTAATGGCGTCCCTTGGAGTCTCCGAGGGAGATATTTCACCCTCCAGTTCAGAATTTGAGATGCAAGGTAAGAATAAATATGTATTTGACCCTTTTAAAAAAAAGTCCAGTTCTATGCTATCTACTACTAATATGTAGTGCTATACATTGCATTTTGAAAAGTAGAATATCAGTTAACATTGATTAATTATTTAAAATCAATATTTAATTTATTTTTTTTTTAAGCATCCTAAAATATTACAACTTCTCTGCAGATTTTTAGGTTACATTATTTTTTTTAAATAGTAAAAATGTCCTTTTTTATTACTTCATCTAAAATTTGCACTTCAATTCATTGCCTACAATGAAATAGTGGTGGCATGTGGCTCATGGCTTAAATAAGTCTGAGATCCCTGGTCTAATGATCCTTCTAGGCGTAAAATGCGGTTCAGAGTGGGGGGTTTGTATAACAGCCAGGAAGGTGAAGAGACAGTGATGAAATTTAAGGGAAAGGAAATAGATTTGGTGTGAAAAACATGGATATGACAGCTAATGTATCAAGGCTGCAATGAAAAAACTGTATAAAGTGACAGTAACCAAAGCACAAATGCATAGTTCATTTTAATTTTAGACAAGCGCATAAAGAAAGTCTAACATTTTTCAAAACAACATTTTAAAAAAGTGTACATTTTATATTAATTACGTGCTTACAAGTGAGTATAAACTGTAAACATGGTATGTATTAAAGTACAGAATATAAAAAAACAAATGTTAAAAGTACAGGTATGCAGATAGTCTTCCTGCTTTTTTATAAAGCAGGAAAAAATTGAAACCCTATGTAAACCTTTATTTAGTTTTAAACCTAGCAGTAACACTTCAAGAGTATTTGGAAATGAGGTATGCAGGTACACTTGAAATATGAGCATGTTTGTGGTAAGTTTAAATAAAGTTTCAACTTCTTCCTTAATAATAAACTTCTTTAATGAACACTGAGCTTCTGTTTACTTTTTTCAAAAACTTTATTGCAGATTTTCAATTGACAGATTCAAATTCAATTACACAATAAAACAACAACTGCAAATATTCATATTCAATGACATATTACATTAATAAAATAACGCACATACACATATATCACTAAGCAAGACCAATAATAATAAGCCAGGGGCTTGAGCTTTATGAGAAAATATGGAATCTCTCACAGACAAACACAGTTCTGCATAATAAGTAAAGCAGGAAGAAGAAAAAACTTTATTTTGACGTTCATTTAAACCTACCACTAAACATTCAAGAGTACGGTAACTGCATACCTTATCTGGTTTATACAATGTTAATACAATGTACTTTTTAACCATTCAGGTGATGGAAAAAGTACATTTTAATATATGCAGATACTCCTTAAGTATAAACGCATTAGTGGTAGATTTCTTTATTCTCCTTTATTAAAAAAAAAACAGTTTCGTGTTTAACCCTTGAGTGGTGTTCGTATTTTTGCTGTATGTAATATATATGTGTAGAGTGGGTGTACAGTAAGTGGTCAATGAAAATGTGTTTTGATTTATGTTCTTCACAGAAAATGAGCCAAAGCTAATGAATTTCAGGTTGTAAAAAAAATTTATTGTTTTATTTTTCTGCGGATAAAAAAACTGAAAACGGGTCCCACAGACCCGAACACCATACAAGGGTTAAATAATGAAGTAGGAAGAGGTGAAAAGGGAAGAGGTGAAAACTTAAACCTACGACTAACAACATGCATGCCTATAAGGTATCTGTATACATATCTCTGTTTTAGTTTTTACACATCATATACTACAATGTACTTTTTACCATCCATCCAAAGTACATTGTAGTATATGGTGTGTAAAAACTAGATAAAGTTAATGCAAAAACCCTTAAAGTATGAACATGTTAGTGGTAGGTTTCTTCCTGCCATATTTTGAACAAAAATTATGTAATTTATTTTACTTCATTTATTTTATTTTACTATCCTTTACCATCTCAAAATAAAGTCTTACAAACAAATGTTTAATATAAGTTGTGAGTGTTTTTTCTGTCCTCCCTGAGGCTAAATAACAGTAAAAAAAAAGTATTTTTTTTGTTTAATACTTTTTTAAATGGTGGTCAGATGAACCACAAACTCATAAGTCTTATATAAGGGAAGCAAAAAGAAGTTGGTCTGTCTAACAGTATGTCTTACCCTTGTATGATCTTTAAAAAGTTTGGGTGAAAACTCACACCCACATCGCTGATTTCTTTCTTTAGAGCAGAGCTGACAAACAGATGCTTATTCAGTTTGCCCGTTGTCTGCCTCATATCACCACAAAATATCATAGGTCAACCAGCACCACTGGGAAACCAGAAACAATAAATAGATTTACCAGATTAAAACATGGCCATGAACAGTTTTTTTTTAGTGTGTATTTTTCCGTGTTTTTCTGCAGGTGCAAGACCCAAAAACACAATGAAAAACAGCACGGACAGTGTAGAACTGTGGAAGTGCTCCTCAGATAAGGTGAGACAAGAGTCTATGTTGGTACTCTGCAGAACAACACCTGTCAATCTTTGGCTGACTAATTCTGTTATTGCAGAACGGGAATTGCCAAAATGTAGAAGGTGCACCCAGAAGATTCAAAGGTCATCCATCGCAGTCCAGCAAAAGAAAAGGTTGTACGGATAGTCAGTGGTCAGATGAAAGGTCGTGGTTGGACTCTCCTGTAGACGCAGATGACATCACAGTTCTAGTCCCACCTCCTGTACCTGTAAGTCATTTCTGCATTTGTTGGTTGTGGTGCTATAACTTTCATATTCATATGATGTCCGGATGGTCATAGATATATTGTAGGATTATTTCGTTTGCAAGATAATGGTTTGGTTTTGGCAGCAATGAAAGTGATTATAAACCTCTCTTTTTTTGAAAATCACAAATTGCAACAACGTTGGTTTTGCAGTTTTGTCAGATAAAAAAAACCCAATATCTCATTAACACCAAAGTGTCTCTGCTTATTTCATTTGACTTTACTCCACTGAACCATCAACTGTATATGAGCACTGGATTGAGTGAGTGTGACATCACACATTAGAAATCACTTGCTTCAACAAAATGAAGTCAATTCATTCGCCATTTTTTCACAATATGGACATCACCATATTGCAAACAGATCTTGTTAGTAAGCGGTGATTGTTTTGAGTCGGCCTGAGTCGTCATTTCTAAAGCAACCACTCTCACGAGGGGGTCACTCAATCCAGTTCTTTAGAGCTAGCATAAATGCTACACAATTTTCCAAGACATTGCCTAGGCAAATCCAAGGTGGTTCTAAAACACAAAAAATTCTTAGTGAGGTCATCCAGAACTTTGAAAAGACTCAATATTTTCACAGTTTTTGCATAATAGAGTTTAAAAAAATAGTTTTTTACTGAGCAACATCTGCTGTAGTCAGTAGAAGGAATACACAGACTATAAACTTTTAAAATATAATTTTAATCAAAGCTTTGTTGAGAAAATATCCTGTCAGCTGAGTCCTAAATGCATCTCCTTGGTTATTCCCATGATTGCTGAAATTTTTCATAGCTCACATTTGAATGGATATAAATACCAGCAACATCTTATTATGGGACCATGGGAAATCTGTAAGTGTTGTAATTAGTACGGTGACAAGCTAGAAAGAAGGGAAACAGCCTTATAGCAATGAATCCTACACAGATAAAAAAAACAGCCCTACATATTTTATTTTTTTTACCAAAATCTTTACAAACAGTTTTGTAAAATCCAAATGAGTTCCGTCGGATGTAATGCGACTCAAAAATGATGTCTTTGATGCTGCTTGTTTAATCATGTCTGGGAAATCCTAGGACTATACCCAATAGTTGTTTTTAAATCTCGAAAATCTTTCAGAATTTTGCGTTATTATAGATTGTCCCACATAAAAATTCAAGTCAGTTTTTTCTCCTTTTGACAGTGTGAGCTCTTTAGACTAATAAAAGAAGTTGTCATGCTCATAAAGCTCAGATAATAGTGCTGTAACTTTATTTTTTTCACTTCATTCGCTTCTCTTCCTACAGTTTTCCTTTGTTTCAGACCACTTACTTTCTTTACTTTCACTCTCCCTCCCCCTCTTCGCGACCTCCTCATCATCACATGATCCTTTCTCTCGTGTTGTCACTTTGTTCTACTTGATTAATTAGACTTTTCAGGCAGGGCAGCAGCGAGATCCACAAAACCACCATTGAGGCCAAGGACGGCGGACAGAAATGGCTGCAATTCCTGCCTGATCACACTTATTAAAGTGCCGAAATAAGTGCTTTTTGTCAGTTGAGGGTAGTTGATCTCTGCTGCTGCGGTTAGCTGTTAGGAAGCACATGTACGAACTGCCCTTGCAACCATTTTTCTATTCCCCCCTTCTGTCTCCCTCCCAGCTGATAATGTGACCTTGATCACAGAACGACTACCCTCCCCACAGGGTCAAACGCCCATCTTCCAATAATGAGTTGTTTTCCCAC